>OU426979.1:23961530-24596076 GCA_911387785.2 Aelia acuminata
TAAAAACAAATTTTTCTCCCTTTTTTCGATTTTTACTTTTCCAAGTTCAGTCTTGATAGTTTATTCCGCGCCTGCCTCCCCAGGTATTTATTATATCATATTGAGGAACTGTAAAAGATTATTTTTAAGTTCATTTGTGTCTTCTTTTTCTTGCCGGTATAGAAACTAAGCCTTAACATGTATGTATTACGTGAGGTCTTAGTCTGTTAAAAAGATATTCCTGGATATCTTTACAAATCAATTCTTCATTAAACATTCTTCTGCTTCAGTAGTGTAGTGAGTATTTACCTAACCTCAAATGAGGACTAGATAAGTTTTTCTTTATTTTATTCTCTCATGTTAATATACGAGGGGTGATCAAAAAGTTCCAGGACTGTTGAGATTGCGCGGCAATGGAGTGTCATAGAGCAGTGCGGTTGGCAGCATTGTTTAGCGTGACTCTTCCTGAGCTCAGCTGTTTATTCAGTTTGTTGATAACCTTCTTCATTGCAAAGTTACTGCTGTTTTCGTAAAAAAAAGTTTTTGTGTTCGGCGATTCTTTCCCTTCATGGGTCTCTTAAGTTTTGGAAACAAGAAAAAGTCTGCAGGGGCAAGGTCAGGTGAATATGGAGGCTGGGGAATGACCGTCATTCCATTTTTGGTGCAGTAGTCGCGAATGAGCAGTGCGGAATGAACAGGCGCATTGTCATGATGCAGCACCCACTCACCGCTCCGCCACAACTCTGGTCTCTTCCTCCTTATTGCCTCGCGCAAATTTCTCAGGGTTTGAAGATAACGAAAGCGGTTAATGGTCTCATAACATTTTACCCAACTTCACACAAAACTTTACGCAAACGCGTTGCTCTTCCTTTACATTCATTTCACAAAATCGCCGAACACAAAAATCTTTTTTTTACGAAAACAGCAGTAACTTTGCAATGAAGAAGGTTATCAACAAACTGAATAAACAGCTGAGCTCAGGAAGAGTCACGCTAAACAATGCTGCCAACCGCACTGCTCTATGACACTCCATTGCCGCGCAATCTCAACAGTCCTGGAACTTTTTGATCACCCTCGTAACTTAAACAAAATAAAAGACAACTTAAATTACCACACTCGTTTTTATATCTTTCACTGGGTAACTTTTTATACGTAAAAACCCCTGACAGGTTCTGGTATCCAGGGAACAATCCAAGCGCACTGATTGGTTGCTGGTTGCAGCCATTTTTCTTGTCCCACCCTCAAGGTGAATAGACTATTCACCTTGTCTCCCCTTTAGGTGTCCCCCCCCCTTTCGGACTAACATTTACAGAGCGAGCAATTTGTTAATTTTTATTTTTTTTAAAAAGTTACCGTTTCATGAAAAAAAATCTGGTGCGTGCGCGCAACACACAACTTTTACTTACAAACTTACTTAGATTAGAAATTAATGCGTTGGTGTGGTCCCCTCCGTTTGACCAATTTTGATGAAATGTTGGCTATCACATCTTTGACATATACATACATCAAATACCCAGTTTGATCAAAATCGTTAAAGCCGTTTTTGAGTAAATTAAAATAACACGTGAAAATGATACAAAATTTTTTAAGTAAAGTCCCCCCTGTGGTTAATCAATTTTGATGAAATGTTGACTATCACATCTTTGGCATATACATACATCAAATACCCAGTTTGATCAAAATCGTTAAAGCCGTTTTTGAGTAAATTAAAATAACACGTGAAAATGATACAAAATTTATTAAGTAAAGTCCCCCCTCCGGTTGATCAATTTTGATGAAATTTCTACAGTTATATCTCGGGCATATAAATAGATCAAATACTAAGTTTAATCAAAATCGTTAAGAGCCGTTTTTGAAAAAATCGAAAAAAAACGTGAAAAGTTATTAAATAAAGTACCCCCTCCCTTTGTGCAATTTAGATGAAATTTCCATTTCGCGGGACTTGGTTATTTGGACTCAGGGGACTCCAAAACGTGTATTTCCGTTGAAAACCGGAAGTCTAAATTTTTCACGATCGCAATACTTACACTTACTATATATTTCATACATAGGTAAGTGAAAGTAAAAAACATCGGGTTCATATAAAACATCAATGCTAAAAAGAAACATCGGCCGCAATATATCGATGTTTTGGAAACATAGCTACCTAACTTTAAGGTAGATTTACACTGGAGAACAAACAAAAGAACAGATAACCCCTCAAACCAGTAGAATCAGGAAAAGGGCATTAATACTGATCTTATAGTTCAGCGATCGAAAATGGCTGATATAGAAATATTGACTGTTTTCACTTTTGCCTTCTAAAGTCAGGGCGGTCCCTTATTATCAGGGGGGATGCTGGGTGGAAAATTTGTAGAGGCCTGATTTTTTAATAACAAAATATTATACAAATTTTTATAACAACCATGGCATGGGAGGCGAACAGATGGGGCAAAGGGAAGCTGAGGCGTTAGACAGATTTGAGAGTCTTCCTATCCTCATGAGAGCACACCAAACTACAGTGCCCCCTCACTGTTTGGAGTTCTCCGCTTACCCAATCCCCATCAACGCCTATTGCCACCTTCTAGTTGTTCAACTCGCTATAGACAGAGGCACTGGCACCGGTCCAGTCCTTCTTAGATTATGGTGGTAAGCCCCCACCATCATGCTCCAAGTAGGAGCAGCCGTAGGACAGGATTCTGTCCGGCCTGCTAACAATTCGGGCATGAGATGGTGAGACCAAATGACAGTAAGGGGATGGCGCTCTACCGGGCGTAATCGTTGGGTGGTACCAGGATCCCTGAGATGCCTGGTATCGACTTAGGGGTCTTGGTTACTGAAACCAACAGGTACCTACCTGATCAGGTCTTGAGCGCCTGTTGAGATCAGGCTGGTATGTAGTAGGATTATCCCTTCATCCCAAATGAGGAGTGCCGGGATGGCACAAGCTAGGTACAGCCCGGCTACCACTTCGGTGCAATGCACATTGTGCTTGCACGCATTCAATAACCATGCCCATTACTTAATTTCAAGAAAGTTGCTATGACATATCCTTAAGCTTGAAACTTAGTGTATAATTGGTCATAAAAAATAAAAATTACTTAATAAGCTCAGATATTTCATTAATAATGTACTTTTTTGGCACTAATAGCAGAACTTGCATTGAAATTATTTAATCGTCAGTATCATATTCTAATTGAAAGAATTATGAAAATAAATTATAAGGTTTTCGTTTTTAGACTTATTTTCCAAGGGTTGGTCATGTTCTAAAGTATTTATTAATTTCAAAATACCTGACCTATTTCTCGGATTGCCTATTCAGTCATGGAGCTGAATTTAAACTTGAAGAAATGGAGAAACTGAAACAGTGCTATAGGACTCCATGCAGAATTTAAGACTCTTCAATCACAGCAATAACGGTCTTGCAATAATATTTTCTTAGATAAGAATAGAAAAACTAACATAACATTCCTATCTTGATATTTTAAGATAAGTTTATAGCACACATGTCGATTTCTTACTTCACAGAAGGTCAAAGTACATAGAAACTAATTTCAGGAAAAATACAATTTAAGGATGTCTCTTTTAAAGAACTTTACCTGTAATGTTTATGAAATACAAGAGTTCAGTTGTACCTAAATCTTGTATGATGTTACTATTAGGTTCTATTGCAGATGCAAAGAATTAGGTAAACATAACATTTCTGTGCAGAATATAAAAAAAATAAATAAAAAACAGTTATTTTGAATAACCTACTACCTATAGCATTTACATTTCACTTAAATCCTTTGATAGTTGTATAGAATACAATACTTTGAAAGCCATGGTGTGCTTAGCTCATTTTTGCTTAAATTGTTGCATCAGACTTCTGCGAACCAATTCATCTATATGTTGAGTTGTCACATTTTTTAAAATGATTTATAAAACCATGATATCAGATGTACTATTAAACTCATCAAATTATTAAAAAAAATCTGGTGCGTGCGCGCAACACACAACTTTCACTTACTAACTTAGATTAGAAATTAATGCTTTGTGTTAATGCCACTTCTCACTCAGTTACACATTTTTCCACATTCATTTCTTATTTTTGTTTTCATTTGCTCTATAACAAACACTAGTTTCTTTTATTATTAAATAAAAGTTTTACTTCAGATAATTCGGCAATGCAAGGATAATACTCCAAGTCGACTGATTTTATAATTCTCCATGTACTTGTTGAAAATTTCATTTAGTTACCATGAAACCAATAATTTCCATTAAATGAATAGAACGGCTTTAATTAGGAACAATGATCTGTCATTTAATTATGCATGCGTGGGCTCAACGTGTTTTATGAGTCGACTGAATATTTTTCTTTTTTTCTCCTCTATATGTTGACTTGGTTTTTATCCTATCTCATATTTAGCCATTTCTTATTTTTAGGCGTAATGAGAGACAGTTAATTTCTCCATATAAACAAAAACAAAGATACTTCATAGGAAACAAAAACAAACAAACAAAAAAGGCCCCTACCCCATTTAAGCCCCCCCCCAGAACATTTTAATAATGATAAAGCTTACTTGATATTAAAGAACACCTATTTTTCATTAAACATGATGAACTTGATGAAAATCGTTAAAGCTGTTTTTGAGTAATTAAAAAAAAACACGTGAAAATGATACAAAATTTATTAAGTAAAGTCCCCCCTTGGTTAGACCAATTTTGACGAAATGCGGGCTATCTCATCTTTGGCATATACATAAGTCAAATACTCAGTTTGATCAAAATCGTTAAAGCTGTTTTTGAATAAATAAAAAAAACGTAAAAAGTTATTAAATAAAGTACCCCCTCCCTTTGAGCAATTTTGATGAAATTTTTGCTGTCACATCGCAGGCATATATCTACACTAAATACCCAATTTCAGGATCGCACAGTTTATAGTTTTTGAGCTAGTCTGTTCACACACACACAGACCATTTCGCGGGACTTGGTCATTTGGACTCAGGGGACCCCAAAACGTGTATTTCCGTTGAAAACCGGAAGTCAAAATTTTTCACGATCGCAATGCTTCCACTTACTATATATTTCATATGTGGGTAAGTGAAAGTAATATATTAATAATTGAAATTAGAAGGGGTATGATTAATAACTAATTGTATATTAGAGAAGGGACCAAGCTTTACTTAATTTGCTAATTTCATAAAAGTTTTTCGAAAATAAAAATTATAATTTTTACCTTATTTCCAAACCTCCGTCAATTCAAGTAATTTTGATCTGGCCAAAAACAAGGACAAAATTCATTTTCAAATGAATTAAATTAAAAGATTTGTATTTAAAAAAAAGAAGAAAAAAAGCAATATTATGGAATTTTTATTTTCTATAATAAAAATATTATATTAATCTAATCTTTGTTCATGGGTAACCACCTTTTTTTAAAATTAATTTAAATATTTTATTTTTGAAGAGAAAAGATTGGGCTCCTTGACGTTGATTGATTTATTGAGGTATGTCAATAAATACCAAAAATTGGACAAAATTTGTCCACCTCCCGTTACTACTCACAAAAATTGCGAGTTTGGGGGAGTCGGTATCAGTGAAGAGGAAGGATTGGCTCAGCTTGGAGGCGGGCTCTGTGGTGCAATGGTTAGCATTCGCGCATGTTACGAGGGAGACCCGGTTTCGATTTCTGGCGGAGCCATATCCTTTCTCTTCAAAAATAAAATATTTAAATTAATATAAAAATATTATAGAATTTTTATGCATAATGAATTATGTCAAACATGGAAAAATCAATTATAATTTAAAGTTCCTTATTTTTTAGAATAAAATTTCAAGATTAAATACATATATCCTTCAGATGGTCAATGAGTTTGAGGGAAAAAAATTCAGATAATTTATGAGTCATTTTTAGATGGCTATTTCAGCAGATTGATAGATGGGATTGACTCACCACTAATTTTATCATAAATATGAGAATATTAGAGAGATTAGGCCTATAGATACTACCTACAGATACAGATACTACCTAAAGGTATAGATACTACTTATAAGCCTAATAATACCTCTAGATTATAAAAAGAATCATGAGATAGCACACAAAAGTTCATTTACATTTAATAAAAAGCAACATTGTCGATATCCATACTCGCATAATCAGCAGCCAATGTTTCTACTGTTGCAGAGGCATCCTCAAAATCTCGTTCTTCTAAACCTTCCTTCAAATACCAGTGGAAGAAAGCTTTCTTTTCAGCCATCACCTGGTGCTTTCTCAATAAGGAAAGCCACATCTCACCAACAGCTGTGTTGTTCGAAAGCGATACTACTGACCGAGGGCCAGTTGCCAGTTCCAGTTCTGGGGCAGAAACAGGATTCTGGAAGTTAATGCCGACCTTGAAACCAGTGGGCGACCATCTGACGAAATTTATCAATCTTGTGTCCTTCATATACCTAATGGCACTGTTCACTTCTTTAGGAGCGACATCCCCTCTGTAAAGTAGGCAACAAGCCATATAAAGACCACTGTGGAGATCACACATGGCCAAACGGCTAGAAGGATCAAAGCATTGACTCGTAATATTCTGAACAGAGAAGGTCTCATGGAATGATTTGCGCACATTGACGATAGGAGCGAGGCCCATTATGGGGAAGTGTATCCTCGGGTACGGCACAAGATTGGTCTGGAAGTCTACAAAGTCAGCGTTGAGATCTCCCTCAAACCTGAGGCTGGTTGTGATCGCACTGACTGTTTGAGCAACCAGCCGGTTAAGGTGGGAGTACATCGGGTGGTCGACAGAGAGCTTCCACTTGCAGATGTTTGACATTGCTTCATTATCCGCAAGGAAGACACAGTCAGCATCATCTAGTGTTTCCTTCGTGGCGAGGACTGCATTGTAGGGTTCCACTACAGCGGTTGATAGCTATATCCAAAACATAATCATTTCAAATATAATAGTAAATCAAATCCTAACCGAGACCTATATCTAGTATTTTATTCTTGACTATTTGATAATAAAAAGAGCTAACTATATCATACGTTCATTTTCCATCCATAATCAAAAACACTGAGTTGAAATCAAAAACTAAATTTTTAAGAACGGTCAAATCATTCTTTAATAAGACGTTGCATAAAAAAAAAAAAAAAAATCATTTTTAATGAAACTGATGTTTGTGAAATAAACATATTATAAATAAATTAATTAGAATAAATTAATTAGAAATAATAACATATCGATAAATAAATTAATTAGTAAGAAATAATTTTATTTTAAGAAAAGCACCTAGACAAGAAAGCATTTCTTTTCATGGTGTTATTTATCAGCATCATGTACCATTTCTGACAATATATAGACAATGGGTACTTTCAATAATCTTTTAAATTACTTTATAATTATAAGTACCTATTGATACTTTTACAAAAAGGTATTGCAATCATATATTGAGTAGTCGAATAGCTAAGCTGATGAAGATATAAGTTTCTTTAGAGAGAAAAATGCAGTAAAGAATAAATAAAAGAACAGAAATGCGCCTGTCAGAAACGAGAGATCTATCAAGAATAATAAAGTATTTACTAAATTAAACAGTTTTCTAAGAGAATATACAAAGGCAAATAAAAAATGGTGGAGTGAAAAGATAAAAAGTCAGGAAAAGTTATTTGGTGCTAAGGACTTCGAAGTAAAAGAGATCAGGTAAGTTCTCTTAATAGAAAACAGGAATAGGAAAGATGATTTATAAGAGAGATGACCAATATATAAATTTTAGTTTTCAGGTTTTAGTAAAGTAAGTGCGAACAAAGTAATTTCGCAGCTGAGAAATAAGAAGTTCGTTCCAATTTTAGTAAATGTACCGCCGAAGCGAGTAGGAAATAAAAAGTATTAGCCATCTTTTGCCCTCATTTACATTACTTTACACACCTGAGGCTATGTGCTGCAAAATTATAATAATAATTATTCCTACTTTTATCATATATTTTATCTCTGCTATTTATTTTGCTACCAGGTTCTCTTTGTTTTTATTTTGTTTAATATTTTCTGATACTTAATATTTATATTTTTTCAGCACTTAGAAAGACATACCCTCTTGCTGTCAGATATCAACTGATTGAGAAATTCCTAGATAAAATCATGCACATTGTTTCATTGAATTATTATTTTGGTTTATTCTTGTTAGGTTTATTATTATTGGTTTTTAGTTTGGCTAAACAGGTCAGCTAGTTAATCATAAAAAATTTCATATTTTCTATTATTCTAAACATATTTAAACAATTACCTTATGTGATGGGAAGATTGCTATCTCAAGAAAACTTTTCTTTGGGTAATCTGATGATAGGTCCGATGAGATAAGCGTGGACAGCCCTGAGCCAGTCCCGCCTCCATACGAATGAAAAGTGAAGAAGCCTTGAAGCTGATCGGCTGCTTCAGCCAGCTTCCTGAGGATCTTCAGTGACCTCTTTCCGGTAGGGAGGCCCACTGTATATCTTCCTCTAGCAAAATTATTGGCAGCATCCTCGTTGCCATTGAGTAAGTTCTCTGGTCTGAACAAGGACTTGAACTTGCCAGTCCTGATTTGGTCTAGAAATCAAATACAGGAAACAGCATAAGTAATAATTAAATACAGCACTAAAAGTATAAACTATATTAACAAGAAATTTATCTCTTAATAAATGTAATGAATAAAAATGTTTACCACCATCTCTTAAATACTGTTTTATTAATGTTATGTTACAAGTAGACCAGGATTTATTCGACTATTTTCATTTTTCAGAATTTTTTCATATCATCAGAAAAACAACAGTTAAAAAATTATTTAGTTTTTTTATTGAAACATTGACAAGCACTATTTTAGTTTTTATTCAATTCTGAATTCACTAAATTAGTAAAATTATAACTAATGATTTTGCAAAATGATATTATTGGTCCTTCTGACTATCATTAAGAATTGGTATTTTATTTTATAAAATAGTATCTTACAACTTTTTCTCTTTCATTTTTACTCATTTTGTCTGTGACATGGTTTTTACTGAATTTTGGCATATTTTATTTGAAATCTATAGAAAATTTCTAAATGTAGTATAAAAAGTATTTAATATACTTTACAGATTATAATTGACTGATATACTGCCATATAAAAAAAAGGAGGACAAATATGTTAAAGGACTTGAACATATTTACATAGTTATATGAGGAAACATACTTTGATGTGTCATTAAGACCATAGTAGAGACCATGCTGAACGTGGTTCACATACCAGAACTACAATGTCAAGGGCGCATGGTCTTGGTCTACAAAGGAAAAGGAGGCATCAAGAATGTCCTCCTGGTGGCCAATAACCATGCACTTCATTGTGCGCTGAAAATTGAAAAGGTTCTGGATCATGAACCAGATCACCTTCAGCAAATATTAAAGGCCTGCCAGGAACACAGGTAAGTGCGAGAATCATAAACACGATCATAAAAGATGCATGATTGCAGCTCTCCTGGGATCTAACCTAATCAGTATTAGTGTGGGAGCCCATTCAACAATCTGAATCAACAAGCTTCAACCTGGCCATAGATCACATGGTCATCGTTTTCAACCATTATTTGTTCCCAGGACTTGTCTACCATCTCCAGGACTTACAAAGATAAGACCTGCAGTACTAGGATGCATCAATGTAAATATATACAGCAGTATGTAGGCCATTATTGAGCTCCAGGGCAACACCACTATGGCGATGTTTTATGCACCATGGATATATAGATCCGCTGCCAATGGGAGGCTCCTTAAAAAAAAATTCCATGTGACCTTTGGAGAGAGAGAGAGAGAGAGAGAGAGAGAGAGAGAGAGAGAGAGAGAGAGAGAGAGAGAGAGAGAGAGAGAGAGAGAAAGAGAGAGAGAAAGAGAGAGAGATTATTTATTTTTTTATCCCTATCTTTTTATTTTATTTATTTATACATTTCATATATTTTAAAATTTATGTGCGCTATTTTTTTTTTAATTTTAATCCTAATTTAATATTTACATATAATCGTCACCTTGCTAAAGTAACAAATGTGGAACTAAAAACCTATGCATATTCGTTACTTTAGCATGGTGATGACAATATATTTATTATATACAAAATTTGCAAAAGTTGATGCTCTAAGTCTGTTTATACCAGACTGACTATGTATTTAAAGAAGTTGCCTCAAAAATATTTGATGGAAATATTAACTCCTTGCCAATTTAAAGTCAAGACATTGCCCAAGAGACCACCAAGGGCCCTATTCATCTCAATGTACAAAATTTCATAATGGCAGGATTGCCTGTAAAATGCTCTACGAAGAACTTCTACTGTACTTCGGGATCAGAAATGAGTTGTCAATACATGGAGGATGTGTTCTTTAGGGATTCAGAGTTATCGTCCTCGTACAATAAGAAAACGGTTGATTTCATCTCTCCATGATACGCACAATGGCATTGTAAGGTCTAAAGCCGAGGCTCGTGGGAAGTTTTGGTGGCCTAAATTGGACCAGACAATGAAGGAAAAAAATCAAGCTCTGTAAAATATGCAACAAATATAGAATTCAGAAACCTGTAGAAGCTATACTGTTGCCAGCTTCTGGACGCCCTCGGGACAAAATAGATTTGGATTTTTCAGGTCCATTCAAATGAAAATTATTACTGGAGAGATGCTTACTCTAAATGGCATTAGGTCAATAACATTGTTGTCAATGTCATAACCGCTAATAAAATAATAATACTTAATTGAATCACAAATATTGACAAGGTTTGGCTTTCCATGACGATAATGAAATAATCAAAGCACATTCACATCCACTGAATTCTGCGCTAATTCGGGAATTTTTTGTATGTTAGCAGTTGGTAAATTAAGTAATTAACACATATTCAAAACTGCAAGTTCAAAAACCCGGAGCCAGGGGACATTTAATAATACTCTGCATCAATCCCCCACCCTTGGAAGGGGAGTGACAAAAAAACCAATAACAATAAGGTTATCTGTGAACTAACTTTATCAAATAAACATATGTTTTTAAATGAGTAATGTTGCCAATACTCATTACTATAGAAGATAGTCGACAAGAGAGTAGTTTATGCTATGAAGGTGATTAGTGATACAATAGAAAAAGAAAACTTCTGGATGTTATAATGTTGATACTAAAAGAAATATTGAAATAACATCCATAAGTTTCCTTTATCAATTTTATGACTACTCTGCAATTTAGTTGAAGAGATAGCATTAGAGTAACCAAGCCAACTCTTGAAATTGATCAAAGTAGTTCACAACATATATATTGAGTCGACGTTTCGACCCGATATTCAGGTCTTCTTCAGGGCTAAATATAAAACAAGATAGCAACCAATAAATATGAAGAAAAGAAAAATAACAAATAAATAAATCCCGTAAATTTAAAAACAGACAAACAAAAATTATCTTCAACCTATTCCCAAATTTTTCAAATTTTAAAAAAACCATAATTTTTTTCTTAATTAATTATATTAAAAAAAATTAATATATATTTCTTTTCCTTGATTAATTAAATTATATACTAATATTCTAACAATTTCATTCAATCGCTATTTAATCATTACTCCTTAATATTAAAAATAAATTTCGCTATAATTTAAAATACGTTAAAGCACTCGGCAGTTACACCGGATGGTTTGGTAAACAAACATAACCCCCCCCCACCTTCTTCCGATGGCAGTCGATCACCGACAGTTCACTTGACAGGTACGTTTTATTTCTTGTTAAATATATTTTTAGACTTCTACTCATCTCTTTTTCTATTTTCATTACTATCTCCTTTTCTGTGATATGCTACATATACCTTTAGACTTTTACCCATCTTTTTCTATTTTCACTTCGCACATATTCCTTCCGCTTCCTCGTTACATCTATTCCGTATCCCATTTAATATTGTTATTCTTTTGTATATTATAGATATATTTTTGATTTGTATAGCTTTCCATATTTGACAATTGTATTACTTAAAATCCAAAAATTTTATTCATATTCTTTTGTTAAATATCCAAATCCACACACAAAAATTATATTAAAAAAAAAAAAAAAAAAAAAAATTATATTATTCTATTATGCAATTATTTACTCATTTTCATTTTTTCATGCATATATATGTATATAGCTACATATATTACTCATTATTTTATTTATTTGTTATTTTTCTTTTCTTCATATTTATTGGTTGCTATCTTGTTTTATATTTAGCCCTGAAGAAGACCTGAATATCGGGTCGAAACGTCGGCACAATATATATGTTATTTCACATATAGTGTTTTCATTTGACCGCACCCCCAACCATTTCCATCTCATGATCTTCTACGGTCAACAAATTTCCTTCATTATAGTTCACAACATATTTTATTTGTTTACAAGCTAATAATAATAAATAATAAAATACATTTTTAATATTCTTTACCTATTACTGTTGGCTCGAGATCAACGAAGACAGCCCTAGGTACCCTCTTGCCGGAATCCAGTTCTGAAAAGAAGGAGTCAAGATTCCCTTGGCTGTCATCCTTCACCTCGCCCGTTGGGGACACTTGCTGCTCCAGGCAGTACAGTTCCCAGCAGGCGTTGCCCATCTCAACGCCCGCTTGGCCTGTGTGGATTGAAATAACTTCCCCTCTCTGCAAAGCTCAAAATAAATTTGTTAGCTTTAAATTTATATATTTGAAGTAATATAAATTCAATTCTATGAAAAGTTCCTTTTTCATCTCTTTAAGCCATTTTCACAAATTTATATTTGAAAAGAAAGAAATATTGAAAATAACTTTTTTCGAGTAAAGACCTCTTTATAATAGCAACACATATCGTCGGCAACATGCTAAAGTAACGAATGATGCAACTAAAAACCTATGCATATTCGTTACTTTAGAGCATGGTGACGACGATATCTGATCCATGCTAACCAAAATTAAATTTCTGACCTTGATTAGTCATCTAATCAATGAACCGTCCTATGAAAGCACTTTCCTAGTTTGTGAACAATATTACAAGATTTGTTTACAGATGGGAATTATTCATATTAACTTTACAGACTCTTTTTCTTTTGATTAATTAAATGTTA
Organism: Aelia acuminata; assembly: GCA_911387785.2. Taxonomy (NCBI): domain Eukaryota; kingdom Metazoa; phylum Arthropoda; class Insecta; order Hemiptera; family Pentatomidae; genus Aelia; species Aelia acuminata. The sequence continues at coordinate 23,974,537 of OU426979.1, forward strand.
ATCCCATATTCAGTCTATAAATCCATTCATTTATTACACAGAAGTGGAAGTTTAGGATATTTTGTCCATATTAATTACATTATTAATAAAATTAATTATAAAAAAGATTCTGAAATTGTAAGTAAATATTATTACGCAGTAATTAATAAAATATAAGGTTAAAACCAGTATTAGGAGTTATTACAATTCTTAATAAGCCATAGATTCAGATTACTCAACACCATGGGCATACCCAGCGGGGGGCAGCTGCTTTTAAGGCCGGAAGCAGTAATAGAATAATTTTTTCAAGCAAATAATTGTAATATCTTAGTTGATAAAGCACTGCTATAATTATACATAATTTTGGTTTTATTCCCTTTTTCTGTGGTAAGATGTTACAACCTGAATGAGCAGGAGGATGAGAGCAATTTTTCTTATTCAGAAAGTGACGACAGTCTAAATTTCTATCTTCTTCTATTGTCATTCTATTTTCCCTTAAAAGCTGTTAAAACCGATTCAAAATTATTATAACATTATAGTGCAGCTTTTAATACAAATGATATGTGTCAGGCAGTACTTGTATGAGATGGCTAAACAACCCCACCTTCTAGGCCAACCTGCCCCACATAGGGGGTTAATTGGCCTACTCTGGATTGATAAATTCTTCAATTTTCTATGATCTTAGTATTAAATATTATGTGGTGAAACAAATACTTGAAGTACTCTAATACTTGGAGTTTACAGTGGTATCAGCCCTATTGGGATTATATGAACAGGAACGACTCAACAATCAAAAAAGTGAAAACTGTTGCCAACCAACCCCGCTCTCCCCTAAATTTTGGTTTATAGTGTTACAATAGTTTATTTTATATTCTTTATTTGATCCGTGTTAGATTATTATTTTTTTAAAGCATTGAGAATTTAATGTGATGAATATGGACAAAATACCCTAAACGTCCACTGCTATGTAATCAATAAATGAAAATATTTGAGACTGAATATGTGTTTATTTAACATTAATTGATAGAAATTGTTTTAAATCTATATTCTGTATACCTACACCTACACCTATCATATGTAACCTTAAATGAAGGATTACATGCATTTATCTTTTAAACAATAGTTTACAATGAAATTTTCTGGCATAAGAATTTTTGCATGTTTGCCTTAATTTTATATTAAAGTTTAATTGTATATTTCTAATGATCAAGCTTGATAAAATATACAAATATTATAAGCAGTATATTTGTTTGTTTAACGTACCTTTATGCTACTATGGCTAATCGGACGATGCTACAGTGGGAATCCTAAATTTTGCCTATCCAGGTATAATTAGGATAGGGATCTTTTACGGGTACCTAACATTATACAGGCTTGGGACCTCCATGTCCTATCCGAGGGAAGGCATAGCCAAGGATCTTTTACTCCCATTAAAAAATCCTAGGGCCACCTCCGGACGCGAACCCGCGACTGTTAGTATTGAAGGTTGCCATGCTAACCACTAGACCACAGGTGACCCCAACCAATATATTTACCTCAGTTACTAAACAAATTAAATGACAGATACTTGTATTAAATATTTTGGATATTTTTGCAAAGGTATGTTATTTTTATCAATGTTAAACAAGTAGTTTAGGAGAGGGAGGTGTATTATCGTTGCAAAATGTTCCACATGTCACCAACAATATAATAAATCTCTCTCATTTAAGGGTCTTGAGGTTTGTTTGGTGAACTTTAATGCAATTTTGAAATGTAAATTCTTTTTTACATATGTACTTCTTTTATTTTTTTAAACAAATATACCATTTAGATTTCTTAGGTACCCTTATTGAAGCAGTAATATATCATTTTATTGCACAAATATTATGTTATATTATGCTCATAGTATGTCATATTATGCTATATTATCCTATTCATTAAATGAAATTGGTTTTTATCTTCAGTTTATTTTAAGAGGAAAATTTCATTAGGATTGATGGGTTATCCTATGTGTTACAATCCATCTATCCACTTCTTTCACTTATACATCGCTAATATGTTAGTTTAGACATCTGCATTTAAAAAAATCTTATTAAATTTGGCTAAAACTTGCTTTAGCACCTAATTATCAAAAATTTTTATTATATAGTGGCTGATTTCTTTTTTATTTTTTTTTTTTTTGCATTTAGTTGTTTTCTGTAAATTTTTTTGGTGTCCCTTACCCTGTGGCTCTCTTCTAGCTTGTCTTGGGAAATGGTACTGCTTAGATGTATTGGGTTGTCCGAAAAGTTTGTAGAGATTTTTAAAATAAAATTTACCTTTTATTTTTTCTACTAAAAATGAAACACAAAGCTAATGTTTATTTATATGCCTTTAATCCTCATGGAATTAACTATGTTTACACACTGAATTTGTCTTTATTAAGGCTCGGTAGTGTAGTTTATTGCAAACCAACATGAGTGACGATTCAGTTCATGTTCGGCATATTATGCTGTTCTTTTTTAAAAAAGGGAAAAACGCAGCCCAAACTGCAAGAAAGATTCGTGCCTTGTATGGCAGCGATTCAATTCGGTTCAGAAGTGGTTTTCATGGTTTTGATCAGGAGATTTTAATTGGGAAGACTAACCCGGGGCTGGCCGGAGTTCAACTCATGACATCGAGGATATTATGATGGTCATCGGAAACAATCCACGAATTACTGTCCGTGAGATAGCTGCGGAGTTAAGAGCATGCAAATCGACCATTTTGAGCATCGAAAAATGGCGAATTGGAAAGGAGTGCTATTCCATCAAGGCAACAATAGGCCCCATGTGTCTTTGAGGACTCGATAAAACTTATTAAGCTTCAGATGGGAGGTTTTACCTTACTCGCAGTACTCTCCTGGCATTGCTCCTTTGGATTTCTATTTTTTACGTTCCCTCGAAAATTTTCTACAAGGGAAATCTTACTCTTCAGAAGATGACTTCAAACGAACCTTTTATTGTTCTTCAGCAGTAAGGACAGTGATTTTTAGAAAAAAGGGATAATGGACCTTCCAAGCCGTTGGGAAAGGGTAATCGCTAACGGTGGTAAATATTTTGTAGATTAAATAAATAAATTTTAAGCTGTTCATCAATTTTAATTTTTGTCCAAATTTCTCTATGAACTTTCCGGACAACCCAATACTAAGCATATAGGTATAATTTTCAAAATTTTAGTAACTTTTAAATATCCTACCATAATTTTCTCAGTTTGAAGTAATGTCTACAATCTCAATATTCGCGAAACTTTTTTTTCGAATCATGAAGTATGAATGGAAGTAAAAGTTTCTTCATTATGCGATCCTTCGGAGGGGGACATTAAATGAAGGTACCGAGCCTCTGCAATGTCAGGTTCTTGTTAAATTATCCTAATTATAAGTTTAGTGGATAGGCAAAATTTAGGACTCCCCCTGTAGCATTGTCCAATTAGCTAATGTAGCATAAAGTAACATGTAATAAAAAAAAAAAACAATGATCTATTCCCTTCAGTTAGTACAGTTGCTCTAATTTACATTATTTAATTGTAACCTGTGATTAAATAACACTTTAAATAAGTAACAGAAAAATAAAATCACTAATTACTTTTGTGAATTTTCACCTATCCTTATAATCTTGTTGTACCTATTTTGACAGACAACAGAATTCTTACACAAATTAGTTTTACAGTAAATGGTTTCAAATGCACAAATATTTATTTTGCTCAATCAATAATTCTTCACAATCTTTCTAAAGGAGGTGACACAGTGTTGATCATAGAAAAAAAGATTATTCTCTTTAGTTCACTAAATATCTTTAATTTTTTTTTTTTTAACTTCAACTAATAATAATAAAAGAAATTCAAACCACCCTCTTCAATTTAACCTGTATTTATTAACCATTTAAACATATTTATATATTAATCATATTATGCTAATAATTTACATACCATAGTTATCTTGAAAACACTGTAGATTTTGGATGTCCAAAAGAGTTCATAATTTAAAAAAAAGATCAAAGATATTTTCACCACTACATTTTATTTTAAATTTCAAAAGTTCATATGTTCATATAAACATTGTAAAATGATTATGTAATTTAACCAGGTGAAATAATTTTAGAAATTTGTTTCCTATTAAAGTGTTTTCCACTTTTCATGCTTAGATAATGAATGCTCATAGGTTTGGTACTCTTGAGGCAGATGCAGCAAAAAAATTTTAAGTAGGTACTGAATAAAAGCATATTCAGTTAAACATATGAATCATTTAACAGCTCGACACAAGACAGTGGACAAAGAAATGTTTTATTTTCAGAACCGGATAAGAGGAGATTAAAAAAAACGAAGACAATTTTTTCATTCCCTTAATGGTTATTGCCTTTAAAATGTAACCAGCTGTGATAATAGACTGTGATTTTCAGAACTTCTTCAACAGTTGAATTTTATTTTCATTTCTTTTCAGATTACTTATTTTTGTAAACTATATATCATTGAATGTGTTGCAATTCATTAATTGTTCCTAAAAATTTAGATGCCCTTTTATTAAGCTTGTCAATCAGCTCGGAAACTTAGACAATTTTACACTAATGATGGAAAGTTGAATAGATTTATAATGCTTATTAACATTTATAAATATTAGCAAGCAAAGCATATCAAACTATGAGGGTTGTTGCAAAAAAAAAAAAAATAATAAAAGAAAGAAAAAACCCACTGAATTTGAGCAAAGTTTAATGAGGACAGGTCTTCACTATTTTAATGATCAAAAAATATTAAAAGCTAAAATCTGCTCATTTTAATTCTAAATTAAAGAATTAATTCTTTTTAGAGCATATTTTCTCATTTCGATAGATTGAAACTGAATGTGAATAAAGCTTGAAAACAACAGAAAATATTATTTCAGATATAATATGAGTAAATGTAAGGTATTTCCCACAAGCACTTAAAACACGATAACTAACAGGCTGCACAAAGGCTTCCCTATGCACTATTTTGATTCTAAATTTGATTGGTGGGTTTTAGAAACAAAGATCTAAACTGTTTCAATTTTCGAAGAATCGAATAGGAAATCCAACCAATCAAATTTAGATTCAAAAGAGTGAGGGAAGGTAGGGGGGGGTAGTAATCAATGTGTTTTAAGTGCTTGCTTGTTGGAACCTATGTTAGGTAGCTATCTACCTATTATATGAACCTAATGAACAGTAGCCCCATAAAAAGTAGAAAAAATTCTAATAATGAATGGTTATGAAATTAATCACATAGTGTAAATTAGAACTATGTTGAACAAGTTATACTATGAAGTTATAAAAACATTATTTTCATCTTGTCTTTTTATAATTGTAACACAAATTTTGAATAAAAATGCTATCCTAATAAATAAAATTCTTATTTTAAATTCACAGAAATAAAATTGAAAGACACAAATTCTACAAGATTATTTAGTCCATACACGAGTGAGACTTTGTCAAGCTCGGCTTTACTGCTCCTTTTTATCCCCTCCTCTCCTAATAAAGTTAATAGTAACAGTATTTCAGGTATAATATTATTACTATATAATTTATAGGTGTTTATAAGAACTACAGTTGATTATATCTGGGTTTTATGCCCTTAAAAACATAAATAAAATTATACTACTAAAAGTTTATTAGCGAGGACAACAGTTACCTTTGTCTCCTCTTGTTCTGCCATTTTCCATGAATTTAAAAAGCTTCAGATTTTGTCAAAAATACTCCCTTAGATGTTAAAATATTGAAGTCTATGGAAAAAAATAAAATAAAAAAATAAAGGTTCTCATAAAACGAATTTGAAGATACTTATATGGAAATAAATAAATATTTGATTTGATTCAAATATTTGCTTTATTTTATAATAGTAACCCACAATGTTTCCGTTATTATAAATTAACTACTACTTCAATATTAATTCTTTTTTACCTTTTATTTCGTGTCAAACACATTTTCTTTTAAATTTCTTCTCCTTTACTTTCAGATCCTCTCAGAAATTCCCTCCATCAATGGATTGAAAAATTTATTTCAATACCCATTCAAAAAAGAAACAAAGTTTAAAAAGATATTAAATCCATTTGTTTGCATAAAGTTCGCAATAAATTTGTAGCAACTTCATGGAACTCATTTATCAATTATATATTTTACCGAAATGTTCATTTCATTTTATTAGGAATTCACATCTTTTCGTATTTTCCCTAACCTGTATATTTTGAGATATTGGGAGAAAGGTTTGGCAAAGCAGGCCTCAAGTATAAGAAGCAGGTAGGTAGCATTGCAAATCTTATAATTTGTTTCTTAATTTTCACTTGTTTACTTACTTAATAATGTTAGTTTACTAATATTTCAAATTTATAAATCAATTCAAAGGAAAGATGATATGTAATAATAATTCATGATACCAATGGATTCATTCATTAAAAATAAATTACCATTAGTAATTTAAGATAGAATTCCAAAATGTTACCTGAATAAATAATTTCAAAATTTAGAAGCCTATATGTCAGTTGTCCTTGAAATTTAACAGATGGAATAAGGAAAAAGTAGGAAAGAATTAGTTACATGTTTTTAGTAATTATAATTTGTGGTTTCTATTTAATTCTTTGTCTAATTCTTTTTTATCTATTCCCTTGACCCACATTTTTTTAAAATCTAAATATTCAAATTTTCGTATTTAACAAGTGCATATAATGTGTAACAATAGTCATTCATTGATCCTGCCAATGCCTCAACATGGGGTTATTGAAAATTAATCCTCAACAATTAGATGTAAATAATCTACTTATCACACAATTTCACGATACCAAGGAGATGGTGAATTAGTTGGAGAAAACTTAAAAAAATAAATCATTTTCTAGGAAATTGTTCTTGACAAGAGCAGGAAGAACATTGTTAAATTTTTCCAATGAAATCCTATTAGTCTGTGAGAGGCTCACTTACTAAGGTAGTGAGACTAATAAGAAAAAATTAGTGAAGACTTCAATAATCCCTATAGGTATGAATCTCTGATTATAAATAAATGTTTGAAACTATATTTATAACTAACAGAGTATTTCTTAAATAAATATATTGTAACACTTAAGTGGGTTAAACAATTTTTATTTAAATTTATTTTTATTACAATGCCACACAAACACAAATAATTTAATAGGTTACAAAAATTATCACTTTGTAACACAAAAATAACCATATGACTTGAGCTTCAGAACAAGACTAACTTCCCAGTCCATCGCTCCTTATATTTAGAACTAAGAACAGCCTGGAAGGTTCTCCAACTAAATGGTACACCATCATAGTCACAAATATATACTATGTCAGTTTATTCTAACTAGTCTAGAACTATTTAAAATATTATGTTTTGTTTTGTTTCAGGTTACAATATTATTGAGGCTTTTGTAAAATTAGGCTTCCCAAATTATCAGCATTTACGAACCAGATCGTTTTCAATTTATATTAACAAAAGCCTTACCAGACTTCTCCTTACAATAACAGTAGAGGCAAAGATGTTTTGTTTGTTAAGGGCAGTCAGAGCATGGTCACAGAATGTCCAAGGAATCTATCTTTTTTTTTCTTTCTTTAATGAATTCATAACTGTGAAACAATAATTAAAACCAGTCAATTTGAAGGCTGGATAAATAAAATAAATGTCACAAAGGAATCTAAGTAATATTTAAAAAAATTATAAATTCACAGTAAATCTAATTTGATTTGTATGGAATTTTACTGAAAATTAAACTTTAAAATATTATAAGTTCCACTGGTTTACCTCATAATAAATTTACAGTTACAGAAATTTCATAAGATTTTGGGTTCTCCCTCCTATGGTCTAGGTATATCCCAAGCCTAAAAATTATTTCAAGTCTTTATGTGCGGAATTCTTAACGTTAAATGTAAAGAATTATTTTTAGACTTTTATTTATTTCAATGCACTTCGATTCCTAAAATTAAAAAAAAATCAACTTTTTTGGATGTGTCAGGTTTCTCAAAAGACTGATTCAGTTATAATTATCCATTTAATTTTTTTTGTTTTTTTCATTATTCAACACTTTCAATGTTTACTAATTGAAGCATGGAAAGGCAAAAGGGTATAACTGCCTTAAAAATTTTTCTAGAAATGGCATGACTAATACTCACTAAGGTGAACTAAGTTCGGTGCTTAAATCCATGCCATCTTTCAAATGTTCAATAAACTACTTCCTGGCTACAAAAAATTACTCATACCCATTTCTGAAGAATGACTTTGGCACACATAACAATTTGGCAAAAAAAAGAGTTTATTTATTTTTGTTGGCACTTATACCATTTTGCATTTCCACGCTTCAATTTACTAACACATTTACACAAGCATTAATTTCAAATTCTTTAGAAGTAATTATGTGTATGTTGAACAAATAATTTAGATCTCAGTCTCTACTACGTTGGTATTTTATTTTTTATTACTATATCTAGACGTTTCGACCACAAGTTCCATCTTCAGTTAGTCTTTAAAATTAATTGTTATACGTTATAGGTGGTTATTCTAATAAATAAATATATCACAATACTTGAGTAAAGTAAGTTCGTTCATAACGACTATTCACTTACAGAGGACTGGATGACCCCCAGGTGAGTGGCTGTCTGGTAGATCCATGAATATCAAAGGGTCATCCATGGCTGTTGTAACCATTGGCGGATCCAGGGGGGGGGGCTGTGGGGGCTGCAGCCCCTCCGTTAGGAAAATTTTTCGTCGTTAAAAGATAGAATTTGACTTTCCTTAAAGTAAGGAAGCAGGTTAAAGAACAAATAATATGCAGAGAAAGTAGAATTTTAGTTGTGGGAAAGTTACATAAAGGTAAAAAAGCTGATTTTCAGATCCAAATGAAGGGCTAAGGGAATGCAGCCCCCCCTTTAGGACTGCAGCCCCCCCCCTTTACAGTCGGCTGGATCCGCCCATGGTTGTAACATACTACGAACATACTCTCTACAGTCAAGCAGACATCTGACAACTTGATCAGATTATAAAGTTCCTTATTTGTATACTACTCAGCTCCCCTATTAATAATCTTAATTTCTTATTTATTTTCAAATGGACCTTCATTATTTTAACAAGCTTATCAGTTGGTCTACTTGTGCTCCTATTTTGATAAATCAAAATCTTTTATTAGAGAAAATATCAGATAACATGTACGATTTTGGACAGCATAGGCACTTTGGAAGAATCTAACTAACAAAATTGAGAAACAAGATTGTCTATGGAATGCAGGATTAGGCAAATTCTTATGCCTCAGAATCTTAGGCCTTCATATTGTCTTTTATAAGCAATCGCCTAAAATTAGAGAAAAATATAACAATGAAGGGTTTAATATGGATAAAACATGTGAACATCTTCTCCTAACTCAATGAACCATATTTCATTTAACTTAATGAGTTGATCTGTAAAAAGTGTCAAGCTCAATAGGTTATATGGCAGTTTTAAAAAAATATTTTTGTGGAGAGTTCACTTTAGGGAAAGTTTTTAAACAGGTGTAAAGGGAAAACATGTAACTGACTAAATATATTAGTAAGCTATAATTCCCATCATTCTACTATCAATTTTGCATTTATTTATAAGAAGAGAGCAATGAAATTTCTAGAGACCTCCAGAGAGGTGGGAAGGTCACTCTGTCTTGAACTAGCATACAGATACACATTCATCCACTCAGATTTCAAGTGGGAAGTATTCATTAAAAAATGTTAGCTAGAAAAGTGATACTTCATGACGTGGTAGAATTATTCTGAAACAAAAGTTGGGACTAACGTACATATCTGACCAAGCTCTGCTAACAAGTATTGAGAAAAACTAAACTAGGTGGTTTTGCCTGAGCCACGTGAAGGGAAAAAGAGGAAACTATTTGATCCCAAAATATCATCTGAGAAAAAAACAAATAAAAGAGAAGGAATACGACTGATTTGAAATTAAGAACATTTTCATAAATGTCATTGTTTAGGAACAGAGACATTATTAACTTCGAACCGCTAACTTTTAAAAAATTGATCCTTCTAAATAAATCGGGGAGACAAAAGGGCTTAAAAATACCTTTCCAATGAATATGATTTAAATAATTAAAGGCTAGAATAATCGATATATTCAAACGATCCCTGGATCCGTGAGTAATCTATCATCAATAAAAACATGCACTGGATAAAAAAATTTTAATAGTAGGTACCATGAACTAGGGATGGTGCGAAATTGCCGGAACGGCTCCACGGAACCTAATACGTGCCCGGAGCTGTTAGGAACAGTTCCAACATGGATGCCTTAACGGCTCCGGTCGGAGCTGTCTGCTTTCTCCTTCCTTCGCTAGACTCTTGGGAGCTGGAACCGGAGCTGTTAGTGTACTAGACTAGCTCCGACTCGGAGCTGTTAGCATATTAGTTCCGAGGCTCGTCGGAGCTGTTTAACCTCTCCCCATCCATTGGTTCTAACGGAGCTGGAGTCGGAGCTGTTAGCATATTAGTTCCGAGACTAGCTCCGACTCGGAGCTGTTAGCATATCAGTTCCGAGACTAGCTCCGACTCGGAGCTGTTAGCTTATTAGTTCCGAGACTAGCTCCGACTCGGAGCTGTTAGCTTATTAGTTCCGAGACTAGCTCCGACTCGGAGCTGTTAGCTTATTAGTTCCGAGACTAGCTCCGACTCGGAGCTGTTAGCTTATTAGTTCCGAGACTAGCTCCGACTCGGAGCTGTTAGCTTATTAGTTCCGAGACTAGCTCCGACTCGGAGCTGTTAGCTTATTAGTTCCGAGGCTGGTCGGAGCTGTTTAACCTTTCCTCGCCCATTGATTCTAACGGAGCTGTTAGCTTATTAGTTCCGAGGTTCTCTTCGGAATGGAGCCTCAGTGCAAATGTTCATGAAATTAGTTTGGAATTCTTGATTTGACATTTCAACTAATTTTTAAGCCAGCATATTATGGTTATCTAAGAAGCAATTTTTTATTTATCTTTGTTTTTGTAACATCACCGTCTTTCATTTCTTTATTTATTTAAAATAAAATAAAACACAATTTCAATTTTTTCTAATATATGATCTTTAAAAAAATTAATATGTTAACATTTTTTTAGATAAACCATTAAATGGATAGGGAAGTTATAACTCGATAAAGGCATTATTTATTAAAATCCTAAATTCTTCTTAACATTAGCATTGTAGCAATTTCATTCTAATTAATTAAGCTGTAAAAATTTAGTCTTAAAAATTAAAAAAATTAATTTAGTCAAATTAAAAATAAAACGTTTTCTTTTTTCTTAACTGTAAAAATAAAAATACTTTTATTTTTAAATGCTAACATGGAGTTATGACTTGAAGAACAATAATTTTTATGTACAATATACTTTTTTATTTTTACTAGCAAACGGGTTTTCATTTCATTTTAAGATGTCATCATTTTCATTTTTTTAACCTGGCTTACTTGGAATTTTTTTTTAATTTTTAATAGTAAACGCTAACAAAAAAACGTTTAAGTTAAAAAAATTTTTTTTGTTTAAATAAATTTTATTCACATCCATACATATAATATACAGTGAGAGAGATACAATGTATAAAATAACATGTAATAATAATACAATGTATAAAAAAAATGTAAGTATAATATACATGTTTATATCTACTTTATTTTGTTATCTGCTTATTATGTTTATTGGCATACAATTATTTATTTAAATTATAAATTGAAAAATCTAATTATAAATTATATAATTAAAGATTATAAATAACGATTTAATTTTTATTTGTAAAAATTAGAAATAATAAAAATGTTTACTTGATAACTTGTTATTCTTTACATTCTTATTTTTTAAAAATCATTATTATTTAAATAATATTATATTATATGACAATATATTATATTATTATAATATTAAATTATCCCCTGGATTCCTTTCCTATTTATGTTCCTTGGAGAGTAGTTTAAGTTTTGAAAAGGTGGAGATAGAGGTCTACCTACACTGGTGGAATTTACTCTCGGAACCGATAGGTGGAACTGGAACGGTTAAGGGAACCTAATACGCAGTCGGAACTGGAACGGTTGGAGCTAATACGTCATTTAAACGTTCCGTAACATCCCTACCATGAACGATGAGACGTTCCTGACTTCCACTTGGCGGTTTAATTTTTGCTACATGCGTGTAACAAATTTCAGATATTATTTATTTGAATAAATATTAAGTGACTTATTAGTTTTAAATTAAAATATAAAATTATGTAAAATAATAGTAAACATGAAATAAAACATGAAATTTTAAATATACTTAGGAGATCGAGTTTTTAAGGTAACAATTTTTTTATTATTTTGTAAGTCCATAACTTTGAAGTACATAAAAAATAAAACAAATAAAAGAACAAAATAAATAAAAAAAAAAATCATCTTCGGAAATTTGAAATATCAAGTAATACTCCGGTAAAAATTTGGCTCCTTATAGTTAGCGCTTTAGCTATTAACCTACCCAAGTAAGGCATGAAAAATATTACTCATAAAATTATCGAAAATTCTTTGCCTTTTTTCCCAGTAAGTTTGAAAAATTTAACAATTACCATGTGTTAAATCATTATAAAATTAACATTAAAACATGTACATCATTAATTACATATACAATTTTTCGTTAACGATGTAGGAAAAGAATTTTACAAAATCAAGTATAACGCCGACATAATGGGCAAATGGCCAAGAACTCTTCCAAATTTATTGCCAATACCTTATTGGCGCTTAGTTCTGGTATGGGATTGAAGACAACATCGCGACCTCTGAAATATGCTAGGGCTGCTTTTAAATTATATTTTTTAACTAGCACAGTTGGCGCAATTGCGTGCCTCATAGACTCTCCTGCACTACAGGAATTAGATGAGGTAATGTTGTACTCATTTTCGTTAATAAATCACATTCATTAATCAATTAGCTTATTGTATTATATATTTTATAATACTTTAGTTAACAGCTAAAATCGTAACATAAACGTGCATTTAGACGGCGCCGAACCAAGAATTGAAATAGGCTGTTCAGAACATGATTCGGCGCTTGGGCAACTTTACCACTTTTCGCCCCAAATAGGTGATTTTTTAATCGATTGTGTATGAAAATGCTTTAAAAACTCTTTACTCTCGATCTCTTGTTTCAATATTAGCGAAAAAAATACAGTTAAGTCAAACATTAATGTGAAAAACATAAAATACTTCATAGGCAAATTCAACCAGTTAAAGCGGACTTATATCACAATATAATAAACAGTAAAAAAAATTACAATTCGTTATTACTTAATTCTTTATCATGCAATAAAGTAAAAGTGCTTGTATACTTAGTATTTATTTTAAATTTCTAACTTCTAAGGGATTGTTAAAATTTTAATCAACAAAAAAACATGTAAAATTCGGAAATAAAGGCATTGCTATAATATAGTTAACTAGCTTATAAAGTAGCTTATAAAGCTTATAAAAAGCGCATTAAAAACCGATGATGCTGTGTATAATTCCATCACAATGGCGTCCCTAGCGGTTGAATTGGGTACCTTCTCCAGAACCCAAAATAATATTTTTCAAAAACCAGCAAAGTTACTGCAATTTATGATGCATTCAAAGATTGAAACATAATTTATAAAATGTTTTGCTAAGATAAACATTATAAGTTAAATTTAAGAATTATTACTAGTTACAATATGCAGCACATCACATATTACATTCAAAGAGGAGCCTCAATCCATCAGAGCCAAAAGATAAAAATCTAATTTAAAAATGTTAATAGCTGGATAATAAGTCATTTATGTACTGAATAATCCCTAGGTGGCAAAATGTAGGTTCTTATTTTCATTTTAAACATAAGTTACTTATTTACATGCTGTTAAAAAAAAAAAAAATGTAAGATTGTTTAAGAAGTGATCATTTCTTGTGACATTTTGTCTGATTTCATTAATCAAATTTTAAATGCTCTCAAGAAGTAAAAGTTAATTTATAGAAAAAAATGTTTTATTTTTTGTGTAAATAAGTAATATGAAAAAGTATTATTTACTCCAGAAATCATAAAAATGTCTGGTAATCTATGTTCAAAATGATCATCCAATTCAGTAAAGCTTATTCAGCCAGAAATATATATGTTCCAATAACAATTCCTTGTATGTTTGTTTAACTTCCTTTTATGCTACAAGGCTAATCAGATGATGCTACAGTGGGAGTCCATTAGGATCTTTAACGGGTACCTGACATTGCACAGGCTCGGGACTTCCATTATATGTCCTATCGGAGGGATGGCATAGCAAAGGAATTTTTATTCCCTTTAGAAAATCCTATGGCCACCGCAGGACGCAAACCTGCGACCTTTAGTATTGCAGGTTGCCATGCTAACCACTACACCATGGGTGACCCCTTTTAATAATAATTCCTTAATATTTTTTAGTGTCATTGATAACAATATTTTTTTTAAATATAAATTCGTATATGGCTTAGGAGATAGATTTAAATTAAAAATTGTTTTTTGTTTAATAGAATAAGTTTGGCAATTCAATATTACCTACATGAATTTTATGTTCTTTGTTTTTCTATTATATCAGTAACTGTAAAAGTACCAACAATAATCTTAGTTTAATAAACCTGAGTTATCTACCCAGTTTGGAAAAAATGATTTTTTACATTAATTTTCCATTCTCTAAAAAGAGAAGGGTAGCGAGCAATAATTTAAGGCTAGGGGAATCAGGATTGTTTGTTATAACATAACATATAAATAAAATTATAAAATAATTTATTGAATTAGACAATGGGATCAATCAATTTAATGTTTGGACAATCTTATTTTAATTTTGTTATGTAGTTGTTTCTTTATAGTTAATTTATTGACTGAATAAGTGATTAATAACGGTTTTAGACGGATATGTTGCACTGCAATCTTTATGCTGTAAAAAAAAAAAAAAAAAAAATGTAAGATTGTTTAAGAAGTGATCATTTCTTGTAACATTTTGTCTGATTTCATTTTTATTTTTTCAGATAGCATGGGTTTGGTGTTACTGTCTTGGCATACCACTAATAACAATGGATTTATGTGCGCTAGCTCCCTATGTTCCTGACATATCACCATTTCATCTGGCTGTCCCCTTGTACACAGTGCTCGCGTATCATGTTTATCCACCCAATGTTGATGCGTTATTACTATCTATTTCTCACTCGATTAGTATTCTTTTTATGGCTGTATGTACTGCTTGGGACGGACATTTGTGTGGGTTCATTGTTTCCTTCATTCATTTCTTCACCTTGTTCAGGTAAGCAAAAATTTTTATCTTTTTAAATATGATTTAACTGATTTCATATATTCAGGTGACGTAAATGGTATGTTTACTTGTTAATAATAAAGTGAAGATTGATGGGTAGTGAGGACCACTTCAGTGCAGTTTAGAAACATACTATAGCTAAATGCCTCCCGCAGGAGGGGGTGGGGGGTCCCCTTGCTCCCCCTTCTAATAATATATGAGAAAGAAAAAATAAAATTGTATTAATTTACCATATTTATTAATTATTATACAAACAAATAATTTAGGGTGGCGGGATGGCTGAGTGGGCAAACACGTTAGAAAATAAGCGTTGCCCTTGGGAACTTTTGATTGGAAATACGAAGATAGCAAGTTCAAAACCCGGAGCCAGGGGAAAACTTAATTATACTTGGCATCGATCCCCCACCCTCTCCCATGGCCAGGGAAACCCCGTATAGCCTACAAGGCGAGGAAGGGGAGGAACCGGAAAAAAAAAAAATAAAATAATTTTCAAATATCAATGTTTTATTTGAAAAATCATTTGAGTCTTACATAGTCAGAATACTCCCCCTTCCCAGATCATAGGAATTTTACCAGTCTAGACAAAAATTTTATTAGCCTGCCCACCCTGGACGAAATACCTGTGGATACCCTTGTGTACAGGTATAATTTTTGAATGAGCCATAATATTTCATACTGATTTTATAAGATTTTTCAATTGCAAAAAAAAAAGAATCAGTTTGCATAACACAGAAAATGTTTCAGCTAATACTATCATGACATTTTTGTTGGTTTAAAAGGGTTACACTAACATGAATAGGAGGCATGATACTGTGAAACCAAATTTAGGCTTCCTTTTTTTTTACAACATTACTATAGAAAACTTTAAATTAAAAGAAATTTAGAAACTTGTTAAATAATATATAAGTCTTAACTTAACTACTTTTATTTAAAAATGGATTTACTCATTTTGAAGTGTATTTAAGAATAAATGTGAGCATATTATTATCATTTATCGTTTAATTATAAGGTACAAACTAAAAAGAAATTGATTGAATTAATCTTGCAATCAAATATCTTATAATGCTATCAACCAACAAAATTCTTCCATGTAGAGTTTTGTCAATCATTGATCATAAAATATATTTATGCTTTTTATGTATCTGTCAAAATTGATAGGAATTTGACAAATAAATGACGCATGTAAAATTGTTAGAATAATTACCAACTAACACCTAATAGATTAATAAGGGCAGCGCCAAATGGTCAACGCTTGAGAGGTGGTAGGCTAAGATAAAGGAGGGAACATTGCTTTAAAGCTAAGTGGTAGGATTTGGGATAAGACTACGGTCGTTTGATGAGAATATGTAACCATTGCTATTGTGATGATCGTGTAATTAATAGTATAATACAAATATATTAAACTAAATCCAAGTATTCACCACTCCACTCTGTTTAAAGGAAAGTCTCCCACATACCCCTAACAGAATTAACTGTATCGGCATATGATAAAATAAAATTAATTTCCTAACATTATGGTTAATTTAAATAATCTGCAAAGAAAACTTAGTTTTAGAAAATTGTGTAATAAAATTTTTTTTTTTTTATCGACTGGTATCACGGCTCCCCTTGTTTATCCTCATGCCACCATTGTGGGAACCACTGCTATGTAGAGATACCTTATCTTTTTTCCATCTTAGTGTCATCTGTTGGCACATTAGTATACTGAAATTGTCCTGCCGGTAGTACAACTAACAAATAATTCGTGGTATAGGTGAAGAGATTCATGACGAAAATTGTTAGCCTCACTTAGTCATTTGGATATTTCCCTCCTTTCCTTGACTTACTTACTGTAAATATAAAAGGACACATTGGTCGTTGCATTTTTTCCAACTTTTCCACACATTATCTTACGATTTTCCTCATATATCTCTTTGGAAGGACTCTTATGAATCATTTTAACAATCGGACTTTAATTACCTGGCTTTTCTTTTCATTCGACCAGTCTTTAAAGTCTTGCATTAGACGAACGATATGCTTTAGAAAATTATGGCGCATTTATAATTTATAAATATGTACTAAATTAAATTATGCTAGATTTAACATTAATTATATTTAGATTTGGGTTTAAAAAAAAAAGCAGTTTTTTCATGGCTACAGTCCCTCTTAACGATCATATTTTCTAAAAATCTCTTCCAAAATTTTTAAATTATTTTATTGTTATTAAGCCTATAATGAATTAAAGATATTTTAAATAACAATTAATAAATCATGCATCTAAATGTTAGAGGTTAAATAAGAGGAACTGATTGAGATTCATTTCAGTGTAATAAACAACAAAATTCAACATTGCTTTTATTAAAATCAATATTTCATAAAAAATTTAAAATATCTTTTGTCGATAACAATAACAAGTGATAAGTTAAAAAAAAAAAAAGATTAGATACTCTTAAAGGTATATACATAAAATTTAGATTACAGTTATCATTAAAGTAGAAAATCTTTTATATCATCATGCATTTTCCTTACTTGTAAAACTTTATCAAGATGAAATATTTTATTATTTAACCAATTTTTATCTCCGGAAACAGATTCCTTTAAAATTTCACTACAGGAATGGCATAGCAACTTGGAAAGTCTTTGGATATTGCTCGAATCATCTTCGCATTGAGTAAAATCAATATTTGTTATAGATTTTGAACCTAATTTAGAAGTATAATCAGAAATTTTGAGAGCGTCCAGAGCAGACAGTTGTGTTTCTTCAGAATCTAAAGCGTTCTTACATAAAAGACAACAGTTTTCATTATCACCTTGGTTTAAGGACAGTTTATTCCCTGTGGAGACAACTGTTGACACTGTCGAAGGAAAAGAACATAGCAGCTCGGTTATAAACAATTCTGATAGCTTCTGAATACTGGAATATTTGTCTTTTTCTAAAACGGGATTATCATAAGAGTTCAGTTTGTTAAATATGTTGTAAAACACAACTTCTTTCTTAGAACATTCTCGGAGAGGACGGATTAGAATAATATCATTTCTTTTCTCTACCATTCCAGTTATCGATGATAACTGTTTCCCTCTTCCAAGAGCCAAGTTACTTAGAATGCTTGAAGCAATATGGTCACCAGTTTCAGCAGTGAAAATCTTATTGCAATTCAACTGCTCAGCCACTTTAAATATAACATCATTCCTTAGTTTTAGTAAAAGATCTAGCCGGGAAGTTTCGGATTTAATATCTGAAACTGGTAGGTTGAATTCATAATGAAGCTTTGAATTCAGGTCAGAATCTTTAATTATCACAACTTCCTCACCAATTGCACACAAAGGTGTGAAATAAACTGGGTAACCATAATTGCTAATAAGATTGCTAATGGATTTGAATATTTCTATTTTTTCATTGTCAGAGATGTCACATTTATCATCGATAAAAACTATTTTCACATCGAATCTTGGCTTCTTTTTTCGATCATCCACCAAGCTACGAAACATCAGATCAATAAGACAAGTAGAGTATGGGCTACCATTAAAAGCTACTAAAACTTTGTCACCATTTCTTATTAATTTTGCTTTTCCCAAACCTCCGCTGTACTTATGAGAAAAATAAACTTGAAAGCATTCTCTGCAATAAGGATATTTACGTTGAAGAACAACTTTGGCCGAATTTTCGTTGCATTTTCTGCATAGAGCTCCTTTTAAATTTTCAGCCTTAGGTAGACGAGTCTCTTCCTCATAGCAAGAATCGACACTGCACATTTTTAAACACTAAATTACATGCCTACTACCGAGCTATTATTAATTTACTTGATTTAAAGTAAATATTTGACGGATCCACAAGACACGTTCATGTGTAGTATAACCTCTTCGTCTCAAGGTTATAAACAGTTAATAATGGGAGAGGCAACAATCTTGTTACATAGAGCTACAAGATTTTTCAATCCCATATTTAAACATTTATGTTGTGAATATTTCTTTCAATGAATTAAAAATATTTTTTATTATACTAATATTTATAACTAGCTATATATATATATACCGGTTTCACCCGGATAATTTCATTTTTTAAATCTATAAAATCTATAAACTGAGACTATTATCGACTCAAATGGTTGATTTTGTAAAAACCAATGTATAGCGAAATCAAAACGATTATTATAACAATAAAGAATATACCCAGAGATCGGCTGATGTTATGCAATTTTAATATGGACAGGTGTTCGCACCTGTTCTGTAAGAACCACTGTGCGAAATTTGGAGAATTTAGGACAAACGGAATGGATTTCTATAAAGAACAAACAGAATTTCATCTTTACATACATAGATTAGAGCTGTATATCCCGGTTTCATACGGGGAATTTCATTTTTCTAAAGAAACGGTCGATTTCGTAAAAAAACAAAAAAACATTGTAAATTGAGATCATTATAATTTTTATAGCAATAAAGAATATCAGCTGAAGATCGGCTGAAGTTATGCAATTTTAATATGGACAGGTGTTCGCACCTGGTATCAAAGAACCACTGAGCAAAATTTGGAGAATTTAGGACAAACGGTATGGATTTCTATAAAGAACAAATAAACAAACAAACAGAATTTCAACTTTATTTATATAGATAAGTTTTAAATTACATGTTTGTTTGAAATTAATTTATTGAAAAGTTACTTCATTCAAGTTACATATTCTCCCTCAGAATGATCGTAGAAAAAGCATGGGATCGTGGCAAGGCAGTGTACCTGGCATTTTTGGACCTAAGGGCAGCCTTCGATTCAGTTCAGAGGCAGGAGATTTGGGACGCGTTAATTAGAAGAAGAGTGCCAACAAACCTAGTGAGCGCCATCAAATCAGTCTATCAGGACCCAAAGGGCATAGTGAGGCTTAACGGTCAAACATCCCAACCTTTTCACTTTTATAAAGGAGTAAAGCAGGGGGACAGCCTTAGTCCTCTGCTCTTTGTCCTTCTTATGGATGAGGTATGGAAGGTCTGCAAAAGAAGAACTCCGAGAGCTGTGGTCGGGTACTGGAATCTAACACCAGTGCTTGCTCAGGCAATGATCTATGCAGACGACATAGTACTGATTGCGGATTCCCAGGAAGCTCTGCAAACATCATTAAACGAATGGCATGAGGAACTCCGGCTAAGAGGGTTGAGCATAAATCCGGCAAA
Source organism: Aelia acuminata (assembly GCA_911387785.2). Taxonomy (NCBI): domain Eukaryota; kingdom Metazoa; phylum Arthropoda; class Insecta; order Hemiptera; family Pentatomidae; genus Aelia; species Aelia acuminata. The sequence continues at coordinate 23,994,890 of OU426979.1, forward strand.
AAGCAAAACTATGTGTGTGGGTAGATAAGATCTGGAGCCTAGGATATTCTGTAATGGCGAACTCTTAGAAACAACAAACGCCTACACATATCTAGGGACAGTCATGAGCAAAGATGGAAAAATAGACCAGGAGGTACTAAATCGGGTGATGAAGGCCAATGGACTATACTACCATATATCCAAAACTGTCATTGGGAAACATGAAGTTAGCAGAGAGGCTAAAATTAGGATATTTAAATCTGTTTTCCTACCTGTGCTTTTGTACGGATCTGAAAGCTGGACTACCCTCGACAAACATGCAAGCAAGTTGGTAACAGCTGAAATGAGATTCCTCCGAAGAATAGTTGGCAAAACCAGGAGGGACTGTATTAGAAATGACAGGATCCGCGAGGAATTGGGAGTAAGATCAGTGCGGGACATCCTGGAGGAGCGACAATTGAAGTGGTTCGGGCATGTCTGTAGAATGAACGATACCCGAAAGGCCAGGTGGTTTTTTTTGAAGCCAGACCGGAAGGAAGACGTCCTCGTGGCAGACCCAGATGTTTGTACTCCGACTACATTGGGAAACTGGGAGCAGCAAGAGGACTAACCATCCCGGAGATGAGAAGAATGGCAAGGGACAGAGACCAATGGGCTCGCTGGACCGGGACGGCAACTCCACGCTTAGCGGCACACAGGAGTTAGAGGAAGAAGAAGAAGGAGAAAAGTTACTTCATCGATTTATTAGCATTAAATAAGTTGATATTCATTAATATTATAATTAACTTATGTTGCTGCTAGCAGATGATATCGTGATGCTTAGCACTTCATGGCATAGTGCCCATAAAAAACTCAAATTATTAGAAAGTTATTGCTCCCAAAATTCTCTCATACTTAATCCAGCAAAGTCAAAAACTTTAGTCTTTCACAAATCACCACGGATGAAAAAATTGAAACCCCTTTTTTGGCATGATAAGGAACTGGAATACACCAAATCATATACCTACCTGGGAATACCTTTCACATCATCTGGAAAATTTGTCAAAGCTTTTGATCATTTCACCCAAAGATCACTCGTGGCAAGTGCAAAGGTGAGGGAAATACTTAGCCGGGGTAAAAGTGATTCCTGGGAAGCAAGAATGACCCTATTTGATTCCATGGTCTCATCAACACTCCTTTATGGAGCCGAGATCTGGAGTTTAAATTACCTGGAAGGATTAGAGTCGATACAGACTAAATTTTTGAAGTATTTATATTTTTGGCCCAAATGTACTCCGAATTATATTGTCCGCTTAGAATCTGGACGAACTCCTTTGAAAGTAACAGTGCTGAAGAAGATTATAAACTTTTGTATTAAGCTCCTTTCAATGCCTGAAAAACGACTACCACGCAAATGCCTTGTCAGACTCATTAATTTAGATAAAAAAGAGAAAGACATAGGTTTTAATTGGGTTTCACAAATTAAAAAAATAGCAGCAAATAACTATATAGAAGGCGACCTTTTTGAAGAGCTAAAACCAAATTATCTACTTATTAATAAAGATGCAATTATAGAAAAAATAAAGAATCACCTCTTCTCTATAGACATTGATAGAGCTCTCAACTCTAAATACAACCCACTTTACAGAACTATTTGTAGCTTTAACAACCCTCAGCCTCAAGAATATTTAAGTTATCATGTAAATATAAATAAACTCAGACTCGTTAGCCAATTAAGAATATCAGATGCCGAAAAGTTGAAACTTGTTCATAAGAATAAAACTTTGATTATAAAAACAGGGGAAACATGTAGATGGTGTCAACAATACATCACCCAAAACTTAGAGCACTTGTTATTACAATGCCCCAACCTGAGGATTGACAGAGAAAAGTACCTGGGAAATTACATAGTTCAAAACAGCAAAGAATCATCCTTAGAAAACCTTCTAAATATCGATAACGCCGATAAACTAAATATGATCTATTTCTTTTTGTTAAAAACCATATATATTTAAACCAAAAACGGATTAACATAACTTGTGTAACAAACCGATTGCTACTTAATAAATACCAAAAACAGGAAGTACACTCTTTATGTTGTAGTAGAAATAATTATCTATAATTATTTATATAAGGCTTTAGGAATTTAAGCATTTATTAGGGAAAAATTCACTATGTCAATAAATTATTAAGATATACATTTTTATTTTATTTATTTATTTTTTGTTTTAGGTTTTAGAAATAACCATTTAATTAGTATTAAGAAAAATAATTTAAATAATTGTATCAAATTATACTGAGACGCTACAGTAAACAGTAGGGACTTATATGTTTACACATATTGAAATCTATGTTTTCATTGTCATTCGATACTAACAACTAACAATACTAACACCAAATGGGCCAAACTCCCTTGGCTAAAAGATGTATATATTAGCCAATAAACTATATATCTATCTATCTATCTATCTATAATTAACTTGGATCTTTGTCTTTACTAATTTTTATGATTTTATTTACTTTATAACAAACTTTTCTACCTCCAGGGCTGTCTTTAGTGGGTCTTAAAATAATTGCTACATATAATAGGTCATCAATGTATAAATATAATATTTCACAAATGTTTGAATCAAGCCAGTTCCTTCATCAAAAGTATATACATACCGTACATCATATTAAAATTAGATTACAGTTCCTTCATTACATTATAATCAGATTAAGTTTCTAACCCTGCTAAAATAAATAAGTAATTATAATTATAATTTTAGTAATAATAATTTAATTAATATTAGTAATAGTAATTATAATTTTAAATTAATTTTTTTTTATTAATTTGTTTTTTAATTAATTTTTTTTTTTGACAATGAACGTATTCGTCTGTCGAGGTGTTCCCTTAACAATACTAAATTTTAACATTAACAATTCCTTAGATTACTGTAAAAGAAAAAATACACAAAAAACAAAACATGGTCTTCTAATATCTATGTAAATAGTCCAAATAAAGCCATTTTTTAAGAATGTGATTCACTTACAATCAAAATAAAGCTTTCAGTTAATGCAGGCTCTCAAAATTGAGATTCAAATATACTTATTTACATATATAAAAATTGATTCAAAATTGAAATTTTTAACCATTTTGTATCTGTAATTGATGGCTGTCTTTAGATACAAATATAAATTTTTGTAATTTGGTCCATTTGACAGAATTGGTCCATAACATAATTGGTTGAGCGTGATCACGGTCAAATCGCCTCCTTGCACGACCGCTGACCAAGAAACAGTACTCTTCCTTACATAGTACTGAACCCAAGACCCTTATGGGTTGTAGTGGTACAGGTTTAGGTTTTAGGTCCATTTAAAGTTTTTATGATTCCACCGAAATCTAATCTGTTTTCCCAAAAATGCTGTTCTGAATTCTTTTAATACTGGGCAGACAGATATAAAGTGAAAGATATCCTCTGGTATGTTCATGTTGGATATAGAGCAGTTTCCCCCTTTCATCTTGCCACGGTTGGTAATTTAAATTGAGAAGTTCCCCTCTTGCAAAATTAAAAAATAATCGAATAAAATGCAAGTCTTTCTCCTTGAAATAACCACAATCATACTCATGTCGTTATTAATTATTAATTATTGTCGTTATTAATTTTTTCTTTTCTATTTTAAGTTCGTTCAAGAGACCTTCTTTAGAAAAAGGAATATCAAAATTTCTTCCTATTTCTCTAAATTCTCTCATCCATAGTATATTTTTATTAATTATTAATTTAGCTATTGTCTGTGGGAGTCTTAGTTTGTCCATTTGTAACACTTTAGTAATATATTCCATGTATAATTTTAATGTATAAATAAAAAGATTATCAAATCCAGTTTCGAGATACAGCATATAGTTATGTGTATTACCCGTGAGTCCAATAATTTTTTTGATAAAATATCTTTGTAATTTTTCAATTTCCCCAAACTCTTCGTATCCCTATGATTTTGCTCGTTAGCATATAATTGCGCGCACAGCAGAGTTAAAAATTAATATTTTTTGTTTCATAGGGACTTGCCTATTTAATATTATTTATGACCACATAATGTTAAAAGCATTTTTAGAAATTATTAATTTTCCCTTAAAATGTTCCTTAACTTAGATAAGATAAGTTATGGCTTGTAATAATTTCCAAGTATTTATTTATTTATTTATCGACAATTTTTATTGGATTTCCATCATATGACAGCTTAAATTTTTTATCTGCTTTACATCTTTTCTTTCTATATATCAAAGCTTTTGATTTTCTAGGTTAATTTCTAAATTTCATATTTTACAAAAGGCCTCTAATCGGTTAATCATTTCTTGTAATATGAACGGATTATCAGCAAGCAGAACTACATCGTCCGCATACCTAAGAATATTAATTCTTTTGCCACCAATTATAATTCCGCCTGCAACCGATTACACCCTTAAGTCTACACAAAATAAATAAACATGTTGCTAGCAATGAAATTTATTATTTATTAAACCATAGAGAGAAAATATATTGTCATGAGTTGAGTATCCTGCTCTAAATCCTGATTGGTTTTCATGTAATATTTTATTATCTGCAACCCCATTTGATATCCTGGCCAACAATATTCCGATAAAAATCTTTGATATACTATTCTATAGAGATAGACCTCAGTAATTAAGCACATTATTTAGATCTCCTTTTTTACAATAAATATAGGTACTATTCCTAGTACCTTTTTTGGTACTTTTACATTCTCCAATATACTGTTGAAAACTTGAAGCATTTTTTCTTTGTAGACTATTACTCAAAGTAAACCATGTTGAGCATTGGTTTTATGTTTGCCACATATTGACCTACTTTAATTCACATTTTGATTGAACAAGTAAATACGCTGTACAGAATTTGTAGCTTGGATTTTATTTTTTTTGTCAAGTAGGGTTGTGCTTAGTTTAAAAATATTGGAAAATCACTGAATTTTTAGTGGCATAACACTTTTTATTATGATTATAGGGTTAATACTTAAGGTAAATGTTCAATTAAATAATTACATTCCATGCAAAATAATTTTAATTATTTTAAAAGTATGTTTACTGTTCAATTAGATATTAACTCTTTATGTAATTAAAAAAGTTTGTTTGTTTGTTTTATTAACATCACTTTATGCAACTAAGGCTAATCAAATGATGCAAAAGTGGGAGTCCTACATTTTTCCTATTCAGGTATTATTAGGATAGGGATCTTTAATGGAGTACCTGCCATCTTAGAGTCTCCATTTTACTTCCTGCTTTTATTTTGTTATGATAAAACAATCAGATAGTCAGATCAATTGTCAGATAAAACATTTGAAAATCCTAATGCCACCACGGGAGGTAGTCCCGCGACCTTTAGTATTGTAGGCTGCTATTCTAGCCACTACACCCCAGATGACCCCATCGAAAAGGTATTTCTTGTAAAAACTTTTACCGTACAGAAGAGTTTAGAATAATGAATAGTTAATGAATATTCTCATGGCATATTAAACTCTTCTAATTTTCACTATAATTTTCAGAACGGACAGCGGTGAAAAAGCTAGGATCAACTGGACTCTCTTAAGTGGAATGTCAAACTTTTTTGTGATAAAATTATTTAATTATTATTATTAAAAATAAACTGATTATAACATTAATCTCTCTCCTGTTTTTTCTTAATGTCACTTAATTGTGATTAACTTAAAGTCTTATATATATTATATCAGTTAATTATACTTAGTGTTACTTATTATAAATTACATACTCTCTCATGGACTCGTAATTGTCCAGTTTTTAATCAAATATTTAGTATATTTGCTTAGTCTTCTAATTCAACTAATATCCACCATTAAAATGAAGTGGTAGAAGCGATGAAAATATTTTCAGTCTCGTTGTTAAAATTTAGTACTGTCATGTATATTGCACGTTTTTTCATTATTAAAAGAATGATAATGTTATGGATAAATTGGTCTGAGTTTAGTTTTGAGGTTCTGGTTCTTCAGAAGTTTGCTTTGAATTTTCTTTAATAATTTCAAATATTAATAATTCAAATAATAATAATTAATTATAGGACTTTCATAACCTCTGATGATCTACATTATTTTTTATTAATACAAAATTTCGAAGCTAATACCAATTTAAATACATCTTAAGAACTTCTGATGTGAAAATAAACAAAACATAAAAAAAGGTAATGTAGGTAGTAGTTTTCCTGATAAGAAATAATTCATTTGTAATTTAAATTATGATATTTTGAAATCATTACTTAATGGACCACACTGCACCTGCGGTGTTACCCTAGACACCACGGCTGGTCCCAAGGATGTATAAAGCAGAGCAGTTAACTGTTGGGTCGACTGACTATTTTTTTTAAAAAGATTACCTTGTTATGAACACTTTATCATGAAGGCTTAGTTAGATATTGGAAGGAATCACAACCTGAATCTCGGAACCGGACTATATGAATTGGAATATGGAACATGCTTATACTATACACAATAGGAGAATCGGATGATCTCAAAAAACAGATCAAGAAATGTAACCTGGATGTAATACAACACATAAAGTAAGATGGATAGGTTTCGGAAGGGTGCCAGTAAAGGAATTGAATAAAGGAGAAAGTGCCCCAAAAGAATAAAAATATAAAGAATGCCAAATAGAATTCTATGAAAAACTAGAATTATATGAAGGGGTCGGGGCAAAATAGTGCCAAGCAACATTTTTAACTTAACTAAACTGTAGCTGCAGACTGCTGTATATTACATAGGACTATATATCTATGATGGAAATGCCACCTGAATATGACTATAGGGGCTCTATATAGTCATATTTAGGTGTTATTCCCATCATAGACATATAGTCCTACGTAATATACAGCTGACTGCAGCTACAGTTTAGTTAAGTTAAAAATGTTGCATGGCACTATTTTGCCCCGACCCCTTCATATGAATTCCTCCCTACATATCGTCAGCTAATAGGGAGCAGGGTATTACCCTCAATCTGAGCATTTTATAGGAAGAACAAACTAACTGTTTTCTCATAAATTTGTTTTTTTTTTTATCTAAAAGAAATATTATATACAGATATGTGCCTTGTAACTAGTCTGAAAAAAAAAATAATGAAAAATAACAAAATTGGGCTCCTAAAACTTTAAGAAGATTGTTAACAAATGTGGGTAACAGCGTTTTTACTTTTAGGTCTTTGTTGCACAAGATGGAAATAGGGGAAATGAATACCTAAATAGAATAAACAAAATATTATTTATATCAATATTTATTGATAAATGTATAAGCTATATCTAATTGTTATCTTGGTCTTTAAAAAAAAAAATATTTCAAAAAGTAAATTTTCATAACTATATAACTAAACTCTTTTTTTATTTGAGCTTTAAAAAAGTTTCGAAATTCTCCTCTTCACTGTACTCCGAATTTTCTTTGTTTTCACTCTCATTCAGGCACCTCCCTTTCATTATTTTACTTAGGAAGTTCTTTAAATTATTTGTTGTATCATTCAGGTATTATTTTCTTTTTCCCAAAATCTTTTCTATTCAATAAATTTATGAGGAATGCATAAAAGTGAGAGTACACACAAGCAGACCTGGGCATTATTTAAATGATTCCTGTTTTTCATATTTCATAATAAAATAGTTTGTTTTTGTTTTTTAATATTTTTAGAACAATATTTCTTTTTATGCCAGAATGAAAATTTTTACATTAAATCTACTCAAAGAAGTGCTTATAATTAAACACTTTAAACATAAATTCTAGAAAAATCTGGCGAATCAATAAAAAATTAACTTTTAAAAGGTGACTTCAATACTACAAAGAATTTGCTTAAAACATTACATTTATATATTCACTAACTATTGACTAATCAATGATCATACAGGAAGTTATTTTGGGACAAAAAAAATACATGGACTGGACTATAAGTCCTCGTCGTCCCAAGAAATAATGCTTGGTAGTATGCTTTTAAAGTCCGATATAAATAATTAGCATCCATAGTAATAAATATTTTTTTCAAAAACAACGTCCCCGATAACATAATATTGGACCTCTGTGTAAAAGAACTCCGAAAATCTAACTTCTTTATACTCCGCCCCCCCCCCTCTCCACCCCTATTAAAATACAAAATAAATATTTTTTTCAAAAACAACGTCCCCGATAACGTAATATTGGGCCTCTGTGTGAAAGAACTCCGAAAATCTAACTTCTTTATAGTGCGCCCCCCCCCCCCTCTCGACTCCTATTAAAAAACAAAATAAATATTTTTTCAAAAACAACGTCCCCGATAACATAATATTGGACCTCTGTATGAAAGAACTCCGAAAATCTAACTTCTTTATAGTGCGCCCCCCCCCCCTCTCACCACCCCTATTAAAATACAAAATTAATATATATTGAGGTTTAAATTTTTTGAAAGGTAACCGCAACACATCCTTTAAAATTTTTAATAGAATTTTTTTCAAAATCTACGACTGCATATGACATACGAATATCATAAAAAAAAAATGAGAAGTTACAGATCTCTCAAAAGTAGCAAGTCCTGCTCCCCCATACATAAACAAAAAATAAGACGCCATTATCATAAAACGAGTCCCACATTTCAAAATAATCCGTGAATTTAAAGTTGTGGAATGAGGAATAAGTGTTATCATCACATTAGTTTACAATTTTAAATATCCGAAAAGATAAAAAAAGAAAATAATTTTCACAATGGAATATTCCTATCGTTTTTTTTTTTTTTTAAATTATTACTTTTTGTCAAAATTAACGCTTTGGATATTGGACCCTTATTTCGAAAAGATACAATGTTGACGGCTTAATACTAATAAATGTTTTATAATTTTAATAGAATATTAGAATAATAATAGAATTATAAACATTCTCAGCCCCAGAAGTAGAAGTATCCGAAATAGTATCCGTAAAAAAATAACTAAATACCGAAGTACTCACAGATACTCGGGTATCCGTGCTGACAGATACGAGTAGTCACTGTATCCGTAGCTGACGGATACGAGAAGTACTCGGATACATTTGGAAATTTTGGAAGGATTCGAGTACAGTTTCCGAGTAAAAAAGTATCTAACTTGTATCTTGTATCCGAAACTAGTACTTTTTACTCGGATAGTGCCCAACTCTGCCCAAGATGCAGTATTTAGACTCAGTAATTCACCTCGAAGTTTGAACATCAACTTCAGCCGATTTTAATTAAAACCAAAAATAGGACTCCATCCCAAAATTGCCTATCACGACAACATGATCCAGCTTTTTATTTAAAAAGATCCTTTCTGAGTTATGAGCGGTGCTGCTCTCTATGGTGTACATAAATAGCATCCAGTAGGGATATCAACTGACTCTGCCATGAGGAGAACATACTATAATATATTTATATATAAAAATAAGAACATGTTTTTACTTTCACTTACCTATACATGAAATATATAGTAAGTAGGGGAAAGTATTCCGATCGTGAAAAATTTCGACTTCCGGTTTTCAACGAAAATACACATTTTGGGGCCCACTGAGTCCAAATAACCAAGTCCCGCGCCAAGTTCCGCGAAATGGTCTGTGTATGTGTGTGTGTGCGAACAGACTAGCTCAAAAACTATAAAACGTGCAAACTTAAAATTGGGTATTTAGTGTATGGATATGCCCGCGATGAGACAGCCAAAATTTCATCAAAATTGCTCGAATGGAGGGAGTTCTTTATTTAATAACTTTTTACGTTTTTTTTTCCGTTTTTCTCAAATACGGCTCTAACGATTTTGATAAAGCTTTATGTTTGATGTATTTATATGCCCGAGATATGGCTGCAAAAATTTCTTCAAAATTGATCAACCGGAAGGGCCGCTTTATTTCATAACCTTTTTTCCCATTATTACGTTTTTTTCGATTTTCTCAAAAATACCCTTAACGATTTTGATTAAACTCGTCATTTTTAATGAAAATTAGATCTTCTTTAATGTCTGGTAAGCTTTATCACTATTAAAATGTTTTAAAGGGGGCTTAAATGGGGAAGGGGCCTTTTTTGTTTTCTTGTAAAGTACCTTTTTTTTTTGTTTATATGGAGAAATTAACTATCTCTCATTACGCCTAAAAATTAGAAGTGGCTAAATATGGAATATGAAAAAAATCAAGTAAACATATAGAGGAGAAAAAAGAAAAATATTCCATCAAATCATAAAACACGTTGAGTCCACGCATTCGGAGTACGCCTTTAATGACACACCATTGTTTATAATTAAAGCCGTTCTGTTCATTTAATGTAAATGGTTTGTTTCATAGTAACTAAATTTTGTTTGTTTTTAACAATTAGGTTTATACAGTTTATACAGTAAGGTTTGTTTTCATCAACTACATAGAGAATTATAAAATCAGACGGCTTGGAGTATTATGCTTGAATTGCGTAATTATCACAAGTAAAAACTTTTATTTCATAATAAAAAAAAAATTAGTGTACTATGGAGAGCAAATAAAAACAAAAATGAGAAATGAATGTGGATAAATGTGTCTTTGAGAAGTGGCAATTAACAAAACCCATCACTTTCTAATTTAATTTAAGATTAATTAAAGACTAATTTAAGTAAGATGGTAAGTGAAAGTTGTGTGTTGCGCGCACGCACCAGATTTTTAATTTTATTTTTGTTCATTGAACAAAGCACTGTACTCCGGGACAATTCTTTTTTCAGAGATTAGCTTAGTTTTTTAATAACCATTGTTTCAGCGGACACTTTCTTTAAGTTGTCTAGCATTTACTGTGTATCTAAGATTTTGAACTCTCTAAGATTATTTAGAATCTAATAATGAAATGGAAGCAATTGCTTCTCACCCGGGGAAAAAGTTGATAAACTCGTTTAGGGGCAGCGTGAATCCCTGAGTACGTGACTGGACCCCTGGCGAGAATGTCACCTTCATGCCTGCAGACAGGTGCCACTTCGGGAGGTGCCTCCTGGTGACCTTTGTCTCCGCGTGGAAAGGCGACTTTGGAAATTGAGAGTTCCTATAAGTGCCTCTCTATAAAAAAGAACCACTGCCGGACCTATTAAGACCTGATGGGTTGTGTCGCCACATTTTTACAGTCGACTAATGCATATGCAATCGGTCCATATATTTAAACTACCCCATGTCATGCTGCGACATGTTTAAATAAATTATTATAATACCGATGGTGTTAGAGTTGTTTTTTTAAAAATCTTTTAAGTCGATAAGCGATATAAATCATTTGTTCATTGCCATTTAGCAATTACTTTTTCTACCAATCCATAAAATTTGCAAAAATTACAAATATGAATGGAATCAATGCTTTATTTTTATTTTGTACCAAAAATGTCTGCAAATCATTATCAATTTTATATTTAATCAAAGTTCAATATTAAAAAAAATAAAAAAATTGAATACTGTGTTAGCATTACTGAAGAAAAATGCCCGCATCGCACAATTTCACTTGCCCTCCCTTATTTTAATGGAAATAGAAATAATTTTTTGAAAATGGCGCACTTCAGTGCTACCGGATATGAAACAAAACCTTTTTTCTCAATTTCAATCGTTATTCCTTAGGGGAGTGAGTACTTAACACTGTAGTACAGTGGAGCGTCGATTATGCGAACGTCAATTATCCGAACGTTCGATTATCGGAACCATTTTTTTTTTTAATTTTTTTTTACGTGTAATTTTAATTAAATTGATCATCTAATTTACTTATTGGTAGATGGTAGATAGATTACTGGTAGATATTGTTATAATTATTGTTGTTTTGAATAAAATTAAACAACAGTAATATTATTTTTCTCAGAATGTCTATAACGGAAGCCATCAACAATTATTTCTCAGAAACTGCTTCGTTACATTTTGTATCTGGTTCAATCTGTGTTTAATGAAATTAGACGTTGATACGTGTTGGTTTACTTAAAACTGTATACCTAAGTGTGGATAGCTTTCAGTTTCAAACCATTCTTTGAGAGGTGTATACCGCATTGTGATCGTTCTTTTTTTCATTTTTAATTAAAACATGTCAACAAAAAGAAAACGAGTGGTACTTTCTTTAAAAGATAAAATGGAAATTATTACGCGGCTAAAAAAAGGTGAATCGGGTCAGACATTGTCTATCGAGTTCGGTGATGGTAAATCAACGATAACATTTCGATTATCCGAACTTTTGATTATCCGAACCATCTCTGACAACATTAGTTCGGATAATCGACGCTCTACTGTACTTCATACAGTAGTGTATCAAGAATGAAGTTGGCACTTATCCATTAGGCGCTTCGTACTTTTTGGTGATTCGTTTATAGAAATATCATTTTTAGGGAATTATAAAATTCAAATTCCAGTTTTAGAGTTAACGATTCAGTTTTCCGACGATATATCGTAAATAAGAATCGATAGACGCCCATAATATTAGCCCATAATAACGGCCGATAGTAAGTTGTAACTAAATTTTCAAATTTTGTTCGCCTGAATATTTTTTGAGAAACAGCGGGCATTTATATCCTTCTCAGCTGGGTTTGGAATCGATAATTATTAAAATCCTTATATATATAAAAATCTCGTGTCCCGATGTTTGTCATTCTATTTCTCAGAAACTACTCAACCGATTTTAATGAAATTTGGCTCAATGTTTATAGTTTTGGCCAACTTAATAGACATGATAGTTTTTAACTTGATTAGTTACCAAAATAATTCTTATATAGCGAATTATTGCAAATACAGTAGGTCGGGTTTCGATTTATTAACATGGCGTCATATTTCGATTTCATAACGTTTTTGTTTATAAGCATGCTATTGTAATACAGGTTATCATTATTATAATTTTGTATTGTGTTATATGAGTGAAGTTATTGGTTCCTATATTATTATTTTCCACAGACAAATAGTAATACAAATCTTAGTATTTATTGTTAATTTTCATTAAAGAATAAATAAATCAAGAAAAGGTTACAATAAATTCTCAAAAGTTTAGGTAATTCCTTCCTTTTCCTTTTTTATTTGTGTTTCAATTAAATTACTAGCTAAGCGCTGAAACGTTTTGCTGTGGCCCACCCTGATATCAACTTTTAGTAAAGTAAATACATTATAATAATTTAAATTAGGCTATTATTTGAAATAATATTCTATAAATGTTGTGATAGCACCTACTGTCACAGGTGTAACCTAATAGAAACCTGACTTGGGGAGTCAGTGTTGCCAAAAAGTTGTGAAAATTAGTGGCTACACTGCGGGTAACCAGACATGCAACCTCCCTGAGTGTGTTATGATTAGGTGTTGTGTGTTTTGCTAAAAAACTGCATAATTAAGACTTTAATATTATATTTTCAGTTGATTTATTTAACAGAAGTTTCTTTATTTTCATTATTCGTTTTGTTAGTATTATTTGAATACAGTGTTTTTTTATTTTACCAAACCTTTTTAATATTTTTACCCCGTGCTCTAAAATCTAAAATTTAAAAAAATGTCGGTGGAGATTTGTAATTCCTACTTTATCAACAATAATTTAAAATTGAGAAAATTTAATCCCAATCGAATAGAGGCCTGTTCAATCCCTGTTCAATAGAGTTGTAATTATCTTTATATGTATCATTTAAGAAAAGTCAGCGAAGATTTTAATCCTTTCTTTAATTTAAAGTAGGCTATTATTGGGAATGATATTTCGGTGTTAATTTCACCAGAATACATTTTTTTATTTATCTTTAAATTATTTTTGATTAAGAAAGGATTACAAATCTCCGCTGCATTTTTTAAATTTTACATGTAATGATTATTACACCTCTACTAAACAGGAATAACTGTTATTTGGATAAACAGCAAGTTTCAGATTTATCCACCATAAATATGAGAGTACTACTGCAAAATGATCCATCGGCAGATATATTTCCTAAACAATTGTTCTATATTGGAAACGGTGAAATAGAGCTGCATCGAAATTCAAAATTTATCAAATTACCAGAAAATTTCTCTACTGTTGTAGAGACGAAAAATGAACTAATATAAAGTGTCTTTCCTGATATTTTGAACAATTATTTAGATTATAATTGGCTGGGTAGTCGTGCTATTTTGGCAGCAAAAAATGTTTATTTCGATGAAATAAACTTCCAAAATCAATTGACAATGTTCTAGATGTAAACGAAGCTGTAAATTTCCCATCTGAATTTTTGAATTCCCTGGATATACCTGGGATATACACCCAAACAATCTCCAGTTGAAGATTGGCTGACCGATTATTCTTCTTCGTAACTTATATCCACCTCAATTGTCCAACGGAACACGTTTGGTCATTAAAAGGATCACAGGAAATGTTACTGACGCAAAAATGTGGCCTGGAAGGTTTATAGGAGATATATATAACCCCGGAACCGTCAGAATTTTCAATAAAATTTAAAAGGCTTCAATATCCTATTCGTTTGGCTTTTGCTATGACCATATACAAATCCCAAGGGCAAACAATGTCCACTTGGACTTTGAAAATCCGTGTTTTTCCCATGGGAAATGGCATACCTCACGTGGGCATCGCCTGCTCGCGTGTATGGAAACCATCAAATCTTTGGTTTGTGTTAAAAAAAAAAAAACAGGTTATCCCAAAACATTTTGAACAGATTAGTACTTGAATAAATAAAAATTCTTTATTGTATTATGTAAAAACCTCTTTAAGAAGAGATTTCTTATCACTCAAATATATTGCTAAATTAAAAGCTTCAACACACCACCCTCCTACCGAACACTTATTTTCCGAATGGTTGGGAAATCGAGGTCTCAAAGAAATTGAGAAAAATGCCAATCAGAAGGACATATATGACGCGTTAACCAAGATTGGCATGACCCTGAGAAATATTAAACCCGTCGCTAAACTAACAATACCAAGTTGAGGTAGTGTTAGGCCAATAATCAATAGATCAATGGCTGAGGTTACCAAAACTTACCCGGTAGAAGTTCAGTCATCCTTTTTAAAATTAGTGGAAAAATATAGCAATTTCGAGTTAGTTTATACCGATGCATCAAAAAAGGGCGATAGTGTAGGCAGCGCTGTGAGTCGTAAACACAATCAGCTCTTTTTTAATCAAACTAAATTGAAATATAAGATGAAAAAAAATAAAAACTTTAACTTTCCTATATTCCTTACCAAATACTTTTAAATGGTGTAATGCTCTATTCTCAATCACGTTGGATTTTGATTAGCTGAAAGGTTTTCATCTTTATTAATGAATATTGGTACGACTGTATTTGTTTAAAAATATTAGAATATAACTACTGAGCCACAGCAACGCGTGGCCGGGTCTGCTAGTACTTTTATAAATCAGAAATATGAATTTTTAGTTTATTATTTTGATGATCCGAAGAATACGTTTTTTTACAAACCTCCTCCCCCCCCCCCTTAAAAATTTGAAATTACATTTCTAGCTGCGTAGAATCCGAAAATTAAATTAAAAATTAAAAAAAATCGTCCGTCCGCTGTACGCCGATTTAAAATTACTTTGTCAATTTTAATACTATTTTGCACAAAGGTCCAAGCTCATCCGGGGACAATCCTAGTACCTCTTTATCGTGATCCGCCATTTTGATTCAAAGCCAATTACCTGATTTGAGGGGCCATAATTCGGTCATTATTGAAGTTAGGAGCAAAATAGCACCAGATTTGGAATCCGCATATTATAATAAATTAATTTACTATTAATAGGTGATTTTTATTTTCTGATCAATATTTTTTTGATCGTAATTTAATTATTATTAATTATTAAATTAATAATACCGTATCACTCGGTGAGTGATCATTATTTTTGATCCAATTAATAAATATCAAAAATCGATTTAAATTTTTATTAAAAATCAAGAATGATTTTTAAATTATAAATCAGAAATAATAATTATAAGATGATATTTTGGGGAAAATAATTATCGATTTCAAACCCTGCTTCTCAGGTAGAGACTGTTAATATTTCTTAATTAAATCAAAAGTTAAGAAAATAACGATTTGATTCATTAAATTTTACGAAATGCAGTCTTCTTTTTTTTCCATCGATTTTGTAGGAAACCAGTAGTTTCCCTTTAATAGTAGAAAGTAAAAACAATAATTGTTTTACTACGTCCATATTTCTTACCAGTGACTTTTACTACTTTAAAAACTATTTACTATTCTTTCTTAAATTCTAAGCTTTCCAACGAAATATTCTACATTCATATTTATAACTACTCATGTTACCACAAATTGAACATTTTTTTTTGTTGTAAAACCAAATATTTTTTTCCTCTTTTATTTGGTTATGAAGTCCTTTCATATTTTATATTAAGGCATTTCTTGCTAATACGGATAATAAGGGTCTTACCCACTGAGTTTATTAAAAATAAATACGCAGTGCAGTGCAACATAACATATTCTATCCTTCTCACGTAGGGAATATTAATATTTCTTTATTCAAATAAATACTTAAGAAAATAATGATTTTATTCATTAAAGGTTACGAATTGCATTATATTATTATATATACACTAACTTTGTCTTGTAATTCCTCCTAATTCTGCCCTTGGTCCATTCTTAGACCTGGTTCAGGTGCACTTGTATGCCATACCATATGCCAGGCTCACTGCTCGTTAGATTTGTGACAAAAAACTAAGTATTCACATTGGGATCATTTGGAAGGTAATTTTATTTAACCTAGACTGCTCATAACATTAAACGCCCTTTATTTGTGCTTTACAGCCTCTCTAAAATTTCTAATCCAATCTGTCTAGTCTGTGATGATTTAAAATTCAAAATAAAATGGTGAATTCAAAATTCAATTGGTGAATATTTGAAAATGGACAGTAGGCTCTGCAGGGGCCAACTGTGGTATAGTCGCTAGCATAGCAGCTTTAAAATCTAAAGGTCGTGGGTTTTCATTCAGCCAGGTGACCCAAGGATTTTTTTTTTAAAGGAGTGTAAAAAATCCTTGGTTATGTCGTTCGCCGGAAGGGACGTAAAATGGAGTTCCCGAGCTTGTGCGATGTTGGTACTCGTTAAAAGGGAAGACAAAAAAAAAAAAAAAAAAAAAAAAAAAAAAACAAGCAGGTTCTGTAATCGTATTATTTATTTATTTAGTTTAATTAGTTAATTTACATATGATATACCTTAATATTTATTTCAACGTGTCCGCCATGATACTTGCACATGCTATCTTTACCTAGACGTGTTCTAGTGCAACCTTAAAAAAATCTTATAAGATAGAACTACGGCGCTCTAAGTGGGGTTGGCACTTAGTTTTAGTGATTAGTTTTTCTTAGTACCCCATACGAGTTTTTGCAATGTTTTCTAGAAACAAATTATACACTACGAGCAGACACTGCCACGCGTTGCTGTGGCTTAGTAGTTACAATGTCCTATTGATTAGTTATATCTTATTCCTTTTTTAAAGTAAAATAAAAATTCACTAATACAGATAAAAACGTTTCATCCAATCTAAAAATCAATGGGATTTAAAATAGTACTTTTAGCCAAATTTAAAATAGTTTGGTAAAGAATTTAGATAGTTAAATTTTTATGGTTAAAGTTTTTTTACATCTTATCTTTGTAGTGTTTTTTAAAATGACATAGTATTTTAATAAATGACATGTGTAAAAGGAACTAATAAAGAATATAATTGGAACAGGATTTAGTACAATATAACACACGAAGACATGAGATATCGTATCAAGAGGTTATACTGATAAGTGCACAATGGTTTTGGTCAACCTGTCTTTTGCTTAAACGAATACATTCGATGTTTTCCCCACACGTTAAAAGGCAACACATGATTCGACATGGGAAAAACACGCATTTTCCTAGTCCAGCCGGAAAAAATAGATTAATGCTTACCTTCGTTAAATATCGAAAGATAATGAAGTGTTATGTCAATAAATCAACTAACACCGCCATCCGTCGGAAATTCAAACTTAAAATTAATCACGCTCAATTGTAGTATAATAAGCATTTGATTTGGAGTAAAAGAAATATTGAATTCATTTAACTTCTACATATACACTTTAAATTCTACATATATAGAACACTATTCCAATTATAGCCTATTTTAAGTTATTAAAATGTGTTTACTTTTCTGAAAGTTGATATCAGGGTGGACAACAGCAAAGTGTTTGATCATTTAGCTAGGAATTGGAAAGAAATACAAATAAAAAAAGAAAAGGAAGGAAAAATACCTACACTTTTGAGAATTTGTTGTAACCTTTTCTTGATTTATTCTTTAATTAAAATTAAGAATAAATACAAAGATTTGTACTTCTATTTGCCTGTGGAATATAATGATGAAACACTATAAACAAATAACTGCAGTTACACAATACAATACAAAACTATTATAACCGTAATTATAATAGCATGCTTGTAAACAAAAAGGTTATGAAATCGACATACGAAGCCATGTTAATAAATCGAAACACGACCTACTTTATTTGCAATAATTCGCTATATAAGAATTATTTTGGTCTCTAATCAAGTTAAAAACTATCCCATCTCTTAAGTTGGCCAAAACTATAAACATCGAGCCAAATTTCATTAAAATCGGTCGAGTAGTTTCTGAGTTATTGAAAGACAAACATCGGGACACGAGATTTTTACTTTCACTTACCTATATATGAAATATATAGTAAGTGGAAGTATTGCGATCGTGAAAAATTTCGACTTCCGGTTTTCGACGGAAATACACGTTTTGGGACCCCCTGAGTCGAAATAACCAAGTCCCGCGAAATGGTCTGTGTGTGTGAACAGACTAGCTCTAAAACTATAAACCGTGGGAACCTGAAATTGGGTATTTAGTGTATGTATATGTCCGCAATGTGACAGCAAAAATTTCATCAAAATTGCTCAAAGGGAGGGGGTACTTTACTTAATAACTTTTTACGTTTTTTTCGATTTTCTCAAAAACGGCTCTAACGATTTTGATTAAACTGAGTATTTGATCTATGTATATGCCCGAGATATGACTGTAAAAATTTCATCAAAATTTATTAACCGGAGGGGGGACTTTACTTAATAAATTTTGTATCATTTTCACGTGTTTTTTTTATTTACTCAAAAACGGCTTTAACGATTTTGATCAAACTGGGTATATGATGTATGTATATGCCCGAGATACGACTGTAAAAATTTCATCAAAATTGATCAACCGGAGGTGGGACTTTACTTAATAAATGTTGTACCAATTTCACGTGTACATATTTTTATTTACTCAAAAACGGCTTTAACGATTTTAAAGAAACTGGGTATTTGATGTATGTATATATCAAATATGTAAAAGCCAACATTTCATCAAAATTGGTCCAACTGAGGGGGCACTTTATTTCATGACTTTTTTTTCCAATTTTTACCTTTTTTTCGATTATCTCAAAAATGGCTTTAACGATTATTATCAAATTCGTCTTGTTTAATGAAAATTACTTTTTCTTTAATATCAGGTAAGCTTTATCATTATTAAAATGTTCTGAGGGGTTTTTTTTTCTGGGGGGGGGGACTTTTTTGTTTCTTTCTTTCTTTCTTATAAAGTACCTTTGTTTTTGTTTACATGGAGATATTAACTGTCTCTCGTTACGCCTAAAAATAAGAAATGGCTAAATATGAGATATGATAAAAATAAAGAAAACATAGAGAGGAGAAAAAAAGAAAAATATTCACTCAACTCATAAAACTCGTTGAGCCTACGCATGCGGAGTACGCCTTTAATGACAGACCATCGTTCATAATTAAAGCCGTTCTGTTCATTTGAGAAGTGGCAATTAACAAAACGCATTAATTTCTAATCTAAGTAAGTTGGTAAGTGAAAGTTGTGTGTTGCGAGCACGCACCAGATTTTTATATATATAGGGATTACATTTATTATTAATAAATGTAAGTCCTCTCTCTGTTCAGCCTCTATTGTCTACTTCGTTTTTTCGTCTTTTTTTTTTTTTTATGAAGTCATTTTCCGTCTTTTCATTTTGGTTTTATCATAGCTTATTATATTGTAATTACTGGTTTTGACTAGGTTGCTAGTATTTCCTTAATCTGATTTTTCTGCCTCTAATAGCTATGTAATAATAATAACGACTCTGAAGTTTATCTGAATCTAATTCAGACGAGAACTACGGGTTCTAACATAACACGAGTGGGATATATGCATTTCATAATACTTTATATCAGGCTTGTCGATATGTATATCTATTTATTTTCATTTTATTTTATTTATTCTATTTTTTTGATCCCTTTAATCCTAAAACTTCTAAAACAAGGTTCTCTAGGACTGCAGGTATTGGCGGCTCCACACAGTTCCTACACCGGAATGGTCATCTCTGCGAGTCTAATCCTTCGCAACCCCTAAAATTACATCTTCTAAGTATCTGTGGTTCACCTTGTCGCATCCAATAGCAATTAAGGACGAGAAAGCCGCACTGCCCTCTGAAGCTCCAAGTCTAGCAAGCCGTCGACGAATGCTTGTACCTTCAGACACTCCAACAAACTTTCCGGGGCTGTTGGATAAGCCAGTCTTATCATTCGTGCATTAACGATTTAACGTTACAATATAAATGAACTATTTTGTTGTTGTTGTTTGTTTAACGTCACTTTATGCTACTAAGGCTAATCGGACGATGCTACAGTGGGGGTCCTAAATTTTGCCCATCCAGGTATAATTAGGATAAGGATGTTTAACGAGTACCTGACATCGCACAGGCTCGGGATCTCCATTTTACGTCCTATCCGAGGGACGTCATATCCAAAGATTTTTTGATCCCTTTAATCCATAGGGCCACCGCGGAACGCGAATCCTCGACCTTTATTGTAGGTTGCTATATTGAGCCCTAAAACGATCTTTATAAACGAACAATATTTTCCGAGATACTGAAACCGAAAAAATCTTAAAAATGTCAAATTAACCCATTTCTTCATAAAAATAGAAATAATATGAATTTTTTATTTGAGGTTTTTATGTTTCCAAAGACATACTTTAAAAAAATTAAACTATCTTTGGCTTTTTTTCAATTATTTAAGCTTATAAATTAATTTTTTTTTTTATTTTAGAAATTAATGAAAACCAGAAATTAAATCAGACCAACCAACTATCGACCAACACATACGGTCTCTCTATTCCCAATTCCCTGTTAATTCCATGGAAATAACAATAGACTAATTAGCGACATGGCTTCTGCTGTCATGCCTGTTGGAAGGCGGCTAAAAAGAAGCTGGATGAGATACCTCCTTTCCTGAAGTATCAAGCCAAGAAAGAGGTTCTTCTGGGTACTTTCCTCATGCCCCAATTGCCTTAAATATTAATTCGTAGTATACTGGGTGTCCCAGACATAGTGTAAAAAAAAATTGGGTAATACTGGGTTCTTTAAATTTAAACTAAGGAGTTTTTTTTTTTAATTTTAGATTATTATTACCCTTTTTATATTATTTAGAATTCATACATTGTTCTTTCTAGTCTTAAAAAAGTAAAACTAACTCTAACCTCATGGGAAATTCGGCATCCATTACTTTGGATGCAGGCTCTAGCGCGCTTCCTCATTGCCCCAGCAGTGACACCTCTATCGCGTTTTTCATTAGAAAAACTTCTTTTTGTGTAATTGTACCGTCGGTTACACCACTAAAAAGCTAACTAAATTCCACAGTTTTTAGGAAATTTGACAGCTTCTAGGGTGCTCCAGTGGGGAGTGAGGAATTTTCAAAAACTATTAAAAATTTAAGTTTTAATGAATGTTTTGTGTTTAGCGCGTTAAAAGCACCACTGAAAGTGGATTTTAAATAACTAGACCCATCTCATCTTTTAGAAAATTAAGTGCTGATTTAGAAAATATCATCGTTTTTGTTTCTACGCTAAACCAAAGTAGAGAAAACTGTCATTTTTCAGAAAAAAAAAGTAAGATTTTAAAAATAAAAACAAAAAAAAATTCTATCTCCTCAACAGATTGAGATAGGAAACTCGTTTCTGTGCCATTCTACCTCGTTTAACATGCAGTAGTACCCAATTTTTTTTTCCACTATGTCTGGGACACCCAGAATATCACATTCACTTATTGCTGAGTAAACGCATCTCTGGAACAAGAATCAGTTCTGATATGTTGTTTCCTTTCCTGGACGCTGGCAATCTCTCCTACTAACGATAACAGGAGTTTTGACATATGGAGGAGAAAGACCAACAAAGAACTGGTGTCAGAAATTTTGCATCCATGATGTGAAGACGATGAGGTTAAGATTGTGTCGTTTAGCTCTAAACAATCCATGAGGAAACCTCTACACAACACTGAATGCCTAAACGCAGATTCATATATTGATTTAAGAGATAAGTTCGATAGGCAGAGCTGGACTTACAAGGACAATAAATCCGATACCAAAAAAAAAGTCAAAAGTTTATACAAGCATCAAAAGAGTTTCGCAAAAGAGCGAAGTTGACAGCATCATCGATTTTATAGATAATCAACTATCGATCTATGTTTATGAACCGATATATCATTGTTCCGATAAAATTATGTCATGTCGACATATGAATCTGTGCCTATATTTATGAATCTTTTTAGCATAACTAAACAACCATCTCTGCAAACCTTTCGAAATTCAATGATTAAAATATAAGGGTTTTCAAAGGCTCAATTATATAATATGTCT
Source organism: Aelia acuminata (assembly GCA_911387785.2). Lineage (NCBI taxonomy): Eukaryota > Metazoa > Arthropoda > Insecta > Hemiptera > Pentatomidae > Aelia > Aelia acuminata. The sequence continues at coordinate 24,017,436 of OU426979.1, forward strand.
TAAGTGTAGATTTTAGATTTGAAGATTTACAGGATATGTTTCTAAATACTTACTGCTAATCATTAGATATAACTGGTCAGCAACTTTAGTGCAATGAACAATTAACTTTAGTAGTGTGCTATTATTATCTCTCCACTTATAATTTAAGATGAATCAGCTGTTTTTAATGATTAGAATTAGTAATTAGTAAATAATGTTACTGTTAACAAACTCAATCGTCTACAAAGTTTGGAAAAACTAGTTATATCTATAAATAAGAATATTTTCTTTTGTTTAAAGTCAAGTACTATTCAATAGAATATAATAGAAAATGATTTTAAGTTCATAATTACAATTTGGAATAAATCTGGATTTCATGGATTGAATTGCTAAACGAGATAATTTCTGTCTTTCTCTGAGGACTCCTATGTTCACGGAGTCTGAGGCTTTCGTTCAATTTAGCAGAAATAATGACAATACTTTAAAATAAGTTTTGAAAATTATCAATGAGGCATATCCAAAAAAAGTTATTTTTGTTCTAATCGGATGAACGTCAACCAATTAAAAGACATACAATACCGGTCAAAAGATTAGACTCACCCTTAGATTTTGTAACATAAATAAGTAACAACATTTTATTTATTGGACAACGTAACAACTATAATTTTATTTTTAATTTATTTATAACTAGCTTTAATATCCCGGTTTCACCCACGGAATTTTGAAAACAATGAGAAAAGCCGTGGGTCCAGAAAAGTTCGTTAGGACAGAAATGAGATTTTTGTTTACTCCAACGGTTGATTTCGTAAAAATCTAATGTAAAGCGAGATCATAACGATTTTTATGACAATAAAGAATATACCCAGAGATTGGCTGTTATGCAATTTTAATATGGACAGGCGTTCGCACCTGGTATGAAAGAACCACTAAGCGAAATTCGGAGAATTTAGGACAAACGGTATGTATTTCTATAAAGAACAAAAAAACAAACTAACAGAATTTCATCTTTATTTATATAGATTGTATTTCGAAACAATCATATAATTTTTGAAATGTTATCTCTTGAGTTACAATTATTTTTTTAAACTTGAAGATTGTGAATTAAATACAAGTGAGTCTAAACTTTTGAGCGGTACTGTATTAAGAATGGTGCCTGATGGAAATTTCAACTGTACTTTTTGTTTTAGTATAGCCACTCAAATAATATGCCTCGCGATAAATATTACTTGCTAGAAATAATAGTTTCTTTTATAATTTCCGTCATAATGAACAGATGTTTTTTTTTTTTCAATTATTTATTATGTCTATTATTCTCATATAAAACATAAAATCCAATCACATAGTCGTCACCATGCTTAAGTACCGAATATGCATAGGTTTTAGTTACACATTCGTTACTTTAGCATGGTGACGACGACATAATAAAAAAATAAAACAAATCCCTTTGAAACCTACGTGTGAGACAGGCTCTTTGCTCTCGTCTTTTCTTCTTTAAGCCCCGAAGATCACCTAAAATATGGTTCAAAACGTTGGTAATTTATAAATAACCTTGTTTTCATATATTTTTTTTTTTCACCGCCTCCTTCTTAAACAAAGTAAAATAACCTTGATATAAAAAATTTTTCCTTACTTTTCATTGGTTCCAAGAGTAATAATCCAGTGAGGAATATAACATGTGCATATATCTCTTGCACTTATCGATCAAAGATATAAATGGGGTTTTGAAATAGTTTATAAAGTAGTAATTAGATCCTTGTCCCTCTTTTTTTTAAAAGCTGTCTCTATGAATGTTTCATCTATTACTGACTTTTTTCTTTAAATATGTTTTAAATAATATTCCTTAGTTTTTTATCTTGGCTCCATGTATCCTGGAAACGATAATTAACAAACAAAAAATTAATTGAATCCAAATGTTAATCAGGCAATGATTTAAAAAGAAAAAAAAACTCAAAAATTTTTCTGAGATAACATAACTAGCCTTATATAGAATAAAAACGTAAAAATATGTATTCGTAAGTAATCATTTGACGATTATCTATGCATTTTTTTTGACATATTAATATATATAAATGATTGGACTGTAAATTATAGCTTATTTGCTTCCTCCATTAGGTTTCAAAATATTATAAGTTTTTTCCTTGTTTGCTCGAGATAAAAAATTTATTTTTTCTTGTATATCAATTAACGCACGAGTTTTAGAAACTGTCGATTATAATGGAATAATAAATTATAAAAATAATATAATCGTTTTCCGCTGTCATCTGCAAAACTTAAGGATGACACGGAGTAAAATACGAAGTACTAGATTCATATTAAGTACTGAAAATTTTTAGACTTTTTTTCAAGACTGACGACTGTAATATATAAGCCCTTTACAAATAGATCTTAGTATTGCTTCTTCTTATTATATTCAGTTTACCAATGATTTTATTCAATTTTAGTTAAAGAGTGTGGAACGATATTATATGAAAAAACTCCCGTTTTTGATTGCTATGTCCCTTTTTAGAGAACGAAAGTCGAAAACAACGATCCTATAAAGGATTTAAACTCCAAAAAGACCCCGCCCTTTCTGGGATATTACAAATACGTAAATCGCTTTATAAATCTAGTCAATACGTTTAGGATGTCCATGTGATATCATGGTTCATCCATTTAGATGGAGTTACACTAGTGAAGTATTACCCCATATTCATCAACAATTTATAATATTTTTTGTCCTTTCATGGCCAATACATTTATATTTATACATTTAGTTAAAATGGTTAAAGTTTCGTATGAGACATGAATAAACCTTAATTAGTTTTGAAGTAATGAATTTTTAAATTCTTTCGAATAAGGGGAACAGAAGGTATTTAATTAGACTATTCTCCAGATCGGCACTTTTTCATGTATGTTTTTTTTTTCTTTTTTTTTTTTTCTTTGGGAAGCCGATCCGAATTTCGGCTTTTATTTATCATTCCCCTCTTTTTATTCCATTTTTCAACTTTTTATTTCATTTTTCTTTAATATTGTTACAAAAAAAAAATAATAATACTTCCAACCCCATTGTCTTTCGCTTTGGTTTGAAACAAGGGGATTCGCTGCCTACTATTTTATTTAATTTAGCTCAATAATATGGTGATTTGAATGGGTGTAAACATATCCGTACTCGATTATGTCGATGATTTGGTGTTGCTTGGCGATAACATGGAAACGATAAAACTAAATACAAAGAAATTAATGAAAGCTGGTAAAGAAGCAGGGCTAGAAATAAATTCGAAGAAAACTACACAATGTATGGTTAACTAACTGTAGAACGGTGGCGAGTAGAAGAGATAAATCTTTGAAGCCGTGGAGAAATTTACGATCAACAATAACTGGAAAGAATGAAATTGAAGAGGAAAATTAAGGCTGGGTTAAAGGCGGGAAATTCCTTTTATTTTTCTTATACAAGATTACCTTGCTCACGCCTTCTGTCCCGAAAATTAAAAAATAGAATTTACAAAACTACTAGCGAAGGATTTGCGCTCTAACTTACTTAAATCCCACTTCATTAAAGTAAATAAACACAACGTATATTTAGTATCGTTTTTTTTTTTTTTATCGCGGGGAGTGACAGAAAACAAAAGGAGGAGCCATGAGTAACCTGTAATATAGAGAAGAGGTAAAGTTAGAAGACGGAATACTTAAATACACATAGGGGTTTCGCGGAAATCGAGTGCGCTGATTCTATTGACTGAAATCGCATGTTTTTACTTGTAACTCACTAACGACGGTGACAATAAGAAAAGTGTATACATATAACCAAAAATCTTTTACCCCTCATTCAGTGATTGATTCTGTAATATTATATTTTTATATTATTCATCTCATTAGTTTTTACATTTTCTATTTATACACCACTACACTTATTTTGTATGCTACATTTTATCTCACTAACTTCATTATCTAATATAATTAATTTTGTTTACTGTTTCATGTTTCACATACATACCTATATTTGTTTATATAATTTCTTAGATTGGTTATTTTTCTGTTTTTTTCATTTAGCCCTGATGATTACCTAAAAATTGGGTTGAAACGTTGGCTACAGTTATAAAGAATGTAATTTTCACATATTTGTATCACTTATTTTGACCGCACCCCCAACCATTTCCTGTTCATATATGATGAAGATAATTCGCACGTTTTTGCTTGTGACTCGCAAACAAAGAGTTTAATCGAAAAAATGTATATTATCGAAAATGATCTCCTTGAAAGCATGAAAATATTGATCCATTTAGAAATCCCTAGGGCCACTTTGATTTTCTCAAACCGCGGTTTTGTCCTTATAACTCGCAATCAAAGGCGAAACGAGAGATTTGTATATTTTTCCGGTGTAGGGGTTAAAGAAAGTTTTAAAGTGATGCCTCATTCATGAAATTTGATGAAGTATTAAGGAAGTTATGGCGTACCGACAAAAAAAAGGTCTTAGAAATAAGTATATGATATGATAGATTAAAATCGCACGTTTTTGCTTGTGACTCGCAAACTAAGGGTTTAATCGAAAAAATTTATAAGGCCGAAAATGTTCTCCTTGAAAAGCTGAAAAGATTTACACCATTTAGAAACCTCTACGAACATTTTGATTTTATCGCAAAAACCGCGGCTTATAATCTCAATCGAAGGCGAAATGAGTTATTTGTATATTTTTCCGATGTAGCGGTTAATGAAAGCTTTAAAATGATGATGCCATTTCATGTCATGAAATTTGATGAAGTATTAAGGAAGTTATGGCGTACCGACAAAAAAAAGGCTTTGAGAAATAATATTTATGATGATAATTTTTCCGACAGTTCTTTACGAATGTGCAACATGGCCGCTTACAGTAAGGGATGAACAACGCCTTAAGGTCTTTGAAAATAAATTACTACGAAGGAGACTTGGGCCGAGGAGGAATGATTCAACAAGAGAATTTAGAACTGTACCAGGTGAATATAATCGAAGGTATAGCCGCGCGTCGGTTAAAGTGGGCGTGCGAAATTGCGAGTCTTAGTTTCGAACGAACGCCTAAAAGATTGATAATGGCTTTTCCGCTAGGTAAACGTAGGGGGGGGGGGTAGGCCTAGGCGAAGGTGGGAGGATTCGGTTAGGGCTGATCGGAAGGAGCTGAATAGAGGTGTTCAGAGAGCTATCGGTGGGGTCGTCATCGGGTCTTCGGGTTCGTTAAGCCTTTATTCTTCTGAACCCATTGTCTCATCTGTCTCATCATGATAATTCATTTAAAAGATAACCCAAACCATTCTATTTTCCTAAACAAATATTGAACAAACAAACAGCAGTGAAAATATTAAAATATGAACTGTTTATAAATTAATAACCATGTTCCTTTGTAGAAGACCTGTCATATTTGATCATTCAATGGTTTAAAAAATATATACGTAGGAATTTTAATTTAATTTCACTGTAAAGAATTGGCACAGGGGTCACCTGTGGTGTAATGGTTAGCATGGCAACTTACAATACTAAAGGTCGCGGGTTCGCGTCCGAAGGTGGCCCTAGGATTTTTTAATGGGAGTAAAAAATCTTTGGCTATGCCGTCCCTCGGATAGGACGTAAAATGGAGGTCCCGAGCCTGTAAGGTGTCAGATACTCGTTAAAGATCCTTATCCTAGCATCTTCCGATTAGCCTTCGTGGCATATAGTGACGTAAAAACAAACAAAGATTGGCACTTAAAAAAATTATCAAAAAAACTCTTAAATTTCATGTTCCTTTGTTTGGAATCTGAGCACAGACCATGGCTCCTTATATATACTATCAACTATTTTTTTATTATTATTATATCATTAATAAATATTTTTTCATGATTTAAAGATTTTTAGTGTAAAAAAAAATTAACGAAAATAAAATTTAATGATTTCGCATAAGACCAAGTTCAAGTTTCGCAATAATTATAATTCTCAATACGATAGGTTAAATGATGGTCAGGATTTTCAGTTTACAATGATTTTATCGTGTTAAGCCAGCTTACAGTGGCTTACTACAATAAAATCATTGTAAACTGAAAATCCTGACCATCATTTAACCTATCGTAATTGAAGAACAGTTGACTATCTCTCACCTCTAATAATTCTCTACACCTTAGAGAACTATACCTCTATACCTATACATCTATAAAAAACAAAAATAAGTAAATAAATGTGGATAAAGCTATATTTTATGTTTTTTTATATTGCGTTAATACTTAATTAAAACATGTGGACTGCTACTCCAAGAAGGTTCATAAATGAAAGTTGTGTTTTGCGCGTATCGCACCAGATTTTTAAACTTCAAAATGACAGCTTAATCACTGGATTAGACGAAGCTTAAATAATATATCACACACTCGCGAAAGTTCATTCGAACAAAATAATACATAAAGATATTTTTAGAGGTGAGTAATAGTCAACTGTTTTTTCTTTACGATAGTTTGATTAATAAATAGGATTTTCAGTTATTTTTTTATTTTGGAAAGCCGACGTTTCGATCCCTACATGTGGATCTTCATCAATTCGCTTTGTAAATTTACTATTCTATAAACTATATTTCTATAGTTTATAAATAAAACTTTTATTTTAGTCCTTATTACCTATCATAAATCACAGGAAATCAAATATTAATGCATGTGTCAACTTTAAAACCATAAATATCAAATTTCCAAACCTTTACATTTTGAATTGTCTACTATTGGTTCATTTTAGAAATTTCTAAGAAATCATCAATATATATATTATAAAGCAAAGTGTACAATGTGCGTGCCGATAAGGCTCAAAAACAACTCAACGTAAGTTTAATAAAGTTATGTCAGCGTGTTGCTATACAACCCCTAACGGAGAAGAAGGTTTCCGTTTTTCTCTTAAGGGTGTAAAATTGAAGAGAAAAGGACTGGAATTTTAAGCCTCTCGCACCATGTAATTAGCCTACCTGAGAATGACGTACGAGTTTATGAATGAAAAATTTAGTTCGAGCTGCAGACTACCAGGAAGCGCTAGGGTGCGTTTCACTCAATGTTTATTATTCATTCATTCCGTTCAGATTGTAAAGGTTATATATTTTACAGCTGTTCTTTTTAAATTACTAAATCATCAAGCTAATAATATTAATTATTAATTTCACAACAACAATTTTAACAATTAATTTCACTTTTGCGTTAAAAATAAATGTACTGTAAAATAATGATTTTACATCTCTGCAATCAATTAGAAAACCGCCTGGATACCTTAAAAAATTAATTTTCTCATAAGAAGGTTAATTGATTAACACATTACATTTAATCAATATATAACATATACTCAAGTAAATTTAATGCAATATGAGTGATTATGTTTTAGTTGTACAGTGAGCGAATAAAAACAGACATAAAAAAAAAGAGATAAACTGACTAAATATAAATCGAAAATAAAAAGTTTTAAGTGTTCTTATTGTATTTAATTATGAAAAAGAAGTTGGTTATATTACTATGTATGATGGGGATTCCAGTTGACAAAATGACTAACTCCAATTACACCATTTTTTTCAATAAGATTTTATCACCCCTCATAGTTCAGGATAAAAAGAAATATGGTGAAAAAATTGTGACTTCATGAAATTTTGGTTTTCACTTTGTGATAGCAGTAAGATTCGAGATCTGCAGAGTCCGCCCAAATTACGGGGGGATAACTTAAGGGAGGTTGAAATGGAAGAAAGGTATTTAAAAAAAAGTTTCTATGAATCTTTGATAGTTTCTATACTTCTGGATATAATAGGACCATCACTGTAGTCGGCGCTTAGGTTGTACTGGAAATATAATTTTTCAACTATTATCTAATAACTTATCTGCTGACTGCTTGGAATGGGCTTATAGGAATCAGAATCACAGAAACCATAAAACCGATGTATAACTCGACTAAGTTGCAGCAAAATTGATTGTTCATTCACTATTTTCAATCTCCCCCTAAAGTTTATATATAGGGTTCCTTATTTGGGCGGACTCTGCAGATCTTGAATTTTAATATTGATACCAAGTTAAAACCGAAGTTTCGAGAAATTGCTAATTTTTTCAATATTTCCATTAATTTTAAAGTTTTTCTGTTATTAAAACTACCACACAACTACCGGAGCGAAGCCGGGCACCTTAGCTAGTTTTTTATAAAAACCGTAAATGTAGACCGTAGGTAGATATCGTATTCCTAGTTTTCTAGAGGGATTGACCTAACTAAATTCATAATAAGATTACGCTAACATCAATATATTGGTAAACAATGTCAATAATATAATTTTGTTTTTCTTAAACTGTCAACTATTAGTACAGTTACCCTAATGTTTTGTTGTTAGAAAAGAGTTCATTGAACGTATGAAAGATGGCATGGGTGTAAGCACTGAACGTAGTTCACCCTGGAGGGTTTAAGTCACACCATTTCTGTAAAACTTTCCTAAGACACTTATACCCTTATGCATTTCCACGCTTCAATTATGTGGTTAGCAAGATAAAATAAAATCTGATATTTACCTTCTGACTCCAGAGTAACACAGAGACTGAGGGTAAAATAAAGTGAGAGGTGGTATGGGGGTTAGTTTTGCCGACTTCAAATGTAGATATTTTCGAGAATTAGATTCAAGATATTTTTATATTCATTATTCATGTTAATGTATTAAAATAAAAGACTTCATGGACGTATACTCGCGAGAAATATTATATTTAGGAATGAGCCAAAGGTTCGAAGCCGATTGCGGAAGCCTTCGGAGACCTCAACTCAGTCTTGAAGTCACCGGTAGGAGGCTAGAAGTGGGGGCAGTGCAAGCGGCAGTCTGCGCCGGATGGCCGTGTGTGCTCTGTGCGATGGACCCGGAGTCTCCGAGTGAGCTCGATTCCACGCTCAAGTCTTTTCTTGAGCAGCAGGCGTCTCTCTTCCCCTTGATCACAGGTACTGTAACATCAAACATATATCTATATGTATAATATAACATGTAGTAAATAATATAAGAAGTTAAAAATAAAACTTTAAAAAAATGCCGGCAATTGATCTCAATCATCACTATTTTTTTCGTCCGAATCCCTTACAATATTATATTACTATAATATTACCGAGAACCGTCTACGTTATCAGCACCAAAAAAAAAAAAAAAAAAAAAAAAAAAAAAATACGTTAACCTGTTTCACGAATCATCACTATGATAGTGTAAAAGCGGTCTTGCACACAGATAGTAGAGGAAGACTGGACGATAATTCTTGAAAAAGTTATTTTCGATTCGGATCATATTGCCTTGCGAGCGAGGTTGCCTTGTCTTGATTTCTTTAAGAAATACACGGAATATATTAAAAAATAAATATTAAGCCTTTTTATTCATAGATTTTTTTTTTTACCTTCATAATTTTCGATGTATATATTTTTTTTCGAATAATGTTCGGATATTAGCCGGTTAATTAAAGACTTCCTTAATTTTTGATCTCGCGTATTTACAATAAAAATTTAACGCATAAAAACTATTGGACTAAGCTAGAGAATTGTAAGAGAATTTTCTTTAAAACCTGAATTCCACCAAACCTGATCACGTATAGTAACTAAACCTAAACGCCATCTTTACAATGGTTGATTGCTGGGAGGATAACATTAAATATGTATGCCTTGTTAACGTGTAGTAAATAATATAGCTAAATAAGTAGAAAGATTAGTTAAAACTCTAAAAAATGCCGGGAGTTAATCTCTATTATCTCTAACGTTTTGACGGAATCCCTCATCATTTACAATTTTAATAATTATACAGACAACCGTCTACATGTTCAGTAAAAAATAAAAATAAAAATTACGTTAACATTTTTCACGAATATTCAGTATGACTACACTGGTCTAGCACAGAGATTGTAGAGGAAGACTGGATGATAATTCGTGAAAAAATTATTTTCGATTCAGATCAGAGTCGAATCGGACGAGCGAGGTTGCCTTATCTTGATTTATTTAAGAAATACACGGAATATACTTATCCAACAAGTAAAATTATTTAAAAATATATTTTTGTATAAACTTCAAAATTAATATTTCCATAAAAACATTTTATATTGAAGTAAATATTAAGCCTCTTTATTATAAGATTTTTTTATTAACCTCTATGTTTTTCGATCTTAGTTCGATATTAGTCGGTTAATTAGAGGCTCTTGTGTGTTTGATCCCTTTAATTTAGAATAGAAATTTAACGCAGAAAAACTATTGAGCAAAGCTAGAGAATTGCAATTGGCATATAATTAATTTTCTTGTAAACCTACCCACCACCTTTACAACCTTGATTACATGGAGGATAACATTAAATATATATACCTTCTTAACGTTTAAAGAAGTAAATAATGTAGCTAAATAAGTAGGAGGATTAGTTAAAACTTTAAAAAATGACTGCAGTTAATCTCTAGTATCTCTAATGTTCTGACCGAATCCCTCACCGTTTACTACTTTAATAATCTTAACGGGAACCGTCTACATAATCAGAACTAAAAAAAAATTAATTTGTCAAAACATTATTTTCGGTTTTGATCAGAGTTGAATCAGACAAGCGTGGTTGCCTTGTCTTGATTTCTCTAAGTATTACACGGAATATTATTATACAAAAAGTACAATTAATAAAAAATGTATTTTTTGTATAAACACCAAAATTAATATGTTTATAAAAACATTTTACTTGAAGCAAATAAGCCTATTGTTTACTTAATAATAAGTAATTAATTGAAGTAAAAAAGCCTCTTTATAATAAGATTTTTTTATTAACCTCCATGTTTTTCGATCTTAGTTCGATATTAGTCGGTTAATTAGAGGCTCTTGTGTGTTTGAACCCCGTCATTTAAAATAAAAATTTAACGCAGAAAAACTATTGAACAAAGCTAGAGAATTGCAATGGGAATATAATTAATTTCCTTTTAAACCTACCCACCACCTTTAAAACCTTGATTACAGGTAATATAACATTGAATATATATATATCTTGTTAACGTGTACTAAATAATATAGCTAAATAAGGAGGAGGATTAGTCAAAACATTAAAAAATGCCGGCAATTAATCTCAATTATCTCTAATGTTTTGACCGAATCCCTCGCTATTTACAACTTTAATAATTATTCCGACAACTGTCTTCATGTACCAAAAAAATAAAAAAAAAATAATAATAATAATAAAAAAGTAACATTAAAGTGGTGGAGGAGATTTGAAAGATAATTCGTGACATTTTTTTTAATGAATTGGACGAGAAAAGTTGGGATATCTTGATTTCTTTTAAAAAAATACATTGCTTATACTTTTACAAAAAGTAAAATACTTATAAATGTCTTCTTATTTTAAAAATTTATTTTTTTCTAGAAATACAATAATTGATGTTTTTATAAAAACATTTAATATTAATCATCTTTAAAACAAATTTTTTTCGTTATTATGTTTTACGAATCTTCACTATCGTGGTCCATAAGTAGTCTTGCACAGAGATACTAGAGAAAGATTGGAAGATAATTCTTGAAGAAAAGTTTTGAATTGCGATTTTGAGTTGGTTCAGTCTTGAATGTGACTAGCGAAGTTGCTTTACCTTGATTTATTTATGAAATGCACGGAAGAAACTTAAAAAAAATAAAAAATATCTTTTTTACATTTCAATAAAACATTTAATATTAATTTAAATATTAAGCTCCTTTATAAATAGATTGTTTTTTCTTTACTTTTAAGATTATTGGTTTTGTTTCTTCTTTTTTTTTTCAAATAAAGGTCGGATATTAGTCTTGCGGGCATTTATAATAAAAAATTAACGCATTTAAAACTGTCGGAAAATGCTAGAGATTTACATGTAATCGGCATATAATTAATTTTCTTTAAAATCTGAACGCCAAAAAAAATATGGTCTATATGACTAATTCAAAGCAAATCAAACCATGAAACAGGGCGGTGAAATTGTAAATTACAACCGGTCCTTCATTATGACAACTTAAAGATGTATCCAATTCGTGCTGTATTTATTATAATGGAGCTGTTATATGATATTTGGTGCATATGTTAAAAATGTTTAATACGATTTTGAATTGTGTTAATTAACCATACATAAAAATAGTGATTTGTGAGTATTTAACACTGTGGACAGTAAAAACCATTTTATATGTATACATAATTTATCAATTAAGCATATTACCTAATTAAAATAATAAACATTTATCGCAGTTAAAAACATCTAACAGCTGGTCGATTAAAATTGGCATATTGTAATATTAAATTTACTTGCTATAGTAAATAGTATTTTCATTAAAACCTGAAATCTACCATACCTAATCACTGATAATATAACTATACTATAACTTTTAAATTGTCTTACGATAATATGTATAATTGAAGACTTTTTTTTTTTTTTGATCGAGGGCATTTAAAACAAAAATACCAAGCCGAAAAACTATTGGACAAAGCTAGAGTATTGCAATTGGTATATAATTGTAATGATATATATCATAATAATAATGATTATATTTAATTATAGTTATCATAGTTAACATGTAGTAAAAAATATAAATAAGCACGGGACTAAATAAAACTTTAAAAGTTGCATTCAATGAATCTGAATTGTTTCTACTTTTTTGACCGAATCCTCTACCATTACCTATTTTGAAAAAAATAAAATAAAGGGACCGACAAAAGGGTTACTAATCAATTAAGAATTTGTGTTATTTAATTAAATTAATCAATAATATTACGAGAAAAAAAAAAAAGCAACAACTACTCATTAATATTTTAATATTTAAAATACTGGGCTATTCCACGTCGATCCAACGCAAAATAGACGAATTTGAACCTTGCCATCTTAGATTTTCTTGGTACATATTTTGGATTTTGGATTCTATTGGTTGATACTTGAGAAAATGTTTACTAAGACATCTCTGCTCCTTCTTGAGCTACACAACTGAAAACATCTCAAAATTGCGCCGAATCTAGGTCGCATCGTGTAATGGAATTGCTGTAGATTCTTTCCCCATTTAGCTAGAGACCAGTAATGAGGGTTTCCCTTTTCAGCTTTTGTCACGTCCTTTTAAAATTTCTATTAGTTCTATTCTCTTAAAGTACGTATTTTAGAGTTTTTACTTTAATAAGTAAATTTTTCTTCCGAATATTTCCTATATTAATTATTACTATAGGGCTAATATAGACGTTTCTGAAAGGATATTGTGAGGAAAACTTTTATTCTATTTTTAAACTTTAAATTAGCTTTCCTGCTAAATCATGTTCTTTGTGATATTTATATTTATGTGATATTTGTATTTATATTTATATGCGATACAAATAAGAAGGGAAATCGCGTGATTCGACAAACGAGGTATTTAAAAATACAAAAACTGACTAAGAACTAAGTGGAATTTTCACTCTCAGATTACTTAAGTACCCGTTCTGGAATTTGAGGAGATTACGCAGGAAAAATAATCAGATAATGACAAATATCCGAAGGGTCGCCAGCGTCTGATACAATCTTTTCAAACCAAGAAAAGTGATCAAGTTCCTGCAGGTAGAAAAAACATTGTCACACTGGTATTTCGGCTTTTTCGATAAGATTGCATGATTTGTCTTACCAAGTTTTTTTGTCATCGATTACCAGATTTATATGTCTAATCTTGTAGTTATGCCCGTTTTTAAATTTTTTGAAGCAATGATTATTAAAATTTTTTGTAGTTTTCTATTTAAATTAATTAAATAATTACATTTACAGAATTTTTACAGAATTAAATAATTACAAACAAGAATAAAATTAAAGATTACAAGGTATATACTTATACAAAAAATAAAATTACTTAAAGATGTTTTCTTCTTTTAATTTTTTTTTTTTGTTATAGAAACACCATAATTAATAGTTTAATAAAAACACTTTTACTGTAAATTATGTAATTTTTATAAAAACTTATAAAATATATTAATTAATCTAATCTTATTTTGTGGCTGACCACCATTTTTAAATTATTTTTAAATAATTTATTTTTTGAAGAGAAAAGATTTGGCTCCGCCGGGAGTCGAACCCGGGTCTCCTGCGTTACATGCGAGGATGCTAACCGCTACACCACAGAGCTCGGCTCAAGGCAGAGCAAATCAGATATCAGATATCAGTGAAGAGGAAGGATTTGCTCTGCCTTGAGCCGAGCTCTGTGGTATAGCGGTTAGCATCCTCGCATGTAACGCAGGAGACCCGGGTTCGACTCTTTTCTCTTCAAAAAATAAATTATTTACTTATAAAATATAATTTATACAATTTTGATTAAAAACATAATATCATCATAACTATTAAGCATCCTTATGATAATATTTTTTTCAATTATTTTTGTTCTTGTTTTGGCACTTGTGAGTTTGATTACGGGCAATTAAAACAAAAATTTAACGCAGTTGTAACTATCTACAAATCTAAAGAATTACAATTGGCAAAATAAAATTTTGTAAGTGAATTGATATACATAATGTTTTTCCTTTCTTAAATAGATCTTTTAAGATAAGTTTGGTTTTATCTGTCCTCTTTGACTCCCAACAAACAATAAAATTTTCAAAAATCGAAAGTTCCAAAAACTCTCTTAAGTGTAGGACTTCTTGAGGGGCGCGTATTGTGGCACTCATATTTGGGAAAACGGAATTAATCAGAGTTTTTTTAATTTAAAATAATTAAGATCAAAATAACCCACAATTTTGGAATGAGTATAAACTAAATTTCAATAATATAATCTAAAATTTTAGTTACGGTTAGTGTTTGACGGAATTCAGATTTAGGTTTGGAATTGACGAAAATCACTTTAAAGAGAAAAAAAAATCCATTTTCAGCTGATGGTTTGTTGCGTCTGAACGCGGATTGTAATATTTAGTAAGTGAATTGTTATACATAAAGTAATGGGTATTTTAAAAGTGCGAATCTGATTTGCGTCCTTTCGAGTAAAATGGCGAGTGATGAGTTATAGGGATTAAACGTTTCTTCGGTGATGAAAAACTTCAGTTTGGCCTCGTTTGAATAAAATCATTATTCACTTAAATATCTCCCCGGCAGCGATATCATACCGTTTTTGATTTTCGGCTATGATAAAGAAATAAAATACTCTTTCAAGCTATTTTGAACTTTTAATTTTTATTAAAAAAAAAAAAATAATAATAATAAAAGAAATCTGTACTTTTCATAATTTGTTCTTTATAGTTAAAATTTGGGACTAGTGAAAAAATTAATAAAAATAATAATAAATTAATTTTCCTTTAAAGGTAAAGATTACAGTAATGACATTTACATTTTAAATAATGTATCTTTATTCGTTTTATGCTAACGAAGTTAGAATAAAAATCATTAATCGATATTAACATTAATAAACGTCTAATTGTAAGGGAATGATGAATAACATTGAACACTAAAATGGCCTGTAATCTTGGAATGACCCATAAGCATATTAAAGGCGGCTCATGTACAAAGATTTTTTTTTTCTTTTTTTCCACGGAAGATTCAATCGCTTGTGTAATGCAAGACCTGTCTAACTAAAAAAAAAAAAAAAGAGAATTTTTTTCACTTAAAGTTTTCCGGAGATCCAATTAAAGTTTTTCTTAAGTCTCTAATGTACGTCTCCTGCTTTATAATATAACGGCCTATAAGGGGTCTTGCGCAGAGATAGTACAAGAAGATTAATATTAAGAATTACACGGAATATACTTATACAAAAAGTAAAATTACTTAAAAAGGTCTTCTTCTTTTAAAAAACATTCTTCAAAAAATAAAGAAACACTATCATATATATATTAGTGCCTTTTTTTTATCAGTACACCATAACTTCCTTAATACTTCATCAAATTTCATGATTGAGGCCTAATTTTAAAACTTTCCTTAACCGCTACAACGGTAAAATATACAAATAACTCATTTTGCGTTCGATTGCGCGTTATAAGCCGCGGTTTTTGCGAGAAAATCAAAACGGTCATAGAGGTTTCTAAATGGTGTAAATCTTTTCAGGTTTTCAAGGAGAAAATTTTCGGTTATATACATTTTTTCGATTAACCCCCTTCTGCGTTTGCGAGTTGTAAGCGAAAAACTGCAATTCTCAGCGAAAATGGTCGCGGGGATTTTTGAAGGTGTCATTTTTTCAGTTTTTCAGTTTTCAGTACTTTTCCGATTGTTGCCGTCTTTCGCGAGTTACAAGCAAAAACATGCGACTTGAGTCAATAAATCAGCGCACTCGTTGTATGTGCATTTAAGTATGTGACGTTTTCAAGGATGCGCTCTTTCAGTGACATCTATGTGTGTGTAAAACATAACCGCCGACACACAATCACAGATAACCATATCGTAACTTCAAACATAGTGTTCAAAGAGGTCCTATAATCACGTAAATACTTTGTAAATACGTTAAACTTAAGTTTCAAAAAATATATAATCTACAATTTAAACAAATCTATTTGTTACTTCAACCCTCACCTAAGCCTATGACGCAATAAATACGCTCTATAAAGATACGATATTACTAAATATAAGGTGTGTACTTTAAGTACATTTTAAGTAGGTTAGAGTACGAATGCTTCGCAGGGTCAGCTAGTACTTAATATTTTAATAAAAACACTTATTATCAACGTAAATACTTTATAAATTATTTTAAAATGTCTTCTTCTTTTAATAATGTAATTTTTATATAAACGCCCTAATAAATTTTTTATTAAAAACACAATATTATCTTAAATATTGAGCATCTTTATGACAAGTTTTGGCACTTGTGTGTTTGATTACGGGCAATTAAAACAAAAATTTAACGCAGTTAAACAAAAGGACAAAGCTAAAGAATTACAATTGGCAAAATAGGATATTGTTTAAAAATCTGAACGCAAAAAAAAAAAAAAAAAATGTACCGTAAAACGGGGTGACATTGTGACTAATGGGGTGACTTTGTGACAAGCCTATTTTTCTACAGTTTTTGAATTTCCCTCCTTAAAAAGACTTAGGTTAGGCAATTCAGTGTACCTTTCTGGTAGATAGTAATGTACTGCAACCTACTGGCCACATATAACTTCTTTCATTCCATTTACCATAGTGCTTTATTTCATATATGTTTGATTGTTATCATTTAGTTGAAACCTTGAAATAAAGTACCATGGTAAATGGAATGAAAGAAGTTATAGAGGTCCATATGTGGCCAGTAGGTTGCAGCACATTACTGACCAACTGACAAGTACACTGAATTGCCTAACCTGATTCTTTTTAAGGAGGGAAATTCAAAAACTGTAGAAAAATAGGCTTGTCACAAAGTCACCCCATTAGTCACAATGTCACCCCGTTTTACGGTATATTCTATATGACTGACTCAACGCAAATCATTTCATGAGGCGGATGATTGGCAAATTACAGTCGGTAGTTCCTAATACCCGGTATCCGATTCGTGCTGTATTTATTACAACAGGCCTGTTCCATTCCGCGATATTTAAATAAATTTATAAGTAGTTATTATTTATTATTTTAAAACTGTAGATTTTCAAAAAATATTTTTTTTCAATGAAGCTTAATACCAAATTAAATCCAGGAAACTTCTATTAACCCAAATATTCTGTTTCTTTTATTTATTTTTTAATTTGAAAAAAAAGCCTGTACCACTAGTACCCATGAAGGGTCTTGGGTTCAGTAGTGTGTAAGGAAGTACTGTTTCTTGGTCAGCGGTCGTGCAAGGATATGATTAGACCATGATCACGCTCAACTGTCAGGTTTTTCCTCCTTAATTTTCAATTAAGGATACTACCTTTATAGAGGCTGGATTTGTCCAAGGAGGGTCTCTCGGCCACCGACACGATCTTTGACATAGTATTAAAGATATCCTTCCAAGAGTTATTCGAACTCGGGACTTGAACACAGTAGCTCAATGTCTTACCAATGAGCTACCTCACTCCCTTATTATTTGAAAAGTATCTAAAAGTTTTAATTCGGCAAGTTTTAAACAAACAAAAAAAGTGATAAGTTAGGATATTCCGTTCGTTACATTATTGAAACATTTTAGAACACCGGGCATGAAGGAGTGCATTGACAATTCGCATACTGTGATTAATTGTCATGGTTGATTTTATCATGACTTGTTGCAAAGTCATTACTCCCTTTGTTGTAATTAGCAGAGAGGAAAAAAACACTTTCATTTGTTCAAGTTCAAGTTCAATGTCTGGCACCCCTTCATGTCCAATTTTTAGTATGTAAATCATTTTAAGTGTTTCTCTGATGTTAAAATTAGAACTTCTATAGGTATTTTTTTAATAAAACCGCATATCTTATTAAGTATTCATGCATATTTAATGATTTTTATATATTATTATTAATATTTTTATATTTGTTATTATGATTATCGGAATTACTATTATTTGAACCCAAACAAAATTAGTAATGGGATGATCTACGCTTTAATGTGTTATTTCTTGTAGTAGGCAGTACAAATTCTTTTTTTTTTTTTTTAATTTTGATTGAAAAATCATCAGCACGGTTTGTCGAAAATCGTAATATTTTATTTATTAATCATAAAATGTTTGCAATGTATACATAAATTAAAATAAAGCTTCTTGGTCCGTGCAAACAAATTGCGCAGGATATTCAGTGATACTAATATATGAATATAATAAATAAATAGGTACAGTATGAATATTTATAAAAGCGATATATACTACAGGTTTGACATTTAATATCGAAATTTAGTACGGGAACGTATTTGTTAATTTTATTATTTTGTTTATTAATTTATTGCTTTTTTCGGCTTCAGAGGATAAGGAAGTATTCAAAATGACGGTTCAGTGTTTTGGATTTGGTAAGGTATTTAACACACGTTCACGCAGGCGTGTACCATCAGTGGCTCACACTTGACTGCCACATCGGGCGGCGTGTACCATCGGTGGCTCACACTAGAATCCCGCCTCTGCTAAATAATTAGATCTTTAACACTTTGATTGCCGAAAAAGAATACCTGAGAGTCCCGCTCTCGTTTCAACACCCTTTTAACATTTAATTCTCTTAATATTTAAAGACAAGAGGACAGTTACTCGATTTCGGGTGACATGGCAGCCAAAGTATTGAGTAGAAATAATTTCTACGTAGCTGCAAATTAAAATAATGAAAATTTAACGTTAATTCATTTTTTTTATATATTTGTATATATTTATATTTATATTCATATACTTATAAACGTATAAAAATTTATAATTATAAACGCATAAAAATTATAATTAATACAGTATTATAAACATAACTAGTAGGATAGTATTTTTTATTGTTTATTTTATTATTGTTGGATTGCCAATACTGCATAATGGCCTGGAATAGCTCCCGTCCGATAGAGCGAAAAGCATTAAACAGTTCCGGCATGAACGTGTTAAGAAAAGAATATGGCTTACATTAAAAGAAATGTCTAGATTCCAAAGATTCTCTAGCTAAAATATTCGATATGTATGTAGCTGCTTAGTTTCTAGGGTTGATATGAATTCATCCTTCACAAATTAATAGTTATATAAACTTTTTAGAATTAAGGGAATTTTCGAAAAAATAAAAATTATATTTAATTGCATATCCGAAAAATATTTAGCATACCTATCGCATTTACAAATTTTAATTTTCTCTTTTTCATAGGTATTACGAATGAAAATTTTCAACATAACGAAAAAAAAAAAAAACATGCAAGCAATATTCACTTTGTATAATTTTTAATATTGTTTAAATGTGGATATATTGGAACTGAAAAGAACGCTTGAAAGACTTTGAAAGAACGCTCCTCCATTTTACCTATTTTCCTCTTAGTAAATATAGCGCTATTAAAATTGTCTAAACATTATTGAAACTCAATCTAAATTAATAATTTGAATATTTTCCTTCTTATTACTAAGATAAAAGGCGCTTTTGGTCCCATTTTGAAGCTGTTTGATACATATCTAAACGGCCTCTGTTGATGCCATAGATAGCCACATTTACGTAAATACTATTAAATTTGTTGTAATGTTGACAGTTAAAAAAAATTTTCCTCTTCTTTTTTTTTTTTTTTGCCCAATTCATGCTCTAGTTAGTCCAATAGTCGAATTAGAACGAAAAACTAGCGTTTTGTATTTTTGTTTGAACGTTTTGGAAATATTTTGCCCCCAAATCTAAATTCTAAAATAACCCATGAATAATATTATTTTATTATATAAATCCTTTTTAGAACGGTAAAATAATAATTAAAAACATTAGCTTATGTTTGTTCATGTTTGCGATTAAATATATTTTATTATTGCAACGTGAAAAAAAGAAGCTTATGTGTTGTTAACGTCCTATCAAATTGGAGCTTAAAATTATTCATTTTCTCTTCTTTTAATTCTCATGCTTCGTGAGGTTCCTGTTCAAATGTAAAGTTATTTTACAACAATTATAACGGTAAATCAATTTTTTAAAAATATTTTAAATAAATTATGGATAAATAATATTCCTTCAAGATAATTAAAATACTTTATATACAATAGCTTCATCTAAATATTCTTATTGTTATCGGTCGAAATTCCGATGAAACTGTAAAACTGGTCCTGTTGGTCGAAACACGTGGATGTAATATAATCAATCAATTTTTAAAGTTAAAAAAAAAATAATGAAAATTCTAAATCAGCTCTCTTATACAGAGCTCGGTTTGGTTAAAACAGGTTTGATAAGTACCCGCAACGCTAATGTATTCATCTTAAATTGGATATTTTAAAAGGACAAATCTTTAAATTTCGAGCTATTAAAGCCCTAAACCATTTACCTACTAATCGGTATCCTTAAATTCAATCATAACGATGTCATTTTCGTAATAGTTATTTTTTGTGTTGGGTAATTAGTAGGAAGCTTGACATTTGGAAATAATAATTGGCTAATTGTATGTATATCTTTTTAAAAAGCTTTATGTATATTCTTTTTTAGAAAACATCATAGTATCTTTGAATAATAAGAAATCCTTTTGCAGTATTTGATACTATTTGTAGTATGAACGATTCTTTGATTCTTTTAATTTTTTTTTTGTCATATTGGTCTGAACTTTGTTACAGTTGTACCTACCTATGTATATATGGGTGGACCCTGGAAGAAAAAGGGTATAAGTAACTTATTTGCCAAAACTGTTGGATACTTAAAAATTGTGAAAATGCTACTCGTTTAATCAATAAAGAGATGATGAATGCAGATTTATTACCAATTTATTTTAATTTGATTGTAATTTATTCCGCATTTAATAGTTTTTCCAAAAAAAATGTTAAATGCAGAATTCGTTTTTAAAACAATGCCATTGGTTTAATTAATAAAGAGATAGAAGTGTATTAATTACAGTCATAATAATTTTTAAGAAATAATTTTGTCAAAAATGAGTTTGTTTGTATCCTTTTAACTGTTTGATATCTGTTAAACCAGTAAAAAATAAAAAATAAAAAATTCGTTTAATTTTGAAATGTGGTAACTAAACCCAACTTTTTTTTAATATCTATAATCGATTATAGAATGTCTAGCATTCCCCGTCGCGGCTTTGCCCGCGAGCCTTTAAAATCAATTCTGCGATGATTATCTTGGTATTGACTTAATATAATATGTTAGCAAAATCAATTTAAAAATACATCGTTCCAACTGACCGAAAAGTTAATTTTTAGCATTAACTTGCTATTAACGCAACTAATTCGAAGTGAGCGAAGGGGGTGAGGAGGTTCCGGTAGGTGGAATGTTGGAGGGGGAAGCTGCCGGCTCGGTAGAAGAGAGGGAGACGTGCAATGGAGAGAGTTCATTCGCCGAAACACAAAATTGCTTACTCGTCGCGAAAGCTTTATTTTTCGGCTCTAAAACATGGTTTTCGACGCCCCGTAGAGGCTTTCCAGTAAAAGTCGTCGGATCAAGATCTTTAAAATGAGTCCAAATTAGATATTTTTTCTCGTAGTTCAAAAATAGGTGTCCGTTAGAGTTAAACGACAATTTCGCCGTTTAACCCCTTAGGGGTTGCATTTTTTAAATTCCTTTCTTAGTGGTTACCTACATCGCGTTTAAAATCTAAATTCCGAACTTCAAGTTTCTATCATGTTTTTGCTCTGCGTTGATTCTGTCAATCAGGACAAAGCCTCTTATATATAGAGAGAGAGATTTACACTAAAATACTAAAAAAAATTTAGAATTGATATTGAATAGCGGTCCCGACCCTGTGTGATGTCAGGTAATCGTTAAAGATCCCTATTCTAATTATAGGATAGGCAAAATTTAGGACTATCATTGTGGTATCGTATGATCATTCATAGTACCAAAAAGTGTCATAATAAATAAAAATGAAATAATTTTTAGTGACTTCATGAATTATTCTAGACACCGGGTCTCTCAACTGGGACACCATAGACCAGGAAAAAATATGGTTATTTAATCGAATAACCTTGTAAAATGTAACGGCATGTGATGCTAATTATTCTCCCTTTTGTTAATTATTGTTCCCTAATGGAAGGATAAGATAGTGGAGAATTAAGAATATTCGAAAAGCGATAGTTAGCATCCATCAAGGGAGAGAAGGCATGAGCACAGAAGAAAGAAGATTGTTCTTGTTTTTATTTAACATCGGGGTCGGAATCACCACATTTCAGTCACCCTTATCAATCGTAAATCTAATCCGGCTCCAATTAAAAAATACCAATTCTAAGTGACTATCCATCTTCCTCTGAACTGTTTCTCTCCTTCCGTTGGCTTCTTTTATGACGACTTTAAGCATTGCGCGTTATTGCTTCTTCTTATCCATACCGAAATCAAGTGTATCCTTTTTTTATTTTCACTTACCCATTTCTGAAATCGACGTCCGGTTTTCAACGGAAATACACGTTTTGGAGTCCTCTGAGTCCAAATAGTCCCACGAAATGGTCAATGTGAGTCTGGGTGTGAGAAGACAAGCTCAAAAACTATAATCAGCACACATTTGAAATTAGGTAATACATGTATGTATTACCTATTCCCGCGATGTAATAGCAAATATTTCTGTTTTCTTATAAAACCTTTGATTTTGTTTATATGGAGAAATTAACTGTCTTTCATTACTTAAGGTAATTATAATAAGCAATGTGTTAATATTAAGTATGGAAAAAATCTAATAAGCATATACATACGTTACCTGAAACATCGTCCGAAAACTTATTTAGCTCGTTGAACCCTAGCATGCGCAATACGCCTTTAATGTTGATCATTGTTTGTAAGTACAGGCTTTTTGTTCATAGGAAAGAGTTTTCAACTTGTTTTGGATCATAATGGAAATTATTTGTTTCCGTGGTAACTAAATAAACTTTTTAACAACTAAATATTGATTTATTTGTTTGTTAGTTAACGTCCCCTTAAAATATAAGGTGGTTTTAGAGGAACATTAATCGTTTTCGGTTTACGGAAAGGAATATGAGACAAATATTTGAAAATTAAGTTTTGCGGCGAGCGATGAAAACCACTTCTTTCGATTCACCTTCATCAAATATTAAAAAAAAAAAACGGCGTAAACAACATGCAAGCAGGGTAATTCCACGTCAATTCAACACAGGCTTAAGCTTCACCATTCCAGATTTTCTTGAAATTTGGTATATAGGTACTGTTATATTTTAATAATTAATAAAACAACCTTTCAGTTTGGGAACAAGCAATATAATGAATATTTTATAAACAATTCAAATAATCATATGCCATTTATCGACACATGATCGATACCTCGACCTAACACCTCCCCCTTTAAGCCGGAGGCTGATCGCATCTCGCTGCAGTCTTGATAATTTGATCCGCGTGACGCGTATGGACTTTCCTAGATTCCTCCTCTTCGACTAAGTACATCCTGCGTCCTAGGACTCCAACGATTTTTCCCTCAGTCCAGGTTCTTTTATCAGCCCCTCCGTCGTAAGTTCTTACATAGACCTTTTCGCCTTCTTTGAAATAAACTCGACGCCCCGTGTTGACCGAATCTTCCTTCTCCATCCGGCCCCGGCCCATCTCCTTTAATGCATCCAGCCGAGTTCGGATCTCACGACCTAGCATCAGCTTCGCCGGCGTCTCTCCCGTCGTGGCGTGAACTCCGGTCCTGTAGCGGAACAGGTAACAGCTTACGACAGAACACAAAGATTCGTTACCTTGCCTGGTCTTAAGGCACTTCTGTAAGCCCTTTTTAAAACTCTTAACTGCGTTTTCAGCAGCACCATTGCTGGAGGGATGGTATGGGGGCGTTTTCATTGCCTTGATGTTGTTTCGCTTACAGAAATCTTCGAAGACCACTGAACGAAACTGAGGACCATTATCCGTCACAATAATCCTTGGTAAGCCAAATCGAGCGAAAACTTGCTTAAGTTTATCTAGAGTGCACTCAGCAGTCGAGCCCGTCATGCTAAAAACTTCGGGCCATTTAGAAAATGCATCCGTTATTATTAAAAAGGTTTTTCCCTTGATAGGCCCCAGTCCACAGAAAAATTCTCGTTCAGCCAGTTAACGTAATCCATGTGATGATGTTCCGGTGGAGCCCTCCCTACCGGAAGTCTAGAAAATCCATCCGCTGGATTAGAACCGCTCTTGGTATATTGAACTGCAAAGTCAAAGCCGGACAGATAAAAAGCCCACCGCTGAAGTCTTCCCGCTGCCATCTCCGGGATACCCCTCTTTTCTCCAAACAATGCTACCAGCGGCTGATGGTCTGTGACCAAGATAAATCTGTTTCCCATCAAATATTGGTAAAATTTGGAAATACCCCAATAAATAGCTAAAGCTTCCTTATGGATGACAGAGTAATTTTTCTCGGCAGCATTCAATAAACGAGATGCATAGCAAACGGGTTTTTCTTCTCCAGAAGGAAGTACGTGAACAAGTACTGCACCCAACCCATACCTCGAAGCATCACAGTACAGCTTAACGGGTAACTTTGGATCGAAACAACTCATTGTAGAACCCTCCGCGACTTTATTTTTAGCTGTTTCAAAAGCGATTTGGCACTCAGAAGTCCAATTGAACTTGGTACCCTTTTTTAATAATTTATAAAGGGGACACATTATGTCTGCCAGACCCGCGACGAATTTCCCATAGTAATTTATCACCCCTGCAAATGATCGAACTTCCGAAGGATTTTTGGGTACCGGTAAATCAAGAAGAGCTTTTAATTTTTCCGGATCCGGTTTAATTCCAGCACTGGAAATGATGTGGCCCAAATACTTTATTTCTTTTTGAAAAAACGAGCACTTTTTCACGT
Organism: Aelia acuminata; assembly: GCA_911387785.2. Classification (NCBI taxonomy): domain Eukaryota; kingdom Metazoa; phylum Arthropoda; class Insecta; order Hemiptera; family Pentatomidae; genus Aelia; species Aelia acuminata. The sequence continues at coordinate 24,042,573 of OU426979.1, forward strand.
TCAGAGTAAACCCGGCCTCCAGAAGGCGTTTAAAAACTTCACGTAAGTTTTTCATATGTTCCTCACGAGTCCTGCCTGAAATTATGACGTCGTCCAGAAAATTTATAACACCCTTTAAGCCCTGTAAAATCCTTTGAACAGTTCTTTGAAATACTGCTACAGCTACCTTTGGTCCAAAAGTTAGCCTATTTACTTTAAAAATACCTTTGTGAGTGGACCATGCCAAGATCATCTTCGATTCCTCATCTAGCTCCAGCTGGTTATATGCCCTAACAAAATCAATTTTTGAAAAATAAACGCCTCCTTGAAGGGCATCCCAAACTTCTTCAATGCGAGGTAGGGGAAAATTTTCATCTTCTAAACAAGGGTTAACCGTGATTTTGTAATTAGCACACAACCTAAGCGACCCATCTGGCTTTAAAACTGGAACTAACGGCGTACCCCATTGGCTGTGATCAACTCGGCTAATCAATCCCAAATTCTCCAATTTCTCTAATTCTTCATCAACTTTTTCCCGAAAAGCAAAGGGAATAGGTCGGGGTTTGCAAAATTTTGGTTTTACATCGGATTTCAAACGTAATTTTACTTTATCAAACTTGTAACAGCCTAACTCTTCTCGGAAAAGATCCTTATATTCCGCGAGTAAGCTATCTAAGCCCACTGTGTTGATCTCCTCATTAAAATTTATTCCTTCAAGACGCAAGCCAAAAATTTTAATCCAATCACGTCCCATTAAACATATGGATCCCTTGGGAACAACTACTATTTGCCCTTCCGCTTCTTTTCCACGCCAGACCACTTTACCCTTTATTATACCAATCGGCGTAAGAACCTCTCCCCCGAATGCTTTTAATTTAATATCCGTCTTAAGTAATGGTAGATCACTGAAGGTGGACCTATAAACATGTGATGGCATAATTGTTAACCCAGCACCTGTATCCACTTCTAACCTTAATGGTTTCCCTGCGAAAATAACGTCAGCCATCAACGGAGGAACTGAGATTTCGGAATTCACCTTAAATACCTCCAACCGTGACACCGAGCTATCGGGAACCTGGTCATCCTCAAGGTGGTTCTTCCTACGTGTCGGACCATTACAGACGTTCGCCAAGTGCCCTTTTCTTCCACATTTGTGACACTGGTATGACTTAAATCTACATTTCTCAAATGAGTGATTTGACTTACCACACGCTTTACACTTTTCATTACCATTGTGGCGGCGTATATCGACCATTTTATCCACCTCCTCCGAAGGTTTGACCTTTCCCTTTTCCGAAGCCTCCCTTTGTAAGGCCAACTCATAAAAGTCAAGGAATGACTTGTCATCCGGATTCAGCTCGCACAACCTATCTAAAATAGAATTATTAGAAAGGCCGCAAACAAATCTATCTTTCAAAATATTTTCTTGGCTATTGCCAAATTTACATAAAGCCGCGCAGTTTTTTACGCGCCTGTACCAATCAGCGATAGATTCATTTAGGCCTTGCGACAATTCATAAAATTTAATCCTTTGCCTGAAAAAAGAAATTCGTGAAACGAACTGCCTCGACATAATCGAACACAGTTCCTGATATGACTTTTCCTTTGGCAGAGCTGGATCACAAAGATCCCGCAGGCATCGATAACCATCTTTTCCTATTATGCTAATCAAAATAGATACCTTTTTTTTTTCGTCTATGTTGTTTACAATGAAAAATTCGTCTAGACGCTCTTGGTACATCCGCCAGTCGTCCTTTTCCACGTCGAACTCGCCGGGTGGCGGTAGAAGGAACCCCGCTGGCGCGAAACCCGAAGCTGAAGAATCGCCTCCCTTCCGAGGTACTCTAGCTTCTTCCTCTTCCGCCCAGTCATCTTGCCTCCTAGCCGCACGCGTGGTTTTTCTCGATGACATAAACCGCCTCGTCGCCAATTGTTATATTTTAATAATTAATAAAACAACCTTTCAGTTTGGGAACAAGCAATATAATGAATATTTTATAAACAATTCAAATAATCATATGCCATTTATCGACACATGATCGATACCTCGACCTAACAGGTACTACTTGTATCTGCTACAACAATTGTAAAATATTACTGAGATAAATCTACCCGTTTTTGAATTATTGGTCTCTAAAGCCCTCAAAAATAGGTCCAGAAACAGAAAAAATCATGATTAAAAATAGCTGTAGATGTTTTACAAATTTGACTAGGACTATGAGATTTGTGACGTTTTTTAGCGCATTCCATGCCGTTTCATATGATACACAGCAATGTATAGATTGGTACTAAAGAAATTTTCTTAAATCCAAGTTTTAAATTTTAATTTCAATTTTCTCAAAAAGGTCATCTTTGAAATTTTTTATATTTTTTGTAAAAATAGGTAGTTGTATATCTATTCATGCAACAAAATATAAAATTGGGATGAAAATTTCTTCATTACGAAAAAAATTGAAAACTAGTGATAAAATTCAATAAATCTGACTTTTTATGATTAAAATTAGATGTAGATGTTTTCCAAATTCTACTAGGACTATGAGATTGGTTTCTTTTAACAGTGCAATCCATGCCGTTTCATATGATATAGAACAATGTATAGGTAAAGGCAGTATGACCTATTTTTTTTTTAAATAATATACATTTAAAAACATCCACTTTTACAGAAAATTGACATTAAATTTTTAAACTTGGTTACAAGAAAATTTCTTTAGCACCAACCTATACATCGTTGTATATCATGAAAAGGCATATTCCATGCTCTTAAACGAAACCAATCTCATAGCCCTAGTCAAATTTGGAAAACATCTGCAGTTATTTTTAATCATAAAATGCTATATTTATGAAATCTTATCACTACTTTTTAATTTTTTTAGTAATGAAGAAATTTTTATCCCACTTTTATATTTTGCTGCATGAATAGATATAATACTACTTATTTTTCAAGAAAATATAAATTTTTTTAAAAATGTCCTTTTTAAGAAAATTGAAATTAAAATTTTACATTCAGTTTTAAGTCTTTAGTCTCAACCTATACATTGTTGTATCTCATATGAAACGGCATGGAATGCCCCAAAAAGACGACACCAATCTCATAGTACTCGTCAAATTTGGAAAACATCTACAGCTATTTTTAATCATGATTTTTTCTGTTTCTGGACCTATTTTTGAGGGCTTTAGAGACCAATAATTCAAAAATGGGTAGACATATCTACAGTAATATAACAATTGTTCTAGTAGGTACAATTTGTACACATATACCAAATTTCAAGAAAATGTGAAATGGTGAGGTTCAAAATGATATATTTTTGTGTTGATTTGACGTGGAATTGTCCAGCAGTGAAAAACTCTAATATGGATTTTTTTTAGAGTCCTTGAAATAAATAAAGAATAATGAATCGAAAAGTTTTGAGGACTTTCAAGTTTTGCAATAAAAATTATAATAATCTATAAATAATGCAGACAAACAAAAAGTAGGTAAATAAATGTGTGTGAAGTTGCTGAGTGGTGTTTACACATTTATCAAAACACGGCAATTTCTAATCTAAATAGGTTAGGAAATGAAAGTTGTGTGTTGCGCGTATTGCACCAGGTCTTTAAATAAAATTTAATTGATATATTAAAAATTATAGTATACTACTAATGTAAAACACTTATTCCTCGTTAGTGTTAAATTGCATTATATGTTATCAATATAGATATTATATCGATACGATCTATATAAAGACGGTCATCGTTGGCGACTTGGGCGTTGAACGATATAACCAAGCTTCACCCCAGAACTGGTTATATTGGCCCCGATACCCGGCAGGTAGAACTTTTTAAGTCGCCGGTCAGATTTTTTTTCTTTTATTTTTTTTTCTTTCATGTCTGAGAGCTAGGTGGTTTTCCAATTTACGGCGAGATCCTGAGACGGGAGACTCCTTCCTCAGCACGCTATCACCTCACTGCGTTTTTTCCCACAAACGATTTACTCTCTATCCGGAAGATGCGTAGATGGTAGAGTCCTTTGATGTTGTGGTTTTTTGTGAATAGAACCCCTACTATAGGAATTTTTATTATTTATTGCCTAGTTAAACGATAGAAAAAGAAAAAATATATGGTCAGCTGGAGAAACGGTGACGATTTTGGCGATATTGAAGTAGAAGAGGAAATGTTTGAAGCCACAGAAAAATGTAGATATTTAGGATCTACAATAACTAGAAACAACGAAATTGAAGAGGAAATTAAGGCTAGGCTAAAGGCGGAAAATTCTTGTTATTTTACGGTTGCAAAATTACTTGCTCACGCCTTCTATCTGGAAATTTAGAATAGAATAGAATAGAATAGAATAGAAAAATCCTTTATTTACAAAATAGAATAGATGTTTACAAATTTAATATTTATAATCTATATAACAATCAGTGCTAACAAATTTCAAAAATAAGTTACGCAGGACAAATGCTGACATGGCTTTAGCCGTCTGTCAGGAGTTTGCCACTTTTTAGGTGCATTTAAAAATAATAATAAAATCACTTTTCAAGTGAAAAAATAAAATTTATATAATTAAAATGAAAATAAAGAAAGCTCACTATAACTTCGTACAAGGAAATATACATATATAATATCTACATAAAAGGTATAAAGAAATAATATTTATGTTATTTATTCATATTCTGACAACAATAGCCGTCTATATCTTAATGCTTCTTTAACATATAAATAGATTTCCTTTAATTTATTTTCCTTTAGCATTGTTATTAATTCCTCTTTATTTATTAATATATGACCAAAATATTTTTTCCTTATGTAATTGAAAATTGGGCACATTCCCATAAAATGAAATATGTCTTCTATTTCACTTTTGTTACAGATAGTGCATATGTAACTAATATCTTTTGACCATGGTTTATAATTTAAGTCTAAAAGTTCTCCTCTTACTCTAAATATTGTATTTATAAAGTCCAAACTATTGAAATCATTTATATAGCTAACTTTACTGGGAACTAATGATTTATACATAGTATGGTGTGTGGATTGTCGAACTGCTGTTACTTGGTTATCTATAAACTGTTGTTTTAGGAGGTGTGTAATTTTGTCAGTTTGTCGACGCCATCTGTCTATTGATATGAAACACTCATCAAATTCAGTATTGAGTCTAGCAGCCATAGCTATCCATTCGGCAAACCACGAACATTTACTAATAACTATTTGATTGGCAATAATTTTGGGGTATCTGTACTCGGGTAAACTGAATATTTTTAATATATAATTAAAGTGCTGCTTTAGGGTAGAGATAAAGATTGGGTCTAACTGAGTTTCTAAATAAATTTGGTAATTTGGTGTATTTTTCGGGAGTGAAAACAACTTTTTGATAAAGAATTTTAAAACTCTTTCAATTTCTTCAAAATTTAAATAACCCCATACCTTACTTCCGTAACATAGCGACGCCTTTACCGTCGAGTTAAAAATCCTTAGCTTGGAGGATATATCTGGAAATTTATTAATTAGAATTTACAAAACTATAATTCTTTCGGCGGTTCTTTGTAAAACATGACCACGTTCAGAAAGGGATGAGTAACGACTTAAGGTCTTTGAAAATGTAGTACTGCGTAGAATATTTAGGACGTAGAGGGATGATTTAATTGGAGAATTTAGACGGCTCCACAATGCAGAACTGCGTGAACTTAACACTGTAAATCGGTTAAAGATTATAGCTGCGCGCCGCTTAATGTGGGCGTACAAATTGCGAGTGTTGCGAACGATTACCTAAAAGATTGATAAATGCATTGCCGACTGGAAATCGTCCTAGGGTAGTAGGGATAGGCCTAGGCGAAGGTGGGAGGATTCGGTAGGGGCTGATCTTGTGGAGGTGGGATTGGATGAAGGGGGAGGTGGATGGGGGGGGGGGGGGGGGGGAGGTGGATGGAGGTGTGTAGGGAGCGATTGCTGGTGTCGGCATCGGGCTCTCGGGTTCGTTAAGCCTTTATTCTATTCTACCGCAGAAGCTAAAGGATCATCAGTGACAATGGCCCGTTAACAAGACAGTTTAAACGCCTATGGGTCAACTCGCAAGTGAACCTGAGAGTAGTAGGATTCGAGGTCTCGATTCATTCACATATTTTTAAAATGGTTCATAAGCTCATCATAACTTTTTTTTCGGAGAGGGTCCTCTAAAAATCTTACTTTCTTAGGAGGACCCTCTTGTCTTTTTCAGACGTGGTTAAAAGGTGTGTGGTTAAAATAACCCTGGGGCATGAGACAGGTAGGTACAAGGGGAGAAGATCCTTTGCTTTTGGACAAAGTAGGCTGTTAGGAGCGCGGTTAGGGGTAATCACTAGGAGGGGATAACCAGGTAACTCTGACGCTGGGGTACTGACAAGGGACGGAGCACCCAGCTGATATCTTTCCACCTCTCTAATTAGCTACAGGTATAAACCAACGTCCACGCTTGTCATCTCTGTTGATTTTCTCTCAGGGGCGTTAACATTATGGAATTCATACTAATATCAACAGAAACTTTGCCTCCACAACCCTATCAGAAATCCTATATGTTTGTGAATGTGAACTTCAAGAAAAATGAGCTCACATTTGTAGAAATTTTTCTGAAAATTGAATATGTTAATAATACGAATTTCCTGAAAAACAACCGACATCTTTATTTGTAACCAAAATAAACAATAAAAAATTGTAGTTTTTGACACATTGATAAAGTGACACTTCTAACATCCTGGCAAAAATTAGAATTAAGCCAAAAAAAAAAAAAAAAAATGTGTATCTTCTTGCTTAATTTAAGAAGATGATTAATCATGGTGAGATTCGGTTTCTATGTCAAACATCAAGTACCTAATTGCTTAGATATCAAGTAATGGTTCATTTCTTCGTTTATTGTCAATAAATAGAATATCCTCTCGTTCCTCCATTTTAATTGAATCCAGAACTTAAATATTCAATATCAGTATTGAACTTCGAAAACTTCACTTTATTTTTTTATTTAAAGTCACTTTACGGGTCTAAGGCTAATGAGACGTGCTACAGTGGGGGTCCTAAATTTTGCCTATCCCGGTATAATGTATGGATCTTTAACGAGCACCTGACATTGTACAGGATCGGGACCTCCACTTTACGTCCTATCCAAGGGACGGGTAAGCCAAGGATTTTAATCCCTTTAAAAAATCCTAGAGCCAATGAGGAACACGAACTCGCGGCCTTAAGTGTTTCTATGCTAACCACTACAGCATACGTGATTCCAAAACTTCACTTAAAAACCCAACAACACATTCACTAGCACTAAACATATTCAGTTAACCGTCACAAGTGAAAAACACTTCAGCAATTAATTAATTATGCTACCGGAAACATAGACTTTTCACACTCCCCCACCCCTCAAAGCGCCTCTGAATAACTATGATTATCGTAGATAACACATGATTAATCTTCCAAATTTCACTTTAAAATAAAATATTTTTTTCTTCTTTCTTTGAGTGTATAATTATATTATTTTTCCCTAATAATTATGCCATATAACCCAGTGAATATGGAAATAGAACTAAACCATGACAGAATTCACAGTTGTAAATTTGTTTAATTATTAAAATAATAAAGAAAATAAAAAATGTTTTAGTCTTTGAATAGTGAAGCCTAAATATTTTTTTTACTTCTTTTGCTTCTTCATTGATGCCTATGATCGTTAAAGATCCTCTAATCCACCGGAGCCATCCACTCTTCTCTATCCTGCGCCGAAAGTTCCATTTCACCAAGTTTTTCTTCCTTTTTTTTTGCCCAAATCTGGTGATATATTCAGCACATTCGGTTCTTTACCTGCCTCTAGGTCTTGTGCCAGTTGGTCGGGCTTCCATTATAATGTACTTCTTGGGTCCCTGTCCTGGTGTATCCTGTACACGAGAAATGTAATCACATATTTAACCATAACACTTCCGTAAAACATAGGTCTGCACTTATTTAAAGCTGATCATTGCATTTATTTTGTAGCTTTTTTTTTCATGAAGATATTGAAGTGAAATTTATAGTTCCTCTTGTAATGTCTTTGTTCCCCGTCCTTTGAGAATCGGCTCCTAAAGGATGCTGTATTGTTTTAAAATTGAGTCCCCTAATATCATCGACAGTTGAATCTTAGATTATTTTTATCGCCTTTTTGAAGGTTATAATTTCTTCTTCTCTATAATTTCTAATGAAAATCTTTTTAGGTGCCTGATATTTTACTTTCCTTTATGGCTACTAGGACATATATAAAACGGAAAGAAATATTTTCCGTAATATAAACATACTAAGTAATTGTTATATTCTTTTCTCAGTTTTATATAAAAGTTCCCCCTCTTATTTCAGTGGTTTTCTGTATCTAAAGATTGTACACATTTTCTTATTTTCTCAGATTTCGAATATTATTTTTAATCCGCCGCTGTGGTTAGCATAACAACCTTTAATACTAATACTAAAGGTCGCGGGACAGCGTCCGGAGGTGGCCCTAGGATTTTTTAAAAGGGAGCCAAAAATCTTCGGCTATGATCCTCGGATAGGACGTAAAATGGATGTCCCGAGCCTGTACGATGTCAGGTACTCGTAAAGATCCCTATCCTAATTTTACCTGGATAGGAAAAATTTAGGACACCCTGTGCAGCATCGTCAGATTAGCCTTAGTGGCATTAAGTGACGCTAAATAACCAAACAAACAAAGATTCACAATTATTTTTAAAAAATAGAGAGAAAAATGTATAAAATATTAAATTTCAGTTTTTTGTTTCCATATTTTAATCTGCGCTTATCAACAAACCGAAGATCAGCAATGATTTGAATTGTATGCTAATCTATTAATGACATGACTGGCATGGGAATCAAAGGATGACACTCACCTGTAACTCTTCCCTGGCTCGTTTTATTTAATCTGGTATGTCAACGATGGAGATCTCTCAGCCAACACATTTTTAATCTCCTATTCGTGGGAATGTCTCTTATTAGTCGGTTACAATGCCCATGTAAGTTAGTTAGGAGATGTTTGTAAAGAGTCTTTATATGCTTGTAATATGTATTGTATTTTTTTTTCTAAAAATAAATAGTTAGGAGGCTATTATAATTTCAAATTTTATTAATGTAATTTTTGTTTCAACCGTGCGTCAAAATTTTGCAAATAGATATTTGGCATCTATTGACAAGTGCTGGTAGAAATCTATAATCTGCTATTGAAATCTATCATAAGATTTCAATAACATATGCGAGTTGTTGTTCTTATATAAGTTGTCGAAATTTATAAATTTCTTTAATATTTTTCATTCCCTTGAGCATGGCTGACATTTTTAAGGTATGCTTTACGTTTCTTTAAAATTGCCTAAAGATGCTCCACCTTACGTTCTTTTTTTCCACCCTGTTACCTGGCTATAAAAAAGTAGGAACAAGAGATGTATAGTTGCGTTGAACAGGTGCAAGCGTAGTCTTACTTAGGGAATAAGTAAGATTTATTGCTTTAGATTCCAGTTAAGAGTTAGTTACCTGAAGCAATCTAGCAGTTTAATAACTTAATAACCTTTTTGTAGAGATTTTTTCTCGTTTTTTTTTTGGCCCCTGAGGTGTTACGGACCCTGTGTAAGGGCCGAAGTTGCTTTCTGGCAATGTTGAAACATTGATAAGTGGAGATATCGGTGGTAGTATTGAATGCAAACATTATAAATAACTCAAAGATGATAGAGATAAATTTCGAAATGTATATTTTGTATGTTATGCTGCCTATATATTATGTTTAGTAAACAATGGATTTCCGGTATAACTTTCTGATAAACATTGGAATTTATTATTTTTGTAACTTGACATCGATATGCTTTAGTTTATTTCTTTTTAGCTAAATCAGTTGGTGAAAAGTTTCTTTAGGTTTTTATCAACCTCTGGAATCCTACTATCCTTCAATTTTGATTAATTAATTAATTAAATTCAATTAAATTAAATTTTAAACGAAGAACCCATAGAAAAAGGGTTTGTTCAGACAAGTCAAATTTTAATAATATAAACCATTAGCTTCCTGATGATGAAAAGTATAGCCAGGTGCTTAACGATCCTAGTTTTTTTTTCTTCTGTAAATGTTGATTAATATAAAATAATAAAATAAAAAGTATTTTTCATAAAGTTTACTTTTGAAATGTAGAAAAAGATTAATACAATTAGCTAAATGGGATAAATAAATGAAAGGACCGGAAAGTTTAAAGCTTGAATAAAACTTAAGTTTAAACAGTATTGAAGAGAATATAAATAAATTATATGAGCTGGGATAATCTTCTTCTTTGATCCGTCTTCACTTAACTCTGCATAATGTGATCACACTACATGGGTGTGAACCACCCTGGGTGAACGAGAATGTTTCGTGCTTTCGAAGAATGACGAGGAATAAGTGATACGTGTTTCGGCTAGCCAGATTCAATAGCTTTGGCTCCAAGCATCTCTGACGATCAAATACGAACGTTATTTGAACATACCAAGTATCGATTATTACTTTGTTAAAAATTTTAATTAACTTAATACATAAATTAGTCAACGAGAATAAATTAACCCTAGAATTAATTTACAATGTAGTTAACAAACGATAAAGAACTAAAATTAAGCAAGAATTAAACTAAAAAATAATTTAAAATAACAAATGATTTCTCTTAACATGAAGATAAAAGTTCAAAAAATTGCATTTATCAACAGTTTTACATGCGGTTTCCAATTAGTTGAATTAAATAAAACCTAGCCATTTTCCGTTAATCATGAATACATACCTAAGTAAAGATGATTATCTGAATAACATTAGATCTGTATGTAAAATAATAATAGGACCTTTATTAGGATAAACAGTGACTTTGAAGTTTCTTCTCTCAGTTTGGGGGCTTTACACAAAGGTGTTTTTACGAATACGGTATAAGTTTAACTAATTTAGGTATATAGTATATAAAATAGAACCTCATTTATAAAACTATTTACATAAATTTATTTTTCATCCTGCATAGTTAGTTACCTTGTGCAAAAGAAGCATATAGTCAGCAGTAAGTTAGATAATTGAAAATATACCGTCAAAGAGGTAAAAGAGGTAAAGCAAAGAATTTTTAGTATACACAATTTAAATGTACGTAAGTACAATAAAAATGAAAGATAATTATTTGTATTTTGTTTTATCTATAGGATGATTATAGCTGAAACTGAATAGAAAATAGATTAAAAAAGAATGGGTAGATAATCAATTAGATTTAGATTAGCTGCAAAAATGATAATAAATTAAGATTTAAAAAAACATCTTTTACATGAAGGGATGGCAGTTCTAGCCTAAAGTGGGTAGGCAATGTACCTATAATACCAATAATAGAATAATAGTCAATACAATGAAAATAAAAATATGAAATTAATTGAAGCATTAATAAATCAGTAAAATAAAATAGAGTAATGAAAATAGAATAGCTAATATTATAAAATAGAATAAAAATGATTAAAAACATAAATAAATAACAGATCATTGCACAAGATAGATAAAAATAAATTAGTGATCAAAGGCAAACAATGTAAAATAATTAAATAAAAATATTATTTATTTATTTGTTGCGTTTTGCCTTTTACCTTAAGGGTCTTTGGCGTTTTATTTTTTCAATATTTTATTTATTGGTATAAACCAGTTTTTCTTAAAAATTTGAAAACCTTTTAATATTTAATTCCTCGTCTTTAAATAAATCATGTAGTTTTCTCTCAATATTTTTCCAGATCTCGTTACTTTGTATTTCAGACAATCCATCAAAATATGTTCTACGCTAATTATTGATGTGCATTATTTAAATATAATACAATACAGTAGTTAATACAAATATTAACTAAACAAAAGATTTATAGGATAATTTTATTAATAAAAAATTATTACATACTATGTAATTTGGCCAAACAACTGATATGAGAAATGCCACGGCACCAAATATATAAGTCTTTTCGAAAATTAATACTGTATTTTGGTTTTCATTCCAACATCATATATTTTCCGAAAAAGAGATAGCATTTTAACAGTGTTGTGAAATAGGTAAATGATAGAGTGTTAATCAGTAATAAATAGAAAATGCGCCTCATCGCTTTTGTAGAGTTCAATTTGATATAAAGTTATTCTTTATTTATAGTCAATGCAAACGATGTTTGACGAGAGTATGTAAAAGCGTAATTGCCTAGAGCCTATCGAATTGATTTACGTTTATGGTCTTAGAATGCTCCGTTACCGTAGTTCGCTACTCTAGGCTTCTTATATCTACAGTCTTTCTACATCTAAATTATTTCTATTAAATGGTTATTTTGACGCAAAAATGTTTTTTTTAGCCGAGTTCAACTGAAATCTTCAGTATTTATAAATAAGAAACCGCACATTTGCGCATCATGCATTGCGTTATTCGTTTTTTTTTTTCTCTCTTCCTCGATTATAATACAAACTGTGAGTGGATCTATCATTCCTTGTCAGTAATGATTAATGATCCCCGCCTAATGTATTTTTAACCGGCGTTTAGGGTTGTCAGGTAAAAGGCAGTACGGTAGTGTATGAATCGAATGTCAATTCTATTTCTTATACGATTATATTCTTTTTATGTATTTTTTATTTTGTTGTTTGGAATTAACATAATTTTGCAAATGGAATCATTGTGTTCCTTCTATCATAGGATCGATGGATGGTTATTTTTTTTTGTTATTTAAATCGAAGAAATACGGTTTACATATTTTTAGCATTTTAGTTTGTTTTTTTTGTAAAAAAAGCTAATTTATCTTTTTAGATGGTTCAGATAAAAGGTATATCGCCACATCGGTGTATCGCACTTCTCAGAAAATCGAGGTTTTTTCCTCTTTGTTCGTGGTAAAACTTTTTTTAAAATCAGATGTCGGCTATTACTGGATCACCTCAATACATTTTTATTTTTGTTTTTTTTTCACCGCACAATTATTAATGTTTTGGCAAATTATTTGAAATAATAGAGGTAGCCATTTTTGTATTGCTTTTATTTAGTATTATAATCTATTGGTTATTAATGTTGTCATAATTTTGTTTTAATATAGTTTTTCATTTATTTTCTTGGTTGTTCTGGTGGACCTACCAGAGCACCCAAATACACTTCTGGCTACTTTCGCTGACGGTACAGCAATTCTTTGTTCAGATAAAAATCCTTTTCTTGCATTTAAAACTCTTCAGAACCACCTAGACGATATTGCTGACTGGGTCGCTAGGTGTAAAATTAAAATGAAAGAGAAAAAGAGTGTGCATGCAGTCTTCACATTTAATCACGGTCTTTGCCCCTCTTCTTCCCAGAATAAAGTTTATTTTCTATTATTTTCTAAAATAACGCTTTTTGCTTTCACTTACCTATGTATGAAATATAAAGTAAGTGGAAGTATTGCGATCGTGAAAAATTTCGACTTCCGGTTCAAAACGGAAATACACGTTTTGGGGTCCCCTGAGTCCAAATGACCAAGTCCCGCGAAATGGTTTGTGTGTGTGTGTGAGTGTGTGTGTGTGTGTGTGTGTGTGTGTGTGTGTGTGTGTGTGCGCGCGCGCGCGCGTGTGTGTGTGTGTGTGTGTGTGTGTGTGTGTGTGTGTGTGCGCGTGTGTGTGTGTGTATGTGTGTGTGTGTGTGTGTGCGTGCGTGTGTGTGTGTGTGTGAACAGACTAGCTCAAAAACTATAAACCGTGCGAACCTGAAATTGGGTATTTAGTGTATATATATGCCCGCGATGTGGCAGCAAAAATTTAATCAAAATTGCTCTAATGAAGGGGGTACTTTATTTAATAACTTTTTACGTTTTTATCGATTTTCTCAAAAACGGCTCTCACGATTTTGATTAAACTGAGTATTTGATGTATTAATATGCCTGAGATATGACTGTAAAAATTTCATCAAAATTGATTAACCGAAGGGGGGACTTTACTTAATAAATTTTTATATCATTTTCACGTGATTTGTTTATTTTTTCAAAATCGGCTTTAACGATTTTGATCAAACTGAGTATTTGATTTATGTATATGCCCGAGATATGACTGTAAAAATTTCATCACGATGGATTAACCGGAGGGGGGACTTAACTTAATAAATTTCGTATCATTTTCACGTGTTTTTGTTTTTTATTTACTCAAAAACGGCTTTAACGATTTTGATCAAACTGGGTATTTGGCGTATGTATATGCCAAAGATGTGATAGCCCGCATTTCATCAAAATTGGTTAAACGGAGGGGGGACTTTAGTTAATAAATTTTGTATCATTTTCACGTGTTTTTTCAAAATTCAAAAACGGCTTTCCATCAAATTCGTCCTTTTTTTTTGTTTGTTTTTGTTTCCTATGAAGTATCTTTGTTTTGTTTTTTTATATGGAGAAATTAACTGTGTCTCATTACACCTAAAAATAAAAAATGGCTAATGATATAAACTTGAAGTTCGGAATTTAGATTTCAAACGCGATGTAGGTAACCACTAAGAAGGAATTTCAAAAATGTAACCCCTAAGGGGTTTAAATGGCGAAATTGTTGTTTAACTCTAACGGAGACCTATTTTTGCACTTCAAGAAAATATATCTAATTTTGACTCATTTTAAAGATCTTGATACGACGAGTTTAACTCAAAAGTCCCTACCATGTTTTAAAGCCGAATAATGAAGCGTTCACGACGAGTAAGTAATTTTTTGTTTCGGCGGTTTTAGTGAACTCTCTCTTCTAGCGCGCCTCCCTCTCTTCTACTGAGTTGGCAGCTTCCCCCTCCAACATTCTACCTACCGGAAGCTCCGATCCCTGTCATGTTGTTAATATATATCATATGTTGTTAATATATAACATATTATATTAAATCAGTACCAATATAATGATCACAGAATTGATGTTAAAGGCTCGCGGGCAAAGCTGCGACGGGGAATGCTAGTAATCTTATAAATAAAGTTGAAATTCTGTTTGTTTGTTCTTTATAGAAATCCATACCGTTTGTCCTAAATTCTCCAAATTTCGCTTAGTGGTTCTTTGATACCAGGTGCGAACACCTGTCCATATTAAAATTGCATAACTTCAGCCAATATCATGGTATATTCTTTATTGTTAAAAAAATCGTCATGATCTCGCTTTACAATGGGTTTTTTTTACGAAATCGACCGTTTGAGTCGAAAAACAGCCTAAAATATCATTTTATACATTTTGAAGAGGCCAACAAGGCCCGGTAAGACCGTCCCTTGGTAGGCGTCGAGTTCTGGGATTTTTAAACCATATGTTTTTTTTGTTTTTTTTTTAAATTAAAATACGTTTATTTACATGTATGGTGAATTTATTTTTTATAAATGCCTCCTAAGAAGCGAGCTTCAATAGGAGTAGTGAGCTCAAAAGCTAAAAACAACGTCAAATACGAGCAGCTGAAACTCTCGACGAACATCAAATTAGGATTGAACAACAGAGGCTTAGACAGGCAGAATCGCGGGAAACTGAGTCTGCCCAGGAATACGAGGGCCGCTTTGCGCCACAAAGGCTTAGGCAAGCCGATTTGCGAGAAGCTGAAACTGCAGGCCAATATTTCTGTTTGTTTGTTTGTTTTTTATAGAAATCCATACCGTTTATCCTAAATTCTCCAAATTTCGCCAGTAGTTCTTTCATACCAGGTGCGAACACCTGTCCATATTAAAATTGCATAACTTCAGCCGATCTTCAGCTGATAGTCTTTATTGTTATAGAAATCGTAATGAACTCACTTTACAATGTTTTTTTACGAAATCAACCGTTTCATTAGAAAAATGAAATTCCCCGATCAAACCGGGTTATACAGCTCAAAGATGAATTTCTGTTAGTTTGTTTTTTCTTAATAAAACTCCATACCGTTTGTCCTAAATTCCCCAAATTACGCTCAGTGGATCTTTCTTACTAGGTGCAAACACCTGTCCATATTAAAATTTCATAACTTCAGCCAGTCTCTGGGTATATTCTTTATTGTTATAAAATCGTTATGATTTCACTTTAAATTTGTTTAAATTTGTTCACGTTTATTAGAAAAATAAAATTCCCCGGGTGAAACCGGGATATACAGCTAGTGTATATAATAATAATAATAATAATAATAAAATTATAAAAAATAATTAAAATTAAAAAAAATAATTTTGAAATTAATATCAATTTATTGAAATAAAAAGGAAAAATTAAAGCCGATTAACCTTAGGGGTAGAGGCTAAAATATAAATAAATTTATTTAAAATTAAAAAAATAATTTTTTTTGTAACTATTTGTTCTTGAAGCTTCACAAATACTTTAACCTAAATTTCATTACAATCCTTACTTAGTTCTAAAATTTTACTGTATAATATTACGTTTTCGAGGTGTACGTTTTAAGTTTCGTCGAATAAGTTGCGTTGAGTTGCCGGTAGGTAACGTCCGAAACGGTGCCGAGTGCTAAGGGTTAATATTATGTACTTTATTTTGAACTTCTTTTTAATTGATTCTTCAGCGCATGATCTTGACGAGCCGTTATAAATAGCCGTGGTCGAATCTTTTATCTTCTAATTAAATAGTTTAAAAATTATAACTTAATTATTCAGCCAACGACCATGAATAAATAACGTTATAAATAGCATTGCTTCCTTTCAAAAATTGTCTTATAATCTTGTTATCTTCTTTTGTGATCACGTATCATCATTTTTTCTCAAGCATCCTTCCATTGCTCTGTTTTAAGATCAATCATAAATTTTGCACACAGTCATGAAGACTATACCTACACGTATATAAATTACAGTCGTCAAGCGAACACGGTGGTATCTATACATTAACATAGCTGATGAGTTCGAAGATTAAAAATAATTATACTGTATATTTGAATAAGGAAATAATTTGAATGTAATTTAAGTATAAACCTGTCACAAAAAATTTCTTTATCCATAATTTTATGCATAAATTTATATAAGTTTATTATTATTAGGAGTGAGCTTGGAACATAAGCTATTTTATGTATAATAAATAATTTTTGTTCGACAAGACTCATGTTGAATATATCTATCTACAACACGGCATATAAATAGATTTAACATATAAAGGAATAGATTAGCTCTCTGTATGCATACATGATTTAGTGTTTAATCATTGGAACATGTCGATCCAGTTTCTGTTTGAATCGTAAATTTTCCTCATTTATGTGGATTTAAAAGCGCTCCCAGGTGTCACTTTCTGCATTTAAATCATCTCTTGAAGTTTCCTGAATTTAAATTTTCAGCACAACTCTGTCAAATTGTAGGCTGCCCACGTACGAGCGTCAGGGTTGCATAATTTGATCAGGCGATTCAGCTGGCATGCTCTGCCTTCATTCATCTTATTGCTGAGGGACTAATGTACCGGTCTGTATAATTCCTTCTTAATGAAATAAATAGGATTTCAGGGCATGGGATGTTTATTAGTGACATAGCGGACCTCTTTAACTTATTTCAGTCGATACCTCCATCCGAAATGTATGCTGCAATCATTCGGCCAGCAAAGTATTGTAAGGTCAAAATGTTTACATAAAGAAGTCCATAAGGTGCTTGAGCATTCATTAATTAGGATCAAATAAAGATATTTCCTTACCTTAATGATATAGGCACATAAAAATTATGAGAATTATTATAACAGTGCCTTAACGCAATTCTCCCACCTCCGTCTCGGCCTGCCCCTCTGACGTTTCACACTCGGCACCGCGCTTATTAATCTTTTCGGAATTCGTTCACTACTAAGTTTCGCAATTTTACACGCCCATTTTATTCGTCTTGCAACTATCACGTCCATTATAGCTACCGGGTACAGTTCACTTGGTTCGGCGTTGTGTAAGCGTCTAAATTCTCCGGTTAGTTCATCCCTCTTCCCTCAATCCCTCTACGTCAGCGGCCACGTTTCACATCCGAAAGGACCGTTGGAAGAAAAATGGTTTTGTAAATCCTAATTCTTAAGTTCCGGGACAAAGGCGCGAACTAAGCAATTTCGCGACTGAAAAGAATCAAGCATTACCGCCTCATTATCCGGAGGTAAACTAGTCCTTCGTTCGGGTTTCCGGGTAGAGACTGCTTTATAGGATTCATAGTGCAAGTTGAAAAAGTTTCTACGTTACTGATTATTAATTCTTTAAGGCTAGCTAATAAAAATCAACTAATTATAAATTTGCTTGTTTGTTTAAAGTCCCTTTATGCTACTAGGCTAATCGGAATTATAAATTTGTTATTAAATAGAATTACAATTATATTTTTATTATTTAGATAGAATTTTAAATGGTATGCTCGCAGGATTTCTCCGGTCGAATCCGTCGCTCTTTGGTCCGAAACCGGAGAATTTAGAAGTTTACATACCGCTGAACCGAATGAAGTGTATCCGATAAATATAATAGTGGTGATCGATGCGGGGTGGATAAAATGGGCTTGCAAAATTGCGAAACTTTGTTTTGAGCGAATCCCTACAAGAATGATAAGCGCGGATTTCTTGAAGACAGATCTGTCGAAGTTGGGTCTAGATGGCAATCGGTGGATAGAGGTGTCCTGGGAGCGAGTTGTGATCTCGGCAGGGAACCTTCGGGTTCGATAAGCCTTCTTTATTATTATTATGCTTGTAAAATTTTAATTGTTTGTATTTTCTTATTAATAAGAATTTTTAATGCTACTAATCCTTTCAATACTATATTTTCCTTAGACCTTTATTTGATACTATGATTTAATGATACGATACCTTCGTGTGTAACGATTCTCGTTTCATGTTCTGTAGGCTCGTTATTTTGAAGGAAAAACCAAGTAAACAATAAATGGAGGTAAAGGTAAAGATTCCAAAAATTTGTTTTAAAATTGTTATAATTATATCTCAAAACGTGTATTTCTGTTGAAAACCGAAAAAATTCACGATCGCAATACTTTCTCATCTTATGAATTTCAAGTATGAATTGGTGAAAGTAAAAAAAAAAAAAAAAAAAAAAATGATGCACAGTTGTTGAAAGTTATAATTATGTATCATAAAAAAAAATAAAATAATAATAATAAATAATAAAATTTTAAATAAAATAAAAAAGTTTATTTATTTAATTTAAAAGTAACTTTTTTTTTTTTTTTTACACGAAACGGCCACTTCACGATATAACTGATGAATCTTCCTTCTTCTCCTTCTCGCTTCCCAGCGCAGCTTCATCATTCTCGACTGCTCCTCTCTTCTCTCCTTTGACCACCCAATACCCTTCACCCTTTTCTTAAATCTCACTTCATTGTTAATTATTTTCTTGAAAAGATCCCTGTCATAAAAAAGTTCTCTTGTTACTCCCACAATTTCCATTTCTTTAATTTATTAGGATATCCCACTAAATTTTTGTAATTTAAAATTTTTCTGAAAATTTCTTTAAATAATATTTTTTCACTCATTCTCTCTACGTGACCAAGAACCTTAAACTCCTAATTCTCATTTCAGTTTCTAAATCATTAATTTGCCTGTACATTTTCTCATTAGACCTCCTCCTCTGATGTTTTCTTTGGTCCATTAATCTTCCTCAAAATTTTCCTCTCTATTTTTTTTAAATAAAGTAAATTTATTACAGATGATTTTTTTTTAAACCTTCAAAACAAATTCACTAAGGACAACAAATAATTTATTTATCATCATTCAAGTAATGTAAAAATATTTAACAACTTGTGCATAATTTTAGGAAATGTACAACCGTATTATGGAGCTGGGTTGCTTGGTATTGGTAAGGCTTTCGGTAGCTTTTCTGAAGGTCCCGAGTTCGAATCTTTCTTGGCAGGACACCTATAAAATTCTGTCACAGATCCTTTCTGGTTTGAAAAGCCTCTATAAAATGGGTACCCTTAATTTAAAAATAGAAGCACATAGAATGTGAAAACCGGTAGTTCAAACATGTCGGGAAAAAAACTGCAGAGATGTTTACGGCATGTTCAGTCGTTTAAGTATAAAGTACTCGATACAATAGCTATCCGCGGTATCATAATATATGTTATAACTTACAACACCAGTAAGTCAGTCCCCTTTGTTGAATAGATTATTGTATTGGAATTGATTTCAACATACTGATAAAGATGACTTTATAAGTTTGTTGTATAATAAAGAATGGTAAGGTTGAAGCCAGAGGCCCTCCAGAGAGAATGGGCGAAGGACATTTATGGATAGGATTCCTGGAGGGCAGTAAGCCGCGGCCTCCTCTCCAGAGGAATATCCTTATTGATGGCCTATAACGCCTTCCCCTGGCCATAACTTCCATAGTTTTATTCAGCCATTCTCCCTACAAGTGCTTTTTGTTTACTTTTCAGGCCACGTTTAGACTGTTTAGGAATAGGCTCATAGCGCCATTGTCTCCTTTGTTGTTTGTTTGCTCGTATATCTGTTGCTAAAGAAGAGGTTCATCCCCTCCACTATGGTTAAGAACAACAAATCCTAGCCGTTAGTTCCCAAGATCTCATTTGAATAAGATTTCGTTGTTTTTTTTTTTTTTTCTTTCTATTCGGTCGAGTGACTTAAACTGTTTATTTTCGGATTTTCATTGATTATTCTTTTTTTTTTTTCTTTTAATAGTCGAACAAGGAAATGGAATGCAAAGTAATCCGACTATAAATTATAATTATGGAAACTCTAAACCTTTTAATCTTTTTTACTTCCTCCTAGAATTTGCTTTTGATTTATTACCTAGCAATAATTTCTCTGTTGCTATTATTTCAACTTTAGCCCAGGTAGTAGCTCCAAAACTTAAGTTATGGTGTCGTTTTTTATTTTATTTTATTATTTTCAATAATTATTTGTAATACACCAAAGCAAAAAAAGAAAATCTGGCTCAGTGCGCGCATCACACAACTTTCACTTACCACTCTTCTTTTTTTACTAAACCTGTACGATGGCAGGCACTCGTTAAATATTCCTCCTATCCTAATTATACCTGGATAGGCAAAATTTAGGACTCCCACTGCAGCATCGTCTGAATTGCCTAAGTAGCATAAAAATGGACGTTAAAGAAAATAAACAAATAATATCAAACCCTTTCTCCACCGTTTGTTCTAAAAGGTTTAATTTTTGGTGCTTTAAAATATGAAAATATGGTGCCGTACCGTGACCTATAACTTCCCAATGGTATTAAAAATATACCCTATTTTAATTTTAATTTATTTTGTCAGACAAATTTCTCTAGACTCTGAATATAAAGTTGGGATACGTTTACTCCCATTAAAAAATCCAACGTTCACCGCTAGGCGCGAACCTGCGACCTTTAGTATTGTAGGTTGCCATGATAAGTTGAGATACGTAATTTTTGAACTTAATACTATTTTATTTTAACTTGAACGGATATTCTCGTCTTTAAGAGTTCCTTCTTTAAAATTGTTTTTTTTACAAATTGGTTGTAAAAAAAATAATAAAAATCGAGGCATGTAAGAATGGTGATGTTTACTACTATCAATCAGTCCTGGCAGATTCGTGAATAGTTAGAAATAAATAAATGGAATACTGACATTTACCAAAAGGTTCTTTGGGATGAGAAGGTGTAATTATAGCTCACAACCTTCCCCAACGAGATAATTCGATAATGGTTCACCAGATTCCGCCACAGAGGCCAACTACTTAATCGCTCACACATCTTCCTTCAATTCCTGCTTAATTTTAGTCTCTCGGAATGTTTAAGAAAAATTCTACTGAATTTAACTATTTTTAATAAATAGAAAAAAGTTTCTATTGGCCATGCTTTAATGAATTCCATTTTTTTTTTTTTTTTTACTGTAGTTTGTAAACAGGCGGTTTATGTACATCCAGTAAAAATCTAAAACATGTCTTATACATTCGATTTCACAATAGGTTTTCGGTAATGAGATGATGTATGGAATAATAGTTATTATTCGATAATATTAGGATTCATGGAATGATTTTTGAAATTGCATTGATGAATTTAAGCCTGAGGTAGACTTTTAGAGTTATATAATTATGAATGAGTTGGAAAGGGAGTGCCAATTATTTGTTTTTGTTTGTTTTGCATTCTTCTTCATGTTGCATGAACCTCATTCACGACTTCTCTCAATGAGTTACGTAATTCATCTTTAAAATCTCTTCTTTTTTTTTTTTTTAAACGTTCAAGCGTTTAGTCTGAATTGCCTTAATTTTTTTTTTCTTTTTTTTTTATACCACTACAAGACACGGTGCTATATTTATTGATTGAATCCTATTATTATTTTGTTCCATTTTCTTATATGGTTTTCCATACAATACATCTGACTATATCTTGCACCACCTTTCTCAAAGTTCTAGGCCCCGTTTGCAATGATTTTATATTGTACAATCAAATGTCCACTTGCCCCAACACTACACTGGAAAATCGAAAAATTTTCACTTCAACAGTAATTATTTATCTATATTTTACCTTAGTTTATCCTACGCTATAGCTAATCGGTTGTATTTTTTTCGATTTTTTTGTATAGCTTGATCTTCTTCTGCTTCTTCCTCCTCCTTGGTGCCTTTTGGTGCACCTTTACCGTGGAGGGGCCTCGTCAATCCATTTTCGCCAGCCATCTCGGTCCTTCGCCAGCGTCCTCATAGCACCCAGCTGCTTGCCTCTCTTTTCTCGCAGCTTTGTGATCACGTCCGACCATATTTTCCGAAGTCAACCCCTCGGCCTTTTATCCGTCGGTCTTGCCTCGAAACACTTCCGGGGCTCCCTTTCCTCGTTCATCCTCACCACATGCCCAAACCATTTGAGTGCTTTCCTTTCTAACGTTTCTATTATTGGTGTCGCCCTTAGTTCTCCTCTAATCCTTTCATTACGGATATGGTCTTTCCTGGTTCGGCCAGCAACTCTCCTTAGGTATTTTATTTCGGATGCTGTCAGTCTGCTTTTATGCTTATCTAGAAGGACCCAGCTTTCACATCCGTACAGCAGGATTGGGAAGTACAGCGTGTTGTATATAATCATTTTTGTCTTGTTTGCGACCTCTCGTTTTCCTATGACAGTGTTGCATATTTGGTAATAATAGCTTTTTGAATTCTATTAGGCAGTTCCTGGTCTATTTTCCCGTTCCTTTCAACAACTGTTCCCAAGTACATATATTCCTCCAGGGTCTTACCTCTACAGTATATCTGTATGTCTTCAGCAGCTCGTCCTATTTGCATATCATTGCTTTTATCCTCGTTTATCTGCATCCATTTTCTTCCTAGTTCTGCTTCCCATTTTATGATGGCTTGCTGTTGTGATTCTGTAGAGTCTGCTATAAGGACAATATCATCCGCATATACAAGAGCTTGGGCGAGTATTGTCCTTAAATTCCATTTTCCTATAATTGCTCTTGCTGTTCTTCGTTTGCAGATTTTTAGGATCTCATCCATGAATATAATGAAGAGTAATGGGCTGAGACTATCGCCCTGTTTGACTCCTCTATCCATCCTGAAGCTCCTGGATTCCTTCCCATTAATCCTCACTATTCCTTTTGAGTCTTTATATGTAGATTGGATTGCTTTAATAAGGTCTCCTGGGATGGTCTTCTTTCTTAGTGCGTTCCAGATCTCACTCCTAGGAACTGAATCAAATGCCACCTTTATGTCTAGGAATGCCATATAGATGGCATAGCATATAGTATAGCTTAATACGATTGCATAAAGATGCTTAAGTTCTATACTTATTTAATGTTCTAGCAGATCTCACGGCCTATCAAATAATTTAAAAAAAATACTATGGTGGTTTATATTGAACTTTAAATAAATCTGAACATAACTATTAATAACTAGCTAAACCAGACCATGCTTAGCTTTGGCTTACTCTAAAAACAACATTTAGGGAAATAAATAAAAGGTTTTCGGTGGCATTGATCCAAACATATTAAGTAACTCTTATGTGGGTCAACTATATTTATTCAAAGAAAAGTAGTGATTAACAATGCCACATAAATTATTGAAACACAAATAATTAAACAGGTTATAAGAAAATATCACTTTGAAATAACCACATGACTTGAGCTTCAGAACAAGACTAGATCCAGTCTATCACTCCTTGTATTAGTCGTAAGGAGAACATCCTAGAAGGTTCTAGTCCAGCGTTGAAGGTACTCGAACATCGTAGTCCCAAACATGAATTATTATGGTTTGTTCCAACTGTTATTTCGTTCCAACAAAAAGTCTATAACTATTCTAAACCATATTTTTTTTGTTTTGTTTCACGTTACACTGTCATTAAAAAATTGTTTATATTTTGATAAAAAAAAAAAAATATAAATTTTCACTGACATTTTTAAAATTGTATGTAAAATAATAGTTACAATCCTCTATTAAGCAAGGAGGAACCCTTATATTCATTAACAGTCCATTTTTTCCAATTGGAAACAAACGGATATTAGTATATTAGATAAACGAAAAAAACAACAGGTGATCATTGGAAAATAAAGTAGGCAGTAACTCTGTTAATAGTTCCGTGTCATTTTGTTGCGAAAAAAAAAAGGAGATACCATTTCGCTCAAAAATAAGGGACAAAAAATTTTGTTTTATATTCTTTATAACAATTTTTCCATTCGAAACATTAACATAAAGGGTAGATAAGGCCGCTATTTGGGTAAACAGCAACGTTTTTCAAAAGTTTCAAATTTATCCATATCCTATTATTCATGTTTTGAGGAGAGAAATTTGAATTCCTTTTGATTACGTTTATATCGATTAATTCATTATTTAGCACAATGACAATGCTCCCATGGTAACACTGACGCCATGCGATGATAATAATTATATTAATCGCGTACTGCTCACGTACCGCTGCGTAGCGTATCCTTCTTAGTACTTGAGTTGATTTATTCATCAGGCTAAGTATAATACGCAGAATTCTTTTTTTTTTTCATCTCTTCATATTTCATTTCGCACCTGTGAACATCCTAGCGAAAATTAGCAAATGTGTTACGAGATTTCGAAGAAAGATATTGCCCAGTAATACCTCATTCCTGAATTGACAGTCCACCCTAAAATCAGGTCTCTCTTCCAACTCCTTTTTAGTCCCCTAATAACTGGTGTCTGTTTAGTTTGACGTAAATCGAGAATAGAGATTATGTATATGCGGGTCAATTGGTAGTTGTAATTCTGTAGGGTTTAGGGTTTTTTTACTAAGTACCGGGAAACGTTTGTTATTAGTTTGAGGGTAGCCGTCTAAATTCTCCTACTGAAACATCCTTCTTCGGTCCAAATATTCTATGCAGTACTATATTTTCTAAGACCTTAAGGCGTTTCTCACCCCTTACTGTAAGCTGCCATCCGTAAAGAACCGTCGGGAGAATCAAAATTATGGATTAAAAAGTTTGTAATTTTTGTTAGTGCGTCTATTTTGCAGAGCCGAAAATCTGTGAATACTGCACCTTGAGCTGGTAGGTGCATGTATTCATAATCGAAATTGATGGTTTTGAAAAAAGAAAAAACAGTATTTTAAGTTGATTGCTTAGAAATCTTTTTTTTATTATTATTTTGAAATGATAAGTTATCATTCTGTCGAATATTATTAAATTATTATTGAATCAGAAACAGACATTATCAGTAGAGTCGACGATTTTTTTTTTTTAACATTTATATAAAATTAAAGCAGATTACTCAATTTTGATAATAGCAGCTTCCCCTTTCCTATGTCAATGGTATCGAAAAGAACCTTTATTCGTAGCCAAAATTTACAATAGAATTTATCGAGTTGCGGATACGTTTCAACGAAAAAATAATAAATTTTACAGAATTTTATTTAGGCAATATAAATTATAATTACATACCATATGTTTTTTATATTCATTTTTTATTTTTTAAAAATAATTTTATTTAAAATGAAACGATTGGCCATCTCCGGAAATCGATCCCGGGTCTCTGCATCACAGTTTAATCCCTTAAACATCGTACTAACCTTATTATAAATTACATTTTTAAAAGACCGGATTGTGTATATCGCTTACAGAAGTTGTAATTCAAAAAACGTTATTTTGAAAGTAGAAGAATTTAATAAACTTAATTTATTTTCTGTTTTAGAAAAACAAATTATAAAATGTTTAAATTTTAAATTTTTCTCGTTCTCGTTTGAATTTTAATAGATTGATTTTAAAAAAATCTGAAATTGTAAGAATGGACTATTTTTTCATCGAATAAAAATGAAATTCTTATCTTTTACCTTCTTATCTTTTACCAGTGAAAGTTTTCTGTTCACGTACACATCATTATTTTATAAATATTTGATTTGGATAGGTTCTTTATATTTGTACTGTTGTGATTGTATTGATCAATTTGTAAATCTTTGTTAAAGATAGAAATGCATTGGATTCTTACACTTGAATGAACTAGATGATCCAGTTAGTCAATCTGTTTCGATATGCAGATAGGTTTACTGTTCTCGGGTCATTTATCACAGCTGTGGATGGCGAGGGATTGCGGAGCCTTGAGGTTAGGTGGATTCCAAGGAGCTCTGATTGCGGCGGTCGTAGCCAGGCTAATTGGAGGGAGTGGTCCTTCAGCTCTGCTTCTGTCTGGGGTCCATCTTTTATTTTTATTTATAAAATAAGCCCGAAATAAAGAGATATTGTTTACATTTCCCTATATATATAATAATTTATTAGACCTAATAGTGAATTTATGGCACTACTGTATAGTTCCTTATATTCTCATTCAAAAATAAAAAGTTTGGAGAAAGAATCACGCCTTTATCATTTTTGAATATCCGAGATAAAGCATTTGGGTCACCTGCAGTGTAGTGGTTAGCATGGCAACCTACAACACTGAAGGTCGCTGGTTCGCGTCCCGCCGTGGCCCTAGGATTTTTTAAAGGGAGTAAAAAATCCTTAGCTATGCCGTCCCTCGGATAGGATGTAAAATGGAGGTACCGAGCCTGTGCGATGTCAGATACTCGTTAAAGGTCCCTATTCTAATTATACCTGGATAGGCAAAATTTAGCACTCCCGCGGTAGCATCATCAAATTAGCCTTAGTAGCCTAAAGGGACGTTAAACAAACAAAAAACTATATTGTGAATACAGTATATTCCATATTTTATTCCAGCCTGTTTGTTTTTTGCAGGGCATGATTATGAGAATTATAGTCTCGAAGTCACCATAATATAGTTGTTCATTATTGACTGAACCTCCAGAATCCTATTATAGCATATTTATATATAATATATATATATATATATATATATATATATATATATATATATATATAATACTTTGTACAAATATCATATTTATAATAATTAATTTAATGCAAATTATATTCACAACCATATGCAGTTCAGCTCAGCATTACTTTGTTATTCAATAAAGTATTTCTTTTTCTCTTTCTCTCTCAACCATGTATTTGAATTTAATTTAGTCTCACAAGGAAAGTACACTGTAAGTCTCTAACAAATCTGGATAAACATTGTTTTGGAGGTTTCTGAACGCAAATTGCAGGAACGTTATAATACGCCTTTCGTGACAAGTCATAGAAGCCCAGAAAAAAGTAAATGAAGTGAAAATGAACATTAAGCAGATTTATCGTTGTCCCCATATATGATATTTATTATATTTTATTTATGATATTCAATATGTATATTTGATGCAAATTATATTTGCAACCATGTGCAGTTAAGTACAGTTGATTGGTGTATAGCATTCTCTCTCTCTCTGTCAACCATGTGTTTAAATTTAAAACATTCTTTCTAACAAGAGGAGAATGGGGTCAGTCTCTAACAGATCTTGATGAACATTGTTTTGGATGTTTCTGATCGCAAATAGTACGCACGTTATAATATGCGTTTCGTGACTACGGGCCTTAGAAGCCGAGAAAAAGATAAATAAAATAACACTAAAAAAACAATTTATCTAAGAATATTCAAAAATGATAAAGTCATCATTCTTCCTTCAAAATTGCTATTTTTGAGAGAGAATCAAAGGAAAAATACAGTAGTTCCATAGATTCAGTTTTAGGTAAAGTACCAGTCAAAAGTTTAGACTCACCCTTACATTTTGTTAAATAAATAACTAACAATATTTTATTTATTGGACAACGTAACAACTATAATTTTATATTTAATTTATTTATAACTAGCTTTATACTCCGGCTTCAACCAGGGAACTTGAAAAACAATTAGAAAAGCCGTGGGTCAAGAAAAGTTCGTTAGGACAGAAATGAGATTTTTTTTTAATCCAACGGTTGATTTCGTAAAAACCTAATGTAAAGCGAGATCATAACGATTTTTATAATAATAAATAATATACCCAGAGATTGGCTGAAGTTATGCAATTTTAATATGGACAGGTGTTCGCACCTGGTATAAAAGAACCACTAAGCAAAATTTGGAGAATTTAGGACAAACAATATGTATTTATATAAAGAACAAACAAACAGAATTTCATCTTTATTTATATAGATTGTATTCGAAAGAATCATATAATTTTTGAAATGTTATCTCTTGAGTTACAATTATTTTTTTAAACTTGAAGATTGTGAATTAAATACAAGTAAGTCTAAACTTTTGACTGGTACTTTAAATGAACTCCAAAAAAATTTTTTTAGTTCTTCAACGCCTTCAATTACATTGAACTTTTTATATTTATATTGCACAACGATATTTTCTTTTTTAAATTATTAGCGATGTTTTTGAGGGTGCTGAATTCGAATCTGACGTCATTTTTGTGTAAAAAGTCAATATGGGTAGTTTGCTTAAAGATTTAATGATTTTTTTTTTTTTTATTTGAGCTAAATATGAATCCATGTTCTCACTCCAAAAAACAAAAAAAAACATGTCGATATCATTCATGGAATATAAAGAACTGTATTTGTTCTTGTTTTTTCTCGGTTTATAGGAGCCATTGATGCAAACGGAAAAATACGTGTCGTCTATTTCTTGACCCTCCAAGACAAGAACCTCCAAAAACATTTTCATCAAGATGAGTGGGAGAACCTGTCTGATTAGATTAGTGGTTATAGATAAAAGTGTTTTCCTATTCCGTATTATTAAATAATTACAAGTTCAGGTACTTCTTTTATACATCACTTATTTATCATATATGATTTTATCATGTTCTGTAGATTATATTATGATCGGTATTGCTGTTTATTGTCACCTGAACGTTTCCTGTTTTACTGTGAGTTGTACACTAGCGATTTTCTTTGTGAAATGTAAAATTATAGGAGGTTTTAAGGAAGTGTAAATAATCACTTAATGGGAATACATCTCCTTAAACGGGAGAGTGGCCGTGTCGTATTTGGGGCTTCTGAATCAACTTGATGAATACCCTCCCAATTATTTAGACCTGAACATAGACAACCTAATTTTCGTGATTAAGCATTTAATGCGCATAACTTGGGCCTGCTCGTAGATCATCTCGACAGCTTTTCTAACCCTAACATTTTTTATCTTCTAGGTCTACTAAGGTTCTTGCTTCAAAAATAAAAGTAAATACTATTATTAATTATGTTTTGTATATGTTTTACGTCGTGGAAGAATTTTATATTTACGGAAGAGATTTTAATTATCATATATAATTTTATAAGATTTATAGAATTAGATACATATTTATATTTTTTTTGTTCAGCGATTGTTTCAATTTCTTACGAATAATTGATTATATCGTTCTTAATCGGTGGTTCTCTTCCTTTTATTTTATTTTTTTATTTTTTTTTGGCATTAGCATGTACAAATGAATATGCTAATATTTTATTTTCCAGTTAGTTAAATTTACTTAATTGGATTATATTTATTATTGAGCTTTTTGGTTGTTCACATTTGTTTTCGTATTATTATTTTAAGCTTATATTGAATTCACTTATATCTGAAATGTCATATCATATTTCAAGGTTTTTTTTTTTATTCCGTTCTGCAAAGCTCTCTCTGGTGTCAGGATTATACCCTCTGCATATATTATCTTGTTCGATTTTTATTTCAAAATAAATTGATATGCTGTCACTTTAACGTTTTATAAAAACTGTTGTGCGTTATTTAAAATTTAAGCTATTTTATTTTATATTTATTTTTTTAATAAAAACATATCCCTATTTCTTTACTTCTATGTATATCATGATACATATAATTAGAAATCTATTTAAATGGTTTGGTTTTAAATGAACAATGTCTCTTTGGCTTTCTCATAGATGTAGGTATCAAGGAAGAAATTATTACTATAAAATTTATTGTACTACAAATAAATTTTTCGGTGGTTTTGCATCATTGTACTGTTAGCATTCATTTGTTTAAATTTGATTTTGGAAATATAGCTTTTTATTTGGTTACAGGGAAAAATAAAGAAAATTAACTAATTTTAAAAAATTCGTTTGATCCTATTGCTTGGATTTTTGCCAAGAAAAGCTTAATTTTGGCGTCCGGCTTAAGGAGAAGATGATAAGGATAGTGAAAATATTGTCAGACTAATGTGAATTGAATTAATTTTATTGACGCAACGTTAAACAACATTTACTAGCAATGACAGAACAATGTCTCAAAAAGTAACTTTATTATTCGCTGTAAAAGAGAAAACTAAGACTATGGGCCCACCCAGAAAGACCCAAAACATTCTAAACAATATCTTAGATATATTTGTAAAATGCTACTTTGGACGGAAACCTTCAAAACTTGTTCTTATAGGTCGCAGGTTCCAGATCCGCGATGGCTCTAGGATTTTTTAAAATGGTTAAAAAATCCTTGGCTATGCCGTCCCTCGGATAGGACCTAAAATGGAGATCCCGAGCCTGTACAATGTCAGGTACTAGTTATAGATCCCTATGCTACTTATACCTGGATTGACAAAATTTATAACTCCCTCTGTAGCATCGTCCAATTAGTCATAGTGGCATAAAGTGACGTTAAAGAAACAAAAAACTTTTTCTTCGTCCACTAAGGCTGTCGAAATATTTGGCCTTGCTTTCTTATCATTTAATATTTTAAAGTAGAAACTACAACCCTGTAAGATATGTTGAATTGACCTCAGCCTCTTATTACTCTTTTGATATATTACAGGATTTTCTTTAGTTATGATCAGGTGAAGGTGCGTGAGTCTCATCAGTATGTCATTTCTATAGCCACGGGTGGACCACCTCCTCCCTCCAAGAAAGTCCATCCTATCCTGCTGTATAACTTTACTTCATGCCGCGCTTACGATACGCGGATGATGTAAGGCTTTGCAGATCCTTTTTAATTTTAAAATAAGATTAAAATAAACTTGAAATCTCTAATTTAGCTCCCATCTAAATCTCCCTTTGCTCCTCTCTGTATTTGTTAATGGTTTGTATACAATATACGGTAAGGGATGAGAAAGCCTTAAGGTCTGTATTTTAAAAAGTACGAAATAAAAAGGATACCGGATTATGCCTTACAAAAATATCAGAAAGTCTGGTTTAGGCGAAATATTACATAGAACGAAAGTTACTCTTAGTTTAAGAATGTATATAAGGACCTCACGCTAAGAACGTGTTTAGTCACATTTTGCAAATTTTACAGGAGAGCAAAAAGAGTGTTTAAATCTAGTACAGAACACTACCTAATAACTCTAAGTCAATGGGAAAAAAATAGTGTTTGCCCAATGTATTTTCATATAATGGTAATTTTAATAAAAATACAATATATTATTTGTTAGTCCAAAAAGAATCATTGACAAAAAAAGAATTGTAATTGCGTGTGTCCCCCAAAAAAGAATTGTAAATATCTTAAGGACTGAACCTGCTGTTTTCGTGTAAACTACACAGATTCGTAGTACTCGAAATGGTTTACTATAATGCGCTATAAAAGAATATTCACAAAAAATGGACTGAACACGTTCTTAGCGTTGGGTCTTCATATTTAGTGCCAATCATGATGACGAATATCGCTGGTGTTATTTGGGTTATTTAGGCGTTTTATATTTGAATGTAAATATCTACTGTGGGACGAACAACACCTTAAGTTCTATGAAAACAAAGTGCTGCGTAGAATATTTGGGCCGAAGAATGATGATTCAACAGGAGCTTTAGATGGCCACATAACGAAGAATTGGGCTTTTTCCGTTAATGTAATCGTAGTTATCGCTGCGCATAACCGCTTTGCCGAATAGAAAACGTCCGAGGGTTAGGCCTAGGCGAAGATGGGAGGATGCGGTGAGGGCTGATCTTGTTGAGTTGGGATTCAAGTGTGTGAGTGGTTGAGTCGGCATCGGGCCTTCGGGTTCGTTAAGCCTTTATTCTTTGTATACCATGTCTTAGGCTTTATTGGTAGGAAACTTAACGTTTTTCCATTTTTGAGAATAATAAAATCTAAATTCTAAATTTTAAACCTAAAAATATGCTGATACTGTTCATAATATAGGATACACTATATACTGATACTATACACTTATTGATTTAACTATGATTTATCCCATCGAGAATACTTGATCCGATGCTGACCTTCCCTGGCCGGACATACTCAGGTATGCGGCTCATCTCCCTGCCGCAGTATTCTATCTCTTTGGAAGCGCCTTTATGCGCTGCACATACTCGTAATAGAGGAATGCTTGGACAGCTATCAATAGTACATCCTGCAAATGATTGCAGCTTACAGCAAAGAATTCAGTTCGTTTTTATTAGTCCAAGTGTATTTCTTTTTTTGGGACAGCTTAATTAGGTCCAATCTCGTGATATTGAAGAGAAACATACACCTGAAACGAAGGAATATGATTTAGCGGAAGAATAATCTTCTTTATATTATTTCTCAAATGTCTTTCATTGTCGGTACGCTATAAATTTCTTAATCCTTGATCATTTTTGATGATTGATGTTTCATTTTAAAGATTTCCTTCAGATCCTTCGAAAAACGCCAGGAGAAGATCTATGAATAGAAGAATACTTTTTTGCGTATGACTAAAAAACTATCGATATGCTACTCTGCATACCTTAAACATTGAACAAAAAATCAAGAAAATAGGTTTATTAGTTGCAATATTACAGTCTGGAATCCTGTTAAATATTTTCTCTTCGTTTTATCCAAGTATAAAGCGAATTATACGCTTCTACTATTATTAAATAATAATAGTATATATTATTGTTTATTTATTGATAGGAAATAAATAAAACAAATTATCAGGTAAAGGGATGTAGTATAGATCATCGATATTATTATTTTTTGGTAATTAACGTGGCAAAGAGGTATAAATAACTATGAATTAAATCTTCCTTAAATTAATATTTTATTTACGATCTCTTAGTATTACATCAAAGGTGACCTAACAAGGTATTAGCATGGCGCCATCAAATATTATCCGGTTTTTAATTTTTGATCGGGCCAATTTTACCTTCTAATTAGTATACACTGTGACACTTCAACCTATGGAGGACGTTTATAGTCTGTGAAAACTTTGAAATCGTGAAACAGACTTTTTTCAAATATACTCCAACAAAATAACTATTTTGGCATCCAACGGAATTACGGAATTAGATATTTAGCCTGTCATCTGGACGAGAGACTGACTTGCCTAACTTACTTTAGGCTTAAATAAAGAGAATTAAATCGACGGACGGTGTTTCTATTTATCTATTATTGTCTAGGTTGAGAAACAATCTATAACATAGAAACTAACTTTAAAGATCTAGGTAAAACAATATGGTCTTATGGTATTGAATTGTGGGGTTCAGCTTAAAGAATCCAACTTTTAAAAAATTCTTCAACTCATTGGAAAGTGTTACAGAAAGTAGTAGACGCTCAATTTTATGTCAGCAACTATATAGTTCATACTCACTTAAACGTCCCGAAAATTGCAGCAACACCTGAAGAAGTTGCATTTACTTTCACCAAAGACTCACTTATAACATTAATCCCCTGGCAGTGGGTAGAAAACATTTGAAAAGTTTTAATTTGAAATATAAAAAATTATTATTTGTTAGAAAAACATTCTAGATTTATGTAAATGTGAACTGAAATTTTTCTGTAAAAGTTTATATTCAGAAGAAATAGCCGAATGAAAAAAAAAAGAAAAAAAAAACTGCTTGTGAGCTGGAGGATATAATTTAAAATTAGTAAACTATAATTTTATAAAGGCATTGATAATAAATTTCAAACAATTAATTTACGTGAAAACACATTTTTTTAAAGTATATATTAGTTAAATATCTTATATCATGAATGATGAATTTTAATATGGAAATGAAATTTCTAATTATCTAGAAAAATGACTTTCATTTCGCTTTGTAAGTTTTTTTTTTCCTCTACAGTTTTACAAATATGTCATGAAATGACATTTTTAAAAAATATTTACCCCTTGGCAATCCCAAGGTTAAACAACCCGTAGAAGCACACCCCGACGACTACGATGACCATAGCCAAACAGACAATCTAAGCTAATAATTATTGCTATAAAGGAACGCTGTCGAAGTAGCTCATAAAATTTGCTCATTACAAGGCATATTCTAATCCTGTAATAAGTTTATTTGTTGTTGATAAATAAATAAAAAAATATTGTTTTCAATCGTTCTTAAACAATATTATTATAACACTTATGTGTGTTGAAATAATTTTTATGTAACGAAAACAATAATACACAATGTCTGACAAATAATAAAAACTCAGAAGTCATTCATTGGCCGCTGCACACACATGAATGGAAACGAAGTCGGGCCTTATACAGACCTAGGAGAAGGCCTTTAATTATATGATTAGACAGAACAAACAAAGTTAGTTCAGCGCTCGGAGCGGAAAATCGGAAACAACAGCCCGAGGCATAGATGAAGTAGGCAGGTTAAGGCAGCTAAACATCTAGGGGCTATTCTTCGACAAAAAATAAATTACTTCTTCTAGCTCAGCTAGGAACTATAATGTTCGCTCGTCTATTGTTTGTACTTCCCCGGGGGTCAGCCGAAGAACAACAAACCTTGTAAATTTGTTACGATCGGTGGGTCATTATCTTGGCTTTGTTCTACAAGGCTTCCCTAAAGACTATCTTTCATATTATCTCTCATAGTAACTAAATTCTTTACACGATTCAGGGTGTTCCGGATACCAAACTTTGATGCTAAAATACCAGCAATTCGACATTACATTTCCAAAATGTTCCTCTGAAAGCATAAAAGCAATTTCCTACTCTTGTCAATCAATCAGTCATTCGACTGGACATCTTTCTGTTTACAATAAATTATTAGATTTTCTAGAATATATCCTGAAAAATCTATGAAAAAAATTATATATTTTATTTTTTTAGGTCAAAATCAATGATTATCATATTCTTATTATCAAAATGTATAAATCCAAAAATTACCCTTTTAAGTTGATTAGGAGGTTTTAATTTTTGTGACTAAACATTAAAAATAGTCTATAAAATTGTGCTATACAGATCAAAACAATTTTTCCTTTAAGATTTTAAGATAGTGCGAATAATATTTAATTTATAGATATTTATGTATATGATATTCATATTTATATAGTTACCTATTATTTATATTAAGATTATATTGAATGCTTATTCTGTAAAGAGTTAATTATAATAATTATGTGTTTTTGGATGGCTATGTAGAGATGTTGCCACATCTTGTTATATTCTTTATTATAACATTAATATTATTTTTAGTAGTTGTAATACGTATTTACCTAGTTTAACCATCTCTATTTGTATTGGGTTTTCTCCGAAAACAAATAAAGTCGGTTGAAGATTAAAATATGTCTCATATTGAGAATTGAGTTGAACTAAGCATATATTTTTTTTTTCAAGAACACCGTTTCAGATGGATTATAGTTTAATGTTCTTAGGTTATTTCTTAGGAGATGATAAGTCGTATGATAGAAGTGAAAATACAATTTTACAGTCCTTTGCATATTATATTTAAAATCAAGCTATAATCGTCAACTATTTTTTTTATTTTACTGGTAGTTGTTATATTATAGGAAAATTCTCATAGATCTAAAATAAAATTGATAGAAATTCTTGGCCTTCGACATTTAGAAGATGACTTTTAATAAAGATATCGTTTAACATTGGTAGAGCATAGGTGGCAAAGTAGTATAGTTAATGTTAGGGGTGGATTGTTGGTCAGATCACGAACTAGTAATGTTCGACAAAAACTATAATGGTGTCTTTACACTGTGCGAACTTGAAGAGTTAATCCCCCGAACCATCCCCTGCCGGTGTTCTACGAACCGCTATTTACATTGAAACGACAAGTCGAGGGAACTATGTTGTAATTTTTATTACAAAGATGGCTCACCTGGAATTAGCGGTTCTTCTGAATTTTGCTTTAACTTATTATGGATAAACGCAACGTCATAAAAATGCTAAGAGAAGGTCTAGAAGAAGTTAACCTAAAAAAATTGAAATCCCATCGGTTAGGAAACAATTCGAGCTTGAAGTGTAGAATAGGTTTGAACTATTAGAACAATCTGTCGGGTACAGTGAAGAAATTAAAAAGTTTTGGTAGGGAGAAGAAATAATATTAAAGAGTAGATAATTTGTTTCTGGTTAAAAGGAAAAATAAAAAGAATAAAAGCAGTGGTTCTATGAAGATTGTTTAAATATGTGTGAGAAAGAAAGGAAAGAATGTCTAGCCAGACATTCAGCTTTGATAATCCGAGCGAAAATAATCTTGCACACATCTGATACAGAATAAATTGCTAATTAGTAAGAAAGCGACCATTTCAAATAGGAAATAATAGAATCGAAAATATCGTTTGGATTTGTACAAAGGCATAAATCCAACGTATACGTTTAGAACAGTCACGCCCAGCAGTGACTGGAATTAGGGATAAAAATACTAATATCGAAGCGGATCCGGTAGACATATTCAAAAAACATGTCGATGTCATTTTGAACATAGGAAACAATAATCTAGTTTTGGAGAACCTAAGTGTTGAACCGTTGTTAACACGTTAGGTGCGGCGCAGTATTTCCTGGAACCGTATCCTGAATTGGACGGTATCGGTCCCCGGGGTCCGAATGCTAGTATGAGCCACAGACGATATCGGGCGTCGGGGTCCGATGGAAATACTTTGACGAAAGCGTTATCTTTTGATTAAAAGGAAATTAAATGAGCGTCTCAAGGGCATTATCTCTTGGAAAGGATTGGAACTAGACAAAATATGCGCAGGACAGGCCGATACAGGATTTACGCCATTTTTTTTTCGAAAATCGGACCTCGGAGTCTGCACTAAAATGCAATAATCTCATTAAAAATCGATTAAATTGAGTATTAGAAGTGTTCGGACTTTCGGACATTTTCATGTGAAAATCGGCAGTCAAGAAGGGAATGTAAGACATATCGGGGAACGATACCGAACCTAACGTGTTAAAAGAACCGAGTCGAAAGAGGCAGCATATACGGGAATAATAATATTCCCAGTGTACTAATAAAGGCATGCTGGTAAACAGAAATCTTGTGGTTAAAGATATCTATACGAATGATATATACCTATGCATAAAACAGATTGCTATTGATATCGTATAAAATTATATCAGTTCCTATAGCGCAAGATATTATCTCAACCATAAAGAAGACGTTGCGGTGGGATATAAGACAAGGCAGGAGAGTGGTAGCGGACTTGGCTGTGATGTATGGGCACAGGGCACATCTAGCTACCTGCCCCAGGTAGCTCCCCTCTGTGTTATGTTCCTCCAGGACCAGACTGGTGGCGGCAGTGCTATCAGATCCTGAGGACCTCTTTACCACTTTCTTCTCAACTTCTCTCGTTTCTAAGGAAATTAACAGAAAGAGAAAAAAAAAAAAAAGAAGTAACCTAGGTCTTGGTATCGGTTTTTTAGGTACACTTAGACTCCCAATTCATTGTTGTATATTTTTAACCTTCATGGGCAGGCATCTTATTGGATTTCTTTGAATGAAATATCATTTTCATATTTTTTATTTTTATTTTGACTGACTGAATGAATGAATAATGCTTTTTTCTGTAATCGTTGAATAATGGTAACATTACTAAACTGAAATGAGTGAAGAAAGTGAAACATTTTGCAATAGAGTGAAGAAAGTGATTACTTTCTTCACAAGTGAAGAAAGTGAATTGCCTTCTTAATTAGTAATAAGTATAAATTAAAACATAATTTGAAGTTGGAAATTAAATGATTTTAAATGTTTCTTAACATTGTAAGAATTTATTTTAACAAAATAAATTGAAATGTGAATGAATTATTGGTGGAAATAATCTGTATATTTTAAAATTTAAATATAATAATAATTACCTTCCTTGTTTATAACCTGCACTTGTTTATAACTGCACTACTTCACAATCACTTTAATTTAAACAGACATCTTTGATATTACTAAAAAACTTCAAAACACACTGTTTGATTAAATATTATTATTATTATATTAGTTTTTATTTAATTAAACATTTTCAATTTATACATAAAATATTCATTCACCATTTCCGCAAAAATTAATGACCGAAATAATTCAAACGCCCCCAACATAAAAATAGGGAAAAAATGTAATGTAACTATAAATATATATAATAAATAAAATGTTAAAATAAATTAATACTAGTTGTTTTATAACTATGCTTATAACCTTTCACAACCATGCTTATAACCTACCAACAACATACCATAATCTTCACAACATCCTAATTTTGTTCATATTCTGGTTAGATCTGATCATGTATTACACGATTACAGAAAAAATTTAATATTACACTCGTGAAAAAAGTAGAATTTACAACTCTCGTGAAATTACCACACTCGCTTCGCTCGTGTGGGTAAACGTTTCACTCGAGTTGTAAAATGATCTACTTTCGTCACTTGTATAATAAATAACTATTATTTAAATAAATACAAAATTTATAACAAAAAAAAAAATAATCTTCAAAGCGTAGACAATGGCAGTAACCCGTCTGTCGAGTTGGCTACAGTTTAAATAAGATATAATTTAAATAAAACACAATTTAAATAAAGTACAATTTCAAAAATTAAATACAATTTAATTTCAAAAATAAAATATATTTTAAATAAAATAAAACGTAATTTATTTTTCGGTTAAAAATTATAATTCTGAATCATAAAATGTCTGTATTTTACAATTTTACTTAAGTAAGCGGAAAGTTTTATCCAGTTTAACCCGTTCAGTATATTTAATACTTCTTCTTCGGTCAATTTTTCCTTATCCATGTATACCTTTCTAAACTCCTTCAAGACAGGACATATTCCCAAAAAGTGGTATGTATCCTCCGGCAGGCTTAAATTACACGCGGCACACGTGAATATTCTTTCGCTCCTCCATGGCTGGTATTGTAATTTAGTACCAGCAATTCGCCTCTTGCTCTGAATATTAATGATTTTTTATATAAGCTCAGTGATTTGTTGCTTATATATCGTTTTGCCTGATCTATATCTAGTTTTTTATATAACGTGTGGAATTCGCTCTTTTTAACCCTGTTTAGCATTTCGGCCTTAATTTCAACCTCGATTTTTTCTATTAAATGTTCCGAAAATGGTGTTTTAAGAATTTCTCTATTGATTTCGATTTGGACCTTATTTCTTATTTTCAATAGTTCTTTATACCAAGATATTTTCTTATCTATGATTATATTTGCTAGAAAATTTGTCATCCTATTTGTGGGGAGGTTTCTTAATACTTTACGGATATAATTTAGGTGTAATTTTAATCTGTATAGAGATTGGTTTGAGGTTTCTAACTGTACTATATAATCCGGTGTGTTAGGAGGGAGGTAAAACAGTCTTTTTATATAATATTTTTGTATTTTTACTTTCACTTACCTATATATGAAATATATAGTAAGTGGAAGTATTGCGATCGTGAAAATTTTCGACTTCCGGTTTTCAACGGAAATACACGTTTTGGGGTCCCCTGAGTCCAATTAACCAAGTCCCGCGAAATGGTCTGTGTGTGTGTGTGTCTGTGTGTGTGTGTGTGTGTGTGTGTGTGTGTGTGTGTGTGTGTGTGTATGTGAACAGACTAGCTCAAAAACTATAAACCGTGCGAACCTGAAATTTGGTATTTAGTGTATAGATATGCCCGCGATGTGACAGCAAAAATTTCATCAAATTTGCTCAAAGGGAGGGGGTACTTTATTTAATAACTTTTTACGTTTTTTTCGATTTTCTCAAAAACGGCTCTAACGATTTTGATTAAACTGAGTATTTGATCTACATATATGCCCGAGATATGACTGTAAAAATTTCATCAAAATTGATCAACCGGAGGGGGGACTTTACTTAATAAATTTTGTATCATTTTCACGTGTTTTTTTTATTTACTCAATAACGGTTTTAACGATTTTGATCAAACTTGGTATTTGATGTATTTATATGCCCGAGATATGACTGTAAAAATTTCATCAAAATTGATCAACAGGAGGGGGGACTTTACTTAATAAATTTTGTCCGATTTTTACCTTTTTGATCGATTAGCTCAAAAACGGCTTTAACGATTTTTATCAAATTCGTTATGTTTAATGAAAATTAGTTGTTATTTAATATCAGGTAAGCTTTATCATTATTAAAATGTTCTGAGGGGGCTTAAATGGGGAAGGGGCTTTTTTTGTTTTTCTATAAAGTACCTTTATTTTAGTTTATATTGGGAAATTGTCTGTCTCTCATCACGCTTAAAAATAAGAAACGGCTAAATATGATATATGAAGAAAATCAAGTAAACATATACAGGAGAAAAAAAGAAAAATATTCCGTCAACTCATATAACACCTTGAACTCACGCATGCGCCGTACGCCTTTAATGACAAACCAATGCGTTATAATTAAACTGTTCTGTTAATTTGAGAAGTGGCAATTAACAAAACGCATTAATTTCTAATCTAAGTAAGTTGGTAAGTGAAAGTTGTGTGTTGCGCGCACGCACCAGATTTTTTCTACTTCTGGCAAATTCAAATATTCCCAAACTTAAGCTCCATAACATACCACCGATCGTAGCGCACTATCAAACACTTGCATTTTCTTCTCTACTGGAATCATTTTTTTTAGCTATTATTTTATTCCAAATACTATTAACTGCAAATTTGGCTTTACCCATTTTCTCCCTGCAATTGTTTTTAAAGTTAAACGTAGGATTAATGTTTATGCCTAGATATTTATAATATAAATAAATTTTATTTTTTAATTGGCAATATTTTTTTTTTTTATTCTATTATACAACATAATAAGTTTAAGAAAATTCATGAGTTCTCCACACTTTCCTCCACGTAATGATTTGCTCATGTTTAATTTTCTTCTTATCGGTTGATAGTACTTGCATTGCATTGTTATATGCAGAACCGTCATTAGGACACCACATTTAAGGCTGGTAGGGTGTAACATGGTTGTGAAGAAGGTATGTGTGGGAGAATTAGCAGGGTCCAATTCTTAAGTTACCTTTACACTGTGCAAACCTCACACTCGAATAGTCTGTTCGCCTCTGTTCGGGGATAGCGCTATTGTCGCTTGCGAGTTGGTTAAGATAAACTTCTATACCTTCTTCTTAGCATTTTTCTGACGTTGCTTTTGTCCATAATAAGTTAGAGCAAAAGTCAGAACAGCCGCTGGTTACAAGTCAGCAGTATTTGTCAGATATCATTGTTCGGTCGACTTCAGCTTTATGTATAAATAGCTGTTCGTGGTACGCCGGTTCGGCAAGGTTCGGAGGTTCGCACATTGTAATGGCACCTTTAACTGACAAACGACTCCTCTCTTCTCTATTGTCTATAGGTAGGTGCCCCATTCCTTACATTCCACTTTTGCTTGCAGCAGTTTAAAAGAGTTCCTTCTCCAAGCTTCATTCCATAATAAATAAATAAATGAAATAATATTAATTTAAATAAGATTATATCTGAAACATCAGATATAATTTTAAAGATCTAAAATATGAATGAATGGCATCGGATTTCCTACTACATATTTAGCACTATTTTATGTATGATTTTTACTGTTTAGTCACAAAAATTAAAATCAAGTTCAAAGGGTAATTTTTGGATTTATATATTTTGGTAATAAGAATATGATAATCATTGCTTTGTTGTTTTTTTAAATAAAAATATTTATTTATTTATTTTCTTTATTTCAGGTATGTTCCTTTGGAAGTTGTGATTAGTATGAAATTCAACCGTGTTGAGGAGAAAGTACTCTCAACTTGAAGACTGTGCATTAATAATGCACTAAATGCAAAAAACAATCGATTTTTTTTTTGCACTTAGCCCATTATTGATGTCAGTATAGACTTCAATTGTTTGAAATAAAAAAAAAAAAAAAAATGAGTTTTCAATTGAAAAAAAAACAGGTATGTATTATACTTAAAGTTTCTTATAGAGTAAACCGTACAGTTATTGGCACCCTTAAGACTAAATTTCTGTGGTTTTAGAATTAAAAAAAAAAATTTTTACAAAATAATCAAAATGAAACTTTCTATAGCTCCTCATTATCTATCCTCATAAAGACTCAAGAGGTTTTTTTTGGGTCAAAAGTTCGATAGTTTTACAATACGGCAATATCTATTGTTAAAAGTGCCATATCTAGTTATTGGCACCCTATGGATTTAATTGGGAAATCTTCCCTATGGTTAGTTTGTTAAAGTCTTACTTCATAGATGACTTAGAGGACCCTTCAAACATTAGACTCATGTATATCTTGAAATAAAATTAGGACTTGTTTACTTATTTCATTAAGTTAAAGTTGGGGTGCCAATAACTGTATGGTTTACCCTATATACCTACTTTTATTTTAGAAAATCACTAAAATCTTGCTGGAATGCCTTAGTTTAGAAAGCATGTTACATGGAATTCCAAGCATGTTACACCTGTTCTTACTTTATGGATTCTATTCTATTCTATTGTAGGTTCGTTGGCTTCTCCGTGGCTAGTCATTTGAGCAAGGTGGCAAAACTTAATCGTTCAAATTAGCACAATTCTTCATAAACATTAAGTCGCCAGATAAATTATACATATACTAGCTTAATAAAAATAAATATCAAAAAAATAAGAGAGAATTGAGGTGTGACTTCAATTCCAACGCACAATATTTCGATGATCCAAATTCGTGCCATGCACCTCCTTCCTAATGCACCTTTAATCTTAATAATGTTTCAAAGTAGCCCTTTAGTTTCTGAGAATTGTGCATCAAAACTTAGCATTATTATTGGCACGCGGTCATCATATAAACTGAAAAATTAAATCATTGAAAAAAAATTATAAACTATACCGTATCTTTAAAAACATCTCATATACAGCAGAAACCATATTCGAAAAAAGAACGTTATGTTAGTAAGTATTCTAACATTAGAATAACGATAGAATAGCACTTGTTTCTCGAATAGTACTTTATCTATTGTAGATATATATAAAATAAAAGATGAAGAGGAAATTTTGGGGGTTGCGGTCAAAATAAATAGCACAAATATGTAAGAATCCCATATTTTATTTTTTGCTAACGTTTCGACCTGAATTTCCGGTCCTTATTAGGGCTAAATGAGAAAAACCAGACAAGTTATAAAGAATAAGAGAAATTATATTATTAACTATCAATTATATGAGGAAAACATTAAACAAAATTCATTATATAAAATAAAAGTTAAAGAATTTTAAAAATATGATTATATTTATTGAAGTAAGGCCATGATAAAAGT
Source organism: Aelia acuminata (assembly GCA_911387785.2). NCBI lineage: Eukaryota > Metazoa > Arthropoda > Insecta > Hemiptera > Pentatomidae > Aelia > Aelia acuminata. The sequence goes on from OU426979.1 coordinate 24,085,992, forward strand.
AGTAAATGAAAAATTAGATAAAAGTCTACATAGTTTATCTGAGGTAATTGTCAAGTTATATTGTGATGTAAGTAACCTACATCTCAACATCAACTATATAATCAACATACAATTGATATTCCTTTATATAATTTCTCTTATTTTTTTGGCAAAAAATAAAGCATGTGATTCTTACATGTTAGTGCTATTTATTTTGAACGCTCCCCTAACCTTTTCCTTTTCATAATCTTCCACCATCCTTAAAACAAAGATGGTTTATATACACAGATTATAAATTAAGAACGACTTGACATATTTTTATGATCTATGATTTGTCTGATTTCTTTCGAATCTTAATCAAAAGATAATTATTAACTTTTGTCCATTTTGTACTATTATCGTCAAAATTTGACTCTTATTATGCCCTAAGATAATATATACAATAGTATAAATAAGACGGATAATAATTCAATCTTTTACAGGTTTATCCGATTCTAACGAATTTTGAGACAATTTTGTTTTAACGCAATTGATTTCTCAAACTTATCTTTAACATTGAATCCACTTAGATCTGTTCACCAAACAAAATAATGTAATTTTTACAATCATATTACGCATCTGACTCAATGTTTCAAAAAATCGCTTATACCCCTTGTTTTTTAAGTTCGACATTAATTATTATTAATAGACCTTGCTTTGTCCGCTCCAAAGTTTTTTTTTTCTCCCCTTTTTTGTTCCCTCTTAATTATACGTGTAGTTATTTTATTTTCAATATTAATTTAGTCGATTTTTTTTAAATATAAAATAAGCCGTTATTGGAAAATTCATAAAAAACGAAAACGAATTTAATTGCTTCTAAATTCGGCCAGTTGGCTTAAAATTAAAAATCTGGTCCCCGACTATGAGTTAGTTATTTATTATAGGGCCTTGCCCTGCTGCGTTTCCAAAAATCATATTTTAGAAAAGACTGTTTCTTATTTTATTTCTTGTTCTGCGTTCCTAAGTTTTCTCACCTCTGTCGTTCGATCTTAATTATCTATGTAGATTTTTTTTAATATTAATAACTCAAAAATTATATTTTAGAAAAGACTGTTTCTTATTTTATCTTGATTGTTTTTAAAAATCAACTTAGATCCCTTGGAATTTATATTTCACATAAATTATTATTTATAGACCTTGGGTTCTGCGTTCCGAAAGTTTTCTCACCTACGTTGTTCGATCTTAATTATGTGCGTAGTTATTTTATTTTCAATATTAATTTAGTCAATTTTCTTTAATATAAAAACACCCAAAAATAATATTTTAGAAAAGACTGTTTCTTATTTTATCTTGATTGTTTTTAAAAATCAACTTAGACCCATCGGTATTTATAGCAACCCAATGTATTTGGGCAGCATTGTTTTTTTTTTTTCAAAAAATAAAGCATTTCTCTCTCTTCAAATAAATTATTATTTATAGACCTTGGGCTCTGCGTTCCGAAAGTTTTCTCACCTGTTTTGTTCTATCTTAATAATGCATGTAGTTATTTTATTTTTAGTATCTTATTATTAAATTTTATTAAATTTTTTAATATGAAATAACCCATTATTCGAAAATTCGAAAAAAAAAAAAAAAAAAGAAAATGAATTTAATTGCTTCTAAATTCGGCCAGTTGGCTTAAAATAAAAAATCCGGTCGCCGACTAATAGGTAGTTATTTTTGGGGAGAGGGTTTGCCCTGCTGCGTTTTCAAATAAAATATTTTAGAAAGGACTTTTTCTTATTTTATCTTGATTGTTTGCGTCAACAATGCTAAAAATTTGAGTATCACCGACTTTATTTAAATCGAAAACGGCGGCTTTTTTTGAAATAGGTGGCTTGTTTGAGAAAAAATATGCGACATTTTACTCCTCCATTATCTTCAGTAATCTGGCTTCCTTATTAAGTCATTTGGCATTTAGTTCCAATTACGCTTGAGGTATCTGATCGCGTCATTCATAAAGGAGTGGGAGAGCTCCGCCTATTGGTTATCTATCATCAGTTGGCCTTCGGTGAGCCAATAGGATTTCATGTTAAAGCACTTGTTTTTATTGTAGCCGACAGGTTTCATAAATTCCTAGGTAGCTAGAAATAAATACTACAATACTAATGAGATTATAATAGCCGCCATATTGCGTGGCGTTCCTACAGCGTTAAAGAGAAACAATTATGTTAAGGAAATAATTTTAATCTCATAAATAATGAATGAGGTTCAATCACTAAGTATACTTCTATATTTCGGTGACGTTTCGAACATTAATTATTCAGATATTCATAAAAAAATATTAATTATGAAAACAGCATTCTTCGATGACCGCACCTTAACAATGTTTCCTATGATTAATCTTAAGGTCAACTTGATTCACACCAATATTTTACAATGATGAGTTTTTGCATTGATATTTGGCCATCTTGAAACTAGTCCTTAAATTTCTACCAATATCGCACAAAATAGAACTAGCTGTTTTAAAAAGATAATATTAAATTAGTATTTACAAAAATACGTTTCCTCAATTATATACAAAAGCAATTGTTGAGGTTCGATGAAATTTATGCAGAACCATTTTCGCACTGTTCCCTAAAATTTCTCAAATTTCGGTGGAATAGAATGAGCCGTAGTGATGTTAAACTATCGATGCTATCGATAGTTTTGTGAACAATCGATAGTACTATCGAAAACTTTTTTTTAAGTGGAGAAGTGATAGCCTCTAAGCTTCCATAATTTCATTCCTTTTTCTAACGAAAATGCTTATCTAGTCTTTAAAAAAATAGTAATTTCACTTTGAATTTCACAAAGAACTGATTCATCCATATCAGTTTCCTGACCTCAAAATGACATAGAAACTAGATTAAAGTTTATTTAACAATATATTTTCAACCTCTCTAAATCAACTACCTGAAAATACTCTAGGTATATGAAATACGCCGTTTCGAAGTAAGTTTTGACCAGGCAAATGTCACAAAACATCCTTTTTTTGTTCAGGAAGATTATTCCGCCACATTCAAAGCGAAGTCCTTGAAGAGGACGAAGAGGATATTGTCTTAAATATTATTTTGTCACCACCACAAACTATCGATAGTATCGATATTTTTATGTCCGATTATATTGATATTATATATATTATCGATTTTATATATATATATATAATTGTCGATAATGGAGACTAGCAATGACATCAGAATATCTGTATGCTGTATAGGGCTTCAGTGGAAGCCTTGAAGTCCTAAAAAAAAAAAAAATATCTGAATTCCAAAAATAATTTAAAAGAAAAAAAAATTCAAGTAAAAAAAGAAGAAAAGAAAAACATTTTATTTATTAAATCTCAATATCGAAGAATTTCAAACCAGTTTTATTTTTTTTTATTTTTTTTTTTTTTACGTGCCGAGTTTTTTCGATTCGTTTTGTTTTTTCGCAGTTCCTTGTTTACCAACTCCAATACGGGCGCGTGGCAAGTTGAGGTCCCTGAGTTGACTTCTTTTGCCTCCTCTTAAAACCTAATCGAAGTCTTCTTAAATGTGCTTATTAATAATTTGAATTATCGTTAAAATGGGGTCGATATAATTAGTGGCGTTGAAGCAATATCCAACTAAGATAACCTAAAAACTTAAAAAAAAAATTGATTTATAGCAAGTTCCCACGTCATCTTTAGCCATTTCGATATGTGCAAAAACCCGGTTCAGGCGCCACTCCTCTTAAGGCAGGGGAAGGCACCTAGCGTTTATACACTTCGCTGGCGTTTATGGGTGATTCTCATTCCGTAGGATAGTTTCAGGTGTTAAAATATCAAGTTCTAAAATTAAAAAAGAATAAAATTTTAGTGATTCGCAGGATACCAAGGACTTAAAAAAAAATATATGGTTTCAAAGCAATGACCATTTTTAGTTCGAGGAAGAAACTTATAAATATTGGACCCACAATTAGTTGGCCATGATAATTAAGCATCTTTTGCCAAGACTATTACTCTTTCAAATATTTTGACTTCTATAAATAATATTGAAATTCTATGATATATTTCAAAATAGTACAAAACATTTGATTTAAAAGTCAAGTTATAAATCACAAGTTACAACGTACAAGATTACGTTAATAAAGTCTTGAATATTACCTTTCAACTGATTCCAACCTTTAAGAAACTTCTGGACTTGAAACAGGCAGGGCTACGAGCTTAAAGTGCTTGATAAGCACTCGCAATATCCAACTCTTTTCAAACAAAATATCTCTTCTTCTTTTTTTGCCATGGTAATTAAAATTTTTTTCGGTTACTGACTTCTTGATTGATCATTATTATTCCACAAATAGTCCACATTATTTAAAATGCAGGCTTTCATTCGGTTTTTGAACATTCTAATTGTCTATAGCACTAATGCTATTGTCTATTTTTTTTTTATTATTATTTTTTTTTTATTGAAAGAATTAATACATTCTGCCACAATCAAGGGCATTAATATTAGAGCTGTAAGGACACATTCACTCAATAAATATATACAAATGTACACAAAAAATAAAAAAGTAATAATTATAAATAAAATATAAACCTAGAAATGGGAAATAAAAAACAAAATAGTAATCAGAAAAATTAAAGAACACACATTCATACCTATTTACAATATATACAATCATCCTGGGAAACTCTGACTCGTGCTTTGCAGCCCACTTATGGAAGGCAAAGCAAGACTCTGGTAGATCCCCGTGCTTCTCTCCCAGCCGCGTCACCGTAGTTAAAAACCAGTGGAGGCTAGGTGAGAGCACTTAGCTCTGTTGTCTATAGCACAACTCTTAACATTACAAGATAGTGGTAGTTTGTAAAATTATACTTTTAAAGTACGATTTAGAAAATCCATGGTAATTGCAATGTGAAACGAGCTGCCAAAAAAAAAAAAAAAAAAAAAAAAAAAAAAAATCGGTGAAATATACAAAGGAGAAAAAAAATTAATAAGAAAATAAGAAAAAGCAGAAAATTTTTAGAATCAATATATATTACATAAAAGTTAAAGTTACAGCTTATTTAAGAAGTTGCGAGTTATTGAATATGCCAATGGGAAATAATATTTTGGGGAATAACCCAACTCTGAAATCTTAGGCCTGAATTTAAAAGTCTTCACCAATCTTTATCAGGTCTTAGAAAACCATAAGCAGATTTCGGCAATAGAAAGTAGCTTCCTTGCACAACTAATAATAGCAATCTTTTACAATCCATCCCCTTCTGTCATCCTCATCGATAGATATTAGTATCGACCGTTGGTCTGTATTATTGTATCTATCTATAATATCTATTGCATATCCATGTAGCAAATGAAGAGTCCAAGGAAGAAAAGGAGAATTTGGAATGCTTTCCGAGAAAATCGAGTTTTTAGGTTTGGATCTTTAATTACTTAAGGATCTTTTATCATTTTTCTTCAATTTTTTTATATGTCCTTTTCCTTTTTGTTTTGCGTGTCAAAATAATTAATTTGCCCGAAACAGAAATAACACGCTCTAAAAAAAAAATGTTTTAGTAAAAAAAAAATTTAAACATAAAAGAAAGGGGGATAGTCCTGGACGCTCCCCCTTTCTTCCCTGTTTTATTGATGAAATGGTGATATTAATACACAATCCATATAACTTCTAACATGACTCTCCCACATTCTAGGTTTTTCCGCGAGGACATTCCCCCTTTCTTCCGAGTACGTGGTTCTTTCCATTGCTTGTAACCAACCGACTGTCATTTTTTCTGACTATTTCTTTTCACCAACATATTCTACTCAACTAGACGAACAATAATATTTATATAACTACAATTCGGAAAAAGTTGAATCTCCCTCTTTCTTTCGTGGACTCTCCATATGACTCTCCTCTCTTGCAGATAGACCTTAAAAGTTTATCTGTAAAAGTCTTGCTCGGTGTTCTAGAATACTTATTCTGATCCTCCAACTTTTAGGAAACCTGCGAAAACTGTTTTATTCGTACACAATTAAATACAGGTCCTCCTCTGATTTTTCACTCTTAAAATTGCTACGTTACTTCAACAGCATTCCTCTTTACGTTCATGAAAACTAAGGGTTCACGTATAGTCGAATGTGTTCTCCTATATCTAAAGTATTTTTCAATTCCATTCGGCACTATGTTCAAGCGCGTGGAAGAAATACTCTAAAAAGAAGACTACTTTTCCTGTTGGTCAAACTAATAATATACGAATACGATCCGATTCTGAACCGATAGCCATCCATCGTAGAATCTCACTTTCGATCTTACGTCATACAACGTCGTCGAGTTGACAAAGCCAAGGAAACATACTCGTTGGCCTCCTGACATTATAGACCTACTCTGGATCCATGAATTTGTGTTTATGTTTTTTTTTTGTAGAAGGTTTTACGCATAATATCATAATCTTCTTTTTTGTGCGTCGAAGGTTATACGCACAATATGTTAATCAGCTGCGAGTTCCTCCAGATACGAGAGCCTGTTTTGAGTAAGGAAATGTCCCTTCCTTATGTTCATCATTTTGTTGATCCGTTTAAAAAACAAACCAAAAAAAATCCATGATTCGAAATGTTTTCGAATTTTATGGGGCAAATGTTTGTGATTTTGTTTACGAAAACAGTAAAAACTAGACTTTCTTATATGTGAAATTCCATTTTAGAGAAGAGAGGTTCGGAGGGCTTTTCAAGATAGAAACATTCCAAAGAATTCATAAAAAATTTGTAAAGTCGTCAAACTACATCAGAAATAAATTTAATTTTATTAAATATTTTTAAAATGCAATAAAATTAGGCGTTGTATGTTTTTATATTACCCTCCAAAGTAAGTCGACAGGATCCTAGGAATTATAGTAGAGAGGAATTTAATGTATCTTCTCTGATAATTTAAATTTAATGATACCCTTGTTGGTGCCTCTTTACACTGTACGAACTTCTCCCTCGAACAGCATGTCCCGAACTCTGTCTCTAATCTAAATAAGACATATAAATAAGAACTCCTGTCTAAAGACGTCCTAAAGAAGGTATTTTATCTGATCGTCTGTGTTTTCGGGGATAGTACTGGTGTCTCTTTTGAGTTAGTTAAGAGAAGCATCTATAACTACTTTTAGCAGTTTTCTGACGTTGCTTTTATCCATTATATATTAGAAGTATAGTAAATAAATACGACTTTATGTGATTTGTAGTTTTTTTCTGGGGAGGGGGGGGGGGAGTAGCTGCCCTGCGTCCGTTCATTGGTAGTAGAAAATTTAATACTAAAGTAAATTTTATTTCACTAAAATAATAACAGATTTAAAAAAAAAAAAATACCAAATCCCATTAGATATCTACGGGGTATAGTTCACTCAGTTTGGCGTTGTGTAAGCGTCTAAATTTTCTGGTTAGTTCATCCTTTTTCGGTCCAAATATTCTGCGCAGTACTCTATTTTCAAAAACCGTAAACTGTTTCTTATCCCTCAATGTCAGGGGCCACGTTTCGCATCCGTAAAGGACCTTTGGAAGAATAATAGTGTTGTAAATCCTAATTTTTAAGTTTCGAACTAAGCAATTTCGCTACTGATAAGTAGCAAGCATTACGGGCTTTTAATCTAGCCTTATTTTCCTCATCGATTTTGTTTCTAGTAACCTTCGCTCCTATGTATTTAAATTTTTCTTCGTGTTCAGACTTATTCCCTTCTACATTAATATCAGCAAAATCATCACCACTTCTACGGCTAACCATTTATTTGGTCTTAACCGTATTTATGTTCAGCCCAAGTTCTTTTTTTTTTTTTTTTTTTTTTTTTTTTTTTTTTTTTTTTTTTTTTTTTTTTTTTTTTTTTTTTTGGCATTGGATAATTTTCCATACAGCCACCCGTGTGTTTGGATTAATATTTACTCATATGTATTATATATGAGTATGTATTATATACATACTCATTTATATATATATACACTATATATAAAATATATGCTTCTATATTTTAATAGACGAATATTAAATATATTTATTTATTGAGCGAAGGTATTTTGATATATTAATGATTTCCTCTCTTTTGTTTGTAGTTAGTAATTTTTTATATTGCATATCGTAATTATCCGTATTTGACAAATTAAGATATTTTTTCCTCTGGTTTTTGTATGCTGGGCATTCCAAAATTATATGTCGAAGGTTTTCTCTTTGCTTGCATTTATCGCATTCAGAAGTATTTTCAACTCCAATCCGTTGCAGGTAAGTTTTACATAACGCGTGATTTGTTCTCAACCGAGAAAAATTTTTTACCATGTCCTTTGTTAAGTTCATTTTAAGAAACCACGGTTTGTTTAAAATTTGTGGTACATGATTTTTATAAAATCTGCCTGTGTTCGATTCCTGATAATATTTTGACCATTCGTTTATCGTATCTTTTCTAATCATTAAATACCAATCTGAGTAAGGTAATTTTATGTCAGTTATTTGCGGAAGATCAACGGACTTTTTAGCGAGGAGATCAACCTTCTCATTTTCTGGAATTCCTATGTGCGCCTTAATCCATATAAATATTATTTCCTTGTTTTGATTTACTGCATAAAAATGTTCCTTAATTATGTCAACTAAAATATTATTTTTATCAATATTACTATTATTTTTTATTGCCAATAACGCGCTCATACTATCTGTTAATATTACAAATTTATTGTCATCTGATTTATTTACAAATTTCAGGGATTGCAGTACTGCATATAATTCGGCGTTGTAAACAGATACGTTGCTAGGTAGCTTGTACTGTGCGGTATATTTATACTTAGGGACGTATATTGCAGAGCCGGTATTATCGCTTGTTTTGGACCCGTCTGTGTAAATATTGATGTGTTGAGGCCAGTTATTTGTTAGAAAGGCTTTTAAGTCTGCATTAATGGTGACAGGGTGTGACGAATATAGTTTATTATTAATTATTATATTATATGTTTGAAATAGCATATCATATTCAAGTGAATATACTGGTAGTATATTACTGCTAAATACATTTTCGGCAACGGATTGATATTTTATGAAACTATTGTAGATAAGAGGGACATATTTTTTCTTTTTCCAATAAGACGAGGTTAAAATAAGGATGCTTAGTGACACAATCTTGCTATAACATTTGCTATTCCTACATTTGATTTTAAAGAATATTCTATCCGCTAATTGTTGTCTTCTTAATTTTAAATAGGTTTCCCCCACCTCATTATAAAGCACGTCTATTGGAGTAGAATTTAGCAATCCTAAACACATTCTTAAGCATCTATTTTGTATGATGTCTAATTTCTTTAATGTACTATCACACGCTTCGCCATAAATTGTAGCCCCATAATCGAACATTGCCCTAATCGTACTCCTATAAAATAATAACGACATATTGGGATCGGCCCCCCACTTATTGTTCGTACAAATCATTTTTAGTGGTACCATTAATTTTTCAGCTTTTTTTTGAATTTCTGTTAAGTGCTGGTTCCAATTTAATTTTCTTTCGAAACGGAGACCTAGAAATCGAACGGAAGTAACACACGGGAAATTAATCCCTGCCAGCTCAACTTGATCTCCTAGGGGAAAAGTTCGTTCTCTACTAAAGGGGCAGACCACCGACTTAGAAACTGATATGCTCAAACCTGTATCAAGCTGCCATTTCTTTAGACCTCTTACTGCTTCTTCTAATAACTCGAGGCAACGATTGATGTTTTTATGTGTGACATATAGACAGGTGTCATCAGCGAATTGTAGTATAGCTACCTCTTCTGGTATGTATTTTCTTAGATCGGCCGCGATTATAGCGAAAAGTAGTCCACTAAGAATTCCACCTTGCGGTATCCCATTTTGTGCCATTCTCGTCCCAATTATGTTATTTTTGACCTTTAAAAATAATTTCCTGTTACTAATTAGGTTTAGTATGAATTCAATAATTTTTCGTGGAACGCCAATGGCTTCCATTTTTTGTGAAAGTATATGTATAGGTATTAAATCATATGCTTTTTCAATGTCCAAAAATATTCCTACTGTTTTTTTACCTTCCGTAAAACCGATATTTATGCTAGAATGTAGTATTAATAAACTATCTATGCTTGACTTCCCTTTCCTAAAACCATACTGATAATCGGGTAATTTATTTTGAGATTCCAGCCACCATTCGAGTCTATATTTAATCATTCTTTCGAACGTTTTAAGAATACAAGAGCTTAATGAAATGGGTCTGTATGATGTAGCCGATCTCGGATCCTTTCCTGGTTTTAGAATAGGTACTACACAATATTCCCGCCATGAGTCAGGTATTAAATTTGTTTTCCATATATTATTAAATATTTTTAATAATACTATTTTTAGATGTTTAGGCAGTTTGTCTAGCATTATATAATGTATATTATCTTTACCAGGAGCGCTGTTGGCATTAGTTTTGATTGATTTTAGGAGTTCTGCCAAGATAAAATTATCTGAAAGTCGCTTGTGATTTTCCTCATTACCCATGTCGTTTTCACTTTTAAGTGTGATTTGAGGCGCAGCTAAGGGAGGGGCTAAAATGTCTAAAAACTCCTCGCACCAATCTCCTATGAGGGGGGATAGTCTATTAGAGAGTTTTCGATTTTTCAAAATTGATAATTTATCCCATACCTCTTTGATTGGGTTGCTTTTATTTATACTCGAAGTAAACGTTCGCCATGCTTCCTTCTGTTTAGTTCTCGTGACCCTTTTGAACTCAGCGTCCGACCTTTGATATTTTATTAAATTATTAGTTGAAGGAATATTTTTATAAATCCTAAAGGCCAGTTTCCTTTGACTAAGGAGTCGCCCGCATTCGTTGTCCCACCAGCTTTTACTGAATTTTTTATTGAAATATGCCTTATATGAGGGAATGCTGCTCTCGCATGCATTATTTAGAAATTTAAAAAATTCGTCATATGTGGGGTTATCCGGAAGTAATGAAGAATGTTCTAGGGTAGTTTTTTCAAAGTCGGACCAATTAGCTGATTTAATTTGCCATTTTCTGGTAGAATAATTGTAATTTGTAGCTTCATCCTTTTTGTATCGAATTTCTATAATTATGGGAAGATGATTAGAACCCAGAGGATTATCGTGTACTTTCCACGAGCAAGTGTTGGTGGATGTTAATGTAATGTCTACTGCGGTATTTCTTTTCTGGCGGATATTGTTTATTAAGGTTGGGGTGCCATCATTTAAAAGAACGAGATTAGTTTTTTCAATTGCTGAAACTAAATTTTTCCCTTTCTTATCGCATGAATCACACCCCCATTGATAATGATGGGCGTTTGCATCTCCTCCGATTATTACGGGTTGTTGAAAACTCATTAAAAGATTTTCCCAATTATTTTTTGTGGCTTTGTTACCCGGTTTTGCATAGAACGACATAATATTTAATTTATAATTTTTGTTTATAGTTATCCTTGCAGCAACTGTATCTATATCTTTAATTTTATGATAATCAGATATTTCTTCAAAATGATATTTCGATTTTATTAATATTGCAACACCTCCATAACCGTCATTTCGATCCGTTCTTACAATATTATAACCAGGAAAATTTATATATTTACCTGGTTTGAACCAGGTCTCTGAAATTAGAGCAATATCAATTTTTTCTGTAAATAAAAAGTAGTCTAAACTATTTTTGTTAGAAATTGCCGATCTGGCATTCCACTGTAATAATTTTAATGAATTAATCATATTTATTTTTATTTTATATTGTATTATAGAATTCTTTACTGATGTATATAATATTGTCTATTATTATTATTTTTATTATTATATCGTTACGGATAAATGTTTAGTTCTGTCTTTTATCATATTTTTAATTTCGTCTTCGGTAACATTTTCATTTTTGCTTACTAAAACGGTATTTACCACTGCGAGAAGTGCATCCGTTAACATATTTAATTTATCTTTTCTTAAGGTAATTTCTTTTTCCTTGTACGATTTTTCTTTATATGGATTTTCTTTGATAGGCTGAGTCGGAAATAAGGGAACGGAAAAATCTTTAATGATATTTCCTCTTTGATCCGAATTGTTATTTTCTTTATTTGGGCTCGAGATTCTTTGTCTTTTAACCACGGTAATTTTATTTCTAACGTAATTTTTCGCGTTATTCGTCGAATTGTGCTTTGATTGTTCTAGAGTTGGAAAGGCATCCGGAGTATTTCTTAACGCTACCCAACTGTACGATTTACCTTCGATTTTGGCCCTTGCCTCAATATAAGTCAGGTTAAAATTGCTCATTTGTTCCTTAATATTGACCTGTTTAATATATTCCTGACAAATTTCTTTAGCCAATGGAGAATGGTTTCCCTTACAATTTATGCATTTCAATAACGTATTAGGTGGACATTCCTCGGTTTGATGTTTTTCCGAACATTTTCTGCAGCGTGATATTGTACTTTTACACTGGGTAGTACTATGCCCATACCGTAAACAATTGAAGCATTGAATTACTGATTGAATATACGGATGAACTTCGCATCTAACATGATGAATCGTAATATATCTAGGCAGGAGTTGACCTCTGAACGTTACTAATACCGATCTCGTAGGTTTATATACAACAGAGTTAGTTTCTTTATTATTAATTTTTTTATTAAAGCGTCTCACATTAACAACTTTTTGAGTGTCAGCATACGGTGTTTTTATATTTTCTAAGATTTCTGAATCTGATAATTCTAAATCTACATCCCGAATAACCCCTTTCTTTTCTAATGTGAAACTCGGAATATAAGCTTTGATTTGTTTTTCTTTTATCTTTTCCGATTTTACTAAAGCGTTTGCTTGTTCCCCTAGCCGGGTCTCTACTTTAATCCTGTTTCTACCTATTTTATATATATTTAAAATATTATTGTATATTTCGGGGCAGGCACTATGCAAAAGTTTTCCTATGGACATAGGATGTAATCTACCTATCCCTGCTCCTTCTGTAGAAGTACTTTCTATAAAAACAAAATATGGTCCTAAATCAGTATTTTCGTAGTACCTTTCCGTTCTAAATTTATTAATTTCTAAATTAACGTTAGGTTGGGGATTTATTTTATCCGTCGAATTATCCATTTCTACTTCTAAAATAGCATCCTTATTTATTTCGTTAGATATAATTACTTGTTTATTACTGTCCTTCAAATCTGGAGGAATTTCTCCCCTCCCATCGCTACTCATCGACATTTCAATAGTATTTTACATACCAAAACTATATGCAATAAAACAAACACAAAATTTTTTTTAAAATAACACAACTCAAAATATTATACTTATTAACTAAAAGAAAAAGAAAACTAAATTAAAACTCTTATCTGAATATCCTTTTGGAGAGCAGTAGATAAACACCTAGATCCGCACAGCTCGGCTGTTGACTCTAGACTCAGCCCAAGTTCTTGACCGGCTTTCATTAAAGTTTTTTCATTTACTTCTATGCAGGTTTTGAAATCGATAATGATTAAAATAAAAAAATAAATCAAATCCGATCAAAATTTTTATCTGGAATTTTTTTTTTTTTTTTTGTCTTCAAATCTTGATTTGCGCCTGTCAACAACTTCGGCAATCAGCAAATTTGAAGCTACGCTAATTTAAATAAGGGCATGTTAGGCATGGGGAAGAATGGCACCCAGCGGTACCTCTTCCCTGCCTTGTGTCAGTTAATCTGGTTTGTTATCCAACGCCTTTTTAATCTCCTATTTATTGGTATATCACCTGTTGCCATGTCTCTAATCAGTCGGTTGAAGTGGCTTTGTAAGTGAGTGTGAAAACGTTTATAAAGTGTCTTTATATGTTGGTCTACTGTTTCTATTTGTAAGTCAGTATGTAGTGTTTTGTTAGTGACGTACCATGGTGCTTTAACTATGAGTCTTAACATTTTTGATTGAAAGGTTTGAAGTCGGTGTAAGCGGGTCTTTTTAGCTGTTCCGTATATCTGTGAAGAGTATGCCCATATTGGTTTTATCAAGTATAAATATGTATTTAATTTTTGTCTTAGTCCCAGTTTTGTAGTTTTAGAAAAAAGTGAGTAGAGTTGGTTGAGTCGGTTGTTAAGGGTCTTACGTTTCATCTTAACATGCGGGCCACAGGTCATCCTTCTGTCAAAGGTAAGACCGAGGTACTGTACAGTGTCAGTTTGTGAAATTTGGAAATTTTCTATATAAATTGGAGGGCAGGTATTTTTTCGAAGAGTGAACGTTATGTGTTTGGATTTGTCATGATTAAGTCGAATCTTCCATAGTTTACACCAGTCGTTTATTATATGTAAATGTTGTAAAATTTGTGAGGCATGTGTAGGATCCGTGTGTTTAGTGAGAATCGCTGTATCATCAGCATATGTAGCGGTCAGTGTGTCAATGCTTTCCGGTATGTCATGAGTGTATATAATGTAGAGAAGAGGAGCCAGTATTGAACCTTGAGGTACACCCGCCAAGACTGGACGAATTGAGGAGATCTCCGACCCTTGACAGAAAAATCTGTCGAAAAGATATGATTGAAGCATGAGATAGTAAGTGTGTGGTAATATGGTCTTGAGTTTAATTTTTAAACTCATATTATGGAATTTTTAAAAATCATAACCTGATCATTATTTTTTAATTACATTTTTTCGAGTAACAATAATAATAATAATTTTCGACTAATACTTTTATAATTGAGAAATATAATTTTTTAGATTATTATTGTGATGTTCCGAATAATAATAATAATTTTTTTTTCACCCCCCCCCCCTTTAAAAACCTTTAAAAATTTGACATTACATTTCAAGATGCGTAGAATCCGAAAATTGATTTAAAAAATTCGTTCGTCCGCTGTACGCCGATTTAAAGCTACTTTGCCAATTTTAATATAATTTTACACAAAGGTCCAAGCTCATCCTGGGACAATCCTAGTGCCTCTTTATCGTGATCCGCCATTTTGATTCAAATTCAATTACCTGATTTGAGGGGCCATAATTCGGTCATTATTGAAGTTAGAAGCAAAATAGGACCAGATTTGGAATCCGCATGTTATAATAAATTAATATGCTTTTAAAAGGTGATTTTTATTTTCTGATCAATATTCTTTTGATCGCTATTTAATCATTATTGTTTATTTAATACCATGTATCACTCGGTGAGTTATTATTATTTTTAACCCAATTAATAAATATCAAAGATCGATCTAAATTTTTATTTACAAATCAAGAATGATTTTTAAATTAACAATCAGAAATAATAATTATAAGATGATATTTTGAAAAAAATAATTATCGATTTCAAACCATGGTTCTATGGTTTCTATGTCCTCTCCAGTGTGATGTATCGAAATTAATTATTAAAAATATACTATAAGTTCCCACAAATTATTTTTTATTTTCTTGTATAATTGGGCATTAAAGAGGAAGTTAGTATTACTATGTAAAGTAATTTGCGACAGTATACAAGACTTATCACTTAGGCCTTTGTGAGTACTGCATCCTCACACAGCAGGTAGGGACTCACGACATTGTGTCACGACGTTGTGTTGTATTATACCAATACCGTTGTCGTTACATTCACACCTGATTTGAATATTGATTTAATGAAAGCTTTTTTAAGATTTAAATATGTGTAATATATCGTATGGTTAAATAATAAGAATGTGGAGGTTTCCGCTTTGATTATAAAATTAAGATTGCTCTATCAACCGATAATAAGGGGCTAATAAGTATAATTAATATAAATCGTCACAGAGATTGAATTTTTCCGGCTTGGGTAACCAATCATCATTGTAGAGAACCGATCATTAACGAGGCAATCAGAGTTGGATCGAGGTGCCCGGGGCTAGTAAAGGTATAGAACTAGATATCTTAGCTCGTTATTAGTTAGCGTCTTGTTGGTTCCTTTTGGAAGTGGATGTCTTCAGCGATGTGGACCTCCGGGTTCACCCAGCCTCGAGTTTTGATGAATGGAAGAGTTCCATCCAGTTCACTCGGCTCAACAGGTGGTTGTTGCTTCGATTAACCGCACGTCTTTGAAGACACTGATGCTGCATTCTTCAAAAACCGGTTCCACGTCATCTTGCATTCTGTCTTTTAATAAAACAACGAGAAGAGGTTGACATAGGAGTCGGCCCTAACGATAGGCCTTCCTTCTTCTTTTTATAGTCGTTTACAAGTGAGCTTCCCCTGAGCTCATTTAACTAATAACAGAGACCTGTGCTCGTAACCGCCTATCCTTTATCAAGATTTATTCTTGTTATAGTGGCAATTAATAATTGGTATAAAAAAAAACAAAAAAAAAAAACAAGAAACTGAAGAATGTAAGATTAAAACTTGAACAGATATATTTATAGAATACCTGGATAGTAATTATATCATGTCATTGTGCACGTTGTCAAAAATACCTTAACATAAAATGGAAAAGGCTGCGTCCTAGTTTTATGTTCGGCTTTCAATCGAGCTTACTCGTAAAAACTTTCTTATTTAGTAATTTTCATTTCTATATTATTTGTGAGGTGTCCAGGAATTGTGTGAGGAATAAGCATAAAAAATATACCTAAAGGCCTCCCAGATCTAGGTTTACTTTGAAGATAACTGGTTCCTTGGTAATGCTTAATTATTCTTTTAACTGAAGAGTGACGTTTCGTAATTATTTCTGCGATTTCTCTCAAAGATTTTCCCTCATTTCTTAAATTAATAATCAATTGTCTAATTTCTACACAAATTTCCATTTTTAGCTAAGTAACAGAAAAACTCGCAATTCACGGCCACTATAAAGTCTAAAATGACTAAAATAAAGCTTTTTTTTTTATATTGAAAACGTTTGTTTATTATTGTACAGTATTTGAAGGAGTTTATAATAAATGTACACAGACCTATTTTGCAATGGTTCAAGAGTTTATTAGCAATCATCTTTACCTGATCTTTAATGTTATATTTATTTTTCTTTTGGTAGTGAATTTTAATTCTTTCAAAGTTACATTTTATAAGAAAATAATATAAAAAATTTTTTCTTCATATCCTTTGATGTCTTGGGCTAACTTAAAAATTTTTAATGTGTTGCACACAGACTTTTTTTACTAACTGTATATGTGATCTGAAATAAGGTCTCCTCGAAGTTGGTTCCGAAAAAATGATCGGCGTTAAAAAAAAAATATATATTTTCGTGGATACTTTTATTCACACCTTTCAGCCATCAGCGTATGTGATCATATAAAGGAAATGCGTTTAAAGGCATGAGGAAGCAAGTGCACAACAGTACCTCTTTCCCGGACTTGAGACTAATTCAGGAGAGGAGGTCTCTCATCCAGCTTCTTTTTAGCCGCCTTCCAACGGGCATGTCAACCGTGGCCATTTCGTTAATCAGACTGTTGTTATGTCCGTGTAATTTAACAAAAAAAACGTGAATAAAGAGTTCCTACAAGTTGTTCGATTGTTGGTAGTTGTAAGTCTGTATGTTGAGTTGTTACTTACCTACCTTAGAGCCTCCGCAATTAGTCTGAAAATTTTGGATTGAAAAGTTTGTAATTTTCGTAAGCGTGTCTTTTTTGCTGAGCCGAAAATCTGTGAGGCGTATGTTCAAATGGGTTTAAGGAAATAGGTATAATGTATACATAAACACATAAATTTACATGAATACATAAATTTTGAAGATTTACTATAATTTATTCAATTGATAACGGCCTATTCTAATAATTTCAAAAAATCATTAGGTAGGACTTAAAATAATATTTGGATACAGAAAGTGATTCTTTTCGTATTAGCTCAATTAGGCATTCATAAAAAAAAAAAGAAAAAAAAAATTGGGAACAAATACTAACTAACCAGAATGTGTATTTTTAGGTTTTACTGTGGAACAAAAAGATGCTATAATACTGATTAATACAAACCACAATTGAGTAATAAAATGAAACTTTTTTTTTTTCAATCCATTCACCATGATTATAAAGCCCACTATTTTATTTCTTTTTCAAACTACTAACAAAGTACGGTCTTCAGGGACATCCACTAACATCTTAAAGGTGAGGCTGAAGATCAAACACGTATTGATAAATTGATTACAGGAAAAGTGTATAAAGAAATTATAAAAAAATCTGGACATTAAGTTTTTTTTTTTTTATAATTAGATTTAATTTAAAAAAAAAAAAGAACACAATTTAGTAATCGAATGAACCTTTTTCGTTTCAATCCATTCACCAACATTACAGTCATTTATTATCACCAACATTTATACAGTCCACTATTTTATTCCATTTTCAAACTACTAGAAAAGTATGATCTCCAGGTAGCTCCACCAACATCTTAAGTTGCCTTTACACTCTAGCTGAGACTGGAGATCTAACACATAATAATAAATTGATAAAAGGTAAAAATGGATAAAAACGGCTTTAACGATTTTGATCAAACTGGGTATTTAATGTATTTATATGCCCAAGATGTGACAGCAAAAATTTCATCATAATTGGTCAAACGGAGGGGGTACTTTATTTAATGAATTTTGTATCATTTTCACGTGTTTTTTTATTTACTCAAAAAAGGCTTTAACGATTTTGATCAAACTGTGTATTTGATGTATGTATATGCCAAAGATGTGATAGCCAACATTTCATCAAAATTAGTCAAACGGAGCGGGCACTTTATTTCATAATTTTTTTTCCAATTTTTACCTTTTTTTGATGATCTCAAAAACGGCTTTAACGATTTTTATCAAAATAGTCATGTTAAATGAAAATTAGGTGTTCTTTAATATCAGGTAAGCTTTGTCATTATTAAAATGTTCTGATGGGGCTTAAATGGGGTAGCTGCCTTTTTTATTTGTTTGTTTTTTTGTTTCCTATAAAGTACCTTTGTTTATGTTTATATGGAGAAATTAACTGTCTCTCGTTACGCCTAAAAATAAGAACTGGCTAAATATGAGATATGATAAAAAAGAAAAATATTCAGTCAACTCATAAAACACGTTGAGCCCACGCATGCGTAGTACGCCTTTAATGACAGAACATTGTTCATAATTAAAGCCGTTCTGTTCATTTAATGGAAACTATTTATTTCATGGTAACTAAATGAAATATTTAACAAGTACAGAGAATTATAAAATGAGACGACTTGGAGTATTATGCTTGCATTGCCGAATTATCGCAAGTAAAAACTTTTAGTTAATAATAAAATAAATGGGTGTTTTTTATAGAGCAAATGAAAACAAAAATAAAACAAGAATGTGGAAAAATGTGTAACTTTGAGAAGTGGCATTAACACAATTTCTAATCTAAGTAAGTTGGTAAGTGAAAGTTGTGTGTTGCGCGCACGCACCAGATTTTTTAATATTTAGAATGTAACTTTATAAAAACCGAGTCTGATTAGGATGCCATTTTACATTTTACTCATTATCTTGTTTTTTTCGATGATTTGCCTTACCTCTGGAACTGTATCGCCATGGTTACCTGGAGCAGGAGCCTTTGAGACGTGTTTCCAGGAAGGGCAGGTGCCACATTGAGTTAGCCGACGGGGCTAATTTGTTACCATTGGCTCCTCTTGTAACCGTTCCTTATCGACCAATCACCGCCCGGTTAATGGACTTTACGTTACTAATAGGCATATGTAAATTTACATTGGTATAATATCTGATTCAGGGGTGCTTTTAGGCTAAAGCACGTCACTACATCTAAAATGTTATTTTTTTCTATTTGGTTAATTTTTGTTTCTTTATAATTGATCTGTGTCATCTAATTAAACTTTAAAAGATGAATCTGCCATCCCAGTGAATAAGTGGTTTAAGTCGAATTCAGCCATAAGTGGTTAAATTTAATGTGAAATAAGCAGTAGCTGATCCAGAATTTTTCAGAGTGAGAGGGCTCCATTTTTTATTTTTTAAAATTCTATGTGTCATGAGGGACCTTATTTAAAATATTAGTGCATAGTTTCGTTGTAAATTTCTATTAAATGTTTAAATACAATCCATTTTCATTGTAGGAGTTAAAAAAATTAGACAGAAATAGTAATAGTTTATTGGTGTCCTCACCTCTAATAGGGGGGTGTTTATTTATTATAATTTGTGTTAAAACTATTATCACTAACGATCTCTCATTAATGATGTGATATATTCATTTGATTTAACGTTCGTAATTTTTTGGTATTTTTGACGAAATTTCAACGCTTGATAACGAAAATCTGTTTTTTACCGATACTGTCGAAATTTAAATATTCGTGAAATTTAAGGAAATTTGAATTTGAACATAATGTTAGAGTAATGAAGAGAAACTACCTGCTGATTGTATTTCTACGCTAAGTTGGGAATCAGTGGCTTCGGATGGGATTGAAGTTGATTATAAAAGGGAATATATCTATATCAGATATTTTTAGCAGGCCGAATCGTTGATATATGCTACGCAAAGGTCCATTTATTGTTTTTATCGACATTGAATATTTGCGACGAAATAACATGCGTTAAGGATTTGTTTAAGGTCATATACATTGGATGCGAGAATATGTTGGTGGTTTGGTTGAAACCCTCAATCAACATTTACTTAACTTTCTCATTCATCCAAAAAAAAAAAAAAAAAAAAAATTTTGAATCCTTTGTTCATTTGGAATCATATAGAATACAAAGTTCCCGAGCATCAATTTATTTTCAATACTGAAGTAAGTAAACCCTTGTAAAAAATACTTCTTTTCCACATTTTAATTGTCTTTGAATTGGACTGTAAATTTCTTCCCTTGATTGTTCCTGGTTTGAATGTGTCTGAAATTGTTATTCCATTGTCTTGTTCAACTTTCAACGATCTTTTTTTTCGGTGTCGAACCTGTGGTGAAAAAAAACATTACATTATTGTTGAAGCAAAGGTACCTACCTACAACGCTGTGATATAATCAGAATTTCAGAGTATGTTAGTTTAAAAAAAATATATCCTGATTCGATAAAAAATTTGATTAAATTTAATTTTCTTTTATTGAATTTAAATACATAAATATTTTAGAATATCTGATTAATAAATCGAAAATTTTAATTTTTAATTTTTAAATAAAAAGTTGTTCCCAGAGTCCCATTTTGAAAACCTATATGTCCGTATTATGCAAAGTGGATCAATCCCCTCCCCACACACCCCTTTCAACATTAATCGATGTTCAACATTAACATTAATATTTTTAAAAACATTTAAGCATGATTCCTAATAAATTGAATTACTGCAACAGGTTGGTTGTAAGCACTCAATCATTTTAAAAGGACCTCCTTACAAAATAATAACTACCTATTAATTAATAATAATTTCTCTTTTGGTTTTATCCTCGACAATTTACAGCCTCTTATTGACAGTTATCGATTTGTTTGCTGTAAACCTGTTTGTTTCTTGATGTAATTATTTTTTACTGGTTTTTTTTAAGTCAAAATTCTCTAATGGAGTTTTACAAAGAAAAACCCTGACCTAAATTGTCAGAACCTAATTAGAAAATCTTTCTTTCTTATAGTAAAAGAAATATCAAAAACCAAACTCAGGTAACTCAAGGAAAAGTGATATCTATTCCTTTTAGTTTTGCAATATCTTCTAAAATTTTACTTAGTTACTTTAAGCGGTTTTAAATTATTTTGTTATTGGGTTTATTTTTACGTTTCCTATGTACTTGAAGCAACTAATACCTCCGGACAGGTAAAACATGGGTCGGTTATATTGTTTTTGTACCTCTCTCTGTACCCCTGTTTTCTTTACCTCAAACCTCTTCTTATCTCTTCGGAACAAAGGTTGCAAGCCATAGTTTTAGCTATACATAACATTTATTGTTTTTTATAAATAAAAATATATTAAGCCGGATTTAAACTCTTGCCAAATACCAAAAACGTCAAAGATGTGTTAGGGAATATCTTGAATTTTTAAGAAACGAGATTGTCGTGTAGTTAACCTTTTGTGAGAAATATTTCGGATTTTTGTTAGTTCGTTTGATGTCGTTTAAAGGCTACTGTCATTAACCTGATATATATCTATGGTTATTCGTCTTGAGGAAACCACCGAGCCAAATTCCGCAAGGCAGCGACGAGAATGGAACCCAGACCGAAGTGTGTCTGCGAAGAAAATTAGCCGTCCCGTCTATATGTCCGTTGTATTTCGGACTATAACAACTTTTACAAAATGTTATCAAAGAAAAAATTCTAGAAGCAGTGCTTTCTTTATATGATAGGTAGCGCTTTATTCAAACTTCTTTGAGAATCTGAAGGGCACGAACACAAACCAAGTTGTTATCACCTTCATAACACTCAAGTTTTTGACATATACAGACATAATGTGGTTTTAAACCGCGTCGAACCACGTGCATAGCTGATAATCCTACGATCCTTACCATTCAGGTGTACTACGAACCACCACTTTCAACGATTTACACTGAAACGTAAATTTCAGCGGACAACATCTGATCGCTGATCGATTTTCATAACAAGGATGGATTATGGATATAAGCAACATCAGAAAAACTTAAAGAAAGTTTAGAAGTAATCTTAATCTCTTAACATTAGCGCCATTTCCGAACCAGCGGCCGTTCAGAGAGAGTGCAATTTATATATACACTTCAAGTGTATTTTAGATTAGCCGAACAGCGACAGAGACAGGATGTTCTTGGACTTGGCGTAAAGTCACATTTAAGTGTAATGGTTTTGAAGAACTATTGACACTTTACTGAGGAGGGTTAGGTGGTAAGTTGCTCCCCACATCCAACAAAGAAGAAGGAAAAATCCAGTAGCTACGGACGAAAAAAACAAAAACAAAAAATAGTATCTGTATCAACACAATGCACTAGGCATTTATAAATTATGAGGATTAAAATTTACTTCCATTCAAGGGTTCTATTCTTTGATTTACCTCCGCCAAATAACCAACATACAAATTTCTTAAGACGAATGTGAGCAGTGAATTTCCGTTCGGGTGACCTTGTTTTAAATGATGTTGTGACTGGCTGGTTGTTAGAAATAATGATGTAGCCTTACTTTGTAATAATTCATATTATTATTTTTTTAATTTGAGGTTTATAATGTAATTTTTTAGATATATTCGCATTCTAACTTATGTGCCAAGAAACCATCGCTCATTATAGCGCTAATTATGGGCATACCATACTCCAATGAGCTATGCAAAATAGAAATAAATAATTAGTAATTAGTGATGAAAATGAGGGGTCTCCATCGACCTATAGTACATCACTAAGCACGAATAGTAGATTGATATATTGCCTTGTTATTATTTTTTTATATAACTTATTTCAATGCATTTACAATAAATTAAATATATACATTGTCCTTGTTTATGGGAATAAATAGTACGCTTAAGGTAAATAATGGAAAGTAGAATAACAAAATTAATGATTGGTGGCATCTTATATTTCTAGGGAACAATTTTGGCTATATGAGATAAACCTTATGAAATGAATGATTAAAATTTCCTAATGATCATCATTGACTAGCAGTCAACATTTTAGATTTTAAATGTAAATAAACGATCAAATTACCAGTTTTTCTTTTTTTTTTTTGCTGAACACCTGTTTGATTGTAACCTTGCCCAGCAGTTTAATCTTTTTTCAGGAAATAAATTAGGTAAATGGCAATTAATCAAATTGGGAGATTAATGAAGCCAGTAACTCTTTATGATCGGCCGACTATTTTTCATAATTAAATATTACTGGAATTAGATTGAAAAAAAAATGCTGGTAATGCCCTTTGGAATTTTAACATATTAATTTGCATTAGGCATTACGCTACCTTGTAAAGTATAAATTTTGATTTAGATCGTCCGATATCAAACAGGTTTTCGTCAAACAGTGGCCAACCAAAAATCCTTCCCGAATCGCAAGTGACGTGGACTCAAAAGAGATATATAAAAAAAAATAATTCGTGCTAAGCTAATATATTCCTTATTTATTTGTTTGTTTGTTTCTTTATTTAACGTCACTTAAGGCTAATCGGACGGGGGGGGGGGGGGGGGGGGAGAGTCCAGTTGTATTCAGAATAGGGATCTCTAAGGAGTAACTGACATCGTACAGGTTCGGGATCTACATTTTACATCCCCTCCAAAAGACGATGGAACCAAGGATTTTACTGATTAAGATTGAGTCATAAAGTATTAAAATAAAAAATAAAACCAGGATATGTTATGAAGAAAACTTCTAGTGAAAATAAAATATAAAAAACAACCAATTGAGCATTAAGTGACAATAACTAGGTTGCTATTATAACATATATATTTACAAAAAAAAAAAAGCGGAAGTTCCGAGATATTTTGTTGCAGGCGGGATCGGATAACTTGGTAAAAGAAGGATTCCAGAGAATACTTACGGTGGTAGGAAGAGTAAAGGGAATTCATCTGTTAATAATAAAAAAAAAATATTAATAAAAATATGATGTAGGTACATAAAATACAAGAATGGAATGAATATAAAAAACAGAAGAGCTCCGACACTTAGGTCATATTTTCCTTAAGTTACATTTGAAAATAAAAGAAGAAGAAATTTCGCATTCATGAATAAATGAGAAAACTGAATATAATCTCCAGGTGTTTCAGAAATATTCTGTATCAAATCTATATGGCTGGACCACCACACTAACTTTAATTAACGTTTACTGATGGAAAACAAAAAACAAAACAAAAACGTTATTTTAACTCCATTGATATTTTCTTTTAATTCAATCTTTATTCGTGGGTAACCACCTTCTTTAAATTAATCTTTTCTCTTTAAAAATAAAATATTTAAAAGATATTTTCTTATGTATTAAAAAATACTAACTAACTCTCTGGCGCTACAGGCCAGCATGACCCTTGGCCTCCTGAGTTATTCTCCTCCACTTCTCTCTGTCCTGCGCTTCTCTCTTCTAATTTCGAACTCCGAGCTTCTTCGCGTCTCTTTCCACTTCATCCTTCCACCTACTTCTCGGTCTTCCCCTCTTTCCTTTTCCACTGAATTGGGCCTCTAATAATTTCTTCTGTGCGCGTTCATCCTCCATTCTGGCCACATGTCCTGCCCATCTCAGCCTGCTTGCCTTTATGCAATTAACAATGTTTTTATTTTCTAATATTGTCTCAATTTTCTTGTTACTCTTAATTCTCCATTCACCGTTAAGTCTTGTAGCACCGCAAATCCTTCTTATTATTTTCCTTTCAAATACCATCAATTTACGGCAGTCTTCCTGTGACAAACACCAGGTTTCTGCTTTTTAGGTGACTACTGGTCTAATAAGAGTTTTATATAGTTTTAACTTAGTTGCTTTTGATAGCAGTTGAGACCTGAGAAGTTTAATGTTTGTATAATAGGCTATTACCAGCCATTATCTTGCTATTAATGTCTTGGCTGATTATGTTTTCATTATTTAAGGCGGACCCGAGATATACAAATGTGGACACATTTTCAAACTTAAAATTCCTGAAATGAAAGTCGCTGCAGGATCTTCTGATCGCTGCTGAGGATAATTTCAGATATTTTGTTTTGCTTTCATTAACCACAAGCCCTACTTTTTTTCCATTTTCAAATATTATTTCAGAAGCCTCTCTTAGTGCATTTTCACTTCTGGCAACAATCACTATGTCATTAGCATGGTAACAGATTTGCCATGTCCTATCAGCGATAGTGCCCTTTTTAGCTGTATCTTTAACAGCATCATGGAGAGCTATGTTGAACAGTGTCGCAGACAAGGCGTCTCCCTGGCGAACTCCAGATTGCACCCTGAACAATTCACCAACTTTATTTCCTATCACAACTCTGGATGATGTGTTTTCCATTGTCATGCTAATTAAATTTACTAACTTAAGTGGCACCCCACTGTTTAAAAGCACTTTTAACAAAGTCGACCTCTTGATGCTATCGAATACCTGCTTGTAGTCTACAAATAATAAATGCAGATCAATATCATATTCGTAGCATTTTTCCATCATCTGTCTTTTTAGAAAAATTTATTAAAAAATACATCTTACTGTAAATATAAATACCTTAGTTTAGACATTTAAAAGAAACGGCTAATTTAGAAAAGGTAAAGGTATAGGTACTTATATATATGCAATGAATCATCCTATTTTAAACGAAATTTATCCAATTTCGTGCATAAAAATTCGTCAAAATTTCTTGTAGAGCAACATTTTGTGAGAGTTATGTCGTATACATAAACAGAGGTCTGTTAGGTCGAAATCGACATCGCAGTAATGGTCGGACGGGTAGCAGCCGTTTCTAGAAACATACTTAAGGTTTTTCGGTCACCATTTTGATTGAACCCCAACATGATGTCCCACTCTCTCCCCTGGCCCGGGAAACCCCGTATAGCCTTACCGGCGAGGAAAGGGAGGGCAAAAAAAAAAAAAAAAAAGTCGAAATTTATTCGAAGCCTTTAATTATACATGCAAATTTACAAACGCTTGTTATACACAAATAAGATGCTTTCGGCGATGATCAGAAGTCAAACGACTCAGAAGCGATCGCAATTTGCGAGATGACATATTTATAATCTTGTGCTACCGTGCTGTGAGCTTTGAGAAGGCTCATTCTTATTGAATATAAATAGATATTTATCTTAATCTGCATTGATTGGCAATGAATAGTGATAATATTTCCGCCTCACAGGTGTCATGTGAGTGTAGTATTGGCACCAAGCCACCTAGGTTTTGCAGTAATATTATCCAGCATTAAATTTAATTCTGCAATTCCTAGGGATAGTTTGTTCACATTAACAAGTAGCTGGTTCGATTATAAGGCTAAGCCGGTTTAAGGTCGCTTATTTACTGCATGTCCATAATATACAATGTAGGAATTTATATGGAATCAATCTATCAAACAATCGATATTCTGCATTTAAGTTTTAAGTATTTTCATCAATGATAATATTAGTGATTTCTTCTATTTTTTTTCCAGTTTAACTTTTATTTCTTAGTATAAAATATTAATTTTAATTATATTAATTATTAATCTTATTAACGTTCTAGGTTTTAGAGATTTTTACTGCTTCGATGTCCTTTTGTTTTGTATTTTTCACGAATACACCACCTCATCAATTTTCGGTCAGAAGTAAGAATGTCTCAATGATCGCTAAATCGGCAAAACTTTTACTTATTCATAATGCATGCAGTAATTGTTTTAATATAACTACTGACATCTAGGGGTCGCCCGTGGTGTAGTGGTCAGTATTGCAATCTACTATACGAAATGTCGCGGGTTCGCGTCCCGAAGTGGCCCTAGGATTCTTTAATGGGAAAATTAAAAAATCCTTGGCTATGCCGTCCCTCGTATAGGACGTAAAATTGAGGTCTCGAGCCTGTACGATGTCAGGTACTCGTTAAAGATCCCTATCCTAATTATACCTGGATAGGCACAAATCAGGACTACCTCCGTAGGATCGTCCGATAAGCTTTAGTAGCATAAAGTGACGTTAAACAAACAAACAAATGATTTTTCATTACAACTATCTTCTGTTGAATGAAATACGTCTAACAGTCTAACTTTAATCTACAATTCTGTAGTAGATTAGATTAGAGTGCACTGCAAAGATATTGTAACATGTGCTGCATTATCTATGCAATATCTATTGAAAGGTGCAACTTCAATGGGATGCTGCATATTCACATTACTTGATTTAAGTTTAGCTAAAAGTTGAAGGAGTTAAATATTATCAAATTCATCGCCTCTGTAAACATGATTCTGTCATTTAAGGAGCAAAATAAGTGAAAGATTGAGTTCATTTCTTATGTACTTACCTAATAAATAGTTTGTTGAATCCTCTGTAAGAAGGGTTTTATGCACATTTAGCTGCAACAAGCTTAAATCAATCTCGTAATTTTTTTTCTCTTCTTTAAAGCCCAAGACAAGCAATCATAAACCAATTAATTCGCCGAAAGTGGTTCTGAAAGTTGTCAATGCGGAAAATCACACCTCTAAATGTTTTTCATTACATATTTTTTTTAACCTGTTGATCAAATGAATATGTCCCCAGTTTTTTTTTCTTTTTTTTTTTAAGTAATATATAAACGTTATATCTCCTCTAAAATTCGAATAAACGATTTTGTTCTAATTTCAACAAATAATGATTATTTGCTTTCCTCAAAGTCCTGAGGTCGAATCTGACTTGGCAGGATATCTTTAATCTTCTGTCTCAAATTGTTTCTGGGACCGAGAGACCTTCCTGTGGCAAACCCAGCATCTGTAATGTGCGGGTATAGGGGTAAAAGTATGGGGAAAAGACCCTTCATGGGTTTTAGTGGTACTACATCTCTCCTAAAGCATTTCCTTAATTTTTTGTAAACCACAGAAAACGTTTACAAAAAAATTTATGCGATATTTTTGCCTTAATATTTGTTTTCCTAGTTCTCCACTACTGTTTTCTACTAACTGGAACATATTATTCTTTGTTCTCAGGTTTTAAATGGGCAAGGTAGCGCTGAGAGTACGTGACTACAAACCATTTGGAGCGGTTTGTGGTCTGGATATTTATGAGCGGAGGTTTTTTTTTTTTTGTCTTCTTTTCCCATCGGTTGATATTGAGTCTGCTTTGGATTTTTTTAGAGCCTAGAATATCCGTTCGACATTGTATGTCAACACCACTTACAACTATGGTTGCTCTATGATCTTATTGCGGATTTGTACGCATACCTATCAGCTATTACAATTACATTTTCTGCACGCATATCACGCCGCACCGTTATCGTCGTCCGGTTCCTCTTTCGGCGCGTCAAAACTTCTACGTGACATTTTAATTTCATTAAGGCTACTTAATGACATATCCCGGATGAAACTCAAACAGGCGCAAGAAAATAAATACATTTTTATTAACATTTATCTTAGGCCATCCTCAATGAATTTAATGATTGACAGGTTTAAATGATAGATATAGAAATAGGAGTAAAATAGTTTGAGTACGTTACTACGAGTAATGATTATGTTAATAAAAAAATTCATGAAAGTTTAAATGAGGAAATTCAAAATAGCAAACTAGGAAATGAATCCAATAGATTTAAAACTTGCCTATGTCATTCTAAAATTGATAATTTAATATTATTAAATTCATCATAACTTGATATGCTGAAAAGTTATTTTAGGGACCAAGAAATTATAACTTGCAAATAAATGCAGATCCCCTCCCCCCACAGACACCCATGAATGAGGCGTCTCTGGCAACCAGAGAAAACAACACCATTCAGATAACCAACAATTAAGTAACAGCAGCTCATATAAAAGAACACATGCCAAGTTTTAGTTGAGGTTAACATGTTGGCTAAAAGTATGGAGGTATTAAAAAGAGAAATGCATAACTCCAATAGCAATTAAAATTGAATTATGATAATTATATACTTTCATAATTTATATATGATGCCGAAACCAAGACTCGATCCCTGCACACCTCCATCCATCGACCTCTATCCAGACCCAAGTTCTACAAATCTGCCTTAAGATCTGGCAGATCAGAACTTCCATTAAAATTAAATAAAAAAGATTAATTTCGACGTTCTTCCACTTTACTGCGGAGACAGTTACCAACAAAAAACAAGGCTTCTGTTGTTAATAATTGTGAATGTAGAACTTAGATTCCCCCTTCTAAATTCATTTCAATGCTTTATTATAATATATATAATAGGCAAGGATCATTTTTTCTCGTTAAGGGAAAGCTAATTATATATGCGCGAAAGATTACCGAAAAGATTGATTGAAAAGAGCGCTTTGGGAAAGTTTTGTGTGTAAGCATAGAACCTTCGGGTTCGCTAAAGCTTAAATAATAATTATTATTGAGTGGAAATACATCTCGAAAACATAAATGACGCTTACAGTTCAATCATTTATGTTCCTAAGTTGAAACTAAAGTAAAACAAAAATGCGATATCTAAACCAGGAACAGAAATCAAACCGCCAAGAAAATAATAAATATCGCGATTAGAATGTTTAAGTAACCATCAGCTACTTCACTGATACATCTCTACTCTCCTGAGTAACGTCTTTAGTAAGTACTTATTACTTCGAACTCCTTACTGAAGAAGGCAAGGTGTCGGGGTGTAAAATAAAACTAAACTAGATGTGTTGCTTAGATCAAGCGTTACGACGCGGAAGTGGGGTTAGTTGTCCATTCATTTATTCCGATGCTGAGGCGGATCCTACGACATTGACCTCTTGCCAACTAATCTTCTTCTACTCCGATACACCTTTCTCTTCGAACCGGAAATCATTGATCGAACTCATAATGCGATCATTACAAGAAACCAATAAAATGTTAAAAAGAATAGCTATACTATACGAAGACGAAAAAATCTTGCAAAAGACGAAAGAAAATAAAAAAAATATGAGTAAATGACCTAATAACCTCGCCAAAATTATAGAGTAACATGCTTGTGAAGAATATCTATGACAGATATATGGGTTTTAGTATTGCAGGATTAAAAGTTTGGACTTAATAAACATGTCATAAAAGAAGAGATGAGATATACCACTCATTTATTGATTATAATATAATGAGATGTTAGTGATCAGATTAGATAATATGAAGTGATTACGTGGGAATTGAGGTCTTGAAAATTAAACATGGTTAATTTTTTAATAGCCAACATATTGTCTATTTCATAGACATCCTCAGGGCTAAAATGGAAGAAAATAAACAGATGAGAGAAAAACTTACATAATGAAATGTACCAATTTAAAGTGAAATAAGGAATGTAACCAATCATAAACAATTAAAAAAACATATAAGAATAATTGGTTAATGTAAAAAGATTTTTAAAGATGTTAAATATCTGAAACTTATTCTCTTTAAGGGGCAATATTATAAAGTATGAAAACATTCCAAGGATTTAAAGAGGGTTGTATGATGAGGAGAAAGAAGGGATCTTCTAAGAATAGGAGTCGGATTTTTCTGATGGGGAAGGTGAAGCCATAAATTATTCTGACCAAGAACTCGACAGTGACTCAGAACAAGAAGGCGGTCTGGATGATGAATATGAGTCGGATGATGACGATAGGGAATTCGTTTTTGGAAAGGACGGTGAAACAATGTGGTCAACGAAAGATTTTTCGAAACCTAATTCCAGAACGAAGTCGAAAAATATTTTAAAAATATTTCTTGGCCCTTAGGGGGACGCAAAAAATGCTTTTTCAGAAATTGAATGTTTTACTCAAATAATTGATGTAAACATTATAGATCAAATAGTTTTTAATAGTTTCAAATAAGTAGTTGTTTTTAGATTTTTCGAAATATTTATTTTTTTTTAAATATTCAAATTGATTATTATTATTATTTTCTTGTTTTATTTGTATAAAAATCATAATAATACAACATTAATAAATAATTTTAAATTATTCATACACCTATACTTAATTTTAAGTAAATAAAAGTAATGGTGTCCAAAGTCAACCACGCGCCCGGTATTGTAAAAACATTTGGCGCGCCTGGTCTAGGGTTAAAAAAAAAGAAAAAAAAACTGGCGACATATTCATTTGATCAACAGGTTAAAAAAATATGTGATTTTCCGCATTGACAACTTAGGAGCAGCTCAATGCCATAGCAACGAGCTTTCCCGCTCCCATAATTGAATTGAGTTAAATTAAGAAAAATTCTTTTCTCCCTAGAAAGAATCGTCCATTGTAGTTTAGCTTAAATATCTGAATCCCGAAACCTGCCCATTTTTTCTAAAAATTCTTTTATACGAATGTAAAATTCTTTTCTGTACAAAACCGTCGTTTTGTACATACCAACCATTGCACGACTGAGGGTTCGTTGGAGGAATTGTATTGAGGTTTCTTGAAGGTGCCTATACACTCTACGAACACCACCATCGAACAGCCTTCACGTCGACTGTTCGGGTGTTCTAGGTAGTTCATCTGTTCGCCTTAATTTTGGTTTTTCTCAAGTGACAGGAGTAGTTTGTGATATTAGTGCGCCGTTCTCATTCGTCTCCTCTTTTTTTATTTTTCAGATAATATAAAATATATTGATCATAGAGATTTTTTCTTCATCATAAGCTAGCGCTGGGCGCATCGGCGAATATTGATTCGCTTAGCGTCACGTTAAGTATAAATGGCTGTTCGTTTAACGCCGGTACGGCAAGGTTCGAGGATGAACCTGTTCGAGGGTGAGGTTCGTAGAGTGTAAAGGCACCTTGAAAGGTGGTAGCTTTTACCTGTATTTACCTGACTATTGGTAGATGATCTTCACCATACCAACCTTATTGGATAGAGTGTAAAGTCAATTAGTTACATTTTTATTGTTTGTTTGTTTGTTAGTTTAACGTCACTTTATGCCACTAAGGCTAATCGGACGATGTTACAGTGGCAGTCCTAAATTTTGCCTATCCATGAATAATTAGGATAAGGATCTTTAACGAGTACCTGACATCGTACTGGTAGGTACATTTTTATTAATGGAGGTGTGTAATGGTCAACTCTTTTCTTTAAGATAGGATGATAAATTATCTGAATTTTCAGTCAAAAATTTTTTATTTGAAGAGCCTACTTTTCGATTCAAACATGTCAATCTTCATCTGGTGTTGTTGAGTACAAAATAATACTCCGGAATCTCTATTTCTATTATTGTTGTTTAGCTTTGCTCTGAATTGATTCAGGTCGCTCACTAATTGCAATCAATACATCTGGCATCCTAGCTAATAATTGGTTAAGTAGAATTTCCTTATATTTCAGCGTAAAGGTGCCCTTACACGTTCGGTTTTTTCGCCGGACCATCGTTCCAAACCGATGAAAAAAACCGAACGTGTATGGGCAAAAACCGGCGGTTTGGAACGAAGTCCGGGCAACCTGTCGAAGACAGAATTCAGGAACGTCGGGTAAGGGCGCACCGTTCCAAACCGCCGGTTATTTGCTCTTTAAATTAAGAAAATTATTGGTACTATGTTTATAATAGTTTTGTTTTCTCTACGAAAAAATATTTAATAAACATTGATATATTTATTTTAGGTATAAGATTAAAAAATGATTATTATTACGAATATTCGCTCTAATATGAATCTGTCATCTTCGGCAACTACAAAAAAAAAAAAAAAAAAAAAAAAAAAAAAAAAAAAAAAAAAAAATGCAATTATCGATGCTTTTATTACATATTATTTAAGTTTATTTTCCTCAATGTAGGGACTAACATTGTTCCCGATGGAAATTTAAATGATGTAATTAAATAAAAGTGATTTTGATTTCTTTTTTTGTCCAATGGCTCAATATAAATTAAGAAATCCTAGCAGTGCAGTTTAACAATATGAATTTACAACATCTCAAGGAACTGCCCGCAATACCTAACGTCCCCCTTCCCTTCCAATGCAATAATTGTAAAATAAAAAAATAACTTTAAAATTTTAATGAATGTATTTTAGACATAAGATTCCCGTTGGCTACATGAAATTCAAACAATTACCATTATCTTTGCTTTATTATTAATTATTGCATTTTTTTTTCCTCTCAACATATGGACAAACATTCTTGGGATAGAATTTTAAATTTTAATAAAAGTTATTTTCAATTATTTTTGTCTGATGGATCAATGTACAGGGACTTGCAAATGGTTTCATAAAATGTTTTTTGTTTGTTTTTTTTTTATTAGAAAAATAATTAGGAAATTTACGCATTTAAAAACCATAAATGAGTCATAATTCAAACATTAATTTGAATTAAAATATTTTTAATTATTAGAATCAAGGGTTGGGCGGACAGAATGGAACGAACGTGTAAGGACATATCTGCCTCCGTTCCAAACCGACTGTTTTTCCCCCCACCATTTTCCCTCGTGCAAGCCGATGGCTCGGAACAGTGAAAAAACCGAACGTGTAAGGGCACCTTTAGACTTTAAGTTTTTAAGGTCGCCAAAATTTTTAAGTTTGGAAGGTATCTGTCAAAAATCATGGTTTCTTTATCAATGTGTTGAAATTTCGGAAAAAAAAAAAAAATACTAAAATTGTGGCTACTGACTACGGAGATTAAACTAATTGAATAGATCTTATCAATGATAGAACATAAGAGTTGGCTAATAGTTTACCGCTTGGTTAAAACAAATTTAACTTACGCTATAATAACTTAATTTCAAATAAAGGAATGACTTGTACAGTTATTCACTACAAAGAAACCGCCTCAATGCTTCTTTTTAGCCACTTTACACATACTGCTTTGAAAAAAAAAATGTATATATATATATATATATTCTTTACTTTATTAAATTGAATCAAATGTTTATGAAAATACTATAACAACAAGAATCTATCTGCTAACATAACATAACATATACATAACAATAAGAATCTATCTGCCATGTTTGTTTAAACGCCTCTTTTTCTCTTCCTTGGATGTAAATTAAATTTTGATACATTTCTATTATTGTTTTTTACCTTTCTCTGAATAGATTTCTTGGTTATTAAACGAATTGATTTTTATTTTATTTTTTTATTTTTTACTTTAATTAATAACACGTTAGGTGTGGCGGAGTATTTTGGGGGTATCCTGAATTGAACGGTATCGGTCCCAGTGGTCCGACTGCTGGGATTAGCAACGGAGGATATCGGGCGTCGGTGTCCGATGGGAATGATCTGATGAAAGCGTTATCTTTTGACTGGAAAGTGAATTAAAGCGTCTCAAGGGCATTATCTCATAATAAGGATTGAAACTAGAAATAATAGGCGCAGGACAGGCCCCCGGGGTCCTATACAGTATTTAAGCCATATTTTATTGAAAATAGCACTGCTGGAACTATGAATTACCTTACTTATTGATAATTTTTGCTATGTCAAAAGGATTTTTTGCAGCCTTTTACTGCTTTACAAACAATCACTCTATGATTAAAAAAAAAAAGTCTTAGTAAGAAGTATTAAAATAAATATTGTTTTCTTTCTCATATTTATGCAATCATTAAAGAATGTCAAAGAAAATAAACAGAACTACATAGTAAAAAATCAAACACATAAAATTAAAGATTAAAATGAGGTAGCCAGACACGCACTGGTATCGGACCTCGGAGTCCGATTCTAAAAAAACAACAGAATTTCAGCTGTTAGCGACATTTTCTGCACTAAAATGTAATAATCTCATTACAAATCGACTAAATTGAGTGTTTGAAGTGTTCGGACTTTCGGACATTTTCATGTGAAAACCGACTGTTAAGAGGGGAATGTAAGACATCGGACCCCGGGGACCGATGCCGCACCTAACTTGTTAATTCGCAACCGTTAGCAAGGTGCAGACAATCAGCGTGTGAGATGGTCATAGTAGGAAATAATGACATGACAGGCATGAGGAGGGAAAGTACCCAGCACCACCCCCTTCCTGGCTTGAATCAATTACCTCGGCTGTCTGTCTAAGAGAGCAGATCTCTCATCCATCACCTTTTTAGTCTTCTCTTATCCATGCGTATGTCAGCCTTATTCATGATTAAACTGTTCGGATGTCCGTTCAGATAAATAAAAAATCGTTTATGAAGCGCCGTTATGTGCTGGCCGACTGTTTGTAGATGGAGGTTTGTATGTAAAGTTTGGTTGGTCACCTGCCAAGGTGATTTTGTAATAAGTCGTAAACAACGCCGAATATCTGTGAGGAATATGCCCATATGAGCTTAAGTAATTAAGGATACTTTATTAAATTCAACCAAATATTTATGACAATACAAAGATTACAAGAAACTTGCCATATGGTTGGCTTATGAGTTTATGTATAGCTATGTAAGGTTTGTTTGAAATACAATTTTCTTTCGACCAATAAAAATAATTTCTCGTTTTAAACTTGTTTTATCGGAGGATTTTTCTTTTCCTATTAGTTTCACTAAATCATTATTAATTAAGGTTTATCTTACTTTATTACGTTGCTGCACTTTCAATCCATACCCATAACTTCTACATTATATGCATTTACAAGGAAGTAGAAAAGAAAAACTAATCTTTTTTTTTCGGATTAACATTTCGTTTTGTTTATAGGTCCTAATAAGGTAGGATCAATAAGGTGCCATAAATTATGTATAAAAGATTTGCATAAGAGGACTGGTTGAATTCTAAACACTTCTACATTTTTTTCTTCTCAACTCCGAAATCAATTTTAGTCTGGGTTAATTTATTTATTGTATGAATATGTTAAGGAAACAAAATGATTCTGATCTGTTTTTTCTGTCTAAGTGATTTGCAAGCTGATTGTGAATGAAAGGAGAATACTTTTTTTTTTGCTTTTCTTTTAACGACACCCACTGTCTTATTACTCCATTACAATCTAATGTACATTTCTTGTGGCATTTCGAGCTTTGGAAATGCCAAGTGATTATCGTATCGACCTACACATAAAAAGGAAAGGTTTGGATGAAATGCATCGATTTGAATACCTGAATATCGATAGGTTTGGAAGAGCAGTCCCACTCAAGATGAAGAGATATCGGTGACAATGATGATCCCGAAAGCTCGCTCCTTACATGTTCGGATGTTGGCTTCGTTTCCTCGATCGTATCAGAGATTTCCGATTCCAGTCACGTCCGATCCTAGCCTATCCTCTCACCTGGCACTTGATCACTACCCCATCTTCTGTAAATTAATCAGGGTACGTTCGTGGGTGTAGCAGCTTCCACCACTCTTAATGCCTGAGAGCACTTGCTTCTTGGTATTGTTTTGTCTACAAACAATAGAACGCTGTATACATTTTAAGTGCCATCCGTTTGTTATCCATTTACATAATAGCCAATTTTATACCATTAGAAAAATATCAATTAGTTAATTTATGTTATAATTATATATTGGAATAAGGAATAATTATTAATGCCTGTTTACAGTGTTAAATTTTTGCAACCGAAAGTTGCACATTGGGGAAAATTTTGTGATTCAGCGACCAAAAATCTATTGTAGGATACTTTTTTCAAAGAATGTGGAATGTATAATGCAATAGCGGCACAAGTAAGTAATCAGAATAAGAATTACCACTTACCGCTTTTGACCGGATCTCTTCAGGTTTGAATTTTCTTTCTTGGGAGCTGCCAAGTGGAAATCTAAACTCTGAACTCCTACTTGAACTGCCTTTAAGATCATTCATTGTTATAGTGAAAATCTGACGTCAACCAATTTCGAACGTTCAAACCACTTTCGGGAGAAAAAAGAAATAAAATGCAAAAGAGGGCACACGGGGTGACACTAGCAATTAATATGAATGTTAACGTAAAGACTTATAATGGAGGTACTTGCCCAAGCAACGAAAGCTAACAAAAAAAAAAAGATTATGAAGAGATAGCTAAGTTGGCAGGACGGAAATATGCGATCTAGCGGGAGCAGTAAAAAACATAGGAGGCGCGAAGAGGACTCAATTTAAATTTAACAGAAAGCGAGTCTTCTCATTTTTACAAAAAAATAAACAATTATTTTGAAACAAAACAAAAAGACTTATAATTGCTTTAACATCTATCTAATATCTACCAAATTACGTTAATCGAATAATTCTTTTTTCATCAATAACCATGAGATTTTTTTTATTAGTGAGAATAAAAAAAATATAAATCAAGTCACTTTGGGAATTTCATATTGATTTTTATATGAATCATTCCTTCACTTTAATTTAAATAAAATATTTGATTAGGTACGAGGTCATACATAGAGGATGAAATGAGTATTATTATCTATTGAGCTTTCTGCTCATATAAACGTCTTTTTCGGGCATTTGCTCATTTTGAAAGATTTTTAAAAAATGAAAGTATATTATATGATTTATTACAATTAGAGGCCGAGAATATATTCAAATTTTCTTAAATCAAATTCAAATTTGAATTTGGTTCCAAAAAAAATAACGGTTTTTATAACATTAGTCAGCATTAAAATCCATTAAAAAAAATTTCAATTTAAAAAATCAGACAAGAATATTCAGGGCTCAACTTCTTATTTTCTTGTAAGAGATCTAATCAGCTATTAGTCTTAGACATGGGCTCAGTATATTAATCTCTTATTTTCTTTTAGATTATGATTGATAAATAACAAAATTATCAAATAAAAAAAAGGTTGAAACTAAAACTAGTTTAAGTATAGCTTTTTAAACCCCGTTTTCACTATGATATATAAAGTTTTTTTTTCTTTTCTTGCCCGAAGACTTGCTGTCGCTATTTTGTCTACCACCAAGGCAATTAGTCGCTAGTATGAGATAATATTATCTGTATATTGTAATATTGTTTGTTTGTTTATTTACCGTTACTTTATGCTACTAAGGCTAATCGGACGATGCTACAGTGGGTCTCGAATTTTACCTATGGAGTTCTAATTATTATATGGAGCTTAAACGAGTACCTGTCATAGTACAGGCTCGGGACCTCCATTTTACGCCCTATCCGAGGAACGGCTGAGCCAAGGATTTTTTACTCCTTCTAAAAGATCCTAGTGCGAACCCGGCACCTTTAGTATTGTACGCTGCTATTCTAACAACAACACCACAGGTGACCCCTATATTAGAATATTAAACATTAAATATGTTGTAACGCTGATGAGTGTTTAAATAACTTTATTGACGTATAATTACAACAATAAATGTAATTCACGTTACTCGAACGTAACTAGCAGTGACAAAAGTGTGTCTAAAAAGTAACGGTATTCTTCACTGTCCGAGGTTAGACTAAGCCACAAGGCAATCTCTTCTTACATATGGTCTGTTATAGAACCACCCAAAAAGGCCTAGAACGTTCCAAACATGTGATCACGCAGTAGAATACATGCCTGTAAGTTCTAGAAACTTCTAAGCGGTAACAAAAAAAAATCTGGTGCGTGCGCGCAACACACAACTTTCACTTACCAACTTACTTAGATAAGAAATTAATGCGTTTTGTTAATGCCACTCCTCAAAGTTACTCATTTTTCCACATTCATTTCTTATTTTTGTTTTCATTTGCTCAAAACATTTGAATAATGATAGGGCTTACCTGATATTAAATAACACCTAATTTTCATTAAACAAGACGAATATGATAAAAATCGTTAAAGGCGTTTTTGAGATAGTCGAAAAATTGGAAAAAAGTAATGAAATAAAGTGCCCCCTCCGGTTGATCAATTTTGATGAAATGTTGGATATCACATCTTTGGCATATACATACATCAAATACCCAGTTTGATCAAAATCGTGAAAGCTGTTTTTGAATAAATAACAAAAACACGTGAAAATGATACAAAACATATTAAGTAAAGTCCCCCCTCAGGTTGATCAATTTTGATGGAATGTTGGCTATCACACCTTTGGCATATACATACATCAAATACCCAGTTTGATGAAAATCGTGAAAGCCGTTTTTGAGTAAATAAAAAAACACGTGAAAATGATACAAAATTTATTAAGTAAAGTCCCCCCTCTGGTTGATA
Source organism: Aelia acuminata (assembly GCA_911387785.2). Lineage (NCBI taxonomy): Eukaryota > Metazoa > Arthropoda > Insecta > Hemiptera > Pentatomidae > Aelia > Aelia acuminata. The sequence continues at coordinate 24,125,139 of OU426979.1, forward strand.
AATTTTGATGAAATTTTTACAGTCATATCGCGGGCATATTAATATATTGTAGAGAATAATTATTAAAAATCACATATGATTTTAGTCATTATTGAAAATAGTCGAGTTTAATTAAAAAGGCTAAAAAGCAAAATTTCGGACTTGAGCTCGTAAAATAAGAAACGGTGGCGAACGCACTGCGACACCTGCAAGTGGGCGAAAACGAACATATCGTTGTGGTACGTACGAACGTTTTTTATAACAACCAAAGACAATGTATTTATATTTATATTTTTATATGTTTATTGAGAAATAAATATTTTCATTAACCTTTATATTTATATCTTTATTGGGGTACCTTCTAATACATGAGTTAGCTCCGTTGTAACTTAGAATCTATAACCCCGATAAGTGGTGACCCCGACGTGATAAAATAAGACGTAATGATGCCTGCAGATAGAAACATAAGCGAATCCCAGCAACAGCTACCTATAGCGGAACATTCCGCGTTTCACTCAGAGATAGCCTCTTTTACGGGAGCTACATCCCGCCTACCTCCATTTTATAAAACAAACCCGAACCTTTGGTTCCTACAAGCAGACGCCGTATTTGCAACTTCACGGGTTACATCGTCCCGAATCAAATTCCAGTCAATCATAGCCAGCCTGGATCTCGAGGTGCTTACACAGGTAGCGGATCTTCTTTCATCTCCCTCTGATGACCCGTATAAGCAGCTGCGTGATAGGTTAATTTTGATTTATGGCGAATCCGAAACTCGGCGAATCAAAAAGCTTTTAGAAGAAACCCAGCTCGGAAGCCAGCGGCCATCTCAGCTCTTTCGTCAGATGACCCAGCTAGCTGGTTCGACAATTAGCGCGGATGTCGTCCGAACATTATGGTTTCGAAATCTACCCCCACGCGTTCGGGAAATTTTGGCTGCGACCAAGCAGGAAGACGTGGATGCCCTTACAAGCGTAGCCGATAAGATCATGGAGGTCCTGAGGTTTACGCTCTTTCATCACAGGTTCCTTCGGTTCCCAAGGCGAGTTCCAGTAACGATGAAATCTTGGAAGAGCTTAGGAAACTTAGGGTAGAGGTAGCAGATCTTAAGAAGAGGTGCAGGTCTACGAGTAGGGATCGGCCCAGCAATTCCCAGCAGCGAGAACGCTCCAAGTCCCTTAATGATGGACTCTGCTTCTTTCATCATAGATTTCGCTCCAAGGCTAGAAACTGTAGACCCCCTTGCAGCTGGAAGTCCCAACCACCACGGGATTTTTAGAAGGGCCGATGAATCAAGCGGCCGTCATCGAAGCCCAACCTCAGCGCCGCCTTTTTATTACTGACAAGAGGTCCGGTCTTTCCTTTCTGGTGGATACCGGTGCCTCTATTTCCATTATTCCTCGCAATCCTCTTACTCATCGCAAAGCGACCGACTACAGCCTCATCGCCGCAAACGACACCACCGTATCAACGTATGGCGAGAAAACGCTTTACCTAGATATTGGTCTTCGTCGCGTCTTTCCATGGACCTTTTTGATCGCGGATATCGGCAGGCCTATACTCGGAGCGGATTTTCTTTTTCATCATAGGCTCACCGTCGACGTCGGCAGCAGGCGGCTCATCGATCAGCATACGGGATTGAAAGTAATAGGGAAGATCTCTTCCATCGCTTCACCTTCGATTTCGACCATACCCGATGGTTGCGCTTACGCACACATTCTACGGGACTTTCCTAGCATCACACGTCCCTCGCCCATCCGTGGACCACCAAGGCAAGTCGTGGAACACCAAATAGAGACTAAGGGACACCCTGTGAAGAGCAAAGCCAGGCGATTACCACCGGAGAAATACAAGGCTGTCAAAGAAGAATTCCAGAGAATGATGGATGAAGGAATCTGCCGGCCATCGAAGAACAGCTGGTCCAGTCCACTTCACGTTGTGACGAAACGGGACGGGAGTTTTAGAATCTGCGGAGATTACCGCAGGCTGAATGAGCTTACTGTTCCGGACAGATACGCGGTTCCGAACTTGATGGACTTTACCAACCATCTCGACGGGAAAACAATCTTTCCGACCCTCGATATTACACGCGCGTACCACCACATTCCTATAGCCGAGCAAGATATTGAGAAAACGGCAGTTATCACCCCTTTTGGTCTTTTTGAATTCCCAAGGATGACATTTGGCCTAAAGAATGCTGCCCAGACTTTTCAACGGTTTATAGACAACATGTTGCGAGACCTACCTTTCGTTTTTGCATATTTAGATGATTTCCTCGTCGCTTCCCAAACAATTGGAGAACACGAAAAGCATTTACGGAAAATATTCGCACGCCTGGATGAATTCCACTTGTCGCTGAACGTCGGTAAGTGTGTTTTCGGAAAGCGAGAAGTTGACTTCCTTGGTTACAGGGTAGATGCAGACGGGATCCAGCCCCTTCCTTCGAAGGTGCAGACAATCCTAGATTTTCCCCAACCAAAAACCAAATGCGAACTAAGACGTTTCCTGGGTATGCTTAATTTCTATAGGAAATGTCTACCGCATGCAGCCCACATCCAGGGACCCCTCAATCGGCTTCTTCATAACGCGAAAAAAGGTGATAAAACTCCAATAGAATGGACAGAAGAGACTACAAATTCGTTTGAGGAAAGCAAGCGTAGCCTGTCAGAAGCGGTAAAACTTGCGCACACCGCATCTAATTGCGAACTTTCTTTAGTCTGCGACGCATCGAACAACGGCATTAGTGCAGTCCTGCAGCAGCATAAGAATGGGTTTTGGCGTCCACTAGGATTTTTTTCCAAAGCTCTCTCACAGACGCAGAAAAACTACGCCACCTACGATAAGGAACTCCTTGCGATCTACGAAGCAGTGAAGCATTTTCGCTCACTCGTCGAAGGCCTCAATTTCTTCATCGTGACGGACCACAAGCCACTCACACACGCTTTTGTCCAGCAGTCAGAGTCGACATCTCCACGTCGAATACGGCACCTCAATTTCATAAGTCAGTTCTCGACTGACATCCGTTACCGACCAGGGAGTGAGAACGTTGTGGCTGATGCCCTTTCACGAATCGAGGAAGTGGACCTTCCTAATGATCTGGAGGCTCTTGCTGAATACCTCGATAGAACTGAAGCTGATGTCAATGCCCGGAACCGAGTCGAAGCTACTTTGCGAGACCTCAACGAAAACAGCTAGACCCTACGTTCCTCCTGAATTTCGACGCTCCACTTTTAATAGGCTCCACGGTTTAAGTCATCCAGGGATCAAGGCAACAAGGAAACTTATCTCCGAACGTTACTTTTGGCCTGAAATGAACGCTGACATAGGCAACTGGGCTAAGACTTGTATACAGTGTCAAAGGGCTAAGGTTCATCGACATACCACAGCACCACTTGGCACGTTTGAACCTGCGAACCGTTTCCAGCACGTCCACTTGGATATTGTAGGACCTTTGCTGCCATCGGAGGGGATGCGATATCTTCTTACCCTGGTGGACCGAACGACCCGCTGGCCGGAAGCCGTGCCCATCCCCGATATCACCGCCTCTACTGTCGCACAGAATTTTTACTCCTCGTGGATATCACGATTTGGTGCACCACAGCGTGTTACCACTGACCAGGGTCGCCAATTTGAAGCGGAGTTGTTCCAGCGACTCAGCATTCGCATGGGGATCCACAGACAGCGAACCACCGCTTACCATCCGCAAAGCAATGGATGCGTCGAAAGGTGGCATCGTTCTCTAAAAGCTGCCCTAATGGCACATCTGGCGTCAACACGATGGACCCAAGTCCTACCCACCGTTCTCTTAGGTCTACGATCAACTTTCCGAGAAGACATGGGTGCGAGCGTAGCCGAAGCGGTTTATGGACAGCCACTACGTCTTCCAGGAGACTTCCTAGGAACACAGGATTCACCAGAACCCTGCGTCGCACTTCAAGCTCTTAACCCTTTAACTGCTACTAACACAGATATGTGCGGTGGGCAGGCGTGCCTCTAGTGCTACTAACACAGATTTGTGCGCTTAAGGAGCGCGCCTCCAGTGCTACTATCACAGATTTGTGATTCTGAACGTCTGCTACTCGCACATATTTCTGTGCCGCTGAAACGGCATCTAGCGGTCTCTAAATCAATCTGTGGACTCTTTGATTACCCAGTAGGTAGCGCTTTTCATTCTATGCCAGGTCTGAGTGGCCAGACCTTTTTATACCTACCTGGTTTGGCATAGGCCAACCTTTTCAAGTCCCACAATACTTGAACAGTATTGTACTGTTCGTAGTAAACACAAAAATAGAAAATTAACGATGTATTGCTGTGATGTTTATGAAGTACCTTTGAGCTTATTGCCGTGCTTTGAAATGTATCACAAGAACATTATTGAAAAAAAAAAAAAAAAAAAAAAAAAAAAAAAAATTGACACTAACAATGGTCCAAAGGTCTAAAGTCCGGATATAATGAGGATGATTTTTTTTTTTTTTTTTTTAAATCGGAAATGACGAATTTGCGATGAAAAACTAGCAAAAAGAACTCAGCACTGGGTGGTTGCTCAAGCGGCAGCCCCGTAGCACCCACTCAAGGTTAAGCCTTGGACTGTTCCGCAGCGAACAGGTTAAGGACGATTTGGCGCGCTTGAAGCCCGTAGACCCTCGAACAACAGTAAGGAAGACATTCCGGCACAAGGATTTATCCACCTGCACTCACGTTTTTCTACGCGAAGATGCGGTTCGTAAACCTCTTGTGCCACCTTATTCTGGACCACATAAGGTTATAGACCGAGGTGAAAAGATTTTTACGGTCCTTCTTGGCGACAGGAACGTAAACGTCTCGATAGACAGGGTCAAGCCGGCGTATTTGTTAGAAGATAACAACGACTGCATGCCGCAAATGCCTCATCAGGAACCTTCACCAACACAGGACGTGGCCTACGAATTCACAGTCCAGCAGCCCATTTCTGGATCGACCAATCCTCCCCAAGAACATGCAAGACGGGTGTGTTTCGGTGACTCCGTCACCCGAGGGGGAGCGATGTAGAGAATAATTATTAAAAATCACATATGATTTTAGTCATTATTGAAAATAGTCGAGTTTAATTAAAAAGGCTAAAAAGCAAAATTTCGGACTTGAGCTCGTAAAATAAGAAACGGTGGCGAACGCACTGCGACACCTGCAAGTGGGCGAAAACGAACATATCGTTGTGGTACGTACGAACGTTTTTTATAACAACCAAAGACAATGTATTTATATTTATATTTTTATATGTTTATTGAGAAATAAATATTTTCATTAACCTTTATATTTATATCTTTATTGGGGTACCTTCTGATACATGAGTTAGCTCCGTTGTAACTTAAATTCTATAACCCCGATAATATCAAATACTCAGTTTCATCAAAATCGTTAGAGCCGTTTTTGAGAAAATCGAAAAAAACGTAAAAAATTATTAAATATAGTACCCCCTCCGTTTGACCAATTTTGATGAAACTTTTGCTGTCACATCGAGGGCATATACATACACCAAATACCCAATCTCAGTAATGTACGACCAATAGTTTTTGAGCTAGTCTGTTCACACACACACACACACACACACACACACACACACACACACACACACACACACACACACACACACACACACACACACACACACACACACACACACACACACACACACACACACAGACACACAGACCATTTCGCGGGACTTGGTTATTTGGACTCAGGGGACCCTAAAACCTGTATCTCCGTTGAAAACTGGAAGTCAAAAATTTTCACGATCGCAATACTTCCACTTACTATATATTTCATATATAGGTAAGTGAAAGTAAAAATCTGTTTTGATTTCTCGTCTCACTGTCCCCTCCTTAGAGACATAACTCCCCTAGATGTCTTCTTTGCCACAACGGCCTGCTCTGTGTAATAGTCTCTTCTTGAATAGGCTGCGTCTGTGCTTCTTCATCATGGGTCCCTGCATATGGCGCTAAGCGATTATAGAGGACAACCATTGGCTTTTCGGCGAATAAATACATTTCTACATCTGTATCTACATAGAAGTCAGTTAATCTAAACATTTATGGCCTCATCTTACGCAAAATTTGATCTTCTTGAACAGGGTTGCCCAAATCGGGGGCTCAAGTCCAGCTTAAATTAAAAATCTCCCCAAACTTCTCCAACCACCGACCGCTAACCACCAAAATATACATTTTTATATTGTTTAACGTCAAACGTTAGACAAGTTATGCTACTAAGTCTAATCGGATGTTGCTACCGTGGGAGTCCTCAATTTTGCCTCTCAATTAAATAGGATATAGGATATAGATTACTTTAAGATTACTTGACATCTCAATGGCTTGAGTCTTCCATTTTACGTCCCATCCGAAGGACGGCTTATCCGAGGATTTTTATTCTCTTTAAAAAATCCTAGGGCCACCTGCCGGTTGTAAGCTGCTATGCCAGGGTGACTCCTTTTTTTTTTTATGGGCCCTTTTCAATTAATTTTGTGGGGGGTGCGCGGGAACCCCGATACAGAAAAATTTGGGAACCCCTGGTATAGAATTTTTTTTACATTTGGTATATCATTAGTTTAGTTTGCAGGAACATCGGCGAAATATATTTGAAGATCGGTTTTGGCTAAAAGTTTTTCTTGTAGAATATTGTCTGAAAAAACAAAAAAATGTCGCTCGTTACAAAATCTGATATCCTGTAATGCATTCGTGCTATAAAATGTGATGCACGTGTGGCTAGAGCTATCCTTTACCTCGGACTGTCCTTGGAGGCCTCGTAGAGGAATCTCCATTCCAGCGGGAGGCATCCTCCCAGATAAGGATCTTCGGTCCACTCTTCAAGAGGAGGCGGTGAATGTGGACAAAGTGTTTGGGGGAGTAAAGTGCCACTTATCCTACCAAGATAGCTCTTTCTTATCGGCGAGTCTTCTCTGAATGTTGGAAATAAAAGCTGCAGTGTTTTCACCCCAAATCCGACTTCCACGAGTCTGTTTTCCGTGTTTAACTGAAAATATATATATGGGAGTGTGAATATATTTCTTTTATATTTAAATCTATATTTGACACAAAATAATTGTAGAAAATATTTTAAATACTATCATCATTATCATTAATATTACTTACAACTAATTACGAGCTAACTCGGAGAATTTCGTACTACCATAAATATAGGGTAAACCATACAGTTATTGACACCCTTAAGATTACAATTCTGTGGTGAAATTAAAAAAAATACTTTTCATGAAGGGATCAAATTGAAACTTCCTATAGTTCCTCTTTATTTATCCTTATAAAAACTCGGGAGTCAAAAGTTGGGTCAAAAGTTCAATAGTTTTACCTTATGGCAATATTTGTTGTTAAAAGTACAAAAACTAGTTATTGACAACCTGTGGATTTAATTGTGAAATCTTCCCTATGGTTAGTTTGTTAAATTTTTACTTCATAGATGACTTAGAGGACCCTTCAAACGTAAGAATCATGTATATCTTAAAATAAAATTAGGACTTGTTTACTTATGTCTTTAAGTTAAAGTTGGGGTGTCAATAAGTGTACTGAGTGTCTAAAACTGTATGGTTTACCCTCTATGTGCCAAAAAACAAAACAAAAAACAAGTGGAACTTTTGTACAGTAATGAAAATTCCACACCTTTGTTAAAATTGTTAAAGTAATAAATAAAAGCTAATAAAAAGCTGTAATTTGATTAACCCATTTTTTCACTGAGAGCCGTTTACTCATAATTTCATGACGAAATTTTTTGGTTTAATTGATTTTACTAATTAATGTATAGGATTCTATATTATTTTTAAAATTTTCAATGATGGTTTAAATGATTTTTTTCAAATTTTATACGCTAAATTGGTTTTCAAGAATATCACGAAATAGAAAAGTTAGCAACTTTAAAAAAAAAAAAAAATGTTAACTCTAGACATGTAGGCTCAAAATGTAGATGTTCTGAACGTAAAAAATAAAGTAATAAAATAAAGAAAAGTTTTGTGACTTGGTTGACCCATTTTGTCCCAGATAGGCGTTTACACATGATGTATTATTGTGAAATTGTTGGTGTTATTTCTGTTTCTAAATAAATTATTTTTAAGAATGTGAAAGACAGTTTACATGTTTTATTTTAACTTGGTTACTCCTATAAGTACACTTCAGAAAAGTAAAAATTCATGCTAAATCATTGGTTTTCAAGAATATCACAAAAAAAAGTGTTTTTAGCAACTTTTAAAATGTTTTCTATTTCTATATCTTGATTAAATTTAATGTATTAATAATATTAAAAAAGAAAAAAGAAAAAAACCGAAAGTGATTTATTCTTTCAGTTTTGACACATTAATGTTTTCGAATACTTAATAGCATTCCTGAAGGGCCATAATTTTACAAACAATTATATTTTATTTTTTTAACGTGTATTTAGAAATAGAAAGAAACTCTCAAAATTAAGATTATTTCTAAACTTTGGACGAAATAGATTAATAATTGTCCGATTTAAATGACTCTGCGTAGGGAATCGATAGATATTCCTATTCTTTATCTACACAACTAACAATTTTGAGTTATACGCCAAAAGAACTCCATGGCGGATGTCAAATATTCTGTCCAACAGCAATTTGAGCACCTTCCGGACAACTTTTTCAATGTTTCTTCCTGTCTGGGCCTAATCGGACTGTTACGTACATTTTAAAACATAAAGCAGCCAAACCGGTCCAGTCTTGCGTACGTGATCCAATTCATACGATAATTTACTATAAAAAAAAGTGGGGATTTTTGCGATATTTTATGATTAATATGCTGTTCCGGTAAACATTATAAAAATCGGTCTAGCCGTTCTTGACGCATAATGGTCTAAATATCACAATTTTATCTTTAAAACTTAGTTAGGTACCTAGCATACTAGCACTTGTCATAGGTTATTTTTAGAAACTAAAAAACCTTAATTTCTCCAGGTATTCCAACGTATTTGGGACTACATCAATATCACCGAAATCCTTTTTAGAGCCTACGCCCAATTATTTTGCCTTATCCGATTTTATTTAAAGCCCTGAAACTTAACCGGCATTCATTTAAGTATTTGAATACTACCTTAAAAAAAATCGTTAACTTCCTTAAGAAAATAAATGTAATGTAATAAACTATCAAAAAAAAATTAAATAAAAAGAGTATATTTATATAAATAAAAAAAAGGCCAATATTCACCAAAAAACAATATTAAATTTTATTTTGGCAACCTTTCGGCTTCTAGAGCCATTTTTAAGCCTGTAAGCACATTTACATAAATTATTAATTTCTAAATTTATAACAATATATAGAATTTTTTTTTTTTTAACATCTTGCTTTTACCTACCATGTAAAAAAACTTGTTGCTGTGACAGTAGCTGAGACAGTTGCTCGGAGTAGTAGTGGCAGTTATTACAATATATGGCTTCATTTTAGATGTTAAAATGACGCCTCCAGCAACAAGTTTTTTTTATTTACACCGTTAAAAATAGTTTTATTCTAAATCACCGTAAAAACAATCCCGAATATGGATGCATGGCTTGAAAATGGCCCTAGAAGCCGAAAGGTTGCCAAAATACATTTTACTATTGTTTTTTGATGAATATTGTTTTTTTTTATTTATCTAATTATATATATAAATGGTTTTTGGAACACCAAAAAAACTGTTAATTTATGACAACTTTCCTCTCTGACAACCGAGTCAAACTTTCCTCTCTCTTGAAGAATTTCGTGGCTATCCTAAAGCAGGAGAACGAAAAACCGACCTGCAGCCGAATAAAGTTTTTCGTTAATTATGGTGTTGTTTTTTTCAAAGTGGGGAAAATGAAACAAAATTTATTTTTTGGAAAATAGCTGCTCTCGGTCAGACATCAAGCATAAAATGATGTTTGACGAATTTCTTACATAGATTAGATCCTAAGGTAACATGGAAAAAGTAAAAAATTGAAAATAATGGGTAAAAGAAACTTTAAACACAAGATATAAAAAAAAATCATATTAAAAACCAAACTATATATAGAGTCTCTCTCTCTCTCTCTCTCTCTCTATATATATATATATATATATATATATATATATATATATATTATAGACTCAATATATAGAGACACCAGCTCCAATCTCCCTACGTCCAGTACCTAGCTGCTCATATAATACCTTATCTGCAGCTTCGCTAATCTTACCTTTTATAATTCATAGGATACACCTAGAGTACAGCACTGGAAAACCGCAACAGGGACATATATACTAAAATTTAACTTATGCATTTTTTTATTTAATAAAATATATATGTAGATATTTCACGTTACATGTAAAAGCAGTTTCCTAATACTCCAGTATCTTTTACTCGTAGTACCAATCCCATATCTACGGCATTAGTTCTGTTAATGTGGTTATATAACATTGCTCTGTAGATTTCCACATATCTGCGATTACTTATCTTCAACAGATATACATGTATATGTACACACATTATTTGTCAGTTCTGATTATTGGAGTGTAAGCGGATTAGATAAGTTGAATAAATTACTGAGCTAAATGTATTTTTTTAGTCATTAAGTACACTGTCACGAAATGAATTTTCTCCTGTCAAGCAAGAAACGGCGTAAAGGGTTTAATGAGTGAAGTCAGTTGCAAAACGAAAAAAAAAATTATTACAGGCAGCAAAAGTTGTACACAATAAAGTAACTGGAAAAGGTAAATTGTATACTTGCGACACCAGTAAATTGTTTTCTCATAAAATCTAACTCTCTTTAAGTGAAGATAAATACACCCTTTCCTTTAAAATCTTGGAAACCTTATTTACTTTACCCTCGTAAAATATTTCACTTGTAGTGTTTTTAAACAACAAGAATTTTACTACCTCTCTAAAACTGATAGTTACTTTCTATACAATTTAGAGCACTCAAAAAAAAAAAAAAAAAAAAACTTCAAAGATTTTTCTCACTTCAAACAAACGATGATTAAATTCGTTACGTGCCTGATGTTTGTATTTTCTTCTATGTTTACGAAACTCGGTTCACCTGTCAGTTTATCCACCAGTGAAGTGAAAACAATTATGTACATTAATAAGATAATTAATGCTGGACTGACAGGAAGGCACCTAAGTGGAGGGCTGAGTTATAGATGGGAAGATTACTTAATGTCAGATCTTATCATTTTATTTTTCGACGGAGCCTCGTGAAGGAAGTATGCTAAGCCCCTTTTTGTATCATCGTTTCCTTACCTTCGATTCACTGTTGTTATTTTATAATTGTTATTGCTATTATAAAATGTTTGTTTGAATTCTAGATTCGAATTTTTAACCCCCCCCCCCCAGTTAAGGAATTTTAAAACTGGGGTAAAAAGAAAAAAGAAAAAAAAGAAATACTCTTTCTCAATCATTAAATTGCATATTCTTGGCTCGGTATTTTCATGATAATTGTATGTTCTTAAAATTAGGAGGTGAAATCTGAATAATGTAATTTCATAATAAATAATTGCATATATATTTTGATTGTATGAGGTTTCTCGATCACCATATTCGAGATAAGAATACACTTGATGTATATACATTTAATAGTTTTGTAGTTATTTAATAATCGCAAAAACGAAGATTATATATAAAATCTTTGAGGCACGGAGGAATGACATTTTGATGTTGAAAACTCGGTTTTTATCTCTTTTGTGTAATTTATTTTAGACAATTTTTCTATGTTTCCGTGTATAAGGATAATTTTAACCATCCAGTTCGTATTTAAACTTCATAAACGTTAACCTGAAAATAAATAATGTAAGTTTTTCAAAACTAACCATACAGCCCTTATCCATTGTTTGTATTCCGTACATGTGTCTACTGTTTGTTTGTTTTTTAACGTCACTTTATGCTTCTAAGGCTAATCGGACGATGCTGCAGTGGGAGTCATAAATTTTGCCTATCCAGGTACAATGGTACCGGATTTCATGTCCTATTGAAGAGACGGCATAACAAAGGATTTTTTACTCACGTTAAAAAATCTTTGGAGAAATGCGGGTGGCGACCTTTAGTATTTGTAGGCTGCTATGCTAACCACTATACCACAGCTGATCCCACATTGGAGTGTATTTATTGGATTGAAAATAAATATACAATTATCATTCTTTTTGGGCACTCCTAAAATAATTCGGAACATTTTGAATTGCTCAAATCGTACACGCTATCCTAAAAAGAGGATACAAATTATAGTAAACGTGGTCGGTTTAACATTTAAACGGTAGGAATTTCCTCATTTGAACTTTTTTTTTTTTTCAGATTCTTCCTGAGATGGTTATTATGTTTCTTGGGTTATGATTTTATTTTTAGAGAAGAATTAAGTAGGTAAATATATGCTTGGTAACTGTCAGTGATCTTAACGCACCTTACCGAAAATCTTCCCGATCTGTCGGTGGTTCGGCATGAGATTTTAGCGTGGTAAACGCGTTTAGAAAATTATAGTGCTTCCTTAATCGGGAAACGCTGCTCGTGAGATCATGCATCGAAACCTCTACTCGTCTATTTTTGTTTCCTCAGCTATCGGAAGGCTCTTCCAAAAGAAAATAAATATCGCCAAATACCTTCTTAAAAACTATTTCAAGGGTGTTCTGTCTCCTTCATTATATTGTTAATATTAATGTGCTCGATCACCTTCACTGATATTATTGATTTGTTTTGGGTCTGTCAGTTCATAGTTTTTAATTTGTTATATGTATTATTTTTATAATGAATATTTATAAATGAGATTAGTTATCTAGATTATCTAGATTGGAATTTCGTTTGGTCCAATTGATTTATTCCATCTTGTTTATATGTTTTAGTAAATGCCAAAGCCGGTAGATTTGAAGTGATTTATTGATATCCAGGTGCGAGATAAATTTTTCTGAATCGACAAATATATAATTCTAAAACTGATCAACTAACTTGGCCTGTCATTCTGTCATTAGGGCCTTTCATTACCAGAAATAATATAATATTATGTATAGCTGCAGTGTTTATGTCATTTTATGTTGCTCATACAAAAAAAATAAATAAATAAAATACAAAAGGATTAGTTTAAAAAAAAAAATAACTTGCTAATGATTGATTGATGATTGATTCCTAATCTTGACCTAAAATTTATTCCATGATGGTAAAACATGCAATCATTAAAAAAAAACTCGACTGTTGATGAAATTAGGTCCCTTAAAAAAAGAAATAAGGAATAATGAATCGAAAAGTACTAAGCACTTTTAAGTTTTGCAATTCAATACTCTATAATTTATGGAACATATAATATTAATTAATATAAGCATATAAATGTGGAAAAATGAGTGAAGTTGAGGAATGGCATTTGCATATTGTCGAAACACGTCGATTACTAATCTAAGTAAGTTAGCAAATGAAAGTTGTGTGTTGCGCGCATCGCACCAGATTTTTCTACTTAAGACCTGGCGCAACGGAAGAATTTACATTATTTTTACATTTGGGCTAGGATTAGAAAATTATACCCGTTATCAAATTTTTATTTACTAAAATATATTTATTTTCTCATGTGGATTAATGGAAACATCAGATTAATGAATGGACCTGTTTTACAAGAATATTGCATGGCAAATCTTCATCAATCTCTAAGATACGATAATCAATGATCAGAAACTTCGTTCGGTTAAAAGAAGACTAATATATACTGAAAAATACCATTTAAAAACGTTAATCTGACTTGCTTGGAATTTGTTTATTGTAAAAATATTTTCTTCCTCCCAATTACCTTATGAAACTATCTTCTTGGTTTAAAATTATTTAATATTATACTACCTTACTTTTCAGTGTTATAATAGATACATTATAAATCTTCTAAAGCCTTCCAGAATTAAGTGCTAGTCACCGGATTACGCTCGAACCGGTTTCGAAGACGCGTCAGGTGTACTAAATACTTTTGTAGGCGTAGAAGTCTATAAATCTTATTTTAGTTGTAACATGTTGATTATTTATCATAAGAAACTGATTTTTGAACTTAATATGATATGTTTTTTCAACTGAATTGTCAACTGGATGAAGGTGTTATGACCCTAGGTATGTCTATGGTTATAATATTGTTGAGCGCCTGGCTTTTAGCCATATTTTTAAATTTAAAATAAAAGTAAAAGGAAATAACATACTAAGGTGTATATAACCTAAGTTAAAAAAAAAGCTCCATGCAATGCTCAGGGAGATAGGGCTGGTTCTTTCAATAAGCGGACGGTTATGCAATCTATTTACATAAATCTGTACAGTTAAAATTATTATAGAATCGGAAAATTAAGAAACAAAGACAATAATAATAACCTAAACATATTTGGGGCCGGGGATAGCCGAGCGTGTTGGAGCGCGGCCCGCTTTAACACGCTCGAGCCGAACGGTGGCGGTTCGAATCCGCCCTGGGATGGTTGACTTTTATTTCGTGGAGGCCCCACGGAATAAAATCTCGACCTACCCACCATGGTTAGGATAGGTTGGTTACACCTGTAGAGTAACCCCCCGTATGCCACACATGGCCAGGAAGGGGTACCGAATAAAAAAAAAAAAATAAATAAAAAAAAAAAAAAAAAAAAAAAACCTAAACATATTTACACAACTTAAAACTAGGGAATACAATTATATACAAACTACATATGTTTAACCAATTTACGTGCGTAGCGATAGTCCATGAATCCATAACAGTCAACAACATATAAAGGCATTAACTCCAGGTACAGCGTAAAGCAGAACATGCTAGCATGCCTCTAAACTAAACTCAAAATTTTTCAGATGTTTTTTTTTTTCAGTCTGTTATTAAAGCGTTGCCATGGTAACTAGCAGTGTTGGTCACAGCGTTAAGTGGCATATCGGTATGCATTTAATTTTTTTCATCTGTATAAATTAGTAAAGTGATATTTTCATCATTTTCTATATCCTTTTCACATAAATTCAACACTTGGTTATAAGTTGATTGATTGGATATATGCCTGCCTTTTAATTCAATTCAGTTTTCTTACATATCAAAAACCGTCACTTAAACGTTCATCCACACCCTTCAATTTGCATTTTCAACCGCTAGCTTGAAGTTTGATAGCTAAAGTATTCTCTATCTGATCGGGTCCAATTTCGCACGGATATTTTTAGCACACTATAATATAAAAAACTCTGGTGCAATGAGCGCAACACACATCTTTCACTTACCAACCTACTTATAATAGAAATCGACGTGTTTTGTTAAATGCGTAAAAGCCATTTAGATTTAGCTACATTACCAAGGAAAAATCCAAGGTGGATCACAGGGGCCATCACTCCCCTTGGTGTTTATATTGTTTGAATTGTAACGTGAAACAAACAAACTACGAAAAACATATTGTAACGCTTCTGTGGGTCAACAAATATTTATTAAACAAAAAAAATATACAATAATCAATGCCAAAGGAATTAATACAATTCAAATATTCGAGCAGGTTACAAAAATGATAACTTTATATCACACAAATCATATGACTTCACTGTCAATACACAGACTATGACTAACTCGTTCAGTCACTCGCTCCATATATATAATCGTAAATGGTCAGGTCTGGAATGTTCCGGAACAACGTGGACAGTTCCACGTCTGCGTGGACTAAACTCGAAAGATCTAGACCCAAACAGTTCGTTCCAACCGCTTATTTTGTTCCAACAAACGGTCTGGGATTTGTAATCATATGTTGTTGTTTTTTTATTTAACGATTTAACGTTACAATATGATTGAAAATAGTTGTTGGAACAAACTGTTCTTGTTTGCTTACGAAACTGTTCGAGTACCTTCTACGCTTGTCTGGAACGTTCTAGAATGTTCTGCTTCAGACTAAACATAAGGAGCGAGGGACTGGGGAGTTAATCTTGTTCTGAAGTTCGAATCATATGGTTATTTTTATGTTATTTTGTCGTAAACTTATTGATTATTGGAGTTTATATTGTTTGTGTGACGCTGTATATTGTTATTTTTTGTAAACAAAAATTATTTAAACCCAAATAAGTGTTGCAGTGTTAAAAAAAAAAAAAAAAAAATGCAATCACATAGCTTCAAAACCTAGGATATTATAATTATTGGTAAACTTGTCGTCAGTACGTTTCGACACATTATTGTATATTCCTTTTTTCAAAGGGCTAAAACATATCCTTTTTTATCAACTGTCGTGTTCTTTTTTTTTCTCGTTGTTTTTTTGTAAATATATCGTGAACGGGAATAGAAAGGCTTAACGGCTTATTTTAAATAGAGCTAATTTTAAAATTAAGGAGCTAGCTTTATTTAGAAGTTTATGTTATAAAACGTCTAAATAGTTTGGTAACATTTAGTTTGAGTATGCTTTTTCCATTGGCAGGCGTTGAGACAAAATGTTTTTTTATTGTTTCTATCAAAATTGTAAGAATTGATCATCTTTGATATACAATTTTAGTGAATAGATCAAAAGGATGAATTTGAAGTAATTTCTGAAGGAATTCCATTTGACTCCAATCCAAGTTCATTCTAATTGACACACCCTACCTCTTCGACAAATGTTTCTCTACCCGACAGGACTTAGTGAATTCATTACTCCGAAAAATCTTGGCTAAACGATCAGTATTTGCTCCGCTACTGTTTGTATAATATACACATGTTAGAGTGAAATGTAAAAAAAAAAAAAAAAAAAAAAAAAAAAAAAAAAAAAAAAAAAAAAAAAAAAAAAAAAAAAAAAAAAAAGCAGGTAATTGGAAAGAGCTCTAAACTTTTTGTTGGAACAAACAGTTCTAACATGTTCGTGCCTGTCCAAGTATCTTCTAAGCTTGCTAGGAACATTCTAGATTGTTCTGATTCAGATTTATTATAAGGAACGATGGACTGTAGAGTTAGTCTTTATCAGAAGCTCGAATCATATGGTTATTTTTGTTTTACTGTTACAAATTGATACTTTTTGTAACCTTGTTGATTATTTCAGTTTTTATTGTTGGTCTCACATTGTGAAGTGTTATTTTCTTCTAATAAAAATTATTTAAACCCACATAGGTGTTACAATACACTACATTACATCACTATAAACCAAATGATGATGCAATTTTAACGATACATTCAGATAATTTAGTCTTTAGTCAATTGACTGAATCGCTTTCAACATATACCGAAATGGTATGCACTTTAGGAAATTAAATAAATTTTTTTAGAATCAGAAAGATGCAACTTTCACTCTTGGACAAGCCACGTGCAAACCAGTTTATATCGGCGGCAACCTAATTCCTCATTATTTACAAATAACTACCTTAGGCTAACGTTCGACAGAAGAATGATCTTCTGATCTATATGTGGTTTATTTCTGTATGAGTATAAGATAATCTTAAATGTGTCTTATTTTTTTCTATTTGAAAAAATAGGAGAGTAAAGCTTTGCTAAACTAAGTGCTTATCCAACTTTGTGAGTACTTTTTGAGGATTTTTCTCTCTAGCTACGATAGTATAATAAAAGTAAATAAGGTTAGTTCCAGGGTTCTTTTGTAAAAAAAAAATATATATATATATATATCAGCCTTGAAGTTAAAATTATCTGAAAACGTGTTATTTTACAAAATTAAAGAGAGATGTAGGAACATATATTTGCCGATTATAGTCATTTACCCGTCTCAGTTTAGGCAGTTGATGTTACTGACATTTACGAATTTTAATGCCAACAGTAAAAAAAAAAAAAAAAAAAAAAAAAAAAAAGAATTCCGTAGTAGGCTGAAATTTAAATATTTTTTTCAACGCCTAATTCAAGGATAAAACCGTTAAAAATATATCATATGTATTCATAGGCCTATGTTTAAAGTTGATTTAATCTTTATTTTCTCTAGGATTCTTTTTTTATGTTTTATTTCATAAAATTCTTTCCCAAATTACCAAGTAGGTAATTTATTACTATGTTTTTTGTTTCCACGCCATTGAAGGTTGGTAGATATTTATGCTGTAATATTATGCATTTTTTTCATTTTACTTCAGCCATGTTAAGATGGCTTCGTATTCTAGACTTCAATGATCAAAGTTGGTCGAAACTTCAAGCAGCAAATCGGCTTAAGAGGGTATTTTTAAGATAGGCACTGTAATTATGGAAGAACGTTTGTTATTATTTACTTTAAAACAGTTCTTGGCATAGTGATGTACTGTTTTGTGATTTCCTCATTTGTTTGCTTTCAATGATTTTTTAACGTAGACCTAACCACATTTTATCTATGCAGCCTTCTCTTCATGTTAAATTTAGAAATCTATGTATATAATAACATAAGTTCATAAGACGAGAATTCTGTGAGGTTTTTTTTTTTTCTGAAAATTTGATTACCTATTTGCAATGGCTCTCCTTTAAAAAAAAAAAAAAAAAAAAAAAAAAAAAAAAAAAAAAAAAAAAAAAAAAAAAAAAAAAACCGATTAGATTTTTTAACCATTTGCACTGCCAATACTGTAACTTTTTCTTTCCATTTTAAATTATTGCTCATTTTGGGATTATGCAGTCCTATTTGTTTTATTTTAGTAATTACTATTAGTCGGATAAACAATAAAGATTTAACCCAGATAAGTAATTAACGTTTAAACTTAAATATAACAGTGCATTTTCTGATGCATTACGGAATAAACATTCTTTGCATTCGTTTTTGGACCTTTCTATTCCATCATTTATTTTGCGGACACATCCATTGAGTTTTGGAGTACATCCAAAATTTTCAACAATGGTATTATTATACAATATCCTCTAGATCTAAGCTGCTTACTAATAAGACTCAACGCGAAGTGGGTGGCAAATGTCCTTCTTGATATCCTTTCCCAAGTGAGGCCTCCGTGTGTGTTCCAGCAACGGTTTCCAGAATCAGAATTGCCTACTCTAATCGTGGATCGAACGGGTGTCTTATTTTTTCTGCATATATCAACACAATAATAATTTTTTATTGTAGTTGAATCAGCCGTTTGAGATATCCGACATGTCCAAAAAAATCTATTTGCGTTTTATTTTATTTTTGACGCCGAGACTGTTACCCTACAATTCCAGACGATCCTTAGGATTTTATAGACCTTTCAAAGTCACGTACCAAGGTCCTCTTGAAATGAGTCGTTATATTTTTGACCGAAAGTTTGAGGTTTTAGTAAATGTATATATATATTTTTGGCAATCCTATATAACTGTGGTTTAAGTAAGGAAGTGTACCTATTCAGTTTAGTCTACGTTTTAGTTTTGAGGGTTTAGAAAAAAGTGGGTGGAGTAGCTTTAGTCGTTTATCAAGAACTTTTCAATTTAAAGCGCGTCCCTATGTCATCCCTCCATCGAGGGTTAATCGGAGATACTTTGCTGTGTCTGTTTGAGGAATTAGATATTAATTGGAGAGATATACATTTAATTTACATATCTAAATCTAAGAAAGGTATCTTACAAATACAAAAACAAATTCTTTATCTATTAGATTATAATTTTTTTTTTTTTTTTTTTTGTTCGGTAGATTATAACTGAAAATAAAACGATTGAATATATCGTAGGGACACATTTTTAAGGGTTCAATTAAATTCATATTTTTAAAGTTCTAAGTTTTTTCAAAACCGTCATTATACATGCAGAATATCTTTACAAAATAGTTGATTACTTATGTGGCGGCAACACTGCTTAGGCGATATAGCCGGATAAAAATAGTGTAACCTCTCAGATGGTGATTAAATTTAATTAACATATTGTTGTAATGTCTGTTATCTATGTTAAATAAAGAATTATTTAACTTTATGTAGTAATATCACTACATATTGGTGACCCCGACGTGATCCCTTTTGAAACTGCTTCCACGTAAGTAAACACCCTTGCTTTTAAAAAATACTTAAAATACCTTCCCGCCAGAAGATGCCATCTGATATCGAAAAACAAGATTCTGTTATTAGACAGGAAGTTCATCGTTTATCAGTTAAAATACCACCTTTCTGGCGTAATAGGCCTGACTTGTGGTTCACTCAAATAGAAGCCAATTTCGCAATTGCCAATATAGTTAATGATCATACTAAATACAACTATGTCATTGCTAACCTCGAAAGTGATATTATGGAACAAGTCAGCGATATTATCAGTTCTCCACCAGACACCGATAGGTTTAACGCCATTAAAAATAAACTCATAGCAATTTACGCAGACAGTGAAGATCTCAAATTACGTAAACTTTTAAATGAAGTTGAGTTAGGTGATACCAAACCATCTCAATTACTTAGAAATATGAGAAACCTTGCGCGCAATAAAATAACTGATGAAGTTTTGAAATCATTATGGTTTCAACGCTTACCTGTTCCCTGCCAAACCGTATTAGCAGTTAGTGATGAAGCATTAGATAAGTTAGCATTATTAGCGGATAGGATCATGGAAGTTAGTTCTAAACAACCAAATGAGAGCTACGGAGTTAATACTGTTTCTAACATAGAGTCTCAGATTAAAGATCTCACTGCAAGAGTTGAAAGGTTAGAAACATCTATTAAATACAACAAGTCTAGATCTCGATCCAAGAACCGTAGTGTCTCTAGAAACCCGGAATTCTGTTATTACCACAGCAGATATGCCGAAAAAGCTAAAAAATGTGAACAACCATGTAATTACCAACAATCAGGTTCGTCAAACTAGCTCCCCGGTCACAAATGGCGGAATGTGCTCGGGGCGCAACAAACCGCCTATTTATCGTTGATCCAACATCAAAAATAAAATTTCTCATTGACACTGGCGCTGATGTTTCTGTTTTACCGGCTAAACCTCCTGATAAAAAGATAGGTCCCTCAAAATATAACCTTTTTACCGCTAATGGAACACCAATACCTACATACGGTGAAAAGTTAATTTCATTATCATTGGGCCTTCGCAGAAATTTTCAATGGCCATTTATTTTGACCACAGTCACTCACCCTATTATAGGAGCAGACTTTCTTAAACATCATAATTTAATTGTTGATTTGCAGCGTAGGCGTCTTATTGACGGCAAAACAAACCTTGCTACCGCAGCACTGTCTCACTTCAACGCAGCAGGTACTTTAGGTGTACTGACACTTAATACAAACGTACCTGATCAATTCAAAAATTTACTCCAGCGATACCCAGAGCTAACTCGCCCACCTAATTTTCTCAAGAGCAGTATCCCACACAAGACTGTTCATGTCATAGAAACCTCAGGGCCTCCCGTTCATTGCCGTTTTCGTAGGTTGCCTCCAGAGAAGCTAAAGGTAGCCAAAAAGGAATTTCAAGTAATGTTGGACCTAGGCATCTGCCGTCCATCTAAATCGTGTTGGGCTAGTCCCTTACATCTAACTAAGAAGAAAGACGGCGGGTGGCGCCCCTGCGGTGATTATCGTCAATTGAACGCAATTACCAAGCCCGACAGATACCCCTTACCACATTTACATGATTTTGGAAACTCCCTAGCAGGAAAGAAAATATTTTCTAAAATCGATCTGCTCCGAGCGTACAACCAGATACCCGTTGCCCCTCAAGATATTGAGAAAACAGCAATTATCACCCCGTTTGGTTTGTTCGAATTCACAGTAATGATGTTTGGCATGAGAAATGCTGGCCAAACATTCCAAAGATGGATGAATGAAATTTTAGGTGAGTTCGACTTCTGTTTCATTTACATTGACGATGTGTTGATAGCGTCTACATCAATGGAAGAACATCTGCGCCACCTAAACATCGTATTTCAGCGCCTTTCACAATATGGAATCAGCATTAACCTCGCTAAATGTGTTTTTGGAGCAACAGAATTAGATTTCTTAGGACATCGAATTAATTCTGCTGGTACAGCACCACTGCCGGATAGAGTTTTAGCTTTAACTACTGCTGAACGCCCGACAACGTACCGCGCCTTACGTCGTTTCCTTGGAGCTATAAATTACTATCGGCGATTCATGCCTCGTGCAGCCTGGCCTCAAGTTATCCTGAACAATGCATTGAAAATACGGGATAAAGAGGATAATACAATCCAATGGACTGCGGAACTAGCAGACGCCTACGAACGCTGTGTCACTTGTCTAAAAGAAGCAACCTTGCTCAGCCACCCTCACCCAGATGCACCACTCTTACTTCAGGTAGATGCCTCTGATGTTGCCATCGGTGGAGTGTTACAGCAAATACAGGATGATGCACCCCAACCATTGGCGTTCTTTTCACGGAAATTAAGTGACACTGAAGCTCGCTACAGTACCTATGATCGAGAACTGTTGGCTATTTATTCAGCTGTTAAACATTTCCGTTATCTCGTTGAAGGTCGTGAAATTGTGGTTTATACAGATCACAAGCCTCTTGTTTACGCTTTTGCCCAAAAGCCTGAAAAAGCGTCACCAAGGCAATTAAGGCATCTGGATTTCATATCCCAATTTACAACGGACATCAGACATGTTCCTGGCAATGAGAACGTGATTGCCGACTACTTATCACGACTTGAAGAAATTTCCACTTTCGATTTAGCTGACGTCGCTCATCAGCAAACTACCGACCCAGAATTACAGGAAATTTTGCGAAACCCTGACAAATTTTCCATAAAACTTTCAGAAAAACCAGTTCCTGGACTTGGAATCATGATTTACTGTGATGACAGAAATCGCCCATTTGTTCCTTTAGCCAGCCGTCGAACAGTTTTTAATCTAATACATAACCTATCTCACCCTTCACCTAAAAGAACTGCAAAAATGGTCAAAGATCGTTTTGTTTGGCCTTCTGTAGATAAAGATATTCGTCAGTGGTCAAAGGAATGTACCAATTGTCAACTATCTAAAACTAGTAGACACACGCGTAGTCCACAAGGACAATTTCCACACACGGATAAGAGGTTTGACCAAGTGCACCTAGACATCATTGGACCATTTCCTGTTTCACAAGGTCAACGGTATTGCCTAACATTAATAGATCGCTTTAGCTCGTGGCCAGAAGCAATACCTATTGAAGACATCACCGCCGAAACTATAGCTAAAGTGTTTGTTAGAGACTGGATTTCACGATATGGTGTGCCTACCAGCGTTACCACTGATAGAGGTCGGCAGTTCGAATCGAATCTGTTTCGGGAATTGAATACCTTACTCGGCACAAAGCCCTTCAGAACAACAGCTTACCACCCACAATCAAACGGCAAAATTGAGAGATGGCACCGCTCCTTAAAGACCTCGCTAAAATGTCACAATTCCGCTAATTGGGTTGCCACGTTACCTATTGTGTTGTTAGGTTTAAGGACTGTTGTCCCCGAAAATGGATATTCTGCAGCCGAACTTCTCTACGGTGTCAACATCCGTCTTCCCGGGGAATTCCTGGAGTCCACCGAAGAAACCAGTAATGATAAGTCATCGTTTATTACGCATCTAAGGTCAACGCTTCATAAATATAGACCAACTTATGTACAGAAATCAGATTCCCGCAAATTCTTCATCCATCACGACCTCCCAACTGCTTCTCATGTTTTCGTCAGAGATGACACTGTACGAAAACCACTGCAGCAGCCCTACCAAGGTCCTTTTCGAGTGATTGCAAGAAACACCAAATACTTCACCATTGACCGCCATGGAAAAGAAGACAATATATCAATCGATAGGCTAAAACCTGCGTTCTTAGTAAACCCCAAACTCGATTATATCCCAAACACCTACCCTTCTGCTGAGGACCAGCCAGTTTTACCAACAACTCGACGTGATCGAACAGTTCGCCTTCCAGCACGTTTTCATTAGGAGGGGGAGTATTGTGGCGGCAACACTGCTTAGGCGATATAGCCGGATAAAAATAGTGTAACCTCTCAGATGGTGATTAAATTTAATTAACATATTGTTGTAATGTCTGTTATCTATGTTAAATAAAGAATTATTTAACTTTATGTAGTAATATCACTACACTTATATCAAAGTTATCATCTCTGTGCCATTTTCAAGAATATGTATGTTAAAAAGTAATTAAAGCTAAATGGTTTTAAATTATTTTTTTTTTTTTTTTTTTTACATTCCTTAGGAATCATATGTGACCTGAAACTTTCTAAGACTCTCACAGCAAGTGCCAGTTATTCATTTTAAACCAGTTTGAGATAGTTATTAAGGTTTTATTGATGTATTTTTACGTAACGCTCAACTATTTCCACCAAATATGAATTCCATTTTTTATTAATTAGAACTTGTAAATTTTAATTATACGTTTGCGGTAATAGCTTAAAAAAAAACATCCTATAGGATTTAATTAATACCTTTATCCTAATAATTGTACTAAATAAACCATAAATCCATCACTTTGAATGTGCTTCTTAAAAAATATATATATATATATATCGAATCGGATATTTAATTATTTACTGTGAACAAAATAAACAAAAAATAAAAACTAACAAAAGATATAAATATTGTGACGTCAAATCAGAACAGATGTTTATTTCAGTTACGCTGCACGACGTTCTAGAAATGCCAGGAAGTATTACAGTCATGTATTAGAACGTGATCACAGGTTTGGAATTTTCTTGGTCTTTCTAGGCTCTTCATAGCAGACCATATATAAGAAGCTAAGCCACAAATTAGTGAAAACTCGCATTGGTGTTTAAATATTTTAGTAACTAAAAAGATGGTGGGTTAGCGAGATCTCCAGTAAATTTTGGTAATGGCTTTGGAACTGAAGATATGTATGTATAAGATACATGGAAGATAATCAGGGAATGGAACGATTACATGCAGACCATAATTATCAATTTTTCCATCATACTTGATATTGTCTCTTCTATGTGTTACAGGTGAGAATACAAAAATTAGGATTAAAAAAAAATAAACTAGCTGAACCTTGCGGAGCATTCGCATTCTAAACTACTTAAAACCCATTTGATTGAAGTACACGCCGTATATTTAGTATCGTATAGTGCGTATTTAGTACGTCATGGGCATAGGTGAGGGTTGAAGTAAAGAATAGATGTGTTTAAATTGTAGATTATTTATTTTTTGAAATATAAGTTTAAGGTATTTGCATATTTACGTGTTTTTAGAACCTCATTGAACACTGAAGTTATGATATGGTTATCTGTGATTGTTTGTTGTCACTGATTCTATTGACTGAAATTGCATGTTTTTGATTGTAATTCGCAAACGACGACAACAATTGGAAAGTGTGTAGCGGCATAACATTTTATCAATACTTGACTGCGATTTTCGAGATCGATCGATCAGCCAGTAATCGATCCATGGAAATTGTGGCTCGAATGGACAGTGCCTGTTCAGCTTTGTTACCAGCAGCTTAGTAATAATTTTTTTTTCACGTCATCTCAAGACACCAACTACTGGCTTGCACGAATATCGATAATGCTGTGCTGAGTGTGCTGGGTGAAAGTTTTCTTAAAGATTCGTATTCCAAACAAACTGTTATATTTATTATGTTCACTGCTGTTTTTTTTTTTTAAGAAGGTTATCATAACCAAAAATCATTTTTTTTTTTTTGCTGCCTAAAATTGAATCAAGTCAGTTATCCACGTATTATTATCCGCGTGAGGTTTTTTCCTTTTTCTTTTATTTTTTTCTCATCTAATTATATAAATAAAAAAAACATTTACTTTACGAAAACAATTTATTTCCTTATTTATTTTTCTTTTGTTTGTGAACATGCTACTTTGTTAAGATCCTTCACTCTCCTTATAAAAACATCTTAACAAACGTATATAAACAAAAATATTAGTCTCGACAAAAAAAAATGACACCTTCGAAAAAGCCCTGCGACCATTTTGAAATTTCTGATTAGAATTGCAGTTTTTTCGCTTACAACTCGCAAATGAAGAGGTTAATCGAAAGAATGTTTATGACCAAAATTGTTCTCCTTGAAAACCTGAAAATATTGACGCCAATCAGAAGCTTTGATGACCACTTTGATTTTTAAAAACCGCGGTGAATGAATCGATGGCGAAATGAATGATTTGTATATTTTTCCGGCGGAGCGGTAAAGGAAAGCTTTAAAATGATGCCTCATTCATGAAATTTTATGAAATATTAAGTAAGTTATGGCGTACCGACAACAAAAAAGGCTTTGAGAAATAATATATTATATGATAATAAAATCGATATAGACCTAATCAATATTCCTGAAATTCCTATTGAAAACACGATTATTCGATTTCGCCTTACTTATTATATCCGGATTATCGAAGATTTACTGGTTTATTATGACGGAGTTATCGGACTTAATGCTGACCACAGACAGCTTTCACTCATTTAGCAGTTGAGGAGTTTGACATACTACAGTGTCCTCTAAAAAATTCTTGGAAAACTTTTCCAAGAAGGCAATGGAAGTTACAAATAAATTACAATTTTATTTTTTTTAAATCAGAGCAGTCACCATTAAAGCTTCAAACTCAAACTAATGCGGTATTACATATTGCATTATGTACTACAATAATATAATATTAGTTTGAGTTAGAGCTTTAAAGCTGCCCAGATATAAAAAGTTAAAAATGTAATTGTTTTTATTGGATTTTGTTCGTTGTTGTTGTTGTTGTCCATTTATGCTACTAAAGCTAATCGTATGATGTAACAGTGAGAGTTTTAAAGAAAGGACATGATCGTATAAACCGGTTTTTGGAAATAAGTGTTGACCAGGGGGTGGATAATTCTGGGAGGCCCTTATCAGAGGGTTCGATGTTGGTGGGATACTCCCGACGTCTTTTATGGTTCTCTTGAATAGGGTCTCATTTACGCATCGTCGCCTTCACATAAACTCATTAAAAATGGCGTTTAATTACCCAGTTCACTTATAAACCACTTCCATCCAAAATTTAAATTCCCCATATCCTAATTTCTTTGACAATAATAAATAAGATCTGGGCTTACTGAGTTGAATATTGGAGTTTCTACATTGAATTCCTCTGGCATCTAATCCTTGCTATCCGAAATCCCTAATGCTCCTTATTTTGTCGTAAATAAAATCATCAATGAAGAACTTGATGTTCCCGTATGCCACCGATTGGTCAAAAAAAAAAAATCTAGATTCAAATATGTTCAAAATTAACTCCCTTCTCATCCTAACCACTTGTTTCCAACCTTGCTTCTACATCTATTCCTGACAATCCTCCGAGCCGTTTGAAAAGAAGACGGCCTCGCGACCTTCTAATTTAGATACAATATTTAAAACCAACCATTGCACAGTGTCACGAGCAGTGTTCAATAACAGGAAAAATTAAGTTGGAAAATATTTTTTTTTGAGGGCTAATATAAAATTTAGAAAAGAAAGAAAACATCAAAATTTCAATATAAAAAAAAAGCTCAAAGCTAAGGATTAACTCCAATTGTTGATAAAAATACAAAGTATAAAACTGGTTTAGTTAGTATATATTTACTTCGGCTATTACCATCTTATTAGTTGAACATTTTAAGTCTTCTTTTCACCTGTTAAAGTGCCAGTCTTAAGTGAATTGTTTATTGACCAATTATAATCATGACCAAAAGTGCATAAATTGGTAAGATATATTGTTTAATATTATATAAGAATATTAATTTTCATTATTTTTTAAACTTTCGGAATGATTTTTTTTAAAACGTAAAAAAAAACGGTTTTTCCATACTTTAACCATAAATAGTACATTTCTTCTTACTTATTTTGATACTTAGTTTATTTTCTTTTGGCTGCTCCTTACCGAGATATAGTTGTTTTTGATTTCAAAACCAATTATTTACTGTACGAGGTCTGGCGCAGTACTGAACCAAGCACCAGAAACGATGGTTTATTTAATTAATAATTTATCTGATTGTTCGGATGAAGTTAAGTCTACTGTAAGACTAATGTAAGACAATTCGTTCAGTTAGTCCATAATCAAAATTAGTGATCATTATTCTTGTCGACCACTGTCTTCTGGTGTCTGATTGATGCAAATAACTAAGTTTTGAGAGGAAATAAAACTTTGTCGTTCAGGTTATTTTCTCGGTTACTAAATGTTATTTTCGCAAAGGAATCGTCATTAAGGCCTAGCGCACATTGAGACACTCGCGACGCAGAGCAGAGCAGAGCAGTTTTTGTGGTAACTGAAATATATAGGAACCGCGCACATTGGGACGCAGAGCAGAGCAGAGCAGAGCAGGCCGATGTGGCACTCGTGGATCTGCCACAGAAAACTGTGCCGATGCGACGCAGTTTTCAATATTTGATTATTTTAATATCTATTATTATCATTTAATATTAGTGTTTGAGAAGTTCTACTTTTCTCTTAAGCAGGTTAATGAAACTAAGTAGGTCTTCTGTATATATAGGGTGTTCTAGATAAGTTCTAAGAAAAAAAAGGTTTTAAAAATATAATAATTTAAAAGATATATATATGTTCTGTTATTTTAGATTCCAAAATCATAATATAATTTTGAAATTTCTCGCTATTCCAAAAGCGCATGGTACGAGTGTTTTGAATTTTTAAAACTAAACAATTTCAGGATGAAAATCTAGCTGTAAAATTAGTTTTAAAAAAATATATAGAAATATTAAAATTTAGATGAGGGCCTTTCTGAAATTCTAAAAGCAGATACTTTTGTTTAAATATTTTTAATATTGTTATTTTATTTGTAATCACTTATTTCGGTTTTCGTTAGTTTTTATTCGTCTTACTGTGACACGTTTAAAAATTAGAAAAACAAGTTTTCTTCTCATAGATACTAGAAGTTCATTAAACGATTCAACAAGTTATGATCCTAGGAAAATTTGACTGATATTATTTCACTGAAAAAAACATAGCCTTTATGGACATTTAGTTAATGGAAATGCTGATTACAACCAATAATGTATATGTTGGGATTGCAATAAATCAAATCGATTTATCCTTCACCAAACTTCGTTAATTTTGTTGAGTTCACCAAGCTCACAAATTTTTAAGATACAAAATAAAACAAACTTGAAGTGCTTAATATTTTAATTAAACAAGTCAATTAAATAATTTACAATTAACAAAAAACACAATCAAATCATTTAACCTAACACGTTCAAGAGAACAAATTTAAGCTATATTAAAATCGAGTTTTTGGTTTAATTATATTTTTTAATTCACATGGCCATCTCGATTTCTAACCGTATATTTCTTCTTTTATTAAATATATTTGAGTAAAAAGAAAACTGCTATTTAAAAATCAACCATGTGTTGATTGGAACTTTTTTAATAAGAAATTTTTTGTGAATATAACTCTTCTCTGTTATATTATCTTCTTAATTTTATTATATCCTCATACAGAATAGAAAAGAAGAGAAAATAAATTTTGTTCTGGGACAAGGTCCCTCAAGAATAACAGACTGGAACAAAAAATAAAACTACAACTGGTCAAATAATTAAAGTAATGGTGAATAATTAAAGATAATATTTTCATTAAAAACCCATAATAAAAAGTTATAAAAAATAAAAGTATACAAAGTAGTGAATAATATATTGATTTATCAAATAAATAATAACGGTAATAAATTAAAATAAATGTCCAAGGAAAAAAAAAGAAGAAATTAATGAAAAAAAAAATTATTCCATAATGATATAATGCTGTTAAAATCGTATCCAAGGATTTTAAGAGATTTGTGCCTTATATAATTCTACAAACTTAGAGCTTAACCAGATCTCTCATTACCTGATTTTATAACATCACGATAAGTAATGGTTTTAAGCTTTGGATCCCTCAGACTAAATAGTAACTTCAATGTAATTATTTAATTCACCAGACTCAGACGGAAATATTTAATAGATTGTTAAGAATAATCTGTTTGCAAATTCTTTCGTGAGCTGGTCTTTCCTCCATTTCCTCATTTTATCACAATATTTTTTACGTTGACTTTTGATAATGCAATTTTTGTTGTGTTCAACTCTATATACGAATCAGATTCTGATCTTAAATCCAAGAAATCTAACATAATTTAACTAAAAAAGCCTCTGCCTTCCCGAAACTGCGGCACAGAAACTGCTCTTCAATGTGCGCGGGTACCTGTGCGACGCAGTTTTTTTTTCGTGCCGCCTGCTCTGCTCTGCTCTGCGTCGCCTGCGTGACACAGTTCGATGTGCGCCTTACCTAATAATTGAATCTGAGCCCGACAATTGCGAATCTGACCCCAGTGAAGTGCGAGTCGACTATGGTACTTGATGAACAGCAAACCAAATGATTTTCACCATGAAGATTGGTGATGTGTATAACATTTCAAGTGAAACGAATCCTATACAAAAATGCTCCAATTGCGATGCAACTCCTAAGCCCATGAAAAAAGAGTTGGTGTATAGTTTACCACCTAAAACGGAACATTAGCAATATTTAATGTATATTAATGTACTCATTTTAAAGATAAAAAGGTAGTTTTTTTTTTACAATCTAGTGATTATGAGGAGGAATAAGTTTTGTTTATTAGTGTTTGTTTTTATTAAGTTCATAAATTTCATATGTAAGTCTATTATATTCATTTAATACCTCAATAAATTATTTTTTCTGTCATGTTTGTGTTGTTAGTTATCTAAAACTATAATGAACCTTGTTAGAAATAAAATACGATTTTTTATTTCTTACCCTATATACTCGTGACACAGTGCATTGGGTAGATTCTCAACATGCCTTTTCACGCTATTACTCTCTTCTGTCACATTTACCCGTTCTATTATTTATCATACATTTGTTAATATCAATAAAGAAAAAAAATAATAAAAAATAAATTCCCCAGAAACCTCTTTTGCTCTTCTGAAATTTTTATGGAGCTGGTATAATTAATAATAAACAACACATTAGTTATAAACGCAATCAACACTTAAATTTGGGGGTATTTTGTTTTTTTAACTTAATGCCACTAAGGCTAATAGGGCGGTGCTACAGCGAAGTATTGTAGACTGCTATGTTAACCACTACATCACAGATGACCCCAAATCTAAGGAGTTTTGTCGTTCTGTTGAGTGACCTTCGCTTTTATCACTACTAGAGCCTTCCCAATACACTGTAAAGAAACGGAATCGATCTAAGAGCCCTAAAACTATCGATTTCCCAATAGATCGAAGGTACATTGCCCTAGACTAATAGGAAGGGACAGGCTAGAGAGTAGATGGACCTGATAGTGTGACATTAGAATGCTAATCTTCTAGACTTCTTTCCAACTAACCTTTTTTGGAGACTTTTTTATAACCCCGTTATCGAGTTTTTACTAAAATAGCCTCTCTTCTAATGTATCGATTTTTTTTTTTTATCGATCTACTATATCCTTTCAGTTAACAGGGCCTCCTTTGTGAATGGAACCGCGTATTATAATCAATCCAATATAAGAAAAATAACTGGATTTGTTGTAGAGCAATATCTACCATCTCATGGTTAAGTCCTCTCGTGTTGTGATTTTTTTTTGTAAATAACGGTCCTTGTTCATTCTTCCCTCAGAGGATTTTAATAATTTTTATTTTTGAATTTAATAGGATCATGCGGACTCGGTTTGATTCATATTGGATAAATTATTTATATTATTTAACCCATTGACTTAATTACAAAATCTGATATCATATTATAAGAATGTACCTTTAATAAACCATTTAATGCTAAGTTATTCAGTCCAGAACAATTAATCAATGTTTTCTATTTATTATTAAATGAGATATTAACTTTGAATATTAATATTCTAATTTACATAATCCCAAGAATTACTTCTTCGTTCTACTAATCATCTGCTTGACACTTAATTTCTCACTAAAATTTTAAATTTTTATTAAGGAGAAATACTGAACATATTTAATATAAAATGGTGTCTGATAATTTTATTGTACCTTTAAGATAAAAAATAAATAAAAATGTTTTGCAGTGTGGGACTGGAAACACAATGTGAATATATTTTTAATTTATAACAGACACAATAAATGTCTAAAATTTTATCGTGATCGATGTTGGTACTAACAAAACTAAAAAAAATACTTTTAAAACTCAAGGTTTAAGGGTTTAACAGGAAAACTAAAAAAAAAAAAAAAAAAAAAAAAAAAAAAAAAAAAAAAAAAAAAAAAAAAAAAAAAAAAATAATAATAAAAAAAATAAAAAAAAAAAAAAAAAAAAAAAAAAAAAAAAAAAAATAATAAAATAAAAAAATACTCCAGGATTTTCAATATAATAATTAACAGGCAAAATTTACTCAATTATGAAAATGTTTTAACTTAAATTATTTAATTTCGAACAGATGACAAAAAAAAAAAAAAAAAAATGGAATTTTTTAAAAGTTCAAAAGAATTACGTTACTTAAATATAAATATAGATGTAAATCGTTCGGTCAACATCGGGTTTTGTCTTATAAAAAAACTTATTTGGTCTCAGTATTTTACTTGTAACTTAAAAATGTATTCATCATGCAGAAAATCGTATTATCATTAAAAGAAAAGAGAATAAAATTTGCATCTAGTGACTCATTTCAAGTTTAAATCAACTGAGTCGTTTTGCCAAAATCGATTATCGTAAATTGTAAATTTTAGCAATTTCATAGGAAGTATAAATTCATCTCAATGTTCCAACGCCTGCAACTCGAAATCGTAGTCTCCAATTAAATAATATTACAGATAAATGCTGTAGCAGTTACTTCCTGTGACTTTTTTGTGAAATAAAATTACTTTTCAACTTCTTCCGTTATTTTATATTAAACATAAATTTGGCTATGTACCTATAAATAAGGAGTTAGTTCTATGAAATATTTTTTCATAGCCACTTAACCATACAGGAAAATATACATAGAAAACGTGTTAACATCCAAAAGATTTTTTTATATATTGCTTGTATATCACTTGACCAAAATGGGAAAAAAACAGATATTCTAACGACATTTTTTTGTTTAGGAAACGTTTCTGTCACCTAGAAAGTGCGAAAAGTTTTGTACTTTCTTCCTTCTCACTTCAATGTAAAGCATCACGCCTTTTATTCTCTTTAAAAGGAGCTAATTTTATGCAGAACAAAATGGCTCTACAAAGTAAAAAGTCAAATCGGAACCAACATTTATTCTGAACGCTTTATATTCAACTTCTTAAATTTAAATTCAATTTCTTGGAAAATAACTTTTTGAGAGATAGGACGTTGTTTTAGGAAGTTTAAGGCGATGCGTTCTTTTATTTGAATTGAATTTATTATTTTACTATCCCTTAAGAAATATTTGTGACATTTATGAATTGAAGCGTGGAAATGCAAAAGGTATAAGTGCAAAAAAATCAAAATATTGATTTTATTTTTTTGCCAAATTGTCATATATCCCCAAGCCATATTTCAGAAATACTATATTATGGGTATTAGTATTTTTTATTTTTTACGGTGCACGCGCTGAACGTCATATTTTGCATTTCCATGCTTCAATATTTAAGCAATGCAAATGCTCTTACTCTTTTCACCCTGGCATAATGGAGTATTATTGTTTATCCCTACTAATTATAAGAAAAATGCCAATTTCCTCTATTAAGTAATAAGATAGTACCTATAACAATTAGTGTGTGTGGGTACCTAAGGGATCAAGTGGAGTACTTGAAGGATTAGTGTCTATGAGGAATAAGTATTGGTAGCAAGAAGTGGACAAGAGTGAAACCCAAGCTGTTGTAACATAAGCATGTTAAGGCTTCTCCCGCAGCGTTCTGTCTCCGAGGATCCAGTTGTGTTTTTTTATTTTCGGTCAATAAGTTTTTTTTATTTTTTATTTTTTTTTTTAACTTTGTAGTCCCGGATAAACGTGGACCGGTTATTTGTAACTGTACACACTGTGGGAGTATCATGTCTTTATATAGAACTCAATATAGTGTAACTTTATCTTCATTGTACTCGTATCTAAAGCTCACATCATGCTTTTCCTCATCCTCGAACTATCTTCTTCTTTATGAATAGCTTTAGGTATTAATGAGAAATATTTCTGACGAAGAAGGCTTGAAAAAAAAAAATAGAGAAAAGTTCCAACGTTCCAACATAATTTACCTAATTATTGGGTACAGGGGTGTGCAAGTCGGCAGTCATTTATCGTTAAGCGTGCATTTTACCCATCTTAACCGGATTATTCCGTTTTAATGGCCAATTGTAAAAAATGGACGCTGGGTTGAACAGGTTTTTTATATTCTTTCCATCCATATCAAGTTATCTTGTTGAATTCCATTCTTCTTTTTCTTGTTTTCCCGCCTTCCATTTCTCACCCCCTTCCTCATTCATTTAATTTCTTATAGTATTGAAAAGTTCTGTACTTGGAGACTCAAGCAATCTGTTAAGATTAAGTGAAGCGTTGACAATATAAAAGAGCTAAGTGCCAAAATTGAAATTTTTGAAGAGAGACTTAATTCAACTCAAAAATTGTCCTTGTCCTATTAATTATTATACTGTAGAATAATAAAATAGGACTAGTATGAGAATATGTAAGAATGCATAACAGTTAATTTGCATGCTTAACTTAATGCATAACACGGCATTCAATACTATGTTTGAGAAATAAATGTTTCATAATGGGGATACAAACCCGAAACGTCAACGAATTAAAATTGTAAGAAAATAATGAAGAATAAAAAGGAAGATACATTACTAATATTTTCAAAAAAATCTAGGTTCTAACAAGCA
This sequence comes from Aelia acuminata, assembly GCA_911387785.2. Taxonomy (NCBI): domain Eukaryota; kingdom Metazoa; phylum Arthropoda; class Insecta; order Hemiptera; family Pentatomidae; genus Aelia; species Aelia acuminata. The sequence goes on from OU426979.1 coordinate 24,159,597, forward strand.
CTTAAATCACTTTGTCAACTAACATACTCTGCTTGTCCTTTCCCTCACTCATTTAATTCTAAATTTCAATGATTGATTTTAAAAACCTTGCTTGATGTATACAATAGTATAATCAACCAATAATAATAATAATAATGGGAGACTGCGAAACTCATAACTTTGCCAAAGAAAGGGGATAGAAGAGATCTAGATAACTATCTTCCATTAAGTTTGCTTTCAGTTCTATACAAGATATTTTACTTAGGAGAATAGAGGACCAATTAGATATTGAATTAGACAAACATCAAGCAGGCTTTAGGAAGAACTATTATACCGCAGACCATATTTTTGTGATCAAAGAACTGATAAGAAAAGCAAATGATCATAATCTTTCAGTTTGCCTTCTTTTTCTAGATTATGAAAAAGCATTCGACTCTCTAAAAACAGATAACATTAAAGAAAAGGAACATTAGTCCAAGGGTATGCAAGATACTGGAAGACATGTATTCAAGATCTAACAACGAATATACATTAGGAAACAAAAAATTAGAGAGAAATGCTTTATTTCAAAAAACAAAACAAGCAGTGCTGCCCAAATACATTGGGTTGCTATATGACACAGCATACTGATCAATATTTAAAATACATGAATACATAAAGTTAAAATACATCGTTTCATTTTATTTTATAATTATAATATCATAGTATTTTTTTTTCCTTTCCCTATTTTTTTATTTTATTTTTTCTTCTTTTTCCATCTATATCTTTTACAGTTTTGTTTTTCCTTGTTATTTTTTTTTTTTATTTCTCCTTTTCTCTTCTTCTCCATTTCATTCCATTTTCCTTTTTTCCTCTTCTTCCTCCCCCCTTCCTATTTCTCATAATCCTAGTCCTTTTCTTTTTTAGCGCTTATTCCCTCTCTTAACGCTCACACCATAGGCACACATACAGAGCCGAAATAGCAGAAAAAAACCCACACCTTACACCTAATAAATAAAGAAATAAATATGTACATAAATAGATAAATAAATAACTATATAAATAGATAGATAAATAATTAAATAAAAATAAATAAATATATAAAAAGATAGACTAATTTGGACTATGAATCAATTTCCATACAGATGGTGGTGAATAATTCCCAGGGAGTCTAGTATTATATTTTCGGTTCAATATTATATTTAATAAAAATTTGTAAAGGCGTATGACAAGGCGATACTCTATATCCAAAAATATTTATATCAGTTCTCCATGATTTAATGCAAAATATGAATTGGCAGAGCAAAGGAATAAAAATCCTAGGAGAATGGCTCAACCACTTAGAGTTTGCGGATGACCAACTCCTAACAGGAAAATGCAATGAAATAATAACGATGGCAAAACAGTTGATAGTGGCAGGAGAAAAAATAGGGCTCAAAATAAACTAAAAAATAAAAAAAATGCAAATTTTTGTCAATCAACGAATAAGATCGACTTTTTTGGAACATTTCAATTAGTCAATTGAAATATTTTTACTGTCGACCCGAAACGTCATGTTCATGTCTCTTGCCCTTGAAAACATAAGGTTTCTAAGTATCAAATTAATCTATCGCCATTTATAAGATCAGCGTTGAAGGAAAAGCGTCTTTTGCTTTTTTAGTGTTCCATTACTTGGGAGTATGCACTCAGAGCACGAATCGACCATGGCTCGCTTTGATGTAGCGACAGCTCTTGGATTAATTGGCGAAGCTGGCGTATCGTATTAGTTCTTTCCTAACCAATTTTAAGGAAAAAGGGTTAACCTAAAAGCATGTCCTTATTTTATCAATCTAGAATATAATGCCCTTATCATATAATCTTAACATAATGCTCTTTGGGTTTTAATACTCAAGTTTACAATCTGCTTAAAGATACCCGCTCACATACTTTCATCTACTGAAACCCGTCAAAACCGAAATCCACAAGGTCGACCTTCAGACCACTGTTCCAACCTTCGTCTCGATCTATCCTTCGGACGTTCACCCGACGGTTGAGAGCGCTGATATCCTGCGTTCGGTTTTCTTTTGTTTTGTCTTTTTCTCTCTTTAATATCTAACGCTGCAACAATAATTCTTAAACATTGCATTAGCCTTCCAATTAATCATGACCTGATCCATGTTTTCACAAAAGATTCATTCATAAAAGAACTTTGTCATTGAAAAAAAAAAAAAATTCGAGTTCCAATTTATTGCTTCCACGCATCAAAATTATTCAAATAGATCAAATCTAGGACTAATATCTTTTTTTTTGTAATTTTTTTAAAAATAAAGGAAGAGGTAACGTGAAGAACAAATTTCGGTTTTAATTTTATTTCAATTTATTTTAAAGGGTTATAAATTTTATTTTATGTATTAACCACTAATAAACATATCGAGGGCTAAAACGCAGGTCCTCGTATCTCGAAAATCCTAAATTGTTCAGGGGGACGAAAAAGCTGTTTAAAATGTTGATCGGCATTAATTTTTGAACTTGAATTACTTTTTTCTGGCCTTAGAAATGTCAAACATATAAATTATGTGATGATGAAAATACTTCACTTAGGATTTTCAAAAATTACCATTACTTACAAGTTACTGTTTCAATGAAGTATGTATGAAGTATTCGCGAGTATGACGAGTTACTGTTTCCTTTAATTTTGACAAGTAAATATTTTTTTCCTCTCGTAAATAGATGGCGCTCATTGAAATAATGAGACTTGCTTCAAAACACCAATTTGGTCAAAAATTTTAGTTACGAGGTCCTACGTTTTTGCCCTCGATATGACATTATTAAAATTTGTAATCTGCAAAATGCTTTGCAATACGCAAATCTTGAGGACTGGTTCGACAGCGTGTTCCATACTGGAGTAATGGTTAACTTAGTTGGTCTCTAGGCCACCGCCGTCGTAATCTTCGGGGTGGGCTGTACGGGTTGTTTGGACGTTTAAAATTATCTGTTAAAGGATTAATGTTATAAATCAGTCTTTGGTGGAAGCTGATGTAATTTTCATTAGCTGTTATTGCAATCGTTGGGATGTTTAAGTCAGTATGAATTATATCGTTGCTGACATAAAATGGTGCTATCTACTATTTTCCGTAACACTTATAATTGAAAGGATTGAATTTTTTTAATATTGGATTTTTTATCGGAACCCCACAGTTCCATGCCGTCAGTCCATATCAGTTTAAATAAAACTTTATTCGAAATTTATTTGTTTGTTAAAGATAATTTTGATCATTTTTCAAATAACTTCAAAAACATTATTAAATTATTTTCGAATTCTTCACCGGTCCAGATCATTTTAAAGATACGATTTCCCAGGACAGGAAGAGAGCACAAAAAACACCTCGTTTGACCACCTGGCCTTCCAAAAAGATCTCCTTGACTACACGTGCGATTTTACTCAAGTTAAATTTGCCAGTGGCCCGGTTTTAATTGCAGCTTTTAGGGGTCCTTCGCTTTCACTGAAAATAGTAATTATATTTTAGTCAATATAACATATTCTGTTAATCTTTTTGAAGGCTTTGAGTCAGTAAGAATAATTTCATCATTAACACGACCTTCTAATATTATTTATTGTATAACACGAATATCATATTTCATAAGGACGGTTTGAATTACACTTTTTTTTTTTTTTTTTTTTTTATACCCTCTTAATCAATGAAAAGCCATTATAAATAGTGCACATCAATTTTTAGTAGAAATATCGTAGTATAATGATAAAAGCTTATCGAACCCGAATGTTCGATACCGACTCCTCCAACCTTAATTCCACAAGATAAGCCCTCACAAAATCCCCCACCTTCGTCTTGGCCTATCACTCGGACTTTACAACTTAGAACAGTCAGCAAAGCGCTTATTGATTTTTTTAGAAATTCGTTGGCAACTAAGATTCGAAATTTTGCCAGCCCATTTTAACCGGCAAGCAGCTATAACTTTAGATTTACAATTATATTAATAATCGAGGTTAAGTTCCTGCGATGTGGTATTAATGTTTAACCCGAGCAGACGGACCATCTTCGGGGCTAAAATAAAAATAAATGAATCGTTTTAAATCTAAATATGTCGCAACATATGCAAAAATAAGTAGATAAATGGTTATAAAGATATTAGGCGTGTAACATAATATTGATCGGCATATAGACCTAAATTGAGCTATAAAAAGATTTTATTCTAGATGTGGCAGAAAATCCTCCGAACCTTGCCATTCAGATATACTGCGAACAGCGAATTTGGAATATTAACATTGAAACACGAAGTCGAATAAAGAAGGCAGATTGCACCTGTGTAGAATGATTTTCATTACAAACACTGGGTCAGGTGGAACTAGCGGCTGTTTTGACCTTTGCTCTAACTTATTATAGATATAAGCAACTTCACAAACGAGCTACGCGAAGGTCTTGAAGTTATCCTTGGCTAACTCAAAAGCGGCACTAGCTTAATTCCCGGACAAGCCGCTTTTCAGACAAAATACCTCTTCAAGTTTGTCTGATTTATTTATTACTAGCCGAACATAGCCATAGACAGGCTGTTTTTAAACGTAGTTCAATGCGGTTTAAAACCATCGTCTGAGATCTTTCAGCCTCTTCGGATGCTTTTTGCATATTTTTTGGCACGTCATTTTCAGAAAATTTAGTAAAGAGATATATTACTATTCCTGACCATTTAATTGGACTATTTGGAAGTAAACTTATTTATGACCTAAAAATGTCAAAAAACAGGTTGTTCAAGTAACGTCATTCTATGCCACTAAACCTAAACTGACGATGCTACATTGGGATAGGGATCTTTAATGATTACTTGACAACATATAGCCTCTGGACCTCCATTTTACGTCCTATCCGAGGAAAGGCATAGCCAAGGATTTTTGACTCCCTTTAAAAATTCTTAGTGCCACCGCGGGATGCGAATTGGCGACCTTTAGTATTGTATGCTACAATCTGCTGACACCACGATCAGGTTTTTTTTGTAACGTTAGGAAAAATCAAGGTGAAGAATAGTCGGGATTTACCTGGAGAAGGGAACGACCGATACAGGTAAGACATTCTTGGCCCTTGTCGCCTAGATTTCGTCCCACCTTTTGAGAGCTTAGGCCATCTGAGCTGGTGTCTGAAAAAAAAGAAGTTATTTTCTGCTCCCCTTCGCCTTAAGGAGGATTAAAAGAACAAAAGTTGGATTATCTGCAATGAGAAAAAAAATTCTCCTCATGTGCTTATTGATTTCACTCTCCGTCAACTGCCAAGAATTTTTGAATCTCTACTCGCTTTGAAAACATTAGACTCTCGGTCGGTTATAGATGGATTCTGGAAAAATTTCTCTATATAAGTGATAAAATTACTAACGATTATCAAATATTATCGTATATATTATTTCTAAATGCATTTTTTTTTGTTGGTACGACATAACTTCCTTAATAATTCATCAAATTTCATGAATGAGTCATCATTTTAAAGCTGCATTTTTAAAGAAGAATATACAAATCACTTATTACGCCTTCGATTGCTATTTATATAGGGATCTTCGAGGATTTTGCGAAAAAATGGTAGTAGAGTTTTAAGTTGGTGTCAATCTTTTCAGGTTTTCAAGGAGAACATCTTCGGTCCAATACGTTTTTGGAGTTGTTAGCGAAAAATTGCAATTCTCAGTGGAAATAGTCCCAGGGCTTTTTTGAAGGTGTTATTTTTTTCAGTTCGTCGAGACGAAAATTTTTGGTTATAAGCATTTTACCAATTGTCGCCATCGTTACAAGCAAAAACGTGCGATTTCAGTCAATAGAATCAGCGCACTCGATTTCCGTGGAACCGATATGTGTATTTAAGTATTCCGTCTTCTAACCTGATATAACAAAGGAAAGGAATTTTGGAGTTTCAAAAAATAAATAATCTACAATTTAAACACATCTATTCTTTACTTACTTTCTATTAAGTAAAGAATATTCTTTACTTACTTTCTATTCTTACTTTACAACCATCACCTATGCCCATGAGGCACTAAATACGCACTTTACGATGCTAAATGTACGGTGTGTTCTTTAATTAAGTGCGATTTAAGTAAGTCAGAGTGCGAAGGCTTCGCACTGTCTTTTCGGGGATAGCGTTAGTGTCGCTTTTGAGTTAGTTAAGATATGTCAGCTTCTAGACCTTTTTTTTGGCATTTTTCTGATGTCCATTTAATCCATAACAAGTTTGAGCAAAATTCAGAACTGCCGATAGAAGTCAGCCGTCTTTGTAATCAAAATTATTGCATTAAGGGGCATAGGTACGGCCAGACATCATGTTTGCTCGTCAGACTTCTCGCTGCTGCGGTCATACTTAACGTTTAAGTGTAAATAGCTGCACGTGGTACGCTTAATTTGGGTTTAGTTTGCCGACTCCAAAAGGTTTATTACAGGGGTAACTCAACGCTTTTGAACTGAAAGGCTACATGACTCCTAACTGTAAAATTCTGCTGTGTAACTGTTTAATTTTATTTTTCTGTGTAACTGTAAAATAAAATTAAAAAGTAATTGTAAAAACTTATACAGATGGTACAATATACAAATTATTTATACCTGGACTCGATAATAAAATAAAAGTGAAAGTATACACAAGGTAACAATGTATACATAAAAAAGGAACACAAATATAAAAACCGAAGTGATATAATGATAATATAGATGTACATCGATAATGGGGGACAGCTTTGAAATCAAAACTAGGATTTCAGGATGAAGAAGAGTAAGTAGATGAAATTATTTCATTATCTACTTTATGGTTTACAGGATTTTTTTTCCCTCACTCTATAATTACCTTATATTTTCTTCTCTCAGTCTCTGTATTACTCTGGACTAAACAATCCCTGATGAAGATCCACACGTTGTTATCGAAACTTTGGCTTTTCAAAATAAAAATAAAAATTATAAGTGAAAATCCTGACTATTAATCGTCCTATCGTAAAGAAAAACAGTTGACTATTACACGCCGCTATATATAATTGATTTATTCAAAATTGAAAAAACTTTACGTTGACCCCTTCTTATTGATTTTATTTTTATCAATATTATAATGTATCATGTTAAATAATTTATTTTTGAAGAGAAAAGATTTGGCTCCGCCGGGAATCGAACCCGGGTCTTCCGCGTGACATGCGCGGTATGCTAACCATTAGCATGTCACGCGGAAGACCCGGGTTCGATTCCCGGCGGAGCCAAATCTTTTCTCTTCAAAAATAAATGATTCAAAATAATTTAAAAAATAGGTGGTTACCCACAATAATGGTTAAATTAATATAAAATAATTTAAAAATTGACGAACGTCAAAAGATGCCCAAAATTGGACAAAAATTGTCCACCTCCCGTAAATACTCGCAAAACTTGCGAGATCGTGGGAGAGGTGTCTGTGAAGAGGAAGGATTTGGCACCGTTTGGAAGCGACTCCGTCGTGTAATGGTTAGCATACCGCGCATGTACGCGGAAGACCAGGGTTCGATTCCAGGTGGAGCCAAATCTTTTCTCTTCAAAAATAAATTATTTAAAATAATTTAAAAATAGGTGGTTACCCACAATAATGGTTAAATTAATATAAAATAATATATCATGCTTAATAACATTGCTTGGTTCTTCGAAATATTTATTTTTATATTAATATTTTTTATAGCATACCGCGCATGTCACGCGGAAGACCCGGGTTCGATTCCCGGCGGAGCCAAATCTTTTCTCTTCAAAAATAAATTATTTAAAATAATTTAAAAAATAGGTGGTTACCCACAATAATGGTTAAATTAATATAAAATAATATATCATGCTTAATAAAATTGCTTGGTTCTTCGAAATATTTATTTTTATATTAATATTTTTTATTCAGTTTTTTTTTCAGTTCTCTAAAAATAAATAGTTGTATGCACATCTCGTCTATTAATGAAGGATTTATTTTCCTAGGTTAGTGCACAAATCTTCGGATAAACTCATTCATATGCGTATTCAAATGCATTAGGCGTACCTACATAAGACAGGTCATTGCCGTCATTTATACCGAGCGAATAGTATTCATTTATAAACTACATACATGACTTTTGGAAATAATTTTATTTGTATTGCTTGCTTGTTTCTAAATTATTTTTTTTAAATATTAATAACCGATTAGAACATATATTAATGAAGTAACAAAAAAAAGTGATTTATTTTGTTTGTTTATTTATGCATAAATTATAAATTTAATACTCGTTCCAAAAATATGTGATCCGCATAAATTAACATCCATTAATTTTGATGAGTCCTAATTTAAGTTTGATGAGCGGTGTCATTAAGCTATAACTTGTGAAATAATTACTTAATTTTTTCTTATAGCTGATTGAACTCTCTCACGTTTAAGTGACAAATAAAAATGATTTATTGTTGTATTTGAATATTATTAATCTATGTTATAAATGAGGCAAAAAAAAAATATGTTGTTAAGATACCCGTAACACTGTGCCAACCTCACCATGAAACAGGTAAGCTCCCGCACCTTCAAACAGCTATTTACACTTAAACTTGAAGTTCAGCAAACAATGATGTCTGACCGCACAAACCTATGTAACTTAACACAATAATTTTAATTACCAAGACGGCTGACTTGGAACTGGATAAAAGCAACGTCAGAAGTCCTAAAAGAAGGTCTAGACGCTTATATTATCTAATCAAAAAGCGACACTAGCGCTATCCCCGAACACACAGGCGAAATAACCTGTCAGAGTTCGTATCTTATTTAGATTAGCCGAACACTGTTCTGAAGAGGATATTCGAGCGTGAGGTTGAAGGCACCTTTAAGGTGCCTTTACACTCTACGAACCTTACCTTCGAACATGTTCTCCCTCGAACCTTGCCGTACCGACGTGAAGCAAACAGCCATTTATACTTCAAGTGACGTTAAGCGAACTAATATGGCAACGATAGCTTATGAAAAAGAATAAACTCCATTATCAATATATTTTATATTATCTGAATAGTAAAAAATAGGAGACGAATTACAAATATCACAGATTACACTATTATCTCAAACAACTCCTGTCACTTTGGAAAAACCCAAATCAAAAGTGACACTAGCGCTACCCCCGAACCCAGGCGAACAGATGAAATACCTAGAACACCCGAACAGTCGACATGAAGGCTTCACGAAGGTTGTTCGAGGGTGGTGTTCGAAGGTAAAGTTCGTAGAGTGTAAAGGCACCTTTAGGAATTGATGACCCAAGGGTTTTACACCTCTAAGCGCAAACAAACACAATAGATTGCTTTCATGCGAACAATTTTTTTTGCGAAACTTCAAAATTCAACAATTACGGGCGGCAGTCCCTTATTTACACATATTTAGCCTTATTATTTTAATATCTATGTTCAATCCGTATTTTGTGTAAATTAGTCCTTTTTTTTGTTAATTTTTTTCAAAATAATTTTCCGTATATTTTGTTTACCGTTTCTAAATATATAAAAAGATGAATGTTTGCTTACTGATTTATTTACTAGGTCCGATTAACTTTTTTCTAGTAACGTCTTACTTTCTAAAATTATTATGGATGTTTTCACATTGGAAAAGTATGGGTACAATATAATATTTGAGGCCCTTCGTTATCAAAACCTAACTAAATCTAGCTTTAACTATTATTTAGATATATGTTTTGTATTAAATATATTTTAAAGATTCGATTATGTTTATGTTGTTATCCATACATTTAAAAATACAGCACCGGTCAAAAGTTTAGACTCACCCTTAGATTTTGTAAAATAAATAAGTAACAAAATTTTATTTATTGGACAACGTAAGAACTATAATTTTATTTTTAATTTATTTATAACTAGCTTTAATATCTCGGTTTCACCCACGGAATTTCGAAAACAATGAGAAAAGCCGTGGGCCCAGAAAACGTCGTTAGGACAGAAATGAGATTTTTTTTTTACTCCGACGGTTGATGTAAAAAATCTTATGCAAAGCGAGATCATAACGATTTTTATAACAATAAAGAATATACCCAGAGATTGGCTGTGATGCAATTCTAATATAGACAGGTGTTCGCACCTGGTATGAAAGAACCACTAAGCGAAATTCGGAGAATTTAGGACAAATGGTATGTCTTTCTACATAGAACAAAAAAAAAAAAAAAAAAAAAAACTAACAGAATTTCATCTTTATTTATATAGATTGTATTCGAAACAATCATATAATTTTTAAAATGTTATGTCTTGAGTTACAATTATTTTTTTAAACTTGAAGATTGTGAATTAAATAGAAGTGAGTCTGAACTTTTGACCGGTACTGTATGTATACATTTTTTCTTATCACCAACCCTAATAACAGCGTAAATACAAAAATAGTATAAACATTGAAAACTGGATGTAGCCACTTTTGATTATAAAGCGCACATTTATTAGTCTATTATTTAGTAAGAAATTTTAAAAGGGAAAGTTTTTTTTTTCTAGTTAAGTATTTTAATGCATGTGACATTTGCCGACTAAAGCACTCGCTTGAGTACAAACATGAAGTTGAAATTTTTCAGTTTATTTCAGTGTACTCAATTTATTACTTCAGCCGAACATTCCAAATCCAGGAATCCGAAGATAATTTTATTTTTTGTATACTCTTTTTATTCTGTTACGATCTATATTTTAGTATCATGTTTCCAGAGAAAAAAATAGTCCTCCTTAAGAATAATTTTAAATTCATTATTTACTCTTGTACATTCATTGACAAAATATAATAGTATATTACGCTATGAAAACTATCTTAATAGAGTAGTCATAACTAAAAAATTTACTACGTTATACATCCATATTTAAAAACCCACCATAATCTATACCTACATTCCATCGAACAAGGCATCAACTGCATTGCTATAACAACTATTGACTACATTGCTGGAATGTTAGAAAAAAAACTGTATGCGCTTTCCGTAATCTTATTTTTAAATTCAGAAACATATTTGCATTCTCTTAAACTCCAATCCTTCAATCTCTGATCATCAATAAATTTTTCTCGGCCCCGTAGGTCTCAAAAATTTCTTTAATTTATCCAATCTCGGCAGGAGTACCTCAAGATTCAATACTGCCCCCACGGCAGGTCTCGATAGACTTCAACCGTGAAGTCTTTGCACCTTGCGGATTCTTTCGGGGGATCATTCTAGGACATATTTAGATGAAAAAAATGCAAAAATTTTAATCCTAAAGGTGGCCGTTTTTTTCATTGAACGATTTTCGCATTTTTTAACAAAATGTGTAAAAATTTAATTTTAATATTTATTCTTCGTGTATCTTTTTTCATGTAGTTGACTTCATGAGTTCGGGCGTGATCTTTGCGTTTTTTAACCATATTTCACTAAAAAAATTAATTAATAAATTTCTATAAATGGGTATTTAGCACTCAAAACCGACTAACTTCTAATTGTATACTGATCCTGGAATAATACACACAAATCCAATTAAGAGCAGAGAATAAACTTATATAGATATGTTTATTTATATGTCCTTCGTAGGATTTACCTTTATGTGGGTGGTTTATTATTTGTTTTTATGAATTCATATCGGAAGTATATTTCACGAATGACAACTTGTAAAATTAAATATTTTAATCATTCAAAATTTTAAAATTATTCAATACTATTAATTACTCATCAAATATAGGTATATATATTGGACGTATTTAAAAGCCCTGAAAAGGGCTGATATGCAATTTGAAAAATATAGGTATATATTGAAAAAAAAATTAGATTGAAAAATAAATGATTAAGATTACGATACATATATATAAAAATAAATTTTTTGTACATTTTACTTAAAAAATGCGAAATTTGTTGAAATGAAAAAAACGGCCACCTTTAGGATTTTAATTTTTTCATTTAAAAATGTCCTAGAATGATCCCACGAAAGAATCCGCAAGGTGCAAAGACTTCACGGTTGAAGTCAATCGAGTACCTGCCGTGCCCCTTCTACTATTTTTCATATATACTTACGAAATCACTGGTAAAGATGAAACTTTTGATGGAAATTTCTCACTAAAAAGTAATATTATACAAAACGCTTCCTTAACTTTACTACGTTTTTAAATAATCTAAATTAGACTTAATTTATATTAATAACTATGTATCGTAACACATCACATGTATACTTTAAAAAAATATCTGTTTTTCAATTCATATTGATTGAAACTAAAAAAATCCTTAGAGACATACTACACTATTTGGGATATTACTTTGACAGAACAATGAGATGGAGCACGTATTTTAAAATGAAACAAAAGACACTCAAAAAAATACTCAAATAACTTTATCCACTTCTTCACTTAAATTTTATCCTTATTCAACTTTTCTGAATACTTTTTTTAATAGATTTTTTTTAAATCTACAACTCCAACAATGTTTGCAATTTAAATCATTATTCAGCTCTCGTGTATATACTTCCGTAGTGTTGACATAATCCCTGCATTAAGGTGTATAAAAAAATAAGGAACCGTAGAAAAAGAAAAGATTACAAAAGAAACCCTTTTACGAATCTTAAGTCAAGGGAGAAAAAATAGCATTCCTTTTTTATATTCTTTATTGCGCTGCCTTCTTAAGTCACCATTCTCCTTAGCGTTTCCTGTCATTCTTCAAGACAGGGTTAAGCGAACCAATCTCTCTTGCTGTATGGTATTTTATTTTTCAGTAGTATCGCGGGGGTGTCTAAAAAATCATCTATCATCTACTTCAGGAGGAGGATGATAAATATTCTGTCAGCTCATGAGAGAAAAAAAATCTATTATAGATGGCTGTCAATATTTTGTGAATAGCAAGCAGCATGCATTTATATATGTATACAAATATTACAAAGCAGAATCAATCCTATTTTTTCATCTTTTTTTTCCGGAAAACTATTGATACAATTATTGATTGACAATTTACTATATTGTACATATAGCTTACTATTTATCATCCAAGATAACCTTAACACTGTCAAGTATTATTCAGTCAGATGGCAAATTATTTTTAACTTTCACTTACCTATATGTGAAATATATAGTTAGGAAAAGTATTGTGATCCTGAAAAATTTCCACTTCCGGTTTTCAACGGAAATACACCTTTTGGGGTCCCCTGCGTCCAAATAACCAAGTCCCTCGAAATGGTCTGTGTGTGGGAACAGAACAATAAAGCTCATAGACAATTAAAAGTACCAAACTGAAATTAGATATTTTATTTTTTGATAATTTTTAATATATGTTACTGGAAGATTTGGTTTATATTGTTCCAATTTTTTGCAATACAGTGAAAATTATATCTCCCTTGAGTTCTACATTTGTCAATTCATTATAACAAATTTAAGCTTCACAACGTATCGAGGCCTATTGTCCCATCTTCAGGTGCACTACAACAATTTGCAGTTAGTATTTACAATAATGATAAAATTAAATTACAAGGTGACAAAATTAAAATAAAATATATATATTAAAATTATTTATATTACATTATATATTTTATATACATTTGATTTTTCTCGTGATGGAAAGTATTGCGATCGTGAAAAATATCGACTTTCGGTTTTCAACGGGATTACACGTTTTGGGGTCCCCTGAGTCCAAAGGACCAAGTCCCGCGTAGTGGTCTGTGTGTGTGTTCTAACAGGCTAGCTCAAAAACTAAAACCGTATAAACCTGAAATTGGGTATTTTATTTATGTAAATGCCCGCAATGTGACAGCAAAAATTTCATCAAAATTAGTAAAATTGTATTTCATAAATTTTGTCACATTTTATTTTCGATATTCTCAAAACCGGCTTTAACTATTTTGATAATGAATAATGAAATTTGTTTTTATAACTGGCAACTTTGAGGCACCTTTTATCAATCAAATCGCTGAATCAATGCTCGTGCAAAAGCACACGGGTGAATAAAATCTATCTTTATGCTGATCTTAAAGAAAAAAAATCATAAATAAAAATTTCCATTTTAAGAACGTTTTGTATTGTATAAATATGACTAAAAAGGATATGGTATGAGGACTTTTAATAGAGTCATTCTTCAAAATGACAGTTATTGTTATCCGAGGCGTAGATATGATCGGGTGGACGTTTGATTGTATAAATAGTTTCGAACATGTTATCTAGTAACTAAGTAGCACTTACAAATAAATTTAGATCATGTTTCTCTCAACATTGGATATTTTTAATATCACCAATTAATGTATGAATTAAATGGCTGGACGGTAAGGGTCAAGGACTTATATAAGAACTACACACAAGAAGCTAAATGGTTTGTTAAAAATAAAAAAATCCAATATAAATAATTCAAAGCCTGACCGTAGGATTACTATTGGCGTGATTCATTGTTAACTTTTTTTTTCAAAATAGTATTCAGTCAACTCTACTATACGTATAGTCGTATGCAAAGCGAATTTGACAAGTTGAAATATATCCTCAACCAGTACCAGTAATATTATTGTAATGATATAGCCCTAGGATTACGAAGGGGTATCTGCTCTCCGAACCCATAGCTTTCTTTTATTTTTAACTAACTCTAGATTTTTTTTTAAAATATATTTCATGAGATTAAAATATTTACAAATTTATAAAACTGTGGATGTAAAAAAAAATGTATAGAAGGAAATGAAAGTCATTTTTCTAGATAATTAAAAATGTCATTTCCATGTTATCCAAAATTCATCATTCCATGATATGTAAAATATTTAACTAATTTAAATATTTAAAACGTGATCTCCGCGCAGGAAGGAGCAGAAGAAGTGGAAACTCCTGAGAAAGAAGAAATAATTGATATAATAATGTCAATGAAGAATCATAAATCGCCAGCCTTGGATGAGATTACTCCAGAGATGTTAAAAAATGGGGGAACTGAGCTAGGGGAAGGAATTTACGAGCTTATTTGGAACATATGAACGGAAGAAAGAATGCCTGAAGATTGGACAAAAGCAGAAATATGCCCAATATACAAGAAAGGAGATAAGCTCGAATGTAATAATTACAGAGGCATTTCCTTATTACGTACGACCTATAAGACACTGGCAGTGCTTCTATATAAAAGGTTGACGGAATTCCCTGAAAATATTATAGGAGATTATCAAGGAGGCTTCAGACCAGGAAGGTTAACAATTGACCAGGCATTTACTCTTAGACAGGCAATGGAAAAATACCGTCAATTTAACATAGACCTGCATCTCCTTTTTGTTGATTTCAAACAAGCGTATGACAGTGTAGATAGAGAAAGGCATTTGAAAGTCATGATAAATTTGGGCATACCCAAGAAATTAGTCAGATTAACAAGAATGATTCTATCCAAGACTGTCAGTCGAGTAAAACTGGGAAATGCGCTGTCAGAAGAGTTTGAAGTAAATGTTGGCTTGAGACTGGGTGATCCTCTTGCCCCTCTTCTTTTCAACCTAACCTTTGAAGCAGCCATTCGAACAGTAAAAACAAATACTGGAGGAACTATATATAACCGCATGTCCCAACATATGTGGATGACGTCGTCATTACCGCTAGAACCCAAGCAGCATTATCTGGAACTTCCCAAGAATTTGAAGAGGCAGCCATTCAATCAGGTAATAATTAAGGTGAATTAAGATAAACCTACTTATATGAAAAACTCAAAATTGGAAATTATGGAATTTGATGAAGTGAGTTTAGGAGAGCACAGTTTTAAAGCAGTATCCCAATTCAAGTACCGGGGAAGTGTGGGCACAGTTGCCAATAAAATAGAGAGTGAAATACAAGCAAGAATAGCAGCAGGAAATAGGTGTTACTCCTCACTACAAATAGTGTTCCTGGGCCGGTGATAGCCGAGCGTGTCGGAGCGCGGCCCGCTTTAACACGCTCGAGCCGAACGGCGGCGGTTCGAATCCGCCCTGGGAGGGTTGATTTTATTTCGTGGAGGCCCCACGGAATAAATCTCGACCTACCCACCATGGTTAGGATAGGTTGGTTACACCTTTAGAGTAACCCCCCGTATGCCACAGATGGCCAGGTAGGGGTACCGAACAAAAAAAATAAAATAAAAAAATAGTGTTCCTGGTAAAATCATTCTCTAAAAGAATAAAAATTCAACTGTAGAAAACCATAGTAAGACCGGTAGTTTTGTATGGGTGCGAGACATGGCCCCTGACCAAAAAATCAAAAATTATGATCAATGCATGGGAAAGAAAAATATTAAGAAGAATCTGGGGCGGAGTTTCCGAAAATGGTACATGGAGAAGAAGAAAGAATGAGGAGGTATATGGAGAACTGGACATGGTGGCAGTAATAAAGAAAGCCAGACTGAGATGGCTGGGACATGTGGAAAGAATGCCGGAGCACAGGATAGTTAGAAGAATACTCCATGAGAAACCGGACGGTAATCGAAGCAGAGGACGTCCTCAAATCAGATGGCTGGATGATGTCGAGGAGGACCTGAAACTGCTGGGTGTACCAAACTGGAGAAGAGAAGCACAGGATCGCAGAGATTGGTCGGCTGTGGTGTTGGAGGCCCGGGTTCTTGCAGGACCGTAGCGCCATAATAATAATAATAATTGTGATTTCAGGTACATTAGACAAAAACAGAACATTAATTGTTGTGAAATTTATTATCAATGCCTTTATAAAATTATAGTTTAATAATTTTAAATTATATCCGCGAGCCCTCAAGCGGTTTTTATTTTTTTCACTTAACTATTTCTTCTGGATATAAAATGTTATCGAAAAATTTTAATTCACATTCACATTAATCTTGAATGTTTTTTTACCAACTACTATTTTTCAGATTTTTTATTTAATGATTTAGGTGCAAAACAAGGTAGACAAATATTAATGCCCCCCCCCCTCCCGGTATACCTAGGGTTAAGTAGTACGGTACGGTATGTGAGGTTAAATAAATTTTGGAAGTTAAATAAAAATAGTGAATATTATTTATTTATTGACGTAAGCCGATACAGCCATCAACTTTTTAACGTTGGGTACATTATGTTAATTAACCTAAAGATGTAGGTGTATAATGTTGAAACTCCTACAGAGAACTACATTCCAAAGGAGCTCTAATCTTCCTATATACAAAAGGTTGGTAATTGCTTCGTAGTGCGGGCGTAGTTACGTTGATGGCTTTTTCCACGGATTATATCATAAGTAAAAGCGATAATTATATATAATGGATTAAATACATATCGTTACGAGTGGCATTTATTGTTTTAATTATATCGTTCGGCGAGGCCCCTTCTGCAACTAAACTGAGAGAAGGAATTCCTAATTTATTGCTTATAAACCTGTTCTTATCAGCATAGAAGAATCTTCAAAGATTACTTCATCGCATAGGTTTTATAACCTAATATTCATTTTTATTTTTTAGGCTTCTCCTCCAAAAAGGTTTAGCATAACCTTGATGTAACGGGCTGCATAGGTTTGAAGAAAGTCTGATGCTCAGCAGACTGCATCTTCTACATTATAATAATACTAATATTAAGGATGAGAGGGTTAGTGAACCCGAAAGTTCGATACCCACTATAGTTGTTTTCATTACTGGTACCAAAAGTGGTTGTTTTCGGTGCGCGGCCGAGTTTCACGCGCGAGGCATAGCCGAGCGCGGAAATTAGACCAAGCACAAAAAACACACTTTTGGTACGTGTTATGAACAATAATTTTTGTCATACTGCTCATTGAGTAAATTAAAACACTTTTATATTTCAGTAATAACTTGCAGATACAATATAAGAAATTAAATGTACACTTAAAAAAAAAAAAAAAAACATCTGTTTATTAACCTATAATAGAAGAAAAGTACTTATATATTGACGTTAATATTTATAGTACAATACTGATTATTCATTTTATTAAAATCTTTGGCATTGCCTTTGGTATATCCATGTTATTTTGCACTTCAAACCTACTATGTACTGATATTAGAATGAAGCACAGTATAGCTACAAGTAACCTCCTTCAAACGCATGTTAATTAATATATATTAGTAGCAGGTAAGGTTAGCGCACCAAAAATATTTTTTAGGCCTAGGCCCAAAAAGTGCTACTTTACGGACTCAAACCGAGTATTGAAAACACGTTTTTTATGCTGTATGATGAAAATATAATTTTTGTCTTAACATGTAAACGCCTCAAATAATAAATATCTAAACAATCCCATTAAGTTGGAAGTTGTTTAGTCATTTAAATCAGATATGCACGATATAAATTAAATAAATTCTTAACAGAGTAAGAATGCATACTTTTCATGCAGAATAGTACTGTTTACCTTGAGCGGAAAGAACCATTACTTTTATTTATTTTTATATACTTTAATTATAAAATAAGAAAAGTAAAATACTAAATAAAAATATATATATATTTTTTTCTTCATACTTTAATTAGCACCTGTCGCAGCTAAGCGACAATCAGCAAATGTGAGATAAAATGCTTTGATGTTGGCATTTTAGGAATGAGCGAAGATAGTGCCCAGCTGCATATGATCCCGGACTTGTTTCAGGAAAGGAGGTCTCTCACCCAACTTCTTTTCAGTCGCCTCATAAAAGGCATCTCAGTCGTAGCCATGCCATTAATAAGTCCATTGTTATGTCGGTGTAATTTGATATGTAAGCCAGAATAGAGAGTCCTTATTTCTTCGTCGATAGTTGATAGTTGTAAGTCGGTATGTAGCGTTTTGTTACTAACGTACAAAGGTGCGTTCTTTACTA
Source organism: Aelia acuminata (assembly GCA_911387785.2). Taxonomy (NCBI): domain Eukaryota; kingdom Metazoa; phylum Arthropoda; class Insecta; order Hemiptera; family Pentatomidae; genus Aelia; species Aelia acuminata. Next base: position 24,178,209 of record OU426979.1, read on the forward strand.
GTTTGTAGTTTTTGTAAGTGCATCTTTTTGGCTGATCCATAAATTTGTGAGGCGTATGTTCAGTATGGGTGGTGGCGTATGGGTTTCAGTGAGTATGTGTATGTATTGATTTTCTGTCTGATTTTCAATTTTGATGATTTGGAAAATAGTGAGTACAGTATTTTCAGTCGTTTGTGTAATTTCTGTCTTTTCATTTTGACAGGGCCCCAAGTCATCCTTCTGTCAAATATTAGTCCAAGGTACGGTACTTTTTCTGTTTGAGGAATTTGGTGGTCGCCGATATAAATTGGAGGGCATGCATCTCGTCGGCGTGTGAATGTTATGTGTTGTGATTTGTCATGGTTTAATTTCATTTTCCAAATTGAGTAATATTTTTTCAAATGTATTTATTAAGTGGTTTTGTAAGTTTAATGAAGCCATTCTAGGGTCATGGTGTTTTGTTAAAATTGTTGTATCATCTGCTTACGTTGCAGTCAATGGTTCGGGGTTTGTAGGAATGTCATGTGTATAAATAATGTATAGTAAGGGGGCTAGTATTGACCCCTGGGAAACTCCTGCTAAGATTGGTCACACTGAAGAAATCTCTGAGCCCAGTCGGACAGAGAAAAACCTGTTTGAGAAGTAAGATTGTAGCAAAAGGTAATATGTATGAGATAGAATGTTTGGGCGACATCCATAAATACACCAGTAGCGTATTGTTTCTCCTCTAGTGCTGCAGCAGTGTAGTCTGTAATTCGGTGTAGTTGTATTGTTGAGTGTGAAGTAGGAAAACTGAATTGATGGTCAGGTATTATGTTTTGGTCAGTCAGATTATCAACAAGCCTTTTGTAAATTAATTTTTCGAAAAGTTTTGAACAAATTGGAAGGAGGTTGACAGGTCTGTAAGAGGATGGATTGTATGCACTTTTGTCTGTTTTGTGTATCATTTTGATGTGTGAATATTTCCATTGAATAGGGAATTTAGTTGTCCTAAGTATACAGTTATATATTGTCGCAAGAAACACTAGAGCTACGATATACTATGACTTCTTCCCTTCTCGAGATTCACGAGCTTGTGGTCCACTTTTTGCAATCTAGTTTTACTTCAGATAGTTTGGACTGTTCGTTCCTCCACCTCAACTCCCAAATTTTGTTTTGGTTTTTCTTCAATTGGTGTAGCCAGCCCTCTTTTGTGACTTCTTTTAGTGTTATCAAACAATTTTTGAAGGTGTATATTAGTTGAATATCTTATGTTCATCACGAATGATGAATTTTAGAAAATATGGAAATGAAATTTCTAATTATATTTAATAAATACCTAACACAACTCAACAAACGATATTTATGATTATGATAAGCAAAATTATGTTTTAAATAAAAATGTAACTTCAAAATACTTAAATCAAGAAGAAATGGTTGAGTGAAAAAAAAAAAAAAAAACCGCTTGTGAACTCGAGTATATAATTTAAAATTAATAAACTATAGTTTTATAAAGGAATTGATAAGAAATTTCAAAAAATTAATTTTTTTGTTCTCTAATGTACCTGAAAACACAATTTCTGAAGGTGTAAATTAGTTGAATATCTTATCTTATATCATGAATGATGAATTTTAGAAATCAAGGAAATGAAATTTCTAATTATCTAGAAAAACGACTTTCATTTCCCTCTTTTTTTTTCTTTTTTTTTTTACACCCACCGTTTTATAAATATGTAAATATTGTAATCTCATGAAATATATTTTTAAAAAATTTTGTGTTAAATAACAATGAAAGAAAACTATGGGTCCGTATAGCCCCCCTTGGTAAATCTAGGGTTAATATTATATTTTTGCCTGATAGATTTATCGAACTTTTCAAAATTAAAAAATAAAAATAAAATGAGAGCCCATAATACCATCCTTAGCCCTAGTATTAGGATAGAAATAGTGATAGAGTAGATAGACCACTAGAACTAATGGTATAGTGATATCCTGTATCTTGATCTTGGCATGTCTTTCTTTGATATTTACGCATGTCGTGACTTGGGGCACAAGGACGCGACCATGGGTTCTGAGTTCCCGAGTCTTCCCTTCAGTAGCCATCAGGATTCGGATAGCAATCGATTAAGCTAATCAGCTTCTATCGATTAGCCAACTTCACTCATGTCCCGAGTACTTAATTGCACTTAATCCCTCGTTATTCAAGTCCCGTACGTAGGTGCCGCTCTACACTTCAAAGAAAAATTTGCATATCCAAGTTATAGAAAACCTGAGAAAAAAAACGACAACTTATATTTATTTTATATTAATATAAAAATAAAAAAATAGCTTGTTTCATAATTCTATATTCTTTATTATTACATCGATGGATACAATGCTTTAAATCACCTCCTCATTGCATGTTCTCATGTTCCTATAATTTTTTAAACTATAATTTTCCTATAAATAAATAATTCTTATGAATATCATTTGAGAAAATATGCCGGTGGAAACATATTTGAGCATGTATGCAAATAAATTTGTTCAACCTGATTCTGTTTTGACGTTGGATGCGTGACGTAGAAACAAGGCGATTTGTCTCAAAACCAGTTTGTTTAATTTTATTTAATTTTTAAATTTTTATTTATTAATGATAAGCTTCCCCATCAAGTATAATACATGCTTGTAATGGGATCAATTAAAAAAAAAAAAAACGCATTGGGTCAAATACTACTCATTTGTTTTATGTTACGTTTTTGTAGCTAATCCTCTTAAATTACAATTTTCAATCTCTCAATTCAATAAATTACAATCTCTACTCACTAGTACAATTTTTGTCAGTAATGTATTTGAGATTTATTCTTTTTTCTTCTTTTAAATGTTAAAGATAATTTTAACATTTTTGAAGCATGTCTACAGCCGATTTGAAAATTCGCATGCTTCAGTATTATGACATTTGGGAATGTACGCCAAATTATGGTGTTTTGAAGACATCATGAAAAATAAAGGTTTAACAACTTAAAGTTCAACTCTATTTTATGTCTTTTATTTCTGTTGATTAAACATCCAACCATATTATTATTATATATTTTTTTTATTGTTCTATGTGCAAACGATTCCGACATCTGTCCATTGCCTTGAAATTATTTGGATTGAACATTTTATAAATTTACCAATTATCTATTTTTATTTATATACATTAATTATGTATATATTTGTGAAATATAGAAGAAAAATAATGAGAAACCAAAAATTTATATTACTTATACCCTTAGGACGAAATGGGAGAAAAAGATAAAAGGGAAGAGAAAATATTTACTCTAAATTTTTGTTTATTTATTTGAATTTTTTTTGTTAGTGATTCATACTACCTGTTATATAAATAATTTACCTATGAACATTACTACATTATTATTAAATGACTGATATAATTTATAGACCCATATTATTTAACTATTTATTAATGTTTTTTTTTTTTTTTTATGCAGGTATGTAAGCATGAAGAAGAACCTTTATTTTAAAACATAAATGCCCTGCGATGCGTCAATCAATTGTTTGACCAATTTCTGTTAGCGCGGGTCGGCATGGAGTTCGATGTGGCGATGGTTACGTAAGTTTTTGGAAATAATTAATTTAAAATTATTAACATATTTTTTAGCATTTAAAAAAATTAATAAAGACCTAATGCTTTTACCTCTTTAATAATCTAAAATATAATATTTATTACATATTTCTCACCACTTTCAACAGCGTCAAATCACAAAAAAAAAAAACATGATTTTTTAAAAACAGATCGCTTTAGATTATAACATACAAATATTTCTATGTTTGGAGTAGAATAAATATGCGTTTTAAAACAGTTCCATTTGATTAAAAACGTTCTGGTTAAAAATTTTATAGATTGGATTTAGTTAAAAATTCGAGGATCTAATAGGTATATAACTTTCAGCGCATTCAGAGAACAACCATATCTATGATTAGCCGATTTTTGAAGTTAATGAATGATATTACTGAGATATCTTGAATAATTATCAGACGAACAGAATCTCTCCAAAATATTATGGAAAATGTCAGATACCCTATGAAAATAATTCAAGTTGAAGATGTTCGCATTCAAGAGAAATATGAAAGGCTAGACATTTCAGTCTGAAGGACATACCAGAAATACACTCACAAATTTATTCCTTGGTTTTCATTTGGTGACAGGTATGATTGTGTATATTCGGCCTCAACAAGGCACCCAAGTTTTAATAAATTATTTATGCTGATGATCCTTTTTGTAAGGAATGTCGTAGAGAAAGTGAATATCATATTTTTATTTTATTTTTTAAAGAACCGGTTATAATGGCTCAATAATTTGTCTGACGGATCTGCGATTGAGGAAAAACTAACCGTTTACCTTTTAAGTTATTATTATTTTATGAGTATTTAACATAGAGACTAGAGTTTAGCTTTTGGCCCTAAAGAACGAACTCGGAAAGATAGTAAACTTGACTTGTCATAAGTAATACATTAATGATAAGGCTTTATAGGAGTGGGTATAAACATGCGTTAATTGGCATTATTTCTTCTAATCACCCCTCCCTCCAATTTCGATGGCTAATGACGTCCCCCCTCACAAGATTATTTTAATCTCTTCTTATAAAAACGATGCAAATGAAAGAAGAATTATTGACCATTTAAAATTTGTCTTCAAACTCGAGGGCTCCGCTACGGAGACAATGCAAATAATTTTCAGTTTTTAACATATAAGGGCATAAACAAATCGTAAAAACTATTTATAGAATATTTCGCTTTTGGTAAAAAAGGACGTTCGCGGCTCGCGGTGTTTTTTATTATTTTCATTATAAGTTAATCTTTTAACATCGGCTATATTTTGTGGTTTTAATTATTCTTTTATTTCCTCAATTGTACAATAATTTAGTTCGGGGAACCAAATAATCCCTTTACTTTGATTTAGTTTCCCATTTGCTTTTACTTTAACCGGAAAGTTATTAAGTAGATTTTCACATTTTAGGAGCTTTTCTGATTACACATCTGAGAAATCTTCAACTAAAAGGGTCCCATCTCGTAATTTTTTAACTATTTTTACTTCTCCAATTAGATATTTTATGATTTTATATTTTTTTTTTTTTTTTTTTTTTTCTGTTATCTTCGCCTCTACCCTGTAGGGTCATTGGCGGTATGTTCACTCATATTTTGTTGTAATACGTGATTTCTTTTAAGTATTTTAACAAAGTTTCAATATTTTCCTCGTCGTCCTTTAACAATTCGTTAAGTGTTTTTCCTATTTTTATATTTTTATTTTATATTTATATTTATATTTAAATATTATTAATTTATATTAAATTTATCCTATATTTATATTTATATTATATTTAATATTTATATTAAATATATCCTATATTTATATTTTTATAGATTTTATATTTAATAATTATAATAAAAAAATAATTATAAATAAAATAATTACAAAATAAAATAATTAATTATAATTATAAAAAATATATATAAAATTTAAAAAAATTTTTTTTTTGAAATTAATATAAAATTTAAAAAAAAATAATTTTTGGTAACTTTGTGTTCTTGAAGCTTCACAAATACATATAACCTAAATTTCATTACACGTGCTTACTTGGTTCTAAAATTTTACTGTATAATATTACGTTTTCAGTTGTACGTTTTCGCGAATAAGTTGCGTCGAGTTGCCGGTAGGCAAAGTGCGAAGTTAAACTTTTCGTTTAAGGGTGCGACGGTTCGTTTAATGTACATTAAAACGTCGTTTAATCGGCCCCCATTTATCAAGATCTCTGGATTATCCGGATCAGATTTGTACTTATATTTTATTAAAGGTTCACATTGATGATAATTTTGGTAACACTACTGCTATGACACTCCTATCGCATACTTAGTTACAAAAGGGCCGTGATTAAACTTATCAGATCCGAGCGACAAACCTCCGAAGGTTCCCTCTTATTTTTTTACACTGATAGCAAGATTGGATGCAATTGAAGCGTGGAAATGCCTTATGCACCCTTATGGTCTATGTGCCAAAAAAATAAAACAAAGTTTTTTTTTACCAAATTGTTACATGTGCCATTCTTCAGGCACAAGGTCATTCTTCAGAAATGGGTATAAGTAATCTTTTGTTGTTAGAAAGAGTTCATTGAACGTATGAAAGATGACATAGGTGTAAGCACTGAACGTAGTTCACCCTAGAGAGTATAAGACACATCATTTCTGTGAAAATTTCCTAAGGCACTTAGACCTTTATGCGTTTCCACGCTTCTATAATAAATTAAAAAAGAAATTGTTTTTAATTTTATATAATGGCCAACACTAGCATGCCTTACATCAAAAGAAGGCTGAAAAAGTCGTGGATGAGAGAGCTTCACTAAATTTTATTGTTTATTCTGGGTATTAGCTGATTATGATTAAGATGTACCGCTGGGTATCTCCTTCATGCCTGACATGCCATTTTTGTACAAATGTTATGGACAGACAATCCACTGATTGTCTAAGTTAATTTATACAGGTGTGGATAAATAAAATAATGTTTAAAAAAAATTATATAGTATCGCCTGTACAGGTAAATTAGTGATAATACGTTTATGTGACAATGCTTGATTCAAATTTCCCTAACGTTTCTTTTGAACGCAGGATCTATGAAATGAAATTATCCAAAGTATTTTTCTAGACATATCTATGTCATTTTTATATAAATTTTTTTTCTTTTAATCATAACAAATTCAAATGGGCTCTTTTTTAGATAGTTTTGTTTTTTTTAATCCCATATTCTGGAGTATTCGATTATCCGGATTGTCTTTGGTTCCAATTAGTCCGTATAAACGAGGTTGTAGGGTAAAATATATTAATGCTGGGACGGGAAACTATTAAACTCTTTACGGCTCAACAAGCTCTGATGACCAAATTAATGGCATGAACATTATTTAAAGGCTATTTATAAAAAAATTAATTTCTAACTGAAAAAACTCCTAAATAGTTATCATTCCAGATGGTTTTTAAAGAAAACATCGACTGTTTTCTACCTGTAAATTGATAATATATTTTTGAAATGAAATAGACAGTTGATATACAAATACCCATAGTTATCCCATTGACGTATCGATTTTAAAGAATTTTTCGTATTTCATTGTTTGTTCCAACAAGCATTTCAACTACCTGATTAACGGCATAGTGTTCCGACAAGAGCCAAATCATATTTCAAACAGCCAAACCAACCTATCAAAATCGCTGAAACTTACAATCGAACAAATGGAGTAAAGGACACCCGCAGCAGTCGATCTATCTTATCAGAACCCATTGGTCTAAATGTGGCAACATTGTTTATAGCCACAGTTTGATTAAGCAATTCATCATCCTGCATACTTATGGCGAAAATCGTGGTCAGTTCGACGAACAACCTTAATTTTACGTTCCAAACGATCGTCTATCCTCATTAGTTATTCGAAACATCACGGATCATTTTCGCATCACCTACAATTTAGTTGATAATACTCATTACTAGTAATGCGGTTCACTGCTTACTGAAGAAGTCAGAATTCTCGCTCCTGAGCGTGATGTTAAGGTATTTCTGATTTTTTTTCCTTATAGTTGCTGCTGCCATTACATAGTCATGTTGTACGTTGAGTGAATATTCTAAAAATAATGCAGCAATTTTGTAAACATACTTTTTGTTGAACGCTTACGTAGATATGCAGAAGTTTGACCACTTATAATTTTAATGTTATTACCTACCGAAGTAATAAATTTAATCACTTATAAATCAGGTTGCATGGTTACATATTTTTTTTAAAATCATGTCTGAAAAATCATCTTTTCTTTTGATCTCGTTCTTATCAATTAAAATTATTATTTTACTTTATTTCATTTTATTTTTATTTTTACATTTTATCTGTAAAAACCCAGCACCCTAGTAAAGGAATTGGGCGCACCTTAAATTCTTCAATTTATTTTTAAATAAGACATTTCTGTCCAAGAAAAAAATAAAAAATTATATAGGTACTGTTAAAGAACCAATCTGATTTTGTTATTTACGTAGTGTTACGAAAAATATTTAGTTAATTTTTTCTGAACCTCATGTACTACAAGCGTCTCTCAACAATAGCTATTTCCTTTCTAGGTTTTAATAAAATGGATAATCTTTTATTATGGATAAAAGTTATGATTTTCAGACAATGATTGAAACTTTTGTCATTTAAACAGTTATATTTTACCTCGTAAAGATATTGGAGTTTGGGGGCTTGATTTTTAATCCGACCCTGTACTGTACCGACTGTACGATTGACCTATGAGACCACTTATAAATTTGAATTAGAAATATTTAAATAAGTAACCAACTCTTTATTTCTTTTATTGCGAAGAAATTTGAGTTTTTTCTTGATTATTGATACTACTAAATTATTATTTAAGCGCTTTACTTATTGTCTTTTGTACAACAATCAATCAAGAGGCACCAACAACCGTTGAAACCAAAAGTTTAAGTTATCATGATTTGATTTGATATCTACATGTAATTAACCAGTGATTTTTTTTTTGGAACAGTTATACTTATTGAAGCAAGTTAAAAATCCCGTTTCATTAAGTCATATGATCGACGTGTAACATTTAAAATAAGCAGTATATTCTATGATGTTATTATTAAATAGTAAATAATAAATTATTCGTTCTGCGACGGAATTCGACAGTGAGGAACAATGCATCTGTCCCTTTTAGGAATATGTAATTATCCCGTGCGTAACTCTAAGGAGATGATAGGCTCTTATACAGGTAAGTTTATGAGGAGGAAGTGACATGGAAATTTTTGACATCTTTACCCAAATTTTAAATGAACTCAGGCATTGAAAGACCTGGATTTAGAAAACGTTGGTTTTATTTTTTACATAATAGTCTTATTTTGAAAGCAGCTTAATTAATGTTATAAAGTTACGTTAGGTAGAACTGTTTCTAGAAAAACCTCTGGTTTGAAACTTTTAGTTGTGGTGTAGTGGTTAGCATAGCAGTCTACAATACTAAAGGTCGCGGGTTAGCGTCACACGGTGGCCCTTTGATTTTTTAAAGGGAGTAAAATATCCTTGGCTATGCCGGCTTCCCTCAGGTAAAACGTAAAATTGAGATCCAGAGCCTGTACGATATCTGGTACTCGTTAAAGATCCCTATACTAATTATTCCTGGATAGTCGAAATTTAGGACTCCCATCGTGGCATCGTCCGATTAGTAGCATAAAGTGACAAAAACAACAATTAAACTAACATTTAATCGAAAAATTCTAACTAGACACAAAAATGTTATTATCTGTAGCATTTAAAAATCTGGTGCGTGCGCGCAACACACAACTTTCACTTACCAACTTACTTAGATTAGAAATTGACGTGTTTTGCTAATAATCATTTCCCAAAGTCACACATTTTTCTACATTCATATCTTATTTTTGTTAATCGTTAAAGCCGTTTTTGAGTAAATAAAAAACCTGTGAAAATGATACAAAATTTATAAAGTAAAGTCCCCCCTCCCGTAGATCAATTTTGATGAAATTTTTACAGTCATATCTAGGGCATATAAATACATCAAATACCAAGTTTGATCAAAATCGTTAAAACCGTTTTTGAGTAAATAAAAAAAACATGTGAAAATGGTACAAAATTTATTAAGTAAAGTCCCCCCTCCCGTAGATCAATTTTGATGAAATTTTTACAGTCACATCTCGGGCATATAAATACATCAAATACCAAGTTTGATCAAAATCGTTAAAACCGTTTTTGAGTAAATAAAAAAAAACACGTGAAAATGATACAAAATTTATTCAGTAAAGTCCCCCCTCCGGTTAATCAATTTTGATAAAATTTTTACAGTCATATTTCGGGCATATAAATCTATCAAATACTCAGTTTAATCAAAATCGTTAGAGCCGTTTTTGAGAAAATCGAAAAAAACGTAAAAAGTTATTAAATAAAGTACCCCCTCCCTTTGAGCAATTTTGATGAATTTTTTGCTGTCACATCGCGGGCATATACCTACACTAAATACCCAATTTCAGGTTCCCACGGTTTATAGTTTTTGAGCTAGTCTGTTCACATACACACACACACACACACACTGACCATTTCGCGGGACTTGGTTATTTGGACTCAGGGGGTCCCAAAACGTGTATTTCCGTTGAAAACCGGAAGTCGAAAATTTTCACGATCGCAATACTTCCACTTACTATATATTTCATATATAGTTAAGTGAAAGTAAAAAGGGCTAAATATAAGTACATAGATTGAAAGATGTTCTGTACAAACAAATGTATTTTATATTAACAAATAATAAATATATAAAAGCATATAATCCCTTTTCACATAGATATCACTTATTTAAAGCAGAATTTGATCTGAGAGTCATCAAAAAAGAACCCAATAAGAAAATAGAATAAACATAGTTTTTATGTCTATTATACAATGTTTTCTCCCCCCCCCCTTGACTTAAAAATAACTCGAGAAGTAGGCTATATTTAAATAATCAATGCAGCTGTAAAAAAAATTGCTCTACTTTGTAAGGAGTGTTTTGATATATTGTTTTGTAAATGTACAGCGGTAAAAACCAACAACATAAGTTTGTTGTATTAGTGTTTTGTAATTTATCCGTGGTGTGTGCAATAAATCTAAGTCTGAATGTGCGTGAGAAGTTTATAATAGTAATTGCTGGAGGTTTTTTCTCACTCTCTGTTGCAATATTAATTATATGTTTGTTTATTGAGAGAATTGAATGATTTAATCTTGCTCACGTTTAAAGTAGGTTTATTTTTATATTGCAATAATTTGTCTGAATAATTTATACATTTAAGGATGTGATTCTTTGCATGTGTGACACTAATAAATATAGTTAAGAAGGAAAATCTTTATATTTCTATTTAGGTAAGCCACCTTTGCTATGTAATCTTTATATTTCTATTTAGGTAAGCCACCTTTGCTATGTAATTTTATTTAATTCATTTTAATTTTTTATATCGCTCACTTATCCAACAAAGTCATATCTCAAAAATATATATTTTTTTTTTTTTAACGCCCTGACAGAGTAATCTATCCTTTAAAATGGTGAAGCATTTATCTCACTCAAAGCTACATTTATAATTTTTTTAACAAGAGCTTCATAATTCAAAACGCGTTTTTCTAAATTCTAACAATTTCTATTTTGTTCTTCTTCAAACTGAGAAAAATCAAACAAAAATCTACATTATCTAAAAACATCTGCTGCACAGTAAAAATATGAATCGGAGGGTCAATATCTATTCAGAACACCATTAATTCTACTTTTAAGGTTTAACTTTACTATTCTGAAAAATCGTGTTTATTTTCTATAAATGACGTTGTTGCAAGCAATAAGCGATGTATCCACTAGGAAACTAAATTTCACTGAAAAACGAAGCTATAGTAGAAACGCATTGTCTACACAGTGTTTCGCGAGCAGTTCAAATGGCTGTGGGAAATTTAAGCTATTAGCAACATTTAAAAAAAATATTTTTTTTTCATAAACAATGTTTTTTTAATGCCCATATGTTGTTTCTTGATCTGGAATCACTATAATAAATAAAATTAATTATATGAGATGAGTTAAAATATTGCGCCTAAACATAACAATAAGTGATTTGTGATACAGAAAACAAAACAAGATTTAATTTCTTTCACATTTTAAATTTTTTTATGTATATATCGATTTATACGCTTGGATTGTGGTATAATTAATAACAGATATTTTTTTTTTTTTTTTTAAGATTTATTTAAAATGATGAATCAAAGAAAAACGAGGAAAGAGGTGATAGTTTTCATTATACATTTTTATATTTGTAATAAGCTTTATGATTAATGATTAATAAATCAGAAATCAAGACATTTCAGTTAAAGCTTTAACGTACATTTCAAAATAAAAAATCCTTATATTATATTAAATAACGATAGATAAACGAGTTTATTTGTTTTGTTTTTTTATTGTATAATTGTAAGAACTTGTGAAGCTCTTATTTGCTAATAGAGTGATTTCTTGTTCGCAAATGGAATACATACTATCAACATTTTTTTTAAATATATAGCTAGGAAGGATATTTCATCTGAGTATATGTAATAATATAATCCTTATTTAAGTAATCAGATGAAAACTACTATCATAACATTTGTATTTTAGTTTTGACTCGTTTTTTTTAAAGTTCGAGCCAAATTGGTAAAGCCTTTTTTTATCAAAAAGGCATGTATATCAAAATACGTTTGCACTAAAGAATGCGAAATTATATATTACGTTGTATAATTTATAAAGAATTTTTCAGATCAAAATCTATATTACAATTATATATAGATAGATAAACTATATTGATTTTATTTCGGTAAAATGTGCTCAACTACTTAAATACTAGTAACTTTGTTTCTTGGTATGTAAATGTTTGATCCTAATGTCAAACTTTTTTACTTTCACTTACCTATATATGAAATATATAGTAAGAAAAGTAATGCGATCGTGAAAAATTTCGACTCTCGGTTTTCAACGGAAATACACGTTTTGGGGTCCCTGAGTCCAAATAACCAAGTCCCGCGAAATGGTGTGTGTGTGTGAACAGACTAGCTAAAAAACTGTAGACCGTACGAACCTGAAATTGGGTATTTGGTGTATGTATATGGCCGCGATGTGACAGCAAAAATTTCATCAAAAGTGGTAAAAAACTTTTTACGTGTTTCTCGATTTTCTCAAAAATGGCTCTAACGATTTTGATTAAACTTGATATTTGGTATATATATATATGCCTCTGATGCGACAGTCCAAATCTCTATAAAATTGATTAATTGGAGGGGGCACTTTACTTAATTAATGTTGTCCCATTTTCACGTGTTTTTTTTTATTTACTCAAAAACGGGTTTAACGATTTTGATCAAACTTGGTATTTGGTATATGAATATGACCGCGATGCGACAGCCGAAATTTCATCAAAATTGGTAAAACGGAGGGGGTACTTTATTTAAAGAATTTTGTCTTTTTTTTTTACGTTTTTCTCGATTTTCTCAAAAACGGCTCTAACGATTCTGATTAAACTTGGTATTTGGTGTATTTATATGCCACTGATGTGACAGTTCAAATTTCTATAAAATTGATTAATTGGAGGGGGCTCTTTATTTCTTAACATTTTTTCGAATATCTCAAATACGGCTTCAATGATTTTGATATAATTCATCATTTTTAATCAAAATCAAGTCTTCTTTAATATCAGGTGAGCTTATTCATAATTAAAATGTTCTGAGGGGGCTAAAACGGGGAAGGGACCTTTTTTGTTTTCCTATAATGTACCTTTGTATTTGTTTATATGGAGAAATTATTTGTCTCTCGTTTCGCTTAAAAATAAGAAAGAGCTAAATATGAAATACGTGACTCTGAGAAATGGCAATTAAAAAAACACGTCAATTTCTAATCTAAATAAGATGGTAAGTGAAAGTTTTGTGTTGCGCGCATCGCACCAGATTTTTTTTTTTACCATGATATACTGTGATAGAATAGTTTCCTACTCTTTAAAATCAATTCAACAATATGCTCTAAAATTGTATGTAAGTCACTTGAGTAAGATAGCATATCGTAAACTTTGAAATAAAAAATCTTATGACGAACATTTTCCAGCTTCAAACAAATATAAATCAAATAGAATAAAGGAAGGACAAGAAACAGTCTAATATTTTACAAATATAGTGAAATATTACAAGCAAATCGAATTTTCGCCTGGTCAGGCATCTTCACGAAAAAAAAAATTAAATATGGCTGCGTCAACGATTTAAATATTCAGTAACAGCCAGTAACAGTATCAGAAAATCCCTTAAACATAATAAAATAAAAACGACCAACGGAATAGTAGATTCAACACTTTCAAAGCTCCTTGGATAACTAACTTGAAAGTAAGGTAGTAGTAGAGGTGTTACTGATTTTGATTTGATTTTATCTACAAAAATTGTGTCTCATTGCGAATTAAATTTTCCAAAAAAAAATTTGGAAAATTTCCGTTTTATCAAATTTCTGTCATATTGCGGCATGTATATATACTAGCATTCCCCGTCGCGAATTTGCCCTCCTTGCCTTTAAAATCAATTCTGTGATCATTATCTTGGTATTGATTTAATATAATATTTTATATATTGACAACATATTTTATATATTAACAAGATAACAGGGATCGGAGCTTACGGTAGGTCGGATGTTGGAGGGGGAAGCTGCCGCCTCGGTAGAAGAGAGGGAGACGCGCAATGGAGAGAATTCACTAAAACCGCAGAAAAAAAAATTGCTTACTCATCGTAGACGCCTCATTTTTCGGGTTTAGAACATGGTTTTTGACGCCCCGTAGACGCTTTCGAGTAAAACTCGTCGTTTCAAGATATTTAAAATGAGTCCATATTAAATATTTTTCACTCGAAGTGCAAAAATAGGTGTCCATTAAAGTTTTTCGACAATTTCGCCATTCAGATCTATCTCGGTCGAAAAATAGTGTGTTTTTTTAGTCCGGAAACAGTTTCTTTGCCTTCCTTTCTACTTAATACTTAAGTTTTCAGTCTCCAATTAACTTTTGACTTACTACTTGCTAAATCAAATATCAAATTTCATTCATCTATTTATTTAAACTTTCCTACTTTCTATAGCGATGAAAAAAAAAAAAAAAAAAAAAAATGACAAGTACTTTGAGAAAAAAGAAAGGAAAAAATCCTAATGTCTTCTCTTATAAAAGGGAATTTATTACCTTAATGAATTGAAATTAACAACTGCGAGATCGAGCTATGAAGTTATTGGTTCATGCCCGACATTACTCGGCCTAACCACAACAAGATATTGCGGTATTGCTGACATTTAGCATGTTCGTTTCCGGAGGTTTATATCCTCGCTGACTGATGTCCTTTGAGGTCTCGTAACCAAGGATACAGAGCAAGAGGCAGGCATTCAGAGTAAGATATGTAATGTTGCGAACCGTAGCAATAAACTTGAGCACGGCTAGGACACTGCATACACGCGGCGCCTCGATCAAACCAGTTCAAGCCATTTAAGGAAGCCTTTATACCGCGTATGGATTATCGATCTACATATATCACTTCTTAGCTCAATTATATTTTTTTTAAATACATAACCGTTTCGATGTGATTATCGTGATATTTACTTCACACTATAACATCACTAATTTGTTCTGTAAGATAATTTAGATTATTACACACAACCAAAATTTATGGAGCTATATATATCTCCGTTTCTGAACTCATGAAACAGGATTATGAAGGTCTTGAGGATGCCCTATATATTCTTTTTTTTCCTTTATATACGTTTCGAATTTCTTTCTACCTCCAGCCCCCTTATGAATCTTAAAATAAAAAAAAATTTGAAAGAAGGACAATGTCATAGGAAAAATATATTTTAAACGTTTTGCCGAAGATGATCAAACGGTTCAATGATGATTCAATGATCAATACGCGCCTCCCCCCCCCCCACCTATTTACCTAAATGGCCAACCCATAAATGTCTGTTCCTTTGTAAAGAAATCCAGGCGTTATCTTTGGCCGATCCCTCCAATAGGATTTCCATCTCGCAAACAGAGGTATTTGGCCCGAAAAGCTGGCCAAATCTATTTCCCTCCGTTTTATTAATACAGAATACTCCAAAATTAACTTTTACTCGTTCAAAATTGTCTTTTATTAACAGAAAACATTTTCAACATTATAAATAACAAATTTTTATGAATTATACTTTTTGATGAACTGTAAAAAATGGCGCCCATAGCTTCAAAATTTATGTTGACATTATTTTACTTTCACTTACCTATATATCAAATATAGGTATATTAAGGGAAAAATTTCGACTTCCGATTTTCAACGGAAATACAAGTTTTGGGGGCCCCTGAGTCCAAATAACCGAGTCCCGCGAAATGGTGTGTGTGTTCGTGTGTGAACAGACTAGATCAAAATCTATAAACCGTTCGAACCTGAAATTTTGTAGGTATTTAGTGTACGTATCTGTATATACCCACGACATGATAGCATAAATTTCATCGAAATTGGTCAAACGGAAGGGGTACTTTATTTTATAACTTAGGGTTTTTACGATTTTCTCCAAAACGGCTCTAAGGATTTTGATGAAACTGGGTATTTATAAACTGGTCAACCTCAAATAATAACACCTGATTTGGAATGGACAGGTTGCTAATCATAATAAATTGTTTTGAAACATTATTAAGAAAACCGTACTCGCTTCGGCGGTGCATATGTATACTGAAATTGGAACGATTGTTAAGAAAACCATTGAAGGTGCGCGCGCTTATATATGTTTATTTTTTTAAATCCAAGACGCCTCAAACCACTCTTTATTTTTAGGTACTGTCATCCGAAGGCTTGTCGACTATTGCTCAAATGAATCCTTAATGAGATTGTAATCCCCCACTTCTTATCTTAATCCCGCTTGTGATAAATTGCCAATAATAACTCTTGAAATCCAGCAACGCGTCACACCAATTGGCGGATTAACATACTTTCCCTCTATGGGATTTTCGGTTTCGTTTCTTTGCATTTGGCAAACAACATTTATCAGCCCTGATTTATATATCTAATAAATCGCGGTATCAAAGGCTTTAGCGAAGATAGTAACGCTCCCGGGCCGAAATTCTTTCTCCTCGACAATGGGTAATAATTTTTTTTTGGAATGGTCTCGAATTTTTTCCGGTTCTCAAACGATGAGGAACAAGGCTTTTTTTGGTTAACAAGAGTGATATGGAATTTTGTTTTTTGTTTTTTGTTTCAGCCCAAAACATTTTAGAATTCGGCGATATTTTTTTTTTATCATGAATTAGATGGGCAAGGGATAACATCCTAATTAAGCCTATGAAGGAATATAGGGAATTGGGAAGATAGGGCTTTGGATTACTAACGAAGATTTCAAGAACAACGTTTTGCCGATATGGCGAAGCGGGAGGAATTAGCTTATCAAGGATGCTGATATTAAAAATAATATTGATTTAAAGTCTCAGGCTCGCTCAGGTATCCGATATTAACAATATTGATGTCGACTTGTAGGTTAAGTAGATTGCTGATTATGAAAATGATATAATTTTTTTCGATTACAAGCTCAGGTATCAATTTCTTACAACTTACGCGGTATAAATGGTATTAGGGTACGCTCATAGATTAATTGAGGTGCTTAATTTGTAAACGACATAGATTTTTCGATTAAACACTCATGGATCGATTTATTACTATTAACCATATATTAACAATATTAAGGTCGAATTCTAGGTTAATTAGGGTGCTGATTTTGTAAATTATATAAATTTTTCGATTAATCGCTCAGGTACCGATTTATTATTGCAACGTACACGATAAATTCGTTATAATGGTCGGCAGACAAAAATTTTACATACCTCCCCCTCCTTTAAACGAAACAGACGCCATTAGATGTTGGATGAATTTAAACAAATTCAAAAGCAGTAGCCCGAGGTAAGTAGAGGTTGAGAAGGCTTGTTCAGGCCGGCCGAAGGTCAACTGTAAAATCTTTAAAGCCAACTGAGAAAATAATTATTTAAAAAGATTTTTTTATAAGAAGAGAAAAGATTGGCTTTGACTTGGATTTGAACAAGGATTTCCTTATCACTAGTAAGGTGCTCTTGCTATTTGAGCTACCAAGCACAAATCCCGGTGAAGTTAATATTTTCTCTTCACTGACCTCTTTCCAACCGATCTCGCAAATTTTGCGGATTCTGCGGGAGAGTGGACAATTTGTCTATTTGGTGAAGTCTCTTTTCTTTACCGGGATGTGAAGAGCACCTTACTTGTGATAAGGATATCCGGGTTCAAATCCCACCTAATGCCAATCTTTTCTCTTCTTTTAAAAACTATTTAAAAATTATGATAAGAATTTTCATGTTATCATGACTGGAGAAATAATTGATTTAGTATTTAAAAAGAGCTTTCTCAAACCAATAAAATATATTTAAGCTGAATAGATTTTGTGAGTGTCGTTCGAAATTCCAACTTTTCAGTTGACCGATTTGGTGAATTCATCTTCTCTTCGATTCGTCACAAAAATAAACTTACTATCTATTGTGAGACATATATTGCAATAATAATGGTACAATTCTTTTGTTTGACGTGATCTATAACAACTGCTAGTATAGGATAGATGATAGTTGACCGGATATAGAATAAGGATGAAAATAGACCTGGGAGGCGGTCAATAAGATACAAAATAGTATCTTGAGGCATGGGACAAGAGAGAAATGCTTTATTTGAATAATAAGCCATGCTGCCCAAATACATTGGGTTGCTACCTTACACAGCGTATAATTTTAATATTTAATTACACAGTATATATGTACATACTTGAGTACATATATATGTACTTATAACTAACATACATTTCTACATTTTATTTTACAATTATTATATCATAATATTTTTTTCCTTTTTCCTTTTTCCTTCCTTCTATATATTTTACAATTATGTTTTTTATCTTTATTTCATTCCCATTTATTCTATTTTATTTTATTTTTTCTTCTTTCTTATTTCTCGTAATTACTCCTTCTCTCTTCCTTCCCTCTCTTAGCGCTCACATTACAAATAGGCACACATACAGACTGCTAGAGAAAAAACCCCACAAAATGAGATATTCCAATGAAAACCTTATTTCTTATAAATAAATATGCAAATAAATAAATAGATAAATAAATAAATAAAAAGATATGATATATGATTATACGTAGTCATACATCAATGTCCATAAACATGGTGGTTATAAATAGTAATAAAATTATAAATAGTATATAAAATAGATTTATACTATTTTGTATCTTATTGACCGCCTCCCCGGACTATTTTCATCCTTATTCTATTTCCGGTCAACTATCATCTATCCTATACTAGCAGTTGTTATAGAACACAAGTCAAACAAAAGAATATAGTTGTATTTTGTATATTGTTAGAATACTGTAGTATAGTTGAGAAAATAATATTTTGGTTTGCATTTGGAATTTACTTTTTCTTAGAATACTCCGAAGGTACCTTTACTCTGTACGAACTACACTGTGGAATCAACCTTCGAACAGGTCCTTTAACTGCTCGCTCGTGTGTTCGGGGAAAAGCGCTAGTGACGCTTTTGAGTCAATTAAGATAAGCTTCTGAACTTTCTTTTATTTTTATTTTCTGACGCTGTTTTTAAACAATAATAAGTTAGAGCAAAAGTCAGAAAAGTGGAACCGCCAGTTCCAAGTCAGCCGTCTTTGTAATGAAAATTATTGTATTAAGGTGTACAGGTGCGGTCAGATCTCAAGGTGCATACATGTGGACAGCAAACCCTCGACTTCACATTTAAGTGTAAATACATAGGTAATCCCGTACGTCAAGGTTCGGGGTATTACCTTTTCGAGGGGGAGGTTCGCAAAGTGTAAAGGCACCTTTAAAGCCTAACAATGTAACTATAGCAAGATACCCTTTCAAAAAAGGTGGAACTATTGATTGAAACACTTAATCAATTAAATGATATATATAGGATGTAAGTTATCATGCGGGCATATGCATATACTTACTTACAGTGGCTGTGCAACAAAGAGGATGGAGTTATTTATTCAATAATAATTTTTAAGATCACTTACCATAGCTCATGCACACCTGACAGTACCTCCTTGTCTTTAAAAAAGGAAATCGGTCTTGTTTATCTTGCGAATTAGCTAAAGTTCATAATACGATTGATAAGGTAGGTTTGTTAAGATTTTTGTTCATCATTGTCAATTAATTTTTTTTTTCTCAAAGTGACTGAAGTTATTTCCTTTATAGCCTATATAACAGCCTATTAAAAAACAATTAATGTAATCGGTACTATTTTTTTTTCTCATTTCTACCAGAATAATTAGTTGGAGCTTAATAAAATTTATAGATATAGGATTTTGCCATAATTGGTTGTAAAGCCTATACGATAATGAGGAGGCCTGTTGCATTACCATAACTAGCCGGTCTAATCTAATGCTTTTGACATCTAGACGTCTCAATTATATTGCACACAGTATTCCTGGCTGTTGTTCTGCCAGTTTTTATTTTTAGTTTTTTTTTTTTTTTTAATCCAA
The DNA here is from genome assembly GCA_911387785.2 of Aelia acuminata. Classification (NCBI taxonomy): domain Eukaryota; kingdom Metazoa; phylum Arthropoda; class Insecta; order Hemiptera; family Pentatomidae; genus Aelia; species Aelia acuminata. The sequence continues at coordinate 24,198,253 of OU426979.1, forward strand.
GCTCCATAATTATTCTTCGTATCACCTTTACTTAGTTATTCCACGATAACCCCTTCGGAAATTCCTTCGTTGGTAGGATTGTTTATTATCTGCAATTTAGAATTTGCGAGGATCTATAATTTAATTTTTTATTATGATTTAAACCATGCGGAATGTCATTGACATTGCTGATATAATCACTCACCCTCTCTCTTTCTCTCTCTCTCTTTTTCCTTCTCTCTTTTGCGATTCATTTTATGCAATAAAGTATAGAATAATATACGAAAGTAACAACTTCAAATGAGTCATACATTTTATATAATTATTGTAATACCTTAGTAATTGCAGTTCAGTTCAAAACCCCGAGCCAGGGGACATTTAATAATACTCCGAATTATTCCATCCAGAAAAAAAGAAGAAAAAAAAATACGGGAATATCCCAATGCTAGATTATACCGATGATTTTAGTGCAGCTGGGTGAAGATACGGAAATTATAAAATGAAATACGAAAATTCTTTTATGACAGCCTGTAAAAAACTTTTTCTGAAAATAAATATGGTCAAGACAAAGTATATATGATAAGTAGCAGAAATAGAGACCATTGCGGCTTTCTTGAAGTAGAGGGGAATACGTTCGAACTAATTAGGAAATTTTAGATATTAATGGCTATGATTTCTAAGAAAAAACGAAAAAAAAATCAAGAATCAAAGAATCATTATTCTAACCAGTTAGAATACTAGGCAATCAACTTTCCTCATTTAATAAAAAAAAAAAAAAAAAAAATGGAATCCTATTTGTGAAAAAAGTTCGACATAACGTAAATACACGTATGATAAGTGTATTAAATGGAAAACTGATTGGAATAATAAATCTATGACATAATTTTTTCACTTTAAAAAAAAAAGATGATCAAACGATATAAAGCGGTTATATTTTTTCTCTTCGCCTAAGGATCGAAAACATATCATTATTCGAATCACATAACGTTCGTATTCTACTTTCATCGGATGATTACTCGTACTTTTTTTTTTTTAAGTCCTCAGTCTAGTTCCTCTCGTTTTTTTTTTTCTATTTTTTTAAAAGTTTATTAGCCTTCTCAGGTAGCATTCGTACAAACCGATTTCAATCACCATAGCCCATTTTAAAATTTTGAAGAAAATAACGTTTAATTAATTATTTTATTTCTTTCTAATGAATATGAGTCTTAATAACCCTTAATCCTTCTTCAATATTTTTCCTACCGTATCCAGAGGCACTGTATTTATATTTTTGTTTTCGTTTTTTAAGACAAAAAAAATATGCTTGCTACTTAGGTTTCATCTTCTTGCCTGTCAGCTTATTATTACCTTTAAGAATAGTTTTTCTTTCCCCAAGATGAGTGGGGTTAGGTTGAGAGAAAGTAGCAGTTATTTCTACCTGGAGGATAATCTGTTTCACAGAAAACTTACCTGGTTGGGACAATGGTGTATCGGTTACCGGCAAAACCTTCGTATCCTAAGGAAGGTGAAATGGCTGGTTTATCTCAGATTTTATATTCCTGTTTTGGAGGGTATTGACACCAGAGCTCTGGATGAAACTCAAAACTAAATGATATTTCCAGTCTTGTCTCTAAAAATCGCATATGTAAATACCACAATAGGAAAAAACATGAAATTGGTGATAAATTCATAATGCATTCATTGTTCTTTGGATTTTTTGCAAAAAAAAAAAAAATATATATAGTATGTGATTTTAAAACAAATTAAAAGCGTATTCTACCATATTTCTCTTTTAATATTAATTTTTACTGTACACAACTCAACGGAAATACACGTGTTGTAAATCCAAATAATCAAGTCTGGCAAAATGATCTGTAAGTGTGTTATTTATGTTACATACCTGAAATCAGGTAATTGAGACGTCTATATGCCCGTGATGTGAAAGCGAAAATGTCATGAAAATTTAGTAAACGGAGGGCCCTTCAAAAATTTTATAACGCTTTTAGGTTTTTTACGAGTTCCTCAAACGACGTACAACGATTTTCATAAAACTCATCAAGTTTAACGAGAGTCAAATATTCTTTCATATAAGTTAGGTTTTATTATCATAGGATTATTCTAATGGTGCTGAAATGGCGAAGGAAAATTTTCTTCCTATGAAGTACATTCTTTAACTATCTTAAATTAACTGTCTTTCATCATGCCTAGTAATAAGAAATATGAAAGAATTCGATAAACAAAAACATGAGAAAAAAATAAAAATATTTCCACAAGATTAAAATATCAATTTCCGCTAATGGGGGAGCCTTATATTTGTATAATACATCGTTGGAAAGCTGAAAACTTAGAAAAGCATAATATTTAGTTTTTGAAGTCGTAAATTGTATGTATGCACAAAAAAATTTCTTGTCTACTTTTATACATAAATAATCGGATAAACAATATTCGTTAAATTGGAATGTTCTGACAACACTCAAAGGTGGAAATGGTATGGCACCTCAAAAATTATCTAAAATTACTTGAAAAATATGTTCTGGCGCTTGCAAATCTTCTTCCGGTTCGGCGTCTTGTAAACGTCTAATTTCTCCGGTATTTTGTCCCCCTTCGGTCCGAATATTCTACGCAAAATTTATTTTCGAAAACTGTCAACCTTAGCTCATCTCTCTATGTTGGCGGCCACGTTCCAGATTCGTAAAGGACCTATGGTATTCGATATGCAAAGTCAAGAAAATGGATACATAAAATATTTTCGATTTCCGTGGCTATGTAATTTATAATAGCGAACATCGTTAGTTCTTATCGACTACTTAGGAATAAATCGTTATAAAGTCAATTGAATTATATTTTACAGAAAGATTAGAGGCTGTCCTCTAAAATTACAAATTTATGCAATTACGTTGCATTATTTACTCGCAACCTTTATCTGTAAATATCCTTAAGGGCCTCATGATGATAAACTTTGTTATTTCTTTTACAGGATTCATTTGCAATATTATTTATGCATATAATTAAAATAAAAAGAGAGAATGGCTCTAATTGATGGACTGAATACATAATCAATGAGAAACCTTTGAGACAGAAAATATCAGAGTTTGGTATTTGACCAACCCACTCAGCTGTGATTGGCTGTAAGATGGCTTCTCACAACATATAATTATTTTTAATTCCACTCTGCGTGTTTTAGTAAGAAGTGGAAACTATTTTGTTGTGTCAATATAAATAGCGATTAATTTTGCATTTAAGTGTATTTAGATTACCTGTGTATATAACATAAATGATTTTAAAGGTTGCGATACTACTTTATTTATATATCCACACCTGTCACAAAAAAACGCGAAAATAAGCGGATGTGTCGGCACCTCCTCATGACGTTGAAATCTATAAGGTTTTATACAAGGAGATCTCTTAGCCAGCTCATTTTCAGCCTTCTTCCTGTGCACTTAGGTTTGTCCGATCTTGCTATATTCTATATAAGTTTGTTGTAACCTCGTTGGAGTTTGTCGTGAAATATTTTGTATGATGTATAAATATATTCTTGGACATTAGGTATCTGAAAATCTGTGTGAATGGTTTTGTTGCTAACCTACCAGGTTAAACATGTAATCAGTCTTAGTGTTTTTATTGAAATGTTTATATAGAGACCAAAAAAAATTTCAGATTTAATTTTTGTCAACCTTTATTTATCGTAGCTTTTAAATCATATTTAAGCTATAATATAGCTTCTCCGACCCCACCCGGGACTACCACTATCCCCAACTCGTTCCCCACGCGTTCTAGTTAGCTCTCGCACACGTAAATTTATAACTAATTAATATGTTTTTTTTTTTCCTAGCTAGTTACTTCTCGTCAAGGCAAGTATTCAAAAAGTCTTTATTAGGTAGGTGTAGTGGTGGAGGTACGGTTGGTGGGACTTTTTTAGAACCATCAAATTTGAATTCGCACAATTCAGAACACTTATTTAGGCATGGGTTGATACTTAAAATTCTTGTATCTGATACACAAATGGTACTGATACTTTTTTGGATCTGATACTTTTGTATCTGATACACAAAATTGAATGACCGTTGCATTATAATTGAATGAATGAACTACGGTTTAACGAAACTTTTTACGGCAACGAATTTTTTACTAAGCAAACATATTTTTATTTTTTAAATTATACATATTCCTCTATATGTATTGTAAAATGTAAACCATATTTTGTTTAAATAAAAATGAAACATCAAAAAATATAAACTTGTTCTTGTTATAACTATTGAATTATATTTATTACAAATATATTTATGAATAGTTAAAACTATTCAGTTATTAAAATCATTAGGTTTGAAAACCGTATATAAATATCAATCGATAATTTATTTTAATAAAAAATAATTCAAGTTTATTATTTTATTTAGGTTATTACTTTCTATTATCTCATTATTGTTACCGACTAAACTAAATGAATAAAATTACCAAAGAGCCTGTTGCTGAATCAAGGGATCAGGTATTAAGTAGTTTGCAAGGAATACTTTAAGTACTAAAAGATTCAAATGTATCAGTAGTAGCCAATATCTGGATCATAGCCCGGGGTTAGCTATTCCAAATATTCATTGTATTAGTACCTCACACTCGACTGATACGGATCATCGAGTATCAAAGGATCAGTGAGTATCAGTACCCAGTTCATTTTGGCTGGATCAACTCCTTGATTGAATATACTTTTCAGTATCTGAAACAAAGTATTTGATTCATACAACCTGACCCATCCATCACACTTATCGTGAAATCCTCCATTTCAACAAAAGCAGAGTGCACCCAAGTACATCATTTTCTTCAAAGGATATTCTCAGACCTTTTTCTTCAGTTTTTGTTTTTCTTCTTTGTGAAATATCAGTTTTGTTCATTATACATTTGCTGACGATTTTACATTTATAGTGTTTTTCTTGATTATTTTTCTTTAGATTTATTTTTTCATGCAATATTCTTTCTTCAACGTCCTTCTTTTTTTTTTTCGTGTTGAATAAGTTAAAATGGCCACTGCCCCAGTTTTTTACCATTAAATTTCTTTGACAATAAGTAACTTGCAATTTGACGAACATATTATGTTAATAAAAAAAATTTCGGGACACTCGGTACTGATGATTTAACTCGATTCTTGTTCCATTTCAGTCAGTCTTTTTTACAGGGATTTCATTGCTAACAAAAACCTCATCTTATATACGAAAATGCACCGTATATTTGTTACCTCAAATCTCTCTATAAGTAGCGGTAAAAACAAATTCCGAAATTTTTGCAGAACGTTACCCAGACATAATTCATATCTTATAAATGTAGTAAAGGATAGAAAACATTATTTTTGTTCAAAATGATAGTTTTATTTCTTCGCCAAAAAATCAAAATGATGCCTTTACACTGTGCGACACAACAGACAAACCCGAACCTTGTCTTACCGGCGTACTTCAAACAGATATTTATACTTATACGTGAAATCGAACGAACAATGATGTCTGACCTTTGCTCTAACTTATTATGGATATAATCAAATTCAGAAAAATGCTAAAAGATAGTCTAAAAGCTTATCTTACCCAACTCAAAAGCGACACTGACGCTATTCACGAACACACTGGCGAACAGATAAAGTTCCTGTTTAGTTCGTGTCTTCTAGATTTAGCTTCTTAAATCCTTCGTTTAATTCGTCCCTCTTGGTTCCAAATATTCTACCTAACACCTTATTTTCAAAGACATTCAGCCTTTGCTCATCCCTCAATGTTATCGGCATTCTATATAGAAATAATTTTTTTATTTCATTTTATTATCTTTGAAATAATATTTTAGCATTATTGAATAATGATTTGAATAGTTTAAAATGTTTACCTACTCGAAAGGTTGATTGTAGTAATGAGCTGAATGTCAGCTATGAATAATAATTCTCAATAAAAGAACCTAGACAAGAAGGCTAGATAAATGTAGCCGTAGCGACGCCCACCTCTTTGTAATTATAATATTGAAATCGCGGCGACTATTATTAGAACTTCTCGATGTGATCGAGATGCGTGACGAGCTGCTCCATTATGCAGAATAAATACAGACGCCTCAAGGCCGTCATAAAACATTCTGTAATTAAAGACTTAATGAAGAAATCCGATACCTGTGCATCGTAAATGCGATAGCTAGGGATTATAGCACGTTAGAGCAGTTGGAATGCGTCAAGATAATTAATGTGCTATGTGTTTCCAGTAAATTATATAATACATTTGGAACCATAAATGGAATGGTCTGTTCAAAAAAGTAGTATGTAATCTGATCTCTTTCGTATTTAACTCAAGTCCTAATTCTTTACCAGCTTTCATCCACGTTCTTGTTTTTAGTTCCCACCCATATTCAAACCTTTTCCAGTACGTATCACCTCCATAATGACATATTCCAGAGCTAACTCAAATAATATAGGAAATAGCAAATCCTCTTGTTTTAAACAACAGAGAACCTCAAAGCTATGGTTAGGTACAGAAACAGCGATATTGAAGTAGAAGAGAAAACGTTAGAAGCCGTAGAGAAATTTAGATATTTAGGGTCCACAATAACTAGAAAAAACGAAATTGAAGAAGCAGTTAAGACTAGGTTAAAGGAGGGTAGTTCTTGTTATTTTTCGGTTCAAAATTACTTAGCTGTCGCCTTCTGTCCCAAAATGTTATCATTAGAATTTACAAATCCATAATTCTTCCGACGGTTCTTAACGGATGTGAAGCATGGCCGCTTACAGTAAGGGGTGAACAACGTCTTAAAAGTAAATTAATGCGTAGAATATTAGGGGCTGATGAAGGATGATTCAAGAGGAGAATCCAGACGGCTACACAATGCTTAATTGGAACTTTACCCGGTCAAGTTTATACATGTTATATTTAACACGTCCTCGCCGTGTACCACCGGTGGGTCACACTAGGATGCCTCCTCGGCCAAATAAGTATATTTTTAACATTTTTACTGCCGAAAAATAATAACTGAGTCACGCTCTCTATTCGACACAATTCTAATATTTAATTCTCTGACAAGAGAACAGTTACTCGATTTCAGGTGACATGGCAGCCAAAGTGTTAAGAAATTAAAAATAATTTCTTAGAGTAGAGATTCTTCAAAACCGAGTTAGGGCTGTATGCAGCCAGAACCACCCACTGTAACTGATTCACCAGCTGCTCTCTCTCTACGTTAGTTAATGGGTTGAATAGCCTTATTCAGCCCCTGTTTAGTATCCTGCAACAACTGTCACAGGTTATCCAAATATTATGCCCTGGCATGCCAAAAAGCCAAATAAACTTATAGAAGACAAAAAGGGAGCTGGTGAACTCCCTGCCTAAGTGCAAATCACGACAGGAAGAGATGCCGCTGGGTATCACTCTTCCCCAAGCCTATCAAGCCATGTTTTTTTTACGTGTTAGTCATCAGATTCGCTGATTGTCTTTTTCTTTTAAGACAGGTGCGAATGTAAAAAATGAAGTTAAAAAAAAAATCTATGTAGCTGAAACTTAAAATAATGAAAATTTAACGTAAATTCATTTATCTTTATATTTATGTATATTCATATATTAATAACGTATGAACATTAATTTTTTAATAACGATTATAATTAATATCGTATTATAAACATAACTAGTAGAATAGTATTTTTTATTGTTTACTAGCTAGGGTGCCTGGCTTCGCTCCGGTAGTTGTGTGGTAGTTTTAATACCAAAAAAACTTTAAAATTAAAGGAAATATAGAACAAAATTAGCACCTAATTGAAAATTCGGTTTTAACTTGGTATCAATATTCTGCAGACTTGAGATCTACAGAGGCTGCCCAAATAAGGAACCCTGTATAATTTACAGGGGGTTGAAAATGGTAAATGAACAATTAATTTTCCTGCAACTTTATCGAGTTATGCTTCGCTTTGATGATGATTTCTGTGATTCTGAATTCTATAAGCCCATTCCAAGTAGTCAGAAGACGATAAGTTATTAGATTATTGTTGAAAAATCTGGTATCTCAGTTAAAAAAATTATATCTCGAGTAAAACTTAAGCACTGACTACTATGATGGTCCAATTTGATTCCAGAAGTATAGAAACTACCGAAGATTCATAGAAACTTTTTTTTAAGACCTTTTTTCCATTTTAACCTCCCTTAAGATTTCCCCCGTAATTTGAACGGTTTCTGTATATCTCGAATCTTACTACTTTTACAATGTGAAAACCAAAATTTCTTGAAGGCACAATTTTTTCATCATTTCTTTTTATCTTGAACTATGAGGGATGATAAAATCTTGAATGCTGTTATTGGAGTTAGTCGTTTTGTCAACTGGAATGCTCATCATACGTAGTAACTTTTTATTTTCGATTTATATTTAGTCAATTCATCTATTTTTTATGTCTAATTTTATTCGCTCACTGTACTACTAAGAAATGTTCACTCATATTGCATTAAATTTACTTAAGTATATATTATAAATAGATTAAATGTAAGGTGCTGAACATATATTAGCCTGCTAATGAGAAAACTAATTTTTTAAGGAATCCAGTTGGTTTTCTAATTGATTGCTGAGATGTAAAGTACTTATTTTATTTTGAAACGCAAACTAATTATTTTCTCTTAATTTTTTTAGTGATTTAAAAAGAACAGCTGAAAAAATATAGAACGATTACATACTGAATGAATGGACATTAAACATTGAGTGAAACGCACCCTAGCGCTTCCTGGTAGCCTGGAGCTCGAACTAAATTTTTCATTCATAAACTGGTATCTCAATCTCAGAGAGGCTAATTAAATGGTGCGAGAGGCTTAAAATTCCCGCCCATTTCTCTTCAATTTTACACTCTTAAGAGAAAAACGGAAACCTTCTTCTCCATAAGGGGTCATATGACTAAACGAAGACATAACTTCCTTAATCCTACGTGGAGTCGTTTTTGAGCCTTTTCGGCACGCACATTGTACACTTTGCTTTATAATATACATTGATTTTATTATTGTTGGATTGCCAATACTGCATAATGTCCTGGAATAGCTTCCGCCCGATAGAGTGAAAAGCATTAAACTCAGCCGCCAATGGGCGAGGAGCTTGAATTACAGTCCCGGCGTGAACGTATTAAGGTGCCTTTACACTCTACGAACCCCACCTTCGAACAGGTTCTCCTCCGAACCTTGCCGTAGCGGCGTTCCACAACCAGCCATTTATACTTAAAGTGGCGTTAAGCGAACAAATATGGCTGACGCACCCAACGCTAGCTTATGATGAAGAGAACATCTCCATTATCAATATATTTTATATTATCTGAAAAATAAAAAAAATAGGATACGAATTACAACTACAGTATCACAGGCAACTCCTGTCATTTGGGAAAAAAAAAATCAAAAATGACACTAGCGCTAACTCCGAACTCAGGCGAACAGATGAAGTACCTAGATTATACTGTTAGATATTCGCTGTTAGATAGATTAGCTGGTAGACTGTTCGAGGGTCGTAAAGGTTACTCGTTGAGTGTAAAGGCACGTTTAATAAGCGCTCTGTGAACTGAAAAACTTCCGAGGGGTAGGCCCTGTCGAAGGTGGAATGGTCCTCTGAGGGCTGATCTTGTGGAGTTGGAATTGGAATAAGGTGGGTAGTGAGGGGATATATCGTATGTGAAGACCGATTGGTGGTAGCTCCCTTAGAGGAAACCGAAGAGAAGAGGTAGACTGACAAGGCTTCGGATAGGTCATTCGAACCTCAACCATGTTCATCTCATTACTAGGGAACGTCAGCCAGAGTGTGAAACCTGCAAAGCCCCTCTTACAATTAAGCATATCATAGAAGATTGCAGTAGATATGAAGGAGAATTCACAAGGCTGAGTATACCACGTAACATCTTGGAGGCATTGAAGGATTCACACAAAGCTGCAGACAGCATTGTAAAACTGTTAAAGGAGATTTCCATCTTTGCAAAGATATAATAATAAATAATAAATACAAATATATAGTAGTGCATGTTAATGAATGATATATATTACAAAAATAAAATAGAGCATTTTGGAATATCTCAAACAATATTATAGAGTAGAAAAAGGGCGTAATGACTCCGCTGTTGATCGCCCATGTCAAACAAACAAACCAAACCGATTGGTGGTGTCGGCATCGAGCTTTCGGGCTCTCTAAACCTTTTTATTCTAACCTGATCACCACCAAACTGTATAGATGTTGGTATAATTTGGATTATTATCTTACTGCAAACCCTTGTTTGTATAAAATATCATAGAGCAATTAACATGCGGAAATAAAACACAAGATACAAAAAAAAATGTAATAATAAATATAGTGGTGAAAAACCGTTGACTGTTTTCTTTAAGATTCTTCTGGAAAGATAAATACAACTAACATGTTTTTCTAATATTGCGTGTTTGAAAAAGTAATGGCTCCATGCTTTTCAGTTGATTTCCATTTGTTAAGGCTGCATCCCTGAGAATCTATCTTTTTTCAGGATTATATCTTGGATCTGGACTTTATGCATGAGATTTTCCATGGTAGGAATAATATGCATCTTTTACAGTAAGGTTCTTTTTCATCGACATCCAGTCGTATTCTTATCTTAGTGGTGGCCGATATCTTCCAGAATGAAGAGTCCTCTATCTTCTTCCAAGTGTAGACGAAATCCTTTGAATAATGAGGTGATTTCTTCGTTAATCTGACGTAAGAAGCTGGTTTTCTTCGCAATATTGTCAACTCTCGATGTGTTGAACCTCGATAAGTCGAAGTCTAAATAAATATTACGTTTCACCTCAATAAATTGATTTCAGCCCAAAACGAGGAAAATTGAAAAAAACAAGTCAAGATAAAAATGTAGGACTTAAAGAGGGATATCTAGGACTTCCAACTCTATGAGTCGAACCCTTCGACTCATAGAATAAGTCGAACACAAATTGCCAACTTCCAAGAATATCGTGGTTAATTTAATTCTCTATCATTTATCTTTTTCTTTTACATAAATCAGTCACTTGGTGTTAATTTAAGTAATGGTTTTGTGAAAGTAGAGATGTAAAACTATCGATATTTTTCAACTGTGGAAAGCGTCGATGGTTTTCTTTAACTATCGATAGTACTACAGAAAACTTTTTAGAGTGGAAAAGTGATAGCCTCTGTTTGTAAACACCGGTGTGTTTCCTTCAATTTTTGATGAAGTTTTGATTTTTTGTGGTTACGACCAAATTTTTTTTGTCATTCTTGAAATTGACAAACATTATCGGTGGCTATTCCCCATCCTCTATTAACAGAACTTTTTATATGATGTCCTAATTAAATGATAAAAAAAAGAGTACAATTAAAAGCAAGCATTATAGCTCCTACCGTGCCAAATGAAAAATTCAACTATTCTACCCCCCCCCCTCCTCCTCGCTTCATCACCACATGCTATCGATAGTTTTGTGCCCGATATTATGAGAACTATCGATAGTCTTAAATAACTACACAAAAGTTCATAATTGTGCATCAAAATTCATTATTTTTTTTTTCTTTTAAATTAGCGTGAAGTTAAAACTTATTCGCGCATTGTAGGAAGGAGAAACAAGTGCATTTGAATTGCCAGTAAATTTGGATTTCCGCTCAACACACTTTCAAACATATTTAAGAACAATGAAATGGACAGTGAAGTCAATAACTAAGTATATATTAAATCGTCTATTTCTTGTTTATTCCCTATACTTGGAGCTAAAAAATTATTTCTTTAAAACATGTGCAGATGATTTTAACCTCAATGCTTTGCTTATTCTTCTCATTTACTTGTAGATAAGTCGAATGATAACCTCGGTAAGTCGAACCGTTTTTTAAAGTCCCTCGAAGATTGCGGTGCAAGAATCCACGCGCAGTCCTGGTATATTGTCGTTGATACTGGAAAAGGTCGTATGTCAACAGCTTATTTCCAGGAGAACAACAAAATCATTTTATTTGAAATTCATTTTTTTAGTTTTTGTGTTTGATTATAGAAAGAAACATTAAAATGGTTATTATATTCATTTTTGTTCAATTTTTTTGTTTTACAATTTAAATTTTCCTTATAGCATGGTGTCACTCAGGATTAATGACCAAGCCGATCCTGAAATTCTTTTTTTTTTTTAATGTAAATTTATTGAAATTTACACCTGTAATCCTGAAATTCGGAAATTTTTACTGTGCACGATTCCTCTATTCTATTTACATATGACATACTTCCTCTTTTAGGAACCTAGAGCTACTCGTTTTAATTCAAACCAAATAAATTTCTGACATACGACCTTTTACAGTATCAACGACGATATATGTTCTTATGCTGTCAGTGATCTTGTTTTCTTCATTACTCTGTTTTGCACATATTTTTCTTTTTTTTGGTGGAATGTTTAAAGTAATACTCAAGTAAAAAAGTAATTGTATGGATTGATTTTAAATGGTCTTTATCTAATGTGTTACTATAGGAAACAGTAAATCGAGTTGCTCAAAAGGTCAATGTTATTAATGTTGTTTCTTTTTTAGGTCAATAAAATTTCTTTGATGCACAACCGAAAGGAGTTTCGTTCTTTATTTTTTTTTTTTTTTAAACATATCTGGTGGTAGTAAAAATTCCGCCTACTATAATGATATAAAAAAAACCTTGAAAGAGGCAACATTATTCAAATTAGTTGAACCATATAGACTCTCTTCCTTATTTTATTAGGTATTTTATGAAAAAATTGGATTTTATCGTTATTGTGGTACAAACTTTAGTAAATGATCGAAATTTGCATTTTTTTTTCTACATAAAGCATAAGTGATACATTATTATTGTTACCTATTTTATGTACAAGTATTTTTTCTTTTTTTATTTACTCAAACGATCTTTATTTTACTTTTTTTTAATATTCAGATATTTTCAACTAAATAATGTTCTTAAACTGCATGAATAATGAAAATTGATCCAAGATTCAATATCAGTTAGATAATCGCTATTTATGTTCAAAATCTTATCAAGGATGTGAAAATAAATCTTGGCTGGTTCGATCAAAGTTGGCTAGTTTGTTCGGCTTTCATTTGGTTGGTTCTTTTATCAGTGATTATATCTAGGACTTAAATAGATGTGGCTGACTGAGAACTATATCTATGTTTGTTAATTTAAAATAGGATTGTTTACTGCAATTTTGGATTGTTTTTGCAATAATTTCAATGAATTGAACACGCGAAATTCATAGAAATTGCTATTTTCCTTCTATAGTGATCCAAAGGAGATTTTATTGGATAATATAGTAAACTAACATACTCCATGCTTATTTCAAATATTTTCTAAAACTTTGGATATACAGAAAAATTAATAGATTTCCCTCGAACGTTATTTTTCTAATTAATTGAAAATTCCATTTCCACTTTTTCTAAAATAATTCATCATACAGCATCATTCATGATACATAAAATATTTAACTAATTTTTACATATAAAAATTTTGTTTTCAGGTATATTAAAGAAAAAACACATTAATTGCTTGAATTTTTTTTTCAATTAATATTCGCCTAGAGGGTCATTGGCGGTGTGTACAATTATATTTTGTTGTAGTACGTTATTTCTTTCAAGTATTTTAACAAAGTATCTATACTTTTTTCATCTTCTTTTAACAGTTCGCTTAGTGTTTTTTTCTATCTATTTATACGGACATCTTTGAATTTTGCATATTTTATTAAAACGTGTTCCACCATTTGTGGTACAATATCATATTCTTGTACTCAAGTCCTCGGAGAAGATATTCTTGTGTGAATTGGCAATGCCCAATTCTGATACAGCATAATATAACTTCTTCTCTTCGCGAGATTCTCGAGCTTGGGGTCCACTTTTTGCATTCTAGTTTTATTTCAGATAGTTTGGACTGTTCGGTCATCCATCTCAATTCCCAAATTTTGTGTGCGAGTAGCAAATCCATTATCTCCAGATTTCGTCTTAGAAAATGGTACTCCGCAAGGGTCACCCCTCAGTACGACCTCATTCCTTATATCAATCAATGAAATCATGTCTACTATCAAGAACCATGTTAAAAGCTTCCTGTTCGCTAAAAATTTAAAAAAATAAAAACTAACCTCTGTAAAGGCAGTTTTTTGTTTGATATTTATTATAATTGCCTTTATAAAATTATAGTTTACTAATTGTAAATTATATCCACGAACCCACAAGTTGTTTTTTTCTTTTTCTTTTTTTCAATCGACTATTACTTCTGGATGTACAATGTTACAGAAAAATTCCAAACCAAGTTTACATTAATATTCATTTTTTTCTGAGAACTACTAACTTTTTTATTAATTATATTAATAATAGTATAAGGAGCAAAACAGGGTAGACAAATATTAATGGGCTCCTAGAGTTAATGTAACAAAAACAAAATATATGAAAAATAATGATAGAATAAAACAGATAAAATGAACCGGAAAATTACGATATAGAAAACATAAATAAAATAAACACAGTAAGTTATGCAAAGCCTAACCGTTTAACCTGCCTTCCTACATCATCTGTCTGTCAGTAAGTCAAAGTCTATTTTCCTAATCAATTAAATTCTTTGCCTAGTTTTCTGCTGTCAATTATTAAGTGTTGAATTATTAAGTGCATCTGTCCGTCATGTAGGTAGATATCGGTGTGTAGTATATTGAAGCGTGTTAACTATATTTATAATATATTACAATATATTGGTAAATATATTTAGTTTGACCGTGTTCAGTAATAATTTGTTGATCTGTGATGAGGAGAACAAATCTATGAAGTATTGAGATTTCGACGAAGCATTCTAGGCTAGGTTTCATGTGACCACTATATCCTCTTTGATATACAGGGTGACATGCTACTCGTGCGACAAACTTCACCAGTAGATTCTCCACCATAAAATGAATAAAAAAGTTCATATTGACCATGGTCCGATTCTCAACCATTTCGGAATAATTTCGCTTTTTATCGATTTTGAAAGATATCACGACCTGGCATCGGAAAACCGTGATATCTTTAAATCTGAAAATTTCTCCGAAAAGCTGATAGCACCGTTGAAAACTACATTAATTGTTCAATAATAAAATGGCCATTTCAAAATTTTTTGTCCAATTTTTTGTGTTTTATTTCAGCCAGAACAATAAAATAAGTGAAAAATATTATAAATCGGAAAGTGTTTAACGTAATCCAGAGTTTCTAATTTTAGTTTCAGAAGGCAGCAAATTTGAGGGGGAATACCTCATTTAATAACGCTTCTAACGCACTCTTCATTTTTTAATTTGGTGTTTCTAAGACCACGATATCGATGACAAAAAGAGAAAAACTGTGTTTGGGCGGAAGTTATTGGAGATGTACTCATCGTTCCCTACTTAGATTTTCCGGCGAGATTAACTGGCCCATTTTACTTAAATATCATCGAAAACACGCGGCCTACCTTGCTGGAGGACCTTCTTTTACAATTGAGGAGAAACATAATTTTTCAGCACTATGGTGAGTCTCCTCACTCCTCTAGAATAGTTCATGCGTATGGTATTTGACAGAACATTCGAAACGTAGATCGGCCGTGATGGGACAGTTCTATGGCCACCAAGATCTCTTGATCTCAACCCCATAGAATATTTCGTCTGTGGATATCTCAAGGAAATGATCTATCGCACTGAAGTGACAAACATAGACAATTTGAGAGCAAGGATCTTCTCCGCTGCTGAAAAACTTCCACGTCTTCTCACTTTTGGTGTGACAGTTGGAAGTATGAGAAAACGGGCACGTTTGTGTATTGCAGAGAACGGCTTCCAATTCGAACATAAATAAAATGATTAAAAATAAATTTATTTTAAAGATATTGGTGAGTTGTCTTAGTTTTTATCAAATTTAAAATATAAATTCTCAAGCATTAACAATCCTTTAACCATAATTTTATCTCTTTATGTCGTCCATATCTTGGTCTTAGAAACACCAAATTAAAAAATGATGAGTGCGTTAGAAGCGTTATTAAATGAGGTATTTTCCCTCAACTTTGCTGCCTTCTGAAACTAAAATTAGAAACTCTGGATTATGTTAAACACTTTCCGATTTGTAAAATTTTTCACTTATTTTGTTGTTCTGGCTGAAATAAAAACCGAAAAATTGGCCCAAAAATTTTTAAATGACCATTTTATTATTGAACAATTAATGTATTTTTCAACGGTGCTATCAGCTTTTCGGAGAAATTTTCAGATTTAACGATATCACGGTTTTCCGATGCCAGGTCGTGATATCTTTCAAAATCGATAAAAAGCGGAATTATTCCGAAATGGTTGAGAATCGGACCATGGTCAATATGAACTTTTTTATTCATTTTATGGTGGAGAATCTACTGGTGAAGTTTGTCGCACGAGTAGCATGTCACCCTGTATATGTCGCAATCGAAGATATTGGAACCTTATCGGATATATAATAATATAGCATAATGTTTTTATAAAAATATATACCTATATATTTAAATGTATTAGAGCAAAAAATAATCTGAAATTGGATAGATATGCAAGGCATGAAACATTTTTTATCCCTTAGGCACTAAAAGGTGAATCAGTGGCAAGTTATAATTAAGTTCCCTTGAAGCCTTTTTACTCCCTTTTTTTTTATTTTAATAATCCATTCGGAGAGTTATCTGGAGATAGATCTATTTACAGTTATACAGCTCTATAGTCAGTTTCATTGAAATCCGAATATAAATATTTGTAATATATACTAAAATCAATAATAAATTTTTAAAATCCATTTTATATACTTTATAAAATCTGTAATAGATTCCATATATATGTACGATATTATAAATAATTTTTAATGTATGTATTTAATAACTGATTTATGGTGTAGCAAATGAACACAAAAAACAACAACATACATTTTAGAATCCTAGTATCTTCAATCGACCTTCCAGTGGATTTAAAAAAAATGTTTTGCCGCAATGGAAAAATGAATTAAATAAAACATTAAAAGGTTTTTTAGTTTGTTTAAGTTTAGTTTGTGTAAAAATACTATGGTCATCAACGCGATATAATTTTAATCGCATTATACTTTCTTTTACCTAAATATGAAATATATTGTAAGGGAAAATATTGCGATCCTGAAAAATTTCGACTTCAGGTTTTAAACGGAAATACACGTTTTTGGGTTCTCTGAGTCCAAATAACCAAGTCCGGCGAAATGGCGTGTGTGAGTGTGTGTGAACAGACTTATTCAAAAACGATAAAACAGAATTTTATTATTTGAGGGTTAAAACTGCACTATTGAGTTGTGAGATGAAAAACCCTATGTAAACATAAATAGTGTCGAAACCGATCGAAGGTTTAGATCGCATTCTAAACCCTTATATATTACTAATTATCAACATTAGCACGACGAAATATTGTGCAAAGAATATCATAAATTATATTTACCTATAATTAGAAATAGAGAGTAATAAGTATTAAATATATTTCTTCTACCGGGTCGGTTATGCTATTGCAAAACCTATGGCTTTTTTTTTAAGTTATGCGCTGGGGGCTAGTTTTTTCAATCCTTGGACATGTGATACCGCCTTAAATCATCCGACCCAAGTGCTTGAGATAACCGAAGTAATTTTTCATCGGCTTCTCAAGTTTATTCCCCTGTTCTATTTATTCAGTTCCGCGTGTTGCCATATTTATCTTATTTTTTTATTTGGCCACAAGTACGTCGATACGGCCTCTAATTGGTCTTTTTGGCATTTAGAAACCGAATATAATTATTTTTTGATTTATTCATATCCAGCTCGGATCAGATAAATATCATGTCATTAGTTCTTCTTTCCGGTTACAGGACTATGTTTTCTGCTCGAAGGTGACGTTTATTTGAAATAAATCTATCTCTTTTTGTTTTTCTTTTTTATTTATCTGAAAATAAGTATTTAGATGCATCTTCTAAATTTGCATCTTATGAACGGTCAGTGAAACTTGAAAACTGGTAACATCCTTTCAAAAAAAGATATGCTGTAACTGTCATATCAATTGATGGTATTTAAAGATGTTCATTATAATTTCTCTTAATCTTTTAGTAGATTACGAACAAGTTGTTTAATAATAATTTTAGTGAATTTAATGTAGTGCGCTCCGTTGCACTCTCTCAATTACCTTGGAGGGCCTAAAGAGGAGATATAGGATAAATCCCCCCCCCCTCCAAAAATTTCGAATAAAAAGTTATTATTGGAGTAAATTTACGCACGAAATCTTAGAAAATTTCTATTATAACATTATTTATGTAAGAGGGTCATTCAATAAGTAAAGAGACAAATGGCTATAGCTCAAAAATGGTTTATTTCAATCTTTCAAAATTAAGGCTATTTTTCAACATAGTCACCCCTCACAGTTTTGCACTTGTCCCATCTTTCTTGCAGCTTCCTAATTCCCTTGGCGAAGAATTCTTTCAATTTATCCCAAAGCCACCTTTGCACCGCTTCCTTAACTTCCTCATTATCAGCAAATCTTTTTCCACGTAGGGCTTCTTTGAGTGGTCCAAACAGGTAAAAATCAGATGGGGCGAGGTCGGGACTGTAGGCAGGATGAGGTAAGACCTCCCAACCCAATTCTTGTAACTTATCACGGGTCAGCTGGGCTGTGTTATCGTGCTGAAGAATGACTCCTTTTGACAAGAGTCCACGGCGTTTGCTCCTGTTAGCTGGCCTAACTTTGTGTTCAAGCATATCACAGTAGTATTGGCTATTGATAGTTCGCTGATTTTCAAGGAAATCGAAAATAGACTGGAACCTGTGAGTCCCAAAACATGGTAACCTTGAATTTTTGCGAACTGACGAGTTAGTGTGTTTCCACTCCATACTCTGCCTTTTGGTCTCAGAGTCGTAGTGATGGATCCAGACCTCGTCGCTGGTCACTATTTTTTCAATGAGCGCTGCACTTCTAAGGTGCAATCTTCTAGTGGACTTGCCAAGGTGAATTTAAATTTTGAGGTTACATTCATTGAATAGTTTTAAAATTATAGAATTTGTCTCTTTACTTATTGAATGACCCTCGTATATGAATTTACTAAAGTACCTCTTCTTTTTAGTGACAACTCTGCTGATATTGATGTAGAGGGGCATACGTTCTAACATGTAGAGAAATTTAGATATTTAGGGGCGACGATAACTAGAAAAAAACGAAATCGATGAGGAAATTAAAGCTTGAATAAAAGCGGGAGAAGCTTGCTTCTTTTCATTAGCGAATTTCAAATGCTTAGCTCCCGCCTTCCGTCTTGGAATTCAAGAATTAGAATTCCATACGGTCCTTTACGGATGTGAAACGTGTCCGACATTGTGGGATGAACAAAGGCTAAGGGTTTTCGAAAATAAGGTATCATGTAGAATATTTGGACCGAAGGGGGGGGGGGGGCGAATCAACTTGAGAATTTAGACTTTTACAGAACGCTGAACTGAGTGAAGTGTATCCGGTAAATATAATAGAGGTAATAGCAGCACGGCGAATAAAATGGGCATGTAAAATTGTGAAACCCGGTGGTTTAACAAATCCATAAAAGAATAAGGTCCGGTGCACACGAACGACACTTTTCTGCGATGCGGACTATAAGCCAGGTCAGGGGTACCTGGAGTAAAATGGACCGACCGGATTTACCATTATACTCCAGGTACCCCTGACCTGGCTTATAGTCCGCATCGCAGAAAAGTGTCGTTCGTGTGCATCGGGCCTAATAAGCATGGGACCGACTGGAAAACGTTAATTCCTCCCTCTTCGGTCTATATATTCTACCTTATTTTCAAAAAATCCTCAGCCTTTGCTCTTCCCTCAATGTTAGCGACCACGTTTCGCATCCACAAAGGACCGTAGGAAGAATAATAGTTTTGTAAATCCTAATTTTTAAGTTTCGGGACAGACGCTACTGAGAAGTAGCAAGCATTTCCGGCTTTTAATCTAGACTTGATTAACTCATCGATTTCGTTTTTTCTAGTTAACATCGCCATCAAATATTTAAATTTATCTAGGTTTTCAAACCTTTTCCGTTCTACATTAATTAATCAGCAAAAATTTTACCCTTCTACGGCTAACCATGTCAAAACATTTTAAAAAATTTATTCATCTGTATCTTGTATGTATTTATATCACATATGCATATTTACATATTGCTGTGTATCAGAGTGGGTACAAGTCTACTATTAAAACTACCCAGCAGTTTTAGTCTGAATAATTTGTGTATTCATCCTAGGCATCATATTTAGAACCATTTAGTAAGGCTTTTTATATCCTGGATCTATAAAATTTTCGTAATCAATAGGCTTAGGTATACCTTAAGAGATATCAAAAGTTTGCATTTTTAACGAACAATTCAATTGTAAAATTCAAATTTCAATAAGTTCATTAATAACAAAGATGATCAGGGAACTAGAGCCTTAATCAAATAATGATACTTGGTATCCAGTAGAGGAGTTGGATCGAAAGAAATCCAATTCCAGAAATCCAAGAGTCAAACTAAAAATTCTATTTCAGTTAAATGTTCAGAATCTTTCCTTTTCTTTTGGTTTAATAAATGTTTTGATTAAGAGATTGTTCTTTCTTTCTCACATTGTAGTACGCAATATCCAATGTCCCACACACTCCTTTAGGACAAGATTCTAATGATCCCTGTGCAAAGTAGCAATACAGTAAAATAAAATAGTAAACAACAACAACACAGCAATGTAAATATATTTTTCCTTTTTTTTCTTCATTTAATATATTTATTGATTTCTAGGTCGTCTTGGAGATGGCATCGAAATATCGAGATCCGTCCTGAGTGAAGAGATTCATCTAATCAAAGGTATGTAAAATTGCTCATTTCATTTGCTCATGAAATTACGTATATATGGTTTTTTTGTCGAAAACAACAAATTAAAAAAATGCGACAGCCAACATTTCATCAAAATTGGTCAAACGGAGGGGGCACTTTATTTCATAACTTTTTTTTCCAATTTATAGCTTTCTTTAAATTATCTCAAAAACGGCTATGATGTTTTTGATCAAATTCGCCATGTTTAATGAAAATAAGGTGTTCATTAATATCAGGTAAGCTTTTTTGTTGTTAAAATGTTCTGAGGGGGCTTAAATGGGGAAGGGGCCTTTTTCGTTTTTCTGTAAAGTACGCTTGTTTTTGTTTATATGGAAAAATTAACTGTCTCTCATTACGCCTAAAAATAAGAAATGGCTAAATATGAAATATGAAAAAAATCAAGTAAACATATACAGGAGATAAAAAGAAAAATATTCCGTCAACTCATAAAATACGTAGAGCACACGCATGCGGCGGAGAAAGCCTTCAATGACAGACCATTGTTCATGTTCACTTAATGGAAATTATTCGTTTCCATGGTAACTAAATGAAGTTTTCAACAACTACATAGAGAATTATAAAATCAAACGACTTGGAATATTATGCTAACATGGCCGAATTATCGTAACTAAAATCTTTTATTTAATAATTAAAAAAAAATAGTGTTTTTTATAGAGCAAATAAAAACAAAATTAAGAAATGAATGTGGAAAAATGTGTCTTTGAGAAGTGGCAATTAACAAAACACTTCAATTTCTAATGTAAGTAAGTTCGTAAGTGAAAGTTGTGTGTTGCGCGCACGCACCAAATTTTTTTTAATCTTCATATTTTCATTCAAAAATGACGGCAAGGTGATTTGTAGAAGTGATTAATATGTTAGCATTTTGGGCACGAGGGAAGGAAAGTGTCAGCAGCACAATAATTATGGAGAGGAGGTCTCTCATCCAGCTTCTTTTGAACCGGCTTCCAACAGGCATGTCAGCCGTGGCCATGTATCATGTTATGTTCTTTGATCGATAGTTAGTTCTGTTCTATTTGTTACGAACTAGATAGTGGCTGTTATTATTCATAATTTTTTTTATTGAAAGGTTTTTATTTTTTTATGAGTCTTCTCTGTTCTGCCGAATATCTTTGAGGCATTAGTACCAATGGGTGTAAGTAATTATTTTCTGTTTGATTTTCAATTCTGAAGATTTTGAAAAAAAAAAAAAGATGGAACAGTATTTTCAGTCGTTAGTTACGAGTCTGTCCTTTCATTTTTACATGTGGGCCCTAAGTCACCCTTCTGTCGAATGGTAGTCCTGAGTACGTCCGCCGAATCGAATTGTCTCCGATATAAACTGGTGGGCACATGTGACTCCGTAGTCTGAATGTCATTTTTTGTGATTTTTCAAGGTTTTTTAAATTTTATTTTTCAAAGTGACTACCAATATTAGAAATCTAGTGATGCAAGTCTATGCTGCTTCTAGTTATTCGCACTAGTTTCGATCAAATTTGAATTAAACAAAAATGGTTGGTTGCGGGAAAGAGGGTGGGGATCGGTTGGTGGAAAAAAATCACGAGAAAAACATATATGTTTTTTTATATGTAGAAAGTAACAAATATCATACATTTACTGATATGAAAGAATGGGCACTTAATGCTTTTCATAGAAACACGTTTGTGAACATCAGATGCGTAAATTATTGCATAATTTTTTTTTTAAATTAATAAATATCGAATTGAATGATCCCCAATAAACCCTCCCCCCATGACCGCCCCTCTTTTAATCATGTTTAAATGGCGGCATGTATTCCTAACTGTAACATTTATATATTGTATATACATATTTTATGTTATTGCAAAATATAAAAATAAATTTTTATTGTTTGTCTGCTAAATTCTTGCGTTGTTTCATTAAACAACTTGGCCACTTTGAGATTTAGATCATACTTAAACTTGAGGATATTATGTTTGATACAGTAGGAGTTCTAAATTCCGCCTATCCAGGAGTAATTAGGATAGGGATCTACGAATTCCTGGCATCGTACAGGCTCGGGCCCTCCATATTACGTCCTTTCAGAGGGACGGCATAGCAAAGGCTTTTTTACTCCCATTAAAAAATCCTAAACCGCGGAAAGCGAACGCGCGACCTTTAGTATTGTAGGATGCTATGCTAACCACTTCACAACAGGTAACCCCGAAGATATTATGTATAGGGTTATCAAGTAAAGTCTGCGACTATTATTTTTATACGTTTTCATCTTATATATTTTAGAATTTTTCCATCTTCCTCCCTTGATGGGTGATTTTACCTTAACTACTATAAAACGGTATAACTAATATTTTAAAATATATATACAAAGGAATAATTCCATTTAATGTCCTGCCATTGTACCGTACTTCAACCAACATTTGATGAAACCACCTCAACGGAGATGTGTCGATTTATGGTTTCATGGAGAAGAAAACTAAAAAAGCTTGAAGCTTGTTAACTAGGAGGTAACCTAACCCTTTGAGCTGTGGATGGCATAACATAACTGTTGGTCTTAACTTGTTATGTCATGACGGAGACCTCTTTGTGTTGGAACAAAGAAACGAGACATCATAGAAATAAAAATTCCATTTTATTGGGCCTTAGAAACAACATCCAGGCCCAAAAATGACTTCCCCCAACACTCAAGAGATCTTATCGTTTATTTCTTACCTGGATCGAAACATAGTGTCCATAAAATTATCGATAAAATGTGTCAGGCAAGGGTACAGTCCCAATGTTTTATTGATGGAAATCGATTAAAGTAAAAAATACAAAGATTTAGTGCCCTCCCTTTTTTATATATCTCTATCAGATTTTATATAAATCGAACATAAGACAATTGAAACAATCCCTCCAACTACGTTTCGGTTCCTTTTTTATTACACTAATTTACCAAGCTGAAGTTAGATTTGAAGCACTAGCTATCTTCATATTATTATTTATTCAGTTATTTGTATTTGCAATGATGTTATTTAAGGAAGTTCCATAGTTTTAACAGTTACTCCCAAATTGCTTAATGATTTTATGCTACATTGGTGGAATAATTGTAATGTTTTTTATCTTAGGATAACGTATGGAGTATGTGACGATGTTTGCTGAAGAATATGATAAAAATATGACTAGTTAGATTTTTTATTTAATTAATTATTTCGAAATAATTTAATTAGATAATTATTTTGCTGAACGTGATAAGGATAAAAATGAGTCATTTTATTTATTAATTAATAATATGTACGACGGAGGTAGTGGCAATTTTTCATCCTTTTTCTGTCAGTTGCATGTGGTAGTTTCCACTTCCACGCCTTGGCGCCAGGAATTATTTATTTTCAAATACTACTTTCTGGTTAAATGAGATTTATGTATACTATGTTTTTTATGCGAATAAATTATGTAGAGTAAGGGCGCCATATTTATTTTAACTTAACCAATTAATGCACTTTACTTGTAAGTCATCTAATCTTATCTTTCAAGTTGAAATATAAAGTTTACTAATACAGTAATACAGTTGACATATATCATTTCCACTCCTTAATTGGTCGTTTAGCCTTAACGAGCCTGCTCCGCACTTTACTCTCCAGGTAGAAATCTAAGCGAGTTTACTGTGTAACAAGAATGACAATTTTGTAGTAAACAATTTTTAAATGCTTAGTTTCTTTGATTTTTTTTTCCAGTCTTTTAAATTTGAAATCGCGCTCAATTACCTACCTCCTTTCCCTATAACTTTATTTTTTTGTATAAAACTGCCAATTTTATAGGGTGCACCGTAAACTAGAGTTATCTTGCCTTTGTGGTGATTTCGCCCAATTTTTGTGAAGTAGATAATCGCTGTCACCGCAAAAACAAACAAAGAAGAAGAACAAGAGTCAGTAGATGATGGAAACAATTAACCAGATCATTCTGTAGAACTGTCCATGTCACTTGCAATGTTCGCGATTTCATTCTTGTTTAATTACTTGGGAAAAATTCCGTTATATATTACATAGATTTTTTTTTAAATTGATAACATTCATATTTCCTTATAGACCGGAGGAGGGTAGTTTCCAAAGCTGGGGCATTGTTATCAAGTCCTACACATGAAACGGGTTTTTCGTTTTTTCAACTGTTTTAAGGATTTTTCAAATATTTTTGAATTATCAACATTAGGTATTTAAATGAAATTTAAAGTTAACATGGCTGAAAATAAAACGAATTTTTATCCAATAATTTTACTGCCATTTTTGATTTTTCTAAAAATATTTGGTGCAATTAAATATAAAAAAATCTATGCTCATCTCAATGAATTTTTTTTTCTATTAGGCTTTCCTTGTAATATTATTGGACCAATAAATATTACAAGTAAGAAAAATGGCTAAATATTTACTGGATAAAAATACGTTTTAATTTCGTTCATGTTAAATATATAATTTACATAAAGAAAAGCATTTAAATTAACAAAAAATCTTTTATTGGCAATAGTTGGTTCTAATTTGTGTCACAATGGTAGAGGGTGAAGGTTGCTACAATGCCATAATAGAATTTCATCAATCAAATGCGATAGGTAGTGATATATCGGTTTCAAGATTTAAATCCCTAAAATTCAACTTTCATTGTATTTTCGGCCTCTTAATATACTAAAACATAGAATAAACAAATACTAATTATTTGAAAATATTTTTCCTTTAATAGTGCTAAAAAATAGGATATTTTTTAGGAGATAGATGGTTGACCGTAGATGTTTATGTTCAGGGCTTCATCAGGGCTGTCGAGTCCACAGGTATAGAACGACTGCCAATATACCAGTGGACTCTACAGCCCTGATGAAGACCTGAATCATGGGTCGAAACGTCGGTACAATATATGTTATTGCACACATAGTGTTGTTTTCTTCAGATAATAATTATTTAGAAATCTTCCGAAAGGAGCAAATATCTGAAAAAGACAGTTACCACATAAGGAGAAAGCTCAGTAGATAATAATAGTGACTCATTTCATTCTCTATGTATGAACCTGTACCTAATAAACTATCTTATTAGAATTAAAGTGAAGAGAGGATTTATATAAAAATTAATTTAAATTACCTACAGGGATGGTACTTATTTATTTATTTTTTTTTATTCTCACCCATGAGGGAAATTCTATGCTTATTTATGAAAAAATACAGTGAAACCTCTCGTTAAGGACCACTCCCTTTAAAGGACACCTCTGTTTATGGGACATCTTCCAATTGCTCTGGCAATCGATATACGGAAACAATGCTTTTGAAACCTCTTTTTAAGGGACACTCTAGATAGAGGACACGGACAGAGAAATTGCCTAAAATGGGTTTTTTAGGACCTCTAGTTAAAGGACAGTGTAAAATTGGAAAGTGTTTCCAACATTTTCCAAGAATGCTTTAGTCTTTAGTCCAATTCCAGTAAACAGAGTCACTTCCTGTCCTTCCCCCTTATCTCACCTTGTCTACAGAACGTTGCGTAGGGTGAACATTCTTATTTTCATTTTGAACCAGTTTATTGAAAATCTTTGAACTAACAACTCTCCAACACTTAAAAGGTTTTCATTAATAGTAAAAAAGGAAATAATTTATGAGTACGGAAAAAGTGGCCGGCCAAGTGTAAAGGAATTAGCCAAATAATTGAATGTGAGTAAATCGGTAGTGTCAAGTAACTTTGGAAAGTTTTTTTAAACCTGCTGGTACTTAGTAATTTCTTCAGTTTGCTCTCTTATTATGTAATTATTTTATTGAGATCCAATGTTGGTATGGTAAAACTCACTCACTCACTCACTCCATGGCTCTACGGTCCTTTTTGAGAACCTGGGCCTCCTTTACAATAGTTTTAGGACGTTTTGCCACTCCGCTCTGTCTAGGGCTTGTCTCCTCCATCTTCTAACGCCCAGCTTTTCCAAAGTTTTTTCGACGCCTTCTATCCAACGGCTTCGTGGTCGCCCTCTTTGCCTTCGTCCTCCTGGCTTACCATTCAATAGTGTTTTAGGCAGTCTACCTTCAGGCATCCTTTCGACGTGTCCTGCCCATCTTAATTGACACTTCTTGATGTATGTCACCAATTCTTGGTCTTGAAACATGCGTCGAAGTTCTTCGTTTTTCCGCAGCCTCCATCTCCCATCTTCACAGACAGGTCCATATATTCTTCTGAGTACTTTTCGTTCCCAAACATTTAATAATCTTTCGATTTCATTTGTCAGTACCCAGGTTTCACAGCCATATGTTACTACTGGTCTTATAACTGTCTTATATATTATGACCTTAGCTCTGTAGCTTAAGCTTCTAAACTTAAGTGGCTTCTGTAGTGCGAAGAAACATCTATTGCCCGCGGCCAATCGCGCTTTTATTTCCTCCATAACCTCATTTTTCTCCGTAACAAGCGCTCCCAAATATTTAAATTGGCTCACCGTCTTAAAGATGTATGACCCAAATTTTATTTCAGGTTCTGCCCTTGTTGGTCTTCTTGAGGTCTTCATATACACAGTCTTTTTCTCATTGATTTGCAAACCCAATTTTCGCGCTGCACTCTCGAACTCTTGGAAAATACCTGAAAGGGCTGCAATCGATCTTGCCGTTAACACAACATCATCAGCATATGCTAAATGTTGGGTCATTCTGTTGTATATGGTGCCATTTGCATTTGTTCGAATTGCACGAATTGCCATCTCAAGCGCCAGGTTAAAAAGAGTCGGTGACAAAGGGTCTCCTTGTCTTAGGCCCTCTTTGACTGAGAATTGGCTGGACAGCATTCCTTGTATCTTGACTTTACAAGTGGTGCCCGTTAGTGACATTCTGACCAACCTGATTAACTTCTTAGGTATGTTCAGTTTTTCCATAGCCATCATTAATTCTTCTCTGTTTATGCTATCGTATGCCTGTTTAAAGTCAACAAACAGATGGTGCAGATCGACGTCGTATTCGTATGATTTTTCCAAGGTCTGCCTCAGAGCGAAGATGTGGTCCACAGTTGATCGGCCCTCTCTGAAACCACACTGATAATCCCCCAGACACTTTTCCGACCAATTTTTGATTTTTTGATTGAGGAGTACAGCAAATATTTTATACGATGTCGATAAAAGAGATATTCCTCTGTAATTATCACAATTTGCTTTATCTCCTTTCTTATGGATAGGACATATAAGGGCTGTACCCCATTCTTGTGGCATTTCTTCTTGTATCCACACCTTTAACACTATATTGTACAGCTCTCTATGTAGTGTTTCTCCACCTTGCTTGATCATTTCAGCGTCTATATCATCATATCCTGGTGCTTTACAGTTCTTCAGTGACTGTACCACTTCCAGAAATTCTTCAAAATCCGGTGATTCCACATCATCTTCATCAGACTGACTCAAAATGAACCCTTCTCTCTCGGGCGATATCCCATTTCTGCTGACGTTCAGTAGCTCTTCGAAATAGTTGCGCCAAGTGTCAATAACTTTAACAGTTTCTAACACGAGGTTTCCTTCTTTATCTTTGCAGCCACCAGACCTTGGTTGAAAGCCCTTCTGGAAATCCCTTATCCCTTTATAGAATTTTCTGGTCTGTTTTTTCTCATAGTCTGCTTGTAATGCTTCCAGTTGTGCCCTTTCCACGTTCCTCTTTTTCTGTCTACACAAAGTTTTGACTATTCTTCGTTTGGCTAAATATATTTCCATATTTTGCCTGGTGTTCCTGTTTAGAACGGCCCTCCTTGCATCATTCCTTTCCTTCAGAGCCCTTTTACAATCTTCATCAAACCATTCATTTCGTTGCACTCTCTTTCTTTTGCCAAGAACATCCCTGGCTGCACTTAACAGCGAAGTCTTTACTCTTTCCCAGTCCCTTTGTAAGTCTTCTTCACCTATGTAGATCTTTTCAATGAGACTTTTACTGACTTCTTTTCTATAGAGTTCTTCTATTGGTTTATCTTTTAACATGATGCTGTTGTACTGCACCGCCTTTTTTCCCTTATCATCGCCTCTTCTTGCCAATTTCTGCTGATATGGAATTCTCAATAAGAAATGGTCTGAGTCAACGTCGGCTCCTCTGTAGCTTCTTACGTCTCTCACATCCGAAGCATGTCTAGCATCTATAAGTACGTGGTCGATTTGATTTCTAGTTTTCCCATCAGGGGATATCCAGGTTTCCTTGTGTATTTCTTTATGTGGGAAACGTGTGCTACTGATCACAAGTCCTTTCTCAATAGCAAAATCCACAATCCTGAGCCCATTATCATTTGATAGAGAGTGCTTACTGTGAGCTCCAATCGTAGGTCGGAAATAAGGTTCCTTGCCGATTTTAGCATTCAAATCACCCATTATAATCTTGACATCATACTTAGGGAGTAAATCGAATTCTGACGAGAGTGCCTCATAGAATGCATCTTTTTCTTCGTCTTCCTTTTCCTCTGTGGGTGCGTGAACACTAATTATTGACAGATTGAAGAATCTTCCTTTCATCCGCACCATACACATTCTCTCATTGACTGCTTTATAGCTCAAAATTGCATGTTTTAGAGTTTTCCTAATCATAAAGCCAGTCCCGAATCTATTTTCCAGATGTCTGCTATTTATAATGGTGTACATATTCAGATCCATGTTTTCTATTTGTTTCCACCTTATCTCTTGGAGAGCCACCACATCAATACCATATTTGTGCAGAACTTCCTCCAAATTCCTACTTTTCCCCGCCTGCCCTAGACCTCTTACATTCCATGTTGCTAAATTTAATGATTTTAATTTTCCGTTGACATGCCTATATCGTTGTTTCCTTAAATCCGTCCGGCTATTTCTATCGTTAGGTTTCATAACAGTATTGTTTTTCTGGAGAAGGGTTGTTAGCCCAATGTCCAACCCCCAACCTGGAGGACCGGGTTTTTCTGTAGGGGTTTACTCCCTTAGCCTTTGAACATTTAAATTACCTACAGGGATGGTACTTATTTATTTATTTTTTTTTATTCTCACCCATGAGGGAAATTCTATGCTTATTTATGAAAAAATACACTGAAACCTCTCGTTAAGGACCACTCCCTTTAAAGGACACCTCTGTTTATGGGACATCTTCCAATTGCTCTGGCAATCGATATACGGAAACAATGCTTTTGAAACCTCTTTTTAAGGGACACTCTAGATAGAGGACACGGACAGAGAAATTGCCTAAAATGGGTTTTTTAGGACCTCTAGTTAAAGGACAGTGTAAAATTGGAAAGTGTTTCCAACATTTTCCAAGAATGCTTTAGTCTTTAGTCCAATTCCAGTAAACAGAGTCACTTCCTGTCCTTCCCCCTTATCTCACCTTGTCTACAGAACGTTGCGTAGGGTGAACATTCTTATTTTCATTTTGAACCAGTTTATTGAAAATCTTTGAACTAACAACTCTCCAACACTTAAAAGGTTTTCATTAATAGTAAAAAAGGAAATAATTTATGAGTACGGAAAAAGTGGCCGGCCAAGTGTAAAGGAATTAGCCAAATAATTGAATGTGAGTAAATCGGTAGTGTCAAGTAACTTTGGAAAGTTTTTTTAAACCTGCTGGTACTTAGTAATTTCTTCAGTTTGCTCTCTTATTATGTAATTATTTTATTGAGATCCAATGTTGGTATGGTAAAACTACATTGTAATAATCTTCAAATCAAATCAATCAACTTTTGTAAGTGAAATTTCTTCTGTAAATTTTTGCAGTATGTAAATTCAGTTGTTGTTTGCAATAAAACCATTTTTCAACAAAAGCATTGTATGTATTTTAATTTGAACCAATGTACCACTATTACATCTATATACACGAATATATTGGTGTTTACTGTTTTATGTAAACATTTACATTAACAAAATTTAATAAACCTCTACTTTAAGGACACCTCTCATTAACGGACAATAATTGAGTCACCATGGCTGTCCCTTATTTAGAGGTTTCACTGTAATTATTTGATTTTCGTAATCTGATCAGGAAATGTGGTTTTTTTGTCACTGAATTCCAAAATTTTCTCACTGTGCGTCGCACAAATAAAACAATAAATGCTTTCTTTAAGAAATTTAGGTAGTCAAAGAGGTAATGTGATTTACATTATGAAAGTTGAAAAGGGCGCGAAATCACCCCTGTTTGCAGTATTAAAAATATCAAAGGCTCATGATTGGTCCACGATATTTATTACCCGTTATTTTTCCTATGACTGATATTGTAACATTTATTTGGCTTTAAATAATTTTTATTAACGAAAAATAATAAATCACAATGTCCGAAAAACAATAAAAGCTCAAATAACTAACAATGATGCAAAAAATATCAACATGTAACGATGCAGTAACACAAAAGTGACCATATGATTCCAGCTTCGAACCAAGACTAACTCTCCAGTCCATCGCTTATTAGTCCAGATAAGCGTAGATTATTCTCGAATAGTCACGAACATATACTAGATCAGTTGGTAATTGTTCCAACAAAAAATCTAGAACTCTTTTAAATCATATGTTGTTGTGTTTCACGTTATACAGGAAAGCTTGGACCGAGGAAGAAGATGAGGACAGGCACTAAATATTCCGGTCGTTGTAGAGAGCGCAAGGCAATGCATACACAATCAGCGAGTTTATTATCTCGATAGTTGATCTACTCTCGGCTAATTAGGGACCCTTTGTTAAGCATCGATTCCCTTTGGTATGTCGATTATCGATTAATAATATAAACAATTGGCGCTCATCTTATGATAGCTTACAATATTAAAATTTTCATGAAATACTAGCTAACTGCTTTGTTGTGACTTATTGTACTAATAACATTTAGGGAAGTAAATAGTAATTTTGTAGAGGTTAAATTTACCCTAAAACACATGATTACACATAGCAGCTAGCCTTGAATTACTGTCGAATAAGAAAATATAATAATCTTGGTTGACATTTCTTAAATTGTATAAAAAATGATAAATACACTTTTTTACTTTCACTTACCTATATATGAAGGCTCCTTTGTTGTTTTCTTATGAAGCACCTTTGTTTTTGTTTATATATATATAAATTAACTGTATCTCGTTACGCCTAATAATAAAAACTGGCTAAATATGAAATATGAAAAAAATCAAGTTAACTCTTACAGGAGAAGAAAAAGAAAAATATTCCGTCAACTCATAAAACACGCCTCATGACGCATGCGCAGTACGCCTTTAGTGACAGAACATTGTTTATAATTAAAACCGTTCTTTTCATTTAATGGAAATAATTTGTTTCATGGTAGCTAAATGAAGGTTTCAACAATTACATAGTGAATTGTAAAATCAGTCGACATTGATCAACAGGAGGGGGCACTTTATTTCATAACTTTTTTCCCATTTTTACGGTTTTTTTTTTTTCGATTTTCTTAAAAACGACTCAAACGATTTTGACTAAACTCGTCGTGTTTAATGAAAGTCAAGTATTCTTTAATATCAGGTAAAATTTATCATTATTAGATTTTTCTGAGAGGGCATAAATGTGAAAAGGGGTCATTTTTGTTTTCCTATAAAGTTGCTTTGTTCCATGTTGTATATATTTAGAAATTATCTGGCTCTCGTTTGGCCTAAAAATAAGAAATGGCTGAATATGATATATGAAAAAAAATCAAGAAAACAATTACAGGAGAAAAAAAAGAAAAATATTCTGTCCACTCATAAAACACGTTGAGCCCGCGCTTGGGTAGTACGCCTTTAATGACAGATCAATGCTTTATAATTAAAGATGTCATGTTCTTTCAATCGATTTTTTTTGTTTCATGGAAACTAAATGAAGGTTTCAACAAAAACATAGTGAATTATAAAACAGAGGACTTGGAGTATTATGCTTGCTATGCCGAATTATCGCAAGTAAAAACTTTTATTTAATAATAAAAAAAAATTAGTGTACTTTAGAGAGCAAATAAAAATAAAAATATGTAAATGAATGTAGAAAAATGTGTGGCTTTGAGAAATGGCATTTAACAAAACACTTTAATTTCTAATCTAAGTACGTTGGTAAGTGAAAGTTGTGTGTTGCGCGCATCGCACCAGATTTTTTTTTTAAAGGCGTCAACCACTAGGGTCATCAACCCTAAGATCCAAATTTCGGTCTATATCTTATGATATGACTCCGTTAATTTTGAAAGTTGTTTACTTTGTCTTTTATGTTGTCTTGCAGTATACTGTATAAGTCGTATGGTATCCTAGTCGTAGAGTGCTCGGTATTCTTCATAGACCCTGAGTTCCGTCAAAATATGCTTTAATGTCACCGGACACACAAAAGTCTGAAATTTGAAGGGACATCGCGGGCCATTAGGAGTCCATGTGTCAGGCTCGTATGACCTATGCGAAGACGCGTTAAGATTAATTTTTCTCTGCGCTTATTTCTGTACGACGATTTCGATCGGGTGACATTTCTTTTAATTTTCTGTCATAAACTTCTTTAAGGAACATTGCGTATTCAATTGTATTCCTTTTTTTCATTATATATACTTATCTTTTTTATTCTTTATAATATTTTTTCCATTGATATATTAGAATAAAAAGTATTTATGTAAATAATTTATGGGTGAACCCATAATACTAATTTTATTTTTGCACACCTGGTCACTAATGGTACTCCTAGTGTCCTTATACCCTTTATAGTATTAATTGAAACTATTAGAAATATTATTCCACCAGGAAGCCTGGCAATACGATTAACAGCTAATATATTTGCAGGACATTTACTAATAAGATTACTAGGTAATAAAAATATTAACATTAGAAATGTTATACTAAGTATGATCGTAATAATTCAAATCATATTAATAATATTTGAAGCAGCCGTAGCCATCATTCAAGCTTACTTATTTTCAGTCCTAACAACACTTTATTTTAGAGAAGTAATCCATTAAAATATGAAAATACATAAAACTCATCCTTATCATTTAGTAGATAATAGCCCCTGACCGTTAACAGGATCTATTGGAGAAATAACTATTACACCAGGTATAGTAGAATTATGATTCCATAAAAATGAAATATATTTTTATATCTGGGAATTATTATTCTATTACTAACAATAATCCAACGATGGCCAGAGATTATTCGAGAAGCCACATTTCAGGGACATCATACCATCAAAGTAACGAGAGGGTTAAAGATTGGAGTTATTTTATAACATTTCCCTTCAAAAAATAAATTATTTAAAATAATTTAAAACAAGGTGGTTACCCACAAAAATAGATTGAATTAATATAAAAGAATACAAAGTAGATATAACGTCCCTTGGGTAGGACGAGACGAAGGTGAAGTATTCTGTTAGGGCTGATCTTGTGGAGTTAGGATTTGACAGGATAAACGATGGATGGAGTTAAGGTGTCGGCATCGAACCTTTACGTTCATTAAGCCTTTATTATTTTATTTTAATTAATCCAATCTTAAATTGTGGCTGACCACCAATTTTAAATAATTTATTTTTTGAAGAGAAAAGATTTGGCTCCGCCGGGAGTCGAACCCGGGTCTCCTGCGTTACATGCGAGGATGCTAACCACTACACCATAGAGCTCGGCTCAAGGCAGAGCAAATGTGGTGTAGTGGTTAGCATCCTCGCATGTAACGCAGGAGACCCGGGTTCGACTCCCGGCGGAGCCAAATCTTTTCTCTTCAAAAAATAAACTTTATTATTTTATTTATTAATTTTTTTTAATTATTATCTACCCTATAATCAGTTTGTTTTTTTTCTCTTAAATTTAAAAGCTGGTTTTAATCAACATGGTTGGTATTACAACACACGTAGGGTCAGGACCTCTTGTGCCTTCACCCGACAATCTACTCTTCAGTTTTGGATACCAGGAACGGATCGGCCTTCAGTTCTCAGTCCACCGTAATTTGGGCCGACTGGATAACTTCACTGCGCGTAATCAACCATTAGTTCGTGCTGACATGTCCGAAAGTAACCTTATTAGGTTTTTTTTTAGAACAGTAACCCTGAAGGCTCTCCCAGTTACTCTTTAACCAATTAACCTGCTTATTGGGGTGTTATATATATTTTTTTTTACTTTTAATTTTTAATCACGGCTGTTA
Source organism: Aelia acuminata (assembly GCA_911387785.2). Taxonomy (NCBI): domain Eukaryota; kingdom Metazoa; phylum Arthropoda; class Insecta; order Hemiptera; family Pentatomidae; genus Aelia; species Aelia acuminata. The sequence goes on from OU426979.1 coordinate 24,232,977, forward strand.
AATATAATAATAAGAATCAGTGAATGTGTTGATACAACAATTGAAGCATGGAAATGCATAAGAGTCTAAGTGCCAAAAAAATAAAACAAAGTTTTTTTTTTGCCAAATTGTTATATATGCCAAAGCCAATCTTCAGAAAGGGGTTTAAGTAATGTTTTGTTGTTAGAAAAGAGTTCATTGAACGTATGAAAGATGGCATGGGTGTAAGTACTGAACGTCGTTCACTCTAGAGGGTATAAGTCACATCATTTCTGTAAAAATTTCCTAAGGCTTTTATATCCTTATGCATTTCCACGCTTCAATTATCACAATGGCATGAGAAGCCTGAGGGGCCTTAACAGTAACCTGCGGCATTTACAATAGGTCTGATTTGTACTAGGGCTAATAATCAGAAGAGGAGGTCCCTCATCCAGCTCCTCTTCAGCCTTCAACGGGCGTTACAAGCGTGCATGCGTGTTGTGGACATGTTATTAATATTTATTAGATTTTGGGTGCACTTGTAATGGTACTACTTCCTAACAGCGGCTCCTGGGAGTGGGCTATTACGACTGTTTATGTGACCGCGAATTTTCGAAATCCCATCGTGTATATTTCTCGGTTAGCTTTATTTAGCCTAGCTTTAAACTCCAGCTTGCTTCGCTCTCCCGTTTGAGATAAATAAACCCTCAAAAGGTTCCTTCTCAGTTGAGATTGTGCCTTACTGTTAAGGATCCTTACTCAATGGCCCAGGATACGCTGTTCTGAAGTATTACGGTTAAAGTATTACTAGCAATTTGACATGGAATAACTTCGTATTGGATTTGTATTGTGGTCTTAGACAGTCGGTGTGTAAAGGTTCGAAGTGTAAAGTAATGTTGTTAACGTACAATCGTGTTATTTTGATAATTCTGAATTTTATGCCTAAAAGATTTAAAGTTTGTTGCGAGTCTTTTGTTGCTGCCACATACATCTGTGATGCATAGGTCCTAATTTAATAAGCATGTATGTTTGCATGTTCAATTTCTGTCTTATTTTAAGTTTTTTGAATCCTTTAAAGGGGTGAGTACAAGAGTTTTAGTCTTTGGTTTAGAGTTTCTTTTTTTTTCTTCGTGTCAAAGGGCATTTATTTTTGGTAACTTTTTCTGTCGTTCAACGAGGTTTTTGGTTTGGCAGTGGCGTCTTAAGTTAGTTTTAATTTTTGCTCAAAAAAAGTGTTAGTTTTACTGTCATACCCCCAAGTCTTTTGATTCTAAAGTCGATTGGTTGGTTTCGGTACAGACACTATTGGACTTGAAAACCAACCAATGAAACTTAGGATCAAAAGATTGGGGGCATGATAGTTAGTCAAGGACTGCTTATTGGAACAGGCCTACCTACATGCTTTAGGTGTTCGTTATTCGTTCGTCAATAATATTCTTAAGTCAGAAAATAAATGAAAACACTTTTTTTGGCAACGTTATTATTTCCACATGTATAAATCAACCAATATACATTTGTTATAGTAATTTTAGAATCTTTTATGTTTTAATAAATGGTATCAAATTAATACTTTAATTAACAACTTTAACGTAAATATTTTACTTATCAAATGAACCTGGTGAGGTTTGATTTGAATAAATGCATTTCATAATTTATTTAGAAAGTACAATAAAAACGGCGATGATATAAGCATTTTAAAAAAGCAAACAGATAAAAATGTTTTTAAGGAAGACCTGGGTGGCCGGTCAAATAACCTTTGCTTTCGATAGCGTGCGCGCAAGGCATTTCGTGACACTATCTCTGGTTTTGGTTCTACATTCCAAAATGTTTTGTCTAAGGTGTTGAATGTTTTGAAACGATTTCTTGTATTCTTCTAGAACTCTTGTTTTCACTTCTTGTTATTTAATATTATGCCATGCTTTTCTCAGGCTAGCTCTAATATTAAATTTTAGGAAAATAAATAAATGTATTCCAGGGTAATTTACCACAAAACTACATTACTCATTATAGCCTACTTTAAATGGATTTGGAATAGGAAATTATTATAAAATGTTCACCGACATTATTTAATTTTTACTTTCACTTTTACTTTCACTTACCTATATATGAAATATATAGTAAGTGGAAGTATTGCGATCGTGAAAATTTTCGACTTCCGGTTTTCAACGGAAATACACGTTTTGGGGTCCCCTGAGTCAAAATAACCAAGTCCCGCGAAATGGTCTGTGTGTGTGTGTGTCTGTGTGTGTGTCTGTGTGTGTGTGTGTGTGTGTGAACAGACTAGCTCAAAAACTATAAACCGTGCGAACCTGAAATTGGGTATTTAAAGTATGTACAAGCCCGTGATGTGACAGCAAAAATTTCATCAAATTTGCTCAAAGGGAGGGGGGACTTTACTTAATAAATTTTGTATCATTTTCACGTGTTTTTTTTATTTTCTCAAAAACGGTTTTAACGATTTTGATCAAACTTGGTATTTAATGTATTTATATGCCTGAAATATGACTGTAAAAATTTCATCAAAATAGATCAACCGGAGAGGGGACTTTACTTAATAAATTTTGTATCATTTTCACATGTTTTTTTTTATTTACTCAAAAACGGTTTTAACGATTTTGATCAAACTTGGTATTTGATGTATTTATATGCCAAAGATGTGATAACCAACATTTCATCACAATTGATCAACCGGAGGGGGGACTTTACTTAATAAATTTTATATCATTTTCACGTGTTTTTTTTATTTACTCAAAAACGGTTTTAACGATTTTGATCAAACTTGATATTTGATGTATTTTTATGCCAAAGATGTGATAACCAACATTTCATCACAATTGATCAACCGGAGGGGGGACTTTACTTAATAAATTTTGTATCATTTTCACGTGTTTTTTTTATTTTCTCAAAAACGGTTTTAACGATTTTGATCAAACTTGGTATTTAATGTATTTATATGCCCGAGATACGACTGTAAAAATTTCATCAAAATTGATCTACGGGAGGGGGGACTTTACTTAATAAATTTTGTATCATTTTCACATGTTGTTTTTATTTACTCAAAAACGGTTTTAACGATTTTGATGAAACTTGGTATTTGATGTATTTATATGCCAAAGATGTGATAACCAGCATTTCATCACAATTGATCAACCGGAGGGGGGACTTTACTTAATAAATTTTGTATCATTTTCACATGTTGTTTTTATTTACTCAAAAACGGTTTTAACGATTTTGATGAAACTTGGTATTTGATGTATTTATATGCCAAAGATGTGATAACCAGCATTTCATCACAATTGATCAACCGGAGGGGGGACTTTACTTAATAAATTTTGTATCATTTTCACGTGTTTTTTTTATTTACTCAAAAACGGTTTTAACGATTTTGATCAAACTTGATATTTGATGTATTTTTATGCCAAAGATGTGATAACCAACATTTCATCACAATTGATCAACCGGAGGGGGGACGTTACTTAATAAATTTTGTATCATTTTCACGTGTTTTTTTTATTTTCTCAAAAACGGTTTTAACGATTTTGATGAAACTTGGTATTTGATGTATTTATATGCCAAAGATGTGATAACCAGCATTTCATCACAATTGATCAACCGGAGGGGGGACTTTACTTAATAAATTTTGTATCATTTTCACGTGTTTTTTTTATTTACTCAAAAACGGTTTTAACGATTTTGATCAAACTTGGTATTTGATGTATTTATATGCCCGAGATACGACTGTAAAAATTTCATCAAAATTGATCTACGGGAGGGGGGACTTTACTTATTAAATTTTGTATCATTTTCACGGGTTTTTTTAATTTACTCAAAAACGGCTTTAAAGATTAACAAAAATAAGATATGAATGTAGAAAAATGTGTGACTTTGGGAAATGATATTTTGCAAAACACGTCAATTTCTAATCTAAGTAAGTTGGTAAGTGAAAGTTGTGTGTTGCGCGCACGCACCAGATTTTTACGTATAAAGATAGTAACACACATCTACTGAACAGGAAAGAACCTTGTGTGTTCCTTATAGCATTCTTTTTATGTGGGATATAATTATAAAAAAATAGATTTGGACACTTATTGACTAATCAACTAAATAGTTTAGAAGTCTCAAGTAGAATACTATTCGACTTTAAACGTAACAAACATAAGGCTTTTGCAATTTTATTTATAAGGTGAATAGAGGAAAAAAATTGTGATAAAAAATAAAGAAAGTCAGTAACTATCCGATTTCTGTGAATTCTTTTTCATACTGCAGCTAGGAAAAAAAAAAAATCATTTAAATGATAAAGTATTTTTTTATTCTTAAAGCCTGAAGTCTCCAGGATTAGTATATATAGTATATGATACCAATGGAGGTAAATTACCATTCTTTTTCTACACAAGTCGTTAAAAAATAATTTATAGTTATATTATATATAGTTATATTATAAATTAAATTTTTAAAAAAATGTATAAATTAAATATCCAACTATTATCATGAAAGAGTATTAAGATCTAAACTAGGTAATACGAAAGCTAATTATTCCATTTCTCAGAGACCATTACATGAAAAAAATCCTAATCTTGGGCCACCACCTTTTCTGTTCTCTAAGGACACTCTAGTTCCGAGAAATCTTGGACATTTGGAATGCAGACCCATCTTGTAGCTTCCTTTGTTAGAAATTCAGGCGGAAACTAAATTCGGGTTTAAAGCAGCGAATGGCCCCATTATTTGCTAATCGAAACAAGAATTATAATTAGATAAGTGAATTACTATATGGTATACCAATATATGTAACCATGAGTCCCCTGAGGGGGCTGGACAACTGCCCCCCATATAGAATATGAGAAACAAAAATTATGAATTAAATAAATTCGTATTAAGTTACTATACTTATAAAATATATTATATGAAAATATTTTAATTTTTAAATATCAATAAGCTTTATATGAAAAATTATTTGAGCCTTGCAGTCAGAATACCTACAAAATATCTAACATCCTGGACCAAATCCTGCGGACGCTCTTGTTTATCTGTTTTTATCACTCTCATCCAATTGTATATATGTTATTTACTGTAATGGATATTGCATTTCTATATTTAAAAAAAAAAAATACATTTGATATTTTTATAACCACTACGAGAGTCTTTTATTTTATTTTTTTCTCTCTTCAGGATCCACTGACTTTACATCATTAACATGACCGGTTCTAATTATCATTTAAATATGGATGATTAGACTAAACATGATTAGTAGAAACACTATTTTATTTAAATTAGAAACACTATCTAATTTACACTTCGAAGAAATCCCCCCTCTTTACATTGAAAATAACTTCATAAATAAATTCCTAAAATTCATAATTATTTCTAAAAGGATCTAATGAAGATTTAATCTAAATATATAATATGGAATAATGGTAAATGCTATATAGGAGATGCGAAAATTATTTTTGATATATAGTAGTAGTTTAAAGAACCTTTTCGGGGTCACCTGTGGTGTTGTGGTTAGTATAGAAGCCTACGATACTAAAGGTCTGAAGTTCGCGTCCCGACGTGGCCCTACGTTTTTTTTATGAGAGTAAAACATTCTTGTCTATGCCGTCCCTCGGATAGGACGTAAAATGGAGGTCCCGAGCCTGTACGATGTCAGGTACTCGTTAAAGATCCCTATCCTAATTATACCTGGATAGGCAAAATTTAGGACTCACACTGTAGCATCATCCGATTAGCGTTAGTGGCATAAAGTTACGTTAAACAAAAAAACGAAACTTTTCCTGGCTGTTTACCCCAAAATGAATTATACAATCATATTTTTGTAGGTATTATTAATTTTAACCTCTTTGATAGTAAATTCTCTTTTCATTTCTATTCATTGCGCTTGTGCGATTCAAAAAATTCTGAAAATTATCCATGTTCACTTGATAAGATTTTCTCGGCGGTTATAATGAAGGCTTGATCGTATATCCTTGGGGAAAAATAGATTTAACGCCCATCGAAAATAATTTTTGATTCCTAATATCCGAAAAATTATTTAGACATAAGACAAAATTATTGAGTCATCATCACGGACTATTTGGTTTACTCTATTACCCTCTCCCAACTATTTATGATTTCTTAAGCTGAGCTCGCCATCACATGTAGAAAAAATCTGGTGCGTGCGCGCAACACACAACTTTCACTTACCATAAGAAATTGACGTGTTTTGTTAAATATCTAATATCTAATAAAAATATTTCCCAAAGTCACACATTTTTCTACATTCATATCTTATTTTTATTAATCGTTAAAGCCGTTTTTGAGTAAATAAATAAAACCGTTTTTGAGTAAATAAAAAAAACACGTGAAAATGATGCAAAATTTATTAAGTAAAGTCCCCCCTCCGGTTAATCAATTTTGATGAAATTTTTACAGTCATCTTTCGGGCATATAAATAGATCAAATACTCAGTTTGATCAAAATCGATAAAACCATTTTTGAGTAAATAAAAAAAACACGTGAAAATGATGCAAAATTTATTAAGTAAAGTCCCCCCTCCGGTTAATCAATTTTGATGAAATTTTTACAGTCATATTTCGGGCATATAAATAGATCAAATACTCAGTTTAATTAAAATCGTTAGAGCCGTTTTTGAGAAAATGGAAAAAAACTGAAAACGTTATTAAATAAAGTACCCCCTCCCTTTGAGCAATTTTGATGAAATTTTTGCTGTCACATCGCGGGCATATACCTACACTAAATACCTAATTTCAGGTTCCCACGGTTTATAGTTTTTGAGCTAGTCTGTTCACATACACACACACACACACACACACACACAGACACACACACACACAGACCATTTCGCGGGACTTGGTTATTTCGACTCAGGGGGTCCCAAAACGTGTATTTCCGTTGAAAACCGGAAGTCGAAAATTTTCACGATCGCAATACTTCCACTTACTATATATTTCATATATAGGTAAGTGAAAGTAAAAATTCATTGACATAAAACTTAACATTCAGAGGTGATCAGATAAATCTCGTACAACAGAAGAAAGAGTTGGAATGAATTGATATTTGCATTGCAAATAAAATAAAGAGAATGAATCACGGCAAATGCTAATTATTCGGTATGTTTCAATTGTTTGAGCGAAGGCAAAATGAGCGTGCTTGCAACTCATCGAAATTACTCATAAATAATGAGGATTAGCCTGGATTAATCCTTTTTTCAACAAATAAAAAAGGTTTGTTTCAAGCGAGCAATGAAATATGACATCGAATGCGGAGGTCGGTGATGCAAGGCAAATAATATTATCTCTTTCACAAACGATATTTCATTCCGGATGCAGTAATTGCAATATGCCAATAATCTATGCACCGACATTTATCCGCTAAATGTTTGATGTATTTGAATAACTCATTAAAAACAGCGTATCTCCAGATTCCTCAAAAACTAGCGTCTTTTTAGGCTCGAATATTTTGCTTAACGTTGCTATTTAGCGAAATATTGTCAGTATCTACAGTTTATGCTAATATTCACAATAGAAACAGTAAGATAAAAGGTAATTGTTTTGTTCCCTAAGAAAGTTGTTTACTTCCTTAACGTCACTTTATGCCACTCAGGCTAATCGGACGATGCAACAGTGGGAGTCCTAAATTTTGCCTATCCAGGTATAATTAGGATAGGAATTTTTAACGAGTACCTGACATCCTACATGCACGGGACCTCCATTTTACGTCCTATAAGAGGAACGGCATAGCCAAGGATTTTTTACATCTATTAAAAAAACCTTGGGCCACCGCGGGACGCGAACCCTCGAGCATTATAGGCTGCTAAGCTAACTACTATGCCACAGCAGAACGTGATTCGGTTTTTCTATTATGAAAATGAAAATATAACTAGTAGACATATTTGAGAATACTAGTGAATGTTTTCGTTTCGCTAATGCCGAACTGAGTGAACTTTAAATATAACCCAATCTAAATATAAATATAAACAATGTTTTTAATGATTTAAAGTAATTGTAAGTAGTTAGTGAATCCATAAGAAATCATGTGCGTGGTACCGACAAGGATAAGTCGAAGTTTAGTTTGGTCGGAGACCGTTGGGTGGATATGTGTAGGGAGTGAGTGACAAGTGGTTTCTGCATCGAACCTTCAAGTTCAATAAACCATTATTATTATTATTATTAGCAAATTTTTTCATTAAGAATTTCTAGAAGTGCGTAATGGTCAACTGTATTCTTTAAGATAAAATAATAATAATAAATTTTTAAAAAATAAAAATCTTTAAAATACATAGTAGAAAAAAGTTTTTTATTTATTTTGGATCCAAACTTGAGGATCTTCATTAGGTATAAAATTAAGACATATATATGATATACAGGTAAAGTGTCATTGCTAGGAGATGAGATTAATTACAGATAATAACATACAAGTTCTTAAAGTTAGCTTTGGTTTTCCTTAAAATAAATCTTTTGAATTCGGCAAATTAACCCCTCCCATCCCTCACCTTATAATTTTTCCCTTAGTCTCTGTATTAGTCAGGACTAAACCAGGTTAATATTGGATTTTATTTCATCATGTTAACCAGCAACTTATTCAAATTTTCATTTATATTTTTACTATATTTTATATAATTACTAGATTTCATAAGTACCCACGTCATGTGAACATACAAACATATATTCATTTCTTATTTTTGATTATATTTGTTCTTTAAAGTACACTAATTTTTGTTTATTATTAAATAAAATTTTTTACTTTTGATAATTCCATAATGCAAGCCAAGTCGTCTGATTTTATAATTCTCTATGTAGTTGTTGATAACTTCATAGTTACCATGAAACAAATAATTTCTATTAAATGAACAGAACGGCTTTAATTACAAACAATAGTCTGTCATTAAACGCATACAGCTCATGCGTGGCCTCAACGTGTTTTATGAGTTGACGGAATATTTTTCTTTTTTTCTCGTCTAGGTATATGTTTACTTGATTTTTTTTCTATATTATATTTAGCCATTTCTTATTTTTTGGCGTAACGAGAAACAGTTAATTTCCCCATATAAAGAAAAACAAAGGTACTTTATAGGAAAACAAAAAAGGCCCCTTCCCGATTTAAGCCCCCTCAGAACATTTTAATAATAATAAAGCTTACCTGATATTAAAAAACACAAATATCAGCGGGATTTTGTTACTTCTTATTGTTCCTATCTGTAATTAATCTCATCTTCTAGCAATGATATTTTACTTGTTGCTCATATATTTGTATTCATTTTAGCCCTGATGAAGATCCACATGTTTAGATCGAAACGTAGGCTCCCCAAATAAAAAAAAATCTTGACTGAAGATCCTGATCATTTATCTTCCTATAGATAAGAATTTCTTTTTAAAATTTTTGTAATTATTGGATTGAGAGGGAATATATAGGATATTAGATGGAAATTAAAATAGTTAAACATTTGATTAGTTATTATTAACTAAGGTTTAATATTGACCCTTTGCACTCGGAACCGTTTCGGACGTTACCTACTGGCAACCCGACGCAACTTATTCGCGAAAACGTCCCCCCTGAAAACGTAATATTATAAAGTAAAATTTTAGAACCAAGTAAGGAATTGTAATGAAATTTAGGTTATATGTATTTGTGAAGCTTCAAGAACACATAGTTACAAAAAAAATTAATTTTTTTAAAATTTTATACATTAATTTCAAAATTACTTTTTTATAATTTTATTATTATCATTATTATATATAAAAGAATAAAAAATCTAATTGGAGAAGTAAAAACAGTTGAAAAATTACGAGATGGGACCCTTTTAGTTGAAGTTTTCTTCAGGTATCCAATCAGAAAAGCTCCTAAAATGTGAAAATCTACTCAATAACTTTCCGGTTAAAGTAGAAGCACATGGGAAACTAAATCAAAGTAAAGGGATTATTTGGTGCCCCGAACTAAATTATTGTACAATTGAGGAAATAAAATATGAATTAAAGCCACAAAATATAGCCGATGTTAAAAGATTAACGTACTATAAAAATAATGAAAAACATCGCGAGCCGGGACCGTCATTTATCACCAAAAGCGAAATATCCTATGAATAGTTTTTACGATTTGTTTATGTCCTTATATGTTAAAAACTGGAAATTATTTGCATTGCCTCCGTAGCGGAGCCCTCGAGTGCAAAGGGTTAAAATATTATAATTTATGTTATTTAATTTAATCTAATAGTTCGATCAGAGGAAGGCTTCCTAATGTGGCCTGAAATCGATACTGGTGCTAATGACCCTTTTATTATATTTTTATTTTTTATTTCTGTGTTATATACATTTCGGTTATTATAGGACACCCAGTTTTATCCAAGTAACTTCAGGGCATATTTTATCTCCTTTGATGCTATAATTAGCCCTGAAATAATTATTGACGCGATACTCCTATATTTGGGATAGCTGAATATAAAATAAGCAAGATATCAGTGTTACTAGACACTCCTTGATAAGATAGTCATCTTCATTGCTCCGGTGAATGGGTATATCCCCGAGGCTAATACCACGACCGGTTCTATTTATTCTCATCACGATAAAATTCTAACCGGTTATTATCTTTTATTTTATAAAAATATTTATTTTATATCTTGGGTTTTTTTTTAGTTCCTACACCTGGTCTTGGAGTTTAGTTTCTCTTTCACTTTCTCATGATTTACTTTTAAAACATAAAAAAACAAAGTTTGATTTCCGCAATTTCTTTTCTTTCTTTCTTTTTTTCGCTTAGTAAGTATAACGTAATAACTAATTTACACGTGGAATGAAAGCTGAAAAGTTGTCGGCTTAATTGAATTTGATTGACTGGAATGATTGAGACAAAAAATATTAAATATAGGAGTTCATTTTGGATAATTATGCTTTTTATTCGTTCATTTTTAATTCACTTATTGATTAGTGTCTTTGCAATTGCATTAATTGCACTGCACGACCGAGCATTGCATTTGTAATAGCGCACTTCAAAGGTTAATTAATAAAGCTCTGATTTTCATGTAAAATGCGTAATATAGATGTAGTTATTTTTTCACTAATATATTTAAAAAAAGAGAAATCTATAATACTGATATTTGGTTATTATTATTATTATTTAAGAGGTGAGAGATAGTCAACTGTTATTCTTTACGATATGTTAAAATATGATCAGGATTTTCAGTTTAAAACATTTTTATTTTGGAAAGCCAACGTTTCGATTCAACTTGTGGATCTTCATCAGGGCTAAAAGAAAACAAATATATGAGTAACTATGCTAGAGGGTGACAATAAATGATTATACACCAAAACTGGTAATAATATAAAAGATGGTAAGCATTATAAATGAATATTTAAATAAGTGGCAGGTTAGCTAGATAAAATAAAATCTGATATTTACCTGACATTGACATTGACCTGATTATCCAGAGTGACATAAAGACTGAAGGTAAAATAAGGTGAGAGGTAGTGGTAGGCAATATTCATTTATAATGCTTACCATCTTTTATATTATTATCACTTTTGTTATTTATTCATTAATTGTGATCCTCGAGCATAGTTACTCATACATTTGTTTTCTTTTAGCCCTGATGAAGATCCACTAGTTGGATCGAAACGTTGGCTTTTCAAAATAAAAATATTTTAAACTGAAAATCCTGATAATCATTTAACCTATTATTATTTAATCATTTAAATAATTTATTTTTGAAGAGAAAAGATTTGGCTCCGCCGGTAATCGAACCCGGGTCTTCCGCGTGACATTCACGGTATGCTAACCATTGCACCACGGAGCTCGCTTCCAAACGGTGCCAAATCCTTCCTCTTCACTGATACCTCTCCAAGTATCTCGCAAATTTTGCGAGTATTTACTCTTTATCTTTTCTCTTCAAAAATAAATTATTTAAATAATTTAAAAAACAAGGTGGTTACCCACAGTAATGATTAAAGTAATATAATATTATTATTCAATTAAAATGAATATTGTTGATTATATATATCCGAACGAGAAGGAATAAAATAGGAATTCCATGGTACGGTGCAATAGTAATAGATAACGTTTCATTCATTAATTTGCAGGAGATTCCTCAATAAAAACAAAATCTCTGCTAACCATTTCAACTTAAGAAACCGAATTAATTTTTCATTCAGCTTTTCAAACGTCCTGACACCTGTCATGCCTTCTTACTATTACTCCTGAAAATAATAAACGGGAATTTAATTGGATTTTTTCTCGTATAAGCTTCGGCCATTATTTTTCTACAATTAATGTCAAACTCATCAACTATTGGATAAAAAATATAATAATTGGCCTGCTCATTGATGTCAAATTGTCATTTACTGTTTGATAATTGGCAATAAATTCAAACCTTAAAAAGACTTATAGATTCCTTCAAGTGAAATTTTAAGAACAAAAGAAAAAGAATATATATTTTAAATTAAGGCTATCTATCACAATTTATTCAGCATTGGTTAAAAAAAATATCTCATTATTTTGAACTTGATAAAAATTTCGACTTTGAATCTGACGAATATGGAGGTAGGACATGTTACTGACAGTGAGAAAAATTTCGATATACCATAAAATGGAGTTACTTTGCACCAGAATTTTAGAGAGATATTTGCAGCTACAGTTATTTTCTTGGCGTCAATTTAAAATTATTAAATATTAACCAAATTTTCAAATGAGAAGCGTCGCATACTCTATCGAAAAATAGCTTTGTACCGGCTATAGGTTTTTTCCTCATCAACAGATGTAACAGGGGCAAATTTCAAAGATGTCCATTGGAGTTAAATCCACATCAAATTGCCCGTTGATCATTTTTTTAACTTTAAAGTTTTTAAATAAGCGGGGTACTTGTGATTTCAGAAAAAAAGTTTTTTAACTACTATATCAGAAGTGTATACCGGCCCTTTTTCAATATCTCTACTTTCATCAAGAGTTTCTTCGTAAATATCATTTAAATAGTTTTTTCCACATACATTTTTTATTAGGAACTGTTTTATCATTATGTTTTATAAGAAACTTTTAAACTCTCGATAAATAATTTTATAAATAGGTAGACTCGTATGTATGCCCTACTTACCTTAACTTTAAAACCAGAGCAAGAAGGTGCTATTATTGCTTGGGATAGATCTTACAGTTTTTTCTAAGCCCTTTTCAGGAACCTTAATGATCCCAGTATCAAAGAATCAGTAGTAAATCTTTGATAAATATCAGAAAAGTGCAATTCTTTAAGTGGCAAAATAATATCTTTCTCAAAACCCGTAATTCAATTTTTTTTTTAGGGTTGCAATAAAATGAAAATTATAGGTTGGTAGGTATTTTCGTTTTAAAAAAATATATAACGCCATTAAAATAGTGATATATGGAATAAAAAATAAAAAAAAATAGATCGAATATGCAAAAATATGTATTTTTAAAAGAAATTCTTAAAATAGAAATATGTAACATAAAAATGAGTTTAAACGATTCGGAATGCTATAAAACGATTGAATTAAACTTTCTAATGAAAATTGATTACCTACTTAGGAAGAACTACGTAAAATCCGTTCCTTATATGAGGCGTTTGACGCACAGGTGACTGATTAATTAATTAATTAATTAATTAATTAAGGGCTTTCTTTAATAACTTGTTTGTAGAGCTGTGGACATAACTCTGCAGCCTAACAATAATTGCAGTCTATGAAGACAATGGATTGAAGAAGAAGAAGATACGGGGAAGACAAAAGACTGTGCCCAGAAGACAGGAATATAATGCAAGGACGTCCTTCGTCGCCTATCCTTAACGTAATGGCTTTATCTCCTTTTTATACCTGGTCCCTTGTACCCTCTATTTCGCACTCTGCATGCACTTACCTTAATTCCCCTCCATCTTAGCTGCCTCTGTGTACATTGTTGACGGATTCTACCGAAGGACGCTGATAAAATACCTTCGCCTAATCTAGGAAGTGCGGTAGATTTTCGAAAACCTAGGAAAAACCTTGATAACAAAATGTAAACCCTTCCGCTGGTGCTTGTTATATTTAAATAATAAAATCAAACTTTTTCAAAAACGCCCTTTTCGTGGTGGAATAGTAATTTTTTTCGGAAAGCGGATACACTCATAATCTGAATCTTTATTTCTTCCCATCCTAAGCAAATATATGAATATAAATTTTTCCCTCTTTATGGTAATCTTTTAAAGAGATGTTCTATACCTCCTAAATGCCGCAAAACTTCAATATTTGTTTTACGGCATTTAGAAGGTACAAACGTAAAAAACAAAAAAAATTAAACTATAAAAAGTAAAACAGAATAAATGAATAGTAAATATTTAACACTTAAAGCAGAGAAAGTTTTAGGATGCCCATCTGTAGGTAGTCACCTGATTAAAATCCATCTAATAAAAATAAAATTAGTCACATGATTAAAATCAAATTTAATTCAAAATCCTGAATAAGATCAAAATCTGATTTAATCATTTTAAATGTTTTTCCATAAATTATTGTGTTTGTCGTAAATTTAGTAAAAAGATCGTATTCTGTCTTCGGTCAATTTCCATGCTTTATCAGAGCCTTACATATTTTTTTAAATCTTTGGTTGTCACATAATCTGTGGTCATAAACTATACCTGCAGACAAAAAAAAAACCCGGTGCACTCGGAATATACCCAGAAAAATGCAAATATAAGATAAGTACATGGAGTTAGATGCAATGCTTCTTTATTTTGCATTTTTGATCGCTATCAATATTATATCGCAAATTGCTAATCCTTGCAAGTATTTGAATAAATGAAAGTTAAGTTAGACCGCGTACATTTTTAATGTTAATTTTTTTTTTTTTTGACATATGCTTAATTCGCAGTTATTTATTTTTATATTGATTATTTTCTTATCAGATTTCGTTGATTTTTAGTTCAACAAGTTGATCCGCTAAGCGGGTTATGATTTTGAATTGTTAACTTTTCAAAGACTTCTGATTTTTTTTATTTATTCGTGAGTTTTACTAAATTCGCAAAAAAAGGAATAAATAAAAATTAAAAGAAGGACTGATTAATAAATTACAAAATCCGAACAAGGAAAGAAGTCACAGAAATTCGCTCCTCGACTTTGGAGGCTGAGATTGGGCGTGATGTCTAGTACAGGCCAATTGCCAAGGTCGTCATTGCAATTATCGCAAAGGCTAAGCCCGCAGTTTAGCAACTCCAGCCAGGCACACAAACCAATTTCAGCTTCATAAATCCTGGTACAAATCTTTCAGTATTCTTACTTTTAGCTTGTCAAGCGTGCATGAATTGTCGAAATCATACTGGAATTTGGTAATGTTTTAAAAAAATTGAATGCATTGAAACAATATGTTACAAAGGCAAAAAACCTATGAAAATTGAAAAAAAGGGAGACACTAAAAAATTCCTTATAATATCTCACGAGGAATTCAACCACGTTACCCCGTCCTGAACAAGTTATTTTTTTTGTCAGTAAGTTTTTTCAACTCGACAGGGACATTAAATTTGAGAATACAAGTATCCGAAATGACTAAAGTTTTTAGGCAGATATATAATATTCTCGCATTTACCAAGTTAAAAATTAAAAATAATCAACTAATTTAGGTTAAATAAAACTGGATTCACTACTTTATCCATCGATATTCATTTGAATTTTAAGAGTTTGGAATAATAATGTCTGTGGAAAAAAAAATCAGGTCTTAATTATCATATACAAATTTACATAATCATGTAACGTGAACCAAAAAAAAAAAAAAAAAATATATATATATATATATATATATATATATATATATATGTATATATATATATATGATTGAAAAGAGTTCTAGACTTTTTGTTGAAACGAACTGATCTAGTACATTTTCGTGACTGTTCGAGAATTTACCACACTTGTCTGGAACATTCTATAGGTATTGTTCTAATTCAGGCTAAATATAAGAAGGGATGGACTGGAGAGTTAGTCTTGCTCTGAAGATCGAATCGTATGGTTATTTTTCTGTTGCTGAATAATGTAAAGGTGCCTTTACACTCTACGAACCTAACCCTCGAACAGGTTCTCCCTTGCCGTGCCGGCGTTAAACGAACAGCCATTTATACTTAACGTGACGTTGAGAGCGAACCAATACGGCTGGCGCACCCAACGCTAGCTTACGATGAAGAAAAAACCTCCATTATCAATATATTTTATACTATCTGAAAAATAAAAAAATAGGAGATGAATTAGAACGGCGCAATAATATCACAAAAATTCACTGGGAAAACACTGTCACTTGGGAAAAACCCAAATCAAAAGGGACACTAGCGCTACCCCCGAACACAGGCGAACAGATGAAGTTTCTAGATCACCCGAACAGTCAAAGTGAAGGCTGTTCGAAGGTAAAGTTCATAGAGTCTAAAGGCACCTTAAGGTAACTAGTTGATACTTTTTGTAACTTTGTTGATTGTTTTAGTTTTTATTATTTCTCTGACATTGTGAAGTGTTATTTTCTTCCAATAAAGATTATTTTAACATCCGTTAGTGTTACAATATAACTTTATAAGAATAAATCGTTCCACAATTTTGTATTTTGTGTTAGCTCTCATTATATTAATTCTTAAGTAGTTATTTTTTCTTAGATTTCTTGAGGTGGGGTTTGGGGTAAAATATGCGAGAATTTTAGAAGCCGGTATGCCAGCTAAACACGCGTACAAGACAGTTTTTTTTTTAATTTTTAATATAATCTGATATGCAATTGTAATAATACAGAATAAATAAATTTAGAGTATCATGTCTAAAAATTTATTTTTAACTGAAAATTAATTACTTTATTATAAATCTCTCTCTCTCTCTCTCTCTCTGTAAACCTGTACCACTACAACCCATGAAGGGTCTTGGGTTCAGTACTATTTAAGGAAGAGCACTGTTTCTTGGTCAGCGGTCGTGCAAGGAGGTGATTTGACCGTGATCACGCTCAACCGCCAGGTTTTTTTCCCCCTTAATTTTTCAATTAAGGGTACCCACTTTATAGAGGCTGGGTTTGCCCCAGGAGGGTCTCTCGGCCCACGAGACAAACTGTGGCAGAAAAATTAAGATATCCTGAGCCGAGCCAGTATCGAACTCGGGATCTTGAGCACAGCAATCCACTGCCTTACCAGTGAGCTACCCCGCTCCCATATATATATACATATATATATATATAAAACAAAAAAAATAAGTAGTGGTTTATATAAAAAATTTATTCGACTCGAATGAACTCTTAACTTGACTAATAAGTAAATAACCTGATTTGGAATTCTGTATATTTGGACGGTAATAACTGACATGCTTAGATGAATATAACTGAGCAATGGACCTAAAAAAAGTAACTAAAACTAAACTAAACGTGTGTCGACTAATTTCGTTATTCAACGTTTCAATTTTATTATCTTTAAATTAAAAAATGATCCTTAGATTCGATTAAATATAAATGTGTTTGACATTAAGATAATTTTATATTGGTATTGCTTGATGTATAAATGTTAAAACTTTTAACATTCTTTTATTTATTAGAGATAAGTTTCCTATCATGGTGAGTATAATAGAGATTAAAGCTAACCAGTTTTTTTTTTTTTTTTTTTTTACATTTTAATATAAATTAAATGTACATAACCTTGAATGGTAATGCTTTATTTTTATTTACCGAAAACCTAATTTGAGTTTGCTATCGGTCCTTGGGATTCAAGGAACATTACACTTGAAAGTACTCTCAAAGCTTATTATACGGAAGTGTCCTCGACAAGGTAAACAATACACACGAATTCGTACGGTCCAGTTTACCAAAGAGAAAAAGTAGTTAACTGTTTGATATGACATTTACCAAGATCAATTTTTTTTACATCCTCAAATCTACATCCATACCTGTCACTCAGGTGGTAACTATAAGCGGATAAGATCTGGATTATACAACACAATAGGGATGTCAGCTATGAAGGAGCTTAGAAGAACACGCAGGTACCTACTAGCTTAAAAAAAAAAAAAAAAACACATCAGGGTGTCCTCAACTCACTTCGTTAAATAAATTTTTTGAAATGATTCATCTATTTTGAAAATGATTTAAATAAGCTCGTTAAGTTAGCCCAGAAATCTTATGTTCAAGGTATGAATATAATCTATTGATAATTGAAGGCTCATTAAAAAAAAAAAAACGCCTATAATTTCTATCGTATTCGTCAAGCTTCTCATTTAAAAAATTTCAGAAGAATTGTTTCCCCACCTCAGAATTTCACTTCTTCCGATTCATTAGGTACTACCTAATATTGCTTTTCTAGATGACTAACCGACCTTTACTATTAAAGTGTATATTTAACATTATCGCGACGCATCAGACTATATCGCTCTCATAATCGTGTCCTACAGTGAACAAACAGTTTTGGATAAAATTATGTTGGTTACATTGGAAAAATTTAAACAATAATATAAATATATAAAAATACATAAGTTTAGAATAAATAACTTTTCAATGTTTCTTAAACCACATGGATCAAACGAAATTCCCGCCTTCCTGTTAACAAGGTCAGGAAAAAACCCACGAACCGTTTATTGCAATACCTTCCACTGCCTCTACCTTTCTCTACTGAAGTTTGAAACTCAACTGAAATTTCTCTCTATAAAGCTACGTACATGTACGAATCGAACGAGTCTTGCATGTGTGATCAAACATTTTGGGAGAAAATTATATGAAATTGATGTGGGAGCAATTTCCACAATTTCTGAAATTTCATTCAGAATCAGATTAACAAGTAGTGTGTGATTTGAATTGGACGATAGACTCACAGATTCTAAACATATTTGTTTTTTAATGTCTAACAAGAAACAAAAATATCTATTTTCAGTTCTAAAGCCATAAAGTTGTTTACTCTCGGATGAACTAAAGTAATACTGTAATTATTTATTATTATGTTTTACGGTTCAAATAATAAATTAATAGAGATATATTTTTAGTGTGAATCATTTCAAATTTATTTTTTGTTCAAATTGTATTTTTCAAACCACCCTAGTTAATTGTAATTGAAGTCACAGTTTGCAAATCTATTTTCAAATAATGGTAATGTTAATAAAAATACAATACATTATCTGTTAATCCAAAAAGAATCATTGACCAAAAAAAAAAGATAATTGCGTGTGCCCCCAAAAAGAATTGTAAATATCTCAAAAGACTGAACCCGTTGTTTTCGTGTAAACTACACAGATTTGTATTACTCGAAATGGATTACTATAATGCACAATAAAACAATATTCACAAAAAATGAACTGAACACGTTCTTAGCGTGGGGTCTTCAATTATTAACGCAAAACAGAAATTGCTATATACAAGAAGATTTTGGTTTTTCTGAATTAACAAAATATGTCCCTTCCACTCAGGCAAGAATTAAGAGGATTTTGAAATGAAAAGTAAGTGATGTCTATGTTCTATATGAAAGGAGGTTAACCTTGCTTCCGAATACTATCAACATCAGAATTGACAGTGAGACGAGGTAATGTTTTTTATCACTACTTCTCCCTCCCCCCAACCCATGCCATTTCTCCCTACATATTCCTGTTATATTGGATTTTTATTGAATTCATGCATACAAAATATGTATGTAAGTAAAACTTGCTATATTAAATGTAATTTAGTTGAGTATATATACTTTTTTGTAATACCTTTTAACACAAAAAAAAAATAATTCACTCCCCTGATTTTCGTTAAAAGTTCAATAAATAACAGATTTGATGGACATGATGAGCATTACACAATGCTCACCTTCTCTGTGGCTTCGATTTATTACAGAATGAGTATAGTTCATTCAAGTGCATTCACTCACTCATTCAGATCCTTTTCAAAAGTCTTCTGGCATTCTCTGGCATATGGCATAGGTTGGGTTGTCCTTTTATCTTATCATGAAATCCTATGTTGTAAGTCCACATGTGTTTTTCATTTTTGGAATGGTTAGCTTTGTGTTTATAAATTATTTTTTTCTATTTATATAGGAATCTTTTCCCTTCTTTATGATACAATAAATTGAATGTTTAAAGGGAAGTCATTAAAATTATCAGTAAATTGGATGTCGATGCAAAAGATCTTAGAGGGATCGGTATACAACTGACACGACTGGAGAATGCTGTAGATAATAAAAATAGCGCCTTTAAAAATATACATCTCTATATTTTTAATTACATACATTTATGTTTTCCAAACCTATGTAATTATATTATTGTTAACTTTAGTCTTAAAAATGTTAACCAATGTAACGTATACATACATAGTGTTAAGGCATTGTATTTTATTACTGAATTATTGAAACTGTTGCGATGTAAGACTATCGAAAAATTTGTTTTTAAAGTGGAAAAGTGAAACCCTCTGCTATATAATTAATTTAAATTTCATTCAAATGAAACATAAACAAAAGGTGGCAGTGTAATATTATTTAATTTTCTAACGAAAAATGCTTA
This sequence comes from Aelia acuminata, assembly GCA_911387785.2. Lineage (NCBI taxonomy): Eukaryota > Metazoa > Arthropoda > Insecta > Hemiptera > Pentatomidae > Aelia > Aelia acuminata. The sequence goes on from OU426979.1 coordinate 24,253,355, forward strand.
ACTTCACTTAAAAAATTATAAAATCAAATTAACTGTCCTGAGTCATCCTTACACCATTCTCATTGAATTTCAAAAATATACCGCCTTATGGGATTTTTAATTAAATAATTGAGAACCATAGTTTTTTAATTATCATTTGTAGGCTAAAGACTTATAAATTTCTTTCTAAATAGATTTTAAATTTTGTATAAATATTTTATAATTTTTCTTGGTTAATAACATGAGGTATTTGATGAAAAATCGAATATTTTTGGTTATATACATTTGTCTTCCAATATTCGCTGTCAGTTCCTTCACTTTTTTTTTTTTTTTTTTTTTTATTGGTCCTCCCCTTCCTCGCCTGTTAGGCTATACGGGGTTTCCCGGACCAGGGGAGAGGGTGGGGGATTGATGCCGAGTATTATTAAATTTTCCCCTGGCTCCGGGTTTTGAACTTGCTATCCTTCGGTTCTCGATCATACGTTGCCATGGGCAACGCGTATTTTCTGACGCGTTTGTCCACTCGGCCATCCCGCCACCCCAGTTCCTTCACTTGAAAATCTATCGGTTAGTGAGAGAAACAAAATCTAGTCCTCAATAAAAAAGAAAAGAGAGAAATTGAAAACGAGCATTATAGCTCCTAACGTTCCAAATGAAGCATTCAAGTATTCAACACATACAACAGATATTATCGATAGTTTTATGTCCAATACAATCGAAACTAATCTGCATAAACTTGTTATCAATGTTGCAGTTGATAAGATAAATTCTAGCACTGTACTACCTTTCTTACAGTTTTCTGTTTTCTTGTATGAATTAACTTTCAATTACCTACATATTTAGTGCAGCGAAAATATTAACAATTAACATTTTAAAAAAAAAAAGCACAAAAAAAAAAGGCACATACGTATCGAATCGAGTAACCTCCTCTTTCGTTCGAAGTCGGTTAAAAACTGGAATTACTCCTTTTTGTTACTAGACGTCTCATTTATGTCTTGAATTTAATTTAAAAAAAAATGCTGGGATATATTTCGTCCATATCAATATTATTTCGAGTCCTGATAATCTAGGAAAAATGACATTTATAATATTATTAACCTGTCAAACGGTGGCAATATATTATCATAAATCCAGCTCTGTGTTATATATAGCATTAGTTATGGCGATTATTGTAATATTCTTTTTGCTTATATTGATCCGATGAATATTTATAACGTTGCTTGTGTACTATTAAATCGTCTTAATGTTAAATATAATAAAAAAATCCTTTTATTTATTTTTTTTTTTTTATGATGATTTTAAGGTAACATTCCTCACCGGTCTGACAGGTCTGGAGTAACACTGGCTGCCACTGAAGAATCTGTAACTGTCTTTCAAAAAAAAAATTAAACAACCTGCTCTGGTATTCTACCTTAAGCTCGGTCCTACCACTAAACTTTGTTACCATTTTCGAAAGGACCTGGAAAATACTATTGTATGAAAATTAGTCCCTTGTAAGGAAATATCGTAAATAAACAAAGTGCCTTTTGTGTTAAAAAAAGAAAGAAAGAGAAAAGAAAAAAAGAAAAGTTTATGATCCAATAAAGATTGTTAAAATTAGAGAGGCGGGCTGCAATTAGAATGTACATAATAATTCATAAAAATATATTAAGCTATGTGTGGTTTCTTACCAAAGAAGTTGGATCAGAATGAAGTATTTGATATATTTTTCTTTTCTTTTTTTGTACTTAGGCTTTCTATTCGTTAATTGGTATATTTTAATTCTCAACAATACCGTTTCATTAAAAAAATCACAAACTCAGGTAAGAGGTTAATGAATGGTCTAAAGAAAAACAAATATAGTAGAATAATTACAAAAATAGAACTAGTCCATTAACCCCCCCCCCCCCCCAAAAAAAAAAAGATAGAATATTTTAATTCAAAATAAATTTTAATAATAATAATGATTAGAATATGCAATTAGGGGGTTGATACGTTTCGGAAAATGTGTTTTAGGGGAGAATAATAGGCATAAACGGTATTAGATTATGCCGGTGATAAGTGCTGCAGACACGAAAACCATAAAATGAAATACGACAACGTTGATGACAGCCGTCAAGAAAGGATTGGAATTACAGACCAAATATATTGTTTGTTATAGAAATAGTCAATATTATGGTGATATTGACGTATATGGGAATACATTTAATCACGCAGCGAAGTTCAGATATTAGGAGGATATGAAAACTAGAAACAACGGAATTAAAGAGGAAATCGATACTAGATTCAATGAAAAGTCTTCAAAGTCTCTTCACATTTTGTATTCGTGGGACCGGTTATAATGATAATAATGAAGGCTTGACGAACCCGAACGAATACCGCTACTCTCTCCCTGAGTACGAACTCCACCGACCTCCATCCAGACCCAACTTTAACATATCTGCTTTCACGCAATCCTCCCATTTCCGTCTCGTCCAACCACTCGGACGTTTCCCAGTCGGTCCCGTGCTTATTAATCTTATAGGGTTTAGATAGCAACCGAGTTTAGCAATTTTACATGCCGATTTTGTTCGTCGCGTTGCAATCAGCTATATAATTTTTACTGGATACGTTTTTAGTTTGATAGTTCGGCGTCTCAATTATTCGGTCGATTCGTTCCTCTTCGATCCGAATATTCTACGCAATAGCTTATTTTCAAAAACTCCCAGCCTTCGCTCATCTCTCAATGTAACGGCCACGTTTTATATTCATAAAGGAACGTAAGAAGAATAATAGTTTTGTAAATCCCAATTTTAAAGTTTCGGGACAGCCATTGAGATAAGCCATTTCGTTACTGAAAAGTAGCCATTCAAAGCCAACAATCCGGGCTTTTAATCTATCCTTAATATGAGGAGCGAGATTCCGCGATAGTTATTTCAATCCGGCTTTGATCCCTTTTTGTGAATCTATATTCAAATATCGAATAGATTCTTTTCTCTCTTCGGGTATTTTTTCCTGTTCCTAGACCTTTTTAACCAAAAGATGTGTTTTATAAATCCTAGGTTTTCTGCATGCCTTGATTAGTTCAATAGGAATATTATCTATTCCCGCTGCTGTATGCGATTTTAATTTTCCAAAGGCTATTTCAACTTCCTCTTTATTTGGTTCTACTATTAATGGTTCAGCACTCTAATATTAGATAAACTATTATTTTCTCTATTTAATATACTATGGAAGGAATCCTTAAACAGTATAAATCTGTCTACCGGATTGGCCAAGATATTGTTATTTTCAATTCTTGGGACCGGTACCTATTAAAATAGACCTGGAGTTTTTTTTTGTTTTTTTTTTTGTAATAATGTTGTCTGATTCATTCGCGCGCAGTGGATCAGCTATGGAATCTTATATTTTTTCCCAAAAAGGCCGTGACTTAGATTTATGGCTTAATTATACGGAAAGCATTTTACACCGCTGTTGTTGGTATGTAATTAGTATAGCTAAAAAATGTGAAATGATTGAGGAAAATGTCCATTATTAGGAGGCTTAAAGGATCGTGGACATAAGGAAGGAGGTACTGGTTATGAATGAGAGGCAGACCAAATTACAGAGCCGCTTCCAACCTCAGCAGGCTACAAGAACAGGTTATCCTATTCTTCTTGTACCTCTGCCAATATATTAATAATACATTATATATTATACTCGCACAACATAAATTAATCAACCCGCTTAAATAGTCAATGTTTAATCTGTCACTTTGCCTTAAATGTCAGTTAATGACCAGTTGTCAACCTCATTAAAAATTGTTATCTTAGGGATGGGAAATTGTACTTAATTACGAGCAAGCTGAGTTAGGAATGTGCCAATTAGCTCTTAAAAATTACCTCACTAATGTAATTGGCTATTAAAATTTATCAAATACTTAAAAAAAAAAAAAAGGATTAATAAATAATGAAAGCAAGGTTAGAAATTAAATATCCTTGTTATTTTTCCCTGAGTTGATTCTTCCATCCCGGTGAATAAGGGGTCAAATTTCCTTACTTTTCGTTCCCGATTTTAATCATGTTTTTCATTATTAAGCATTATTTTGGTATTCTTTAACAAAAATAGCAAAATAGAGGCTACGATAATGGCTATTAAACCAACGGAATAGACCGTATTCTCTATGTACCTATTAGAGTTGAATAATTGCTTCCTGGCCGATTAAAACAGATTCAACGCTAATTATAATAACTAAGTTTCAAGGGAATCGATGACATTTCTTGTTTGTTTGTTTGTTTGTTTGTTTAACGTCCATTTTTATGCTACTAAGGCTAATCGGACGATGCACACAGGGGTATTTGGCCCTAAAAGCTGGCCAAAACCCATTTTTTGAAGTTTGAAATTTCTGGTAAATAATGACTCGAAGGTGAAGTAGAGGACCTGTGGGATCATGCAACATGATTCTTATCTCTTCCAGGCCCTTAATCCGGCGGCTATTCTAATTCAAATCTGACCTTATCCTTTAACTCGTCTGTGGTCATAAGTATTGTTCTACAAAATATATTAATTTTCTTTGTTCTTACTTAAGTATCGGCGTTATCATATGATGGATAGTTCGAGGCAAGGTTTGTACTCATAATTCAGATAGTTATAATTTTCTTGTATTCAATACTAGTATCAATATCTTTTTGTTTTTTGGTAGGTATATTTTAGAGCTAAAAATTAAATTTGAAGGTTAAAAAGTTATACTTCTGGGCATTTCTGGGCAAGGAAATATTTTTTATGATAATGTATAATTATCGTTGATTATTTTTCTTGAAAAAAATTCTGCGAATATCTGCGATTCGGAGACTTATAATTTTTTATTACTAAAATGTCAATTTTATTAAATAATAAAAAAAATTCAATTTTGTTATATTTTCATTTATTTATATTTTAGGATCTTCTGGAATAATAATAATAACTAGAAGGGAATTATTTGACATATTTTTAAAGTCGAAAGCATTAGCTTTAAAAAAAAAATAAGGAATTTTCGTAGTCTTTTCTCATTGGGAAATATTGCCTAGCTAATAGCCTAGAGCAGGTGAAACAGCTAAAACATAAATGATTAATTTTGAGGCATGATTTCTAAGTAAAATGGAATGCTTCTTCAAGGAAAAGAAATGTTTTTGAAACAGCAACAAGAAATGGCTAAGTGGGACGATATCAATTAAAAGCTCAAGATCTGGTGGACGCTCTGAAAAATCATTTGTTACTTTAAAATTTACAACGGATTTATCAATGGTATGCTATGACACCATCTGTTCACAAAATTTTAAGAGATGGTTTTTAAGTGATAAAAAGCCCTCTACTTCATATTGGTCTTTTATCTGAGGAAGCAGCAGAAACTCGAAATAACCATTTCCGGGTTTATAGAGAAAATAAGACCAGAAAATTTTACCGGATAGAGTGCAATCTGGATATAATTAATAGATTAATATTGACATCAGATCCAGTTATGACAGGTATGAGAAGTTCAAGAAAAAAGGTATCAGGTTTTGTAAGGAAACTTTATAAATGTTTCTCCCCCAACCAACTTAACCGATAGTGGTGATTCCGAAAGTTCATTAAGTGACGAGGAAAGTGAATAATGAATAATTAAATTTAATATGCATTTTTAAGAAAGGTTGGTGCGTTTCTTCCTGGATATAAGTTGTGTTTCGAAGAGGTATTAAACAATTCTTAATGAATTAGGAAAACACATTGTTTTTCTTTACCACCATAACTTTTTATATTCACCTATTTTATACTATTTTCATTTTTTTAAAAAATTAGTAATAGATAAATGATAATAAATCTTTAATTAGTTACAAGCATATTTCATGGGTGTAATGCATAAAAAGAAAATAATATGAACATAAATTGTAAACCCATGGATGCCTATTTCACATTCGGTGGATTTATGTAAAAATTAATTTTATGTAAATTTTCTCCTTAGAGTATTTTTTTTAACTGCTAAAAAAACATTTTTAATGTCTATTACAAATATAGAAGCCATTTTGAGGACTTTTGAATTAATAAAATGGAAGGAAATAGTTTTGGCCAGCTTTTCGGGTCAAATACCCCTGTGTGCGATGCTACATTGGGAGTCCTAAATTTTGCCTATCCAGGTATAATTAGGATAGGGATCTTTAACGAGTGCCTGACATCGTACAGGCTCGTGACCTCCATTTTACGTCCTATCCGAGGGACGGCATAGCTAAGGATTTTTTACTCCCATTAAAAAATCCTAGGGCCACCGCTGGAATCGAACCCGCGATCATTAGTATTGTAGGTTGCCATGCTAACCACAACACCACAGGTGACCCCTATGACATTTTTTTTTTTAATGCTCCTTCGTAGCTGAAATCCCTATTGTGCTGTAAAATCAGCTTAAAGTTATCACCTGAGTGTGATCCTTGTTCTGTGAGGAATTATTTTAATGCGTGCTCAGTATATTGAATCAGATGAATAGATCAGATAAATTCATTTTCGGCGGGTTAGCTAATGTTATTATCTGTAGATAATTAATTATATTTTCTTCGGGAGTCCAGCATTTTGTTTTGGAACTTTCTTATTTTGTTCCTCCCCTTCCTTGCCGTTTAGGCTCTACGGGGTTTTCCGGGCTAGGGGAATGGGTGGGGGATTAATGCCCACTTAGTAACTGGGATGGCAGAATTATTTCGTTCGCTGTTTAAGCAGTGTTCCAAAAAAAAAAAAATGAAGTATATAATTATGCAGGGGTGGGTGTCGAAAATAAAAATATCGATACCATGGTCTTCCAGGTATTAAAATGTTTTGTTGGAAAATATGGGTGAAACCAAAATTTAAGAATATTTGTATTCTTGTTACATCATAGGCGGATCCAGCCGGTTATAAAGGGGGGGCTTGCAGCACTACAGCCCTTCCTTTGGACCTTTCATTATTTTTATTACCTTTAAGTTACTTTCCTATAACTAAAACACAATGTCACTTTCCTACTTTTAGTTCAGTTGAATCTATCTTCTAATGACAAAAATTTTTAAAGGGGGACTTCAGCCCCCACAGCCCGGACATGCATTTTTCTACTTCGAAGAGGGGAGTGCAGCTGCTCCTAGCTAGTACTAATTACTAAAACTAAAATGTTCGAAATTACTACAACACGAAACAAACATTGAATTAAAATGAAAAATAGTTTTACTATCCTGGGACTGATGCTCCTTTAGAGTATATCGTCAATATTTTTTATTATGTATAAAATAGCAGTATGGCCATATATTCCATTAATTATTTACAAATAAAATAAAAAATTGGTAATGAATTGTAGGGATATATGTGTATAAATTTTACTGTACCTATATGCAAAAGAATGTATTAATTATAAAGGAAGATTATAATATTTCTTATACGTAGTTTCTTATTGTATTAGAAGAAGAAAGAATATTGCCCTGAAGATGGACGAGAATTGTCCGAAACGTTGGCGGTAGACTATTTTAGTATGTAATGTTTAAATAAAAGATATTTTTGGAGGATTGTCGTTCACCAATCTATGTATAAGAAATGTGTATAAAATGATAACAAAGATAGTGTTGCATTCATACACATAGGAATAATCTATAAATACAATAAACGAGAGAAAGTAAATATGTTAAGCCAAAAAAAAAAGGTGTATCAAGTACATAACAGCGTAAAACCAGAAGGAAAGTAGCACGTAAAACGAATTTATGATTGTATGCCTGAAACCTACGCGCGCTATTAACTTACCAAGCACTACACTTAACATGAGAACAGGCAATTTTATTATAACTTTTTTAACATTCAGATTCATATATACTACTGCTATACTAAGTTTACCAACATAATTAATTAAATTAAATTAAAATTTCTACCAACATTGAACTCAACTACTGACTCAGTTAATCAGGATAATTTTATACCTGGTCACAGTCAGATAAAAAGTGGAATGGAGAGATAGAGACAATATAATTATGTATTTCTTCTCTACTGAAAAAAATTAATGATTACATGCCGGGAAGATCCATAGCACAGTTCGTTGTGCGCGAGAGTTTTTATGTGAAGTTTGTCTTAATGTTCTGAAGTGAATAAATATGTTACTATCTCTTTATTTTTTATTAAAGTTTACTAATATAATTATATTATTTATTAATCCTTATAATCTTAATTTATTGTTCTGTTGCAGATGTAGATACAGGTAACTTGAATTCATCCCATGCTAAAACTACAGTTTCGTAAGTAAAACAGATTTTAGAAACTAATTCCATATTTAAAATAATAAATTAATTAGTTTAACTACATCGAATTAATAAAACGTTATTTTGTATTTTGATGTACCTAACTTCATACAACACATTTTGATTCAGAGTGTTAGTGGTGGTGTTGGTGGTTAGCCCACATGTTGGTCTTCTTATAGGCGCATCGCCATTGTCCATTGTTAACATGCGTTCTCTCATATCGATTCAGATGTTAATTCATCGATATTTCCATTCATCATCGAAGCAACTCTCTGACGAACTGACTCTGCCTAAAGAGCTCTAATACCTTTCATAGATCGTTATGGATCCCTTTCGTGTGACTGACGTGTATAAATGATTATATTGATATATTTTGGATATTATAGTGTCTATGATTAGTTGAAAGTTATTAGTTCTGACATTAATAAAACTACTTCGAGTTATTGAATTATCAAAACTCGTGCTTTGTGTAGTAAAATAAGTAATCGCTGGGCTCATCTGAGGTGTGGTGGTTAGCATAGAAACTTACCATACTAAAGGTCATGGGGTCGCGTCCCGAGGTGGCCCTAGGATTTTTTAATGGGAGTAAAAAATCCTTGTCTATGCCGTCCCTCGGATAGGACGTAAAATGGAGGTCCCGAGCCTGAACGATGCCAGGTACTCGTTAAAGATCCCTATCCTAGTTACACATGGATAGGCAGCATTTAGGACTCCCACTGTGGCATCGTCCGATTAACCTTAGTGGCATAAAGTGACGTTAAAACAAACAAACATAAGTAATTGCTATTTTATCACCCTGGTCTTCGTTGTTAATATTATTGATAAAAATCATTGTTAAAAAATGAAATAACACCGGTTCGACCTCCCGCTGACTTTGATCATCATATTTATATTCACTGACAATTTGATTCACTTGATAACAACACAAGGATGTAAAAAAAAAAAAAATCAACCTTTGTTCGAATTTTATTATATCACAATTTTAATAAAATTCGATTTGGAACAACATCGGTCGATATATGCATCCAAGACAACTTGGGTGTCGATTGCCATTTGTTTAAAAATAATTACCATATTATCGATAAAAGGAAAACAAAAAGGTTGACACCTACCTCAAAATTTGAGTTTCACCTTTTATGTTGCGCAAAATGAAATTAAATTTAAACGAAAAAATAAATCGTCCAACTGCTGATTCTCCGAACACTAATTCTAGATAGTTGTGAAGAAAAAAAATTATATTGCTAGCGCTGTAAAACTGGTTTCGGTACCATCGAACGTAAACTACCAATACAGTGGCGTAAAATATTCCCTTTATCGAAGGTGATGACTGGGGGGTGGGATCCTTGAGAGAGGGGTAATATCGATAGTTTTACGTCACTAAACAATTACCAATTAATCGGACAGATTGTAGAGTATAGCCGAACGGCCTGGGTGGGTTGACTTTTATTTCGTGGAGGCCCCACGGAATAAATCTCGACATACCCACCATGGTTAGAATAGGTTGGTTACACCTCTAGAGTAACCCCTCGTATGCCACACATGGCCAGGTAGGGGTACCGAACAAAAACCAAAAAAAAAAAAAAAAAAAAAAGATTGTAGAGTATATCTCTAAAATAAATAAAAATACCCCCTTTTCTTTCAAATTTATTCAGTTCTGAGGGGTCCACTTAAAAATGGGATGAACAAGGCGCACCACTTTTTGTTGATAGTTTTAAGATATTTTTTCTTATGAATGCGCTAACTACAATTTTAAATTAACCGTAGAATTCCTTTAAGACAATCTTATGTAACATTGACTCCATTTTGAAGCTAAAAAATTATTTCTGAAGAGAAATGTTAAAGACCGGGGTGTACAATGGTCCTAAAGTTAAGTAACAATGATCCTACAGCCTACCGTTGTGAAGGTATCTTCACTAGGTGTTTTATCTATCTACGGAGGTAAAACTATTCCATCGGCTGCAATGATGTATTTTGATAGCCTTCTCTAATGAGATTGAGGGCCCGGTGGCTGCTGGTGAGTGGGTAAAAGAAGAGGAAAAAAATTTGATTTAAGAGACGTGATGATAGCTACATGGCATTTTAATTTACTGGCCCGGTCTTTCGATAGATGAATGGATGTAGGAAGCCGTATAAAGCTCTATTCCTTCTTTATATAATTGTATATTAATTAAATAACTTCTATCAAAAAGTTAATACATTCCTTATTAATTATAACCAAAATTGATTGGATTTATTTGGTGTCAGAGCTTAAATAACTTTAATAGGAATTTTTACCTTGTCAGTGCTTAATTCGATAGGTTGCATTTATTTACTTATATACCCTATACAATCTACACAGCTAGGAGCATATTTTTATTTTATTTATTTGTTTTGTTTAAAGGTGTTATTTAAAATTATTTTTCTTCTTAATATTTGTCTTCTGTTATTCCGAAGTTCTTACAGGATTCGCAGTTTCTTCAGTAATAATTTATTTCTTCCAGACTACATTTAAGCTCTACAATGTCATTAGTTTCAACTATACAAGCAATTTTTTTTTTTTTTTGGTCAAGAAAAAAGGCCCAATTTATTTTGAGAATATATCTAGTATTTTACTCAAATCTGTTCTGAATTTTCACTCTCCATATCAATATAATAGTTAACCGTCAAACCTATATTTATAAGAATCGAATCATACTTTCCAACTTTTTCTTTAATATTTACAAATATGTTGATTATTCCTTTTATATAGTAATTTTATAGGTATAACATTAAAGCGTTATGAATTATATAAAATTAGTGGTATTAATCAATTTTCATTTACATCTTCTTCTGCTCTATTTCTTCATGGATCGATATCCCATCACAGATCGATATCCTGCTGGTCATTGACCTCTTCTTTTTCCCTTGTATTTTTATTGAGGAGGTTTTAAGATATAATTAATAAAGCTATATAGAAATTTATCTGAGTTTGGTGAGATTTTGTGTTCCTGAAAAATTTTTTATCTTTCAAAAAATATTAAATATGAGAGAGGAGTTGATTTTTTTAAAGAAAATTAAAGACCATTGTGGCTGAAGCCTCTTTATTACCAAGAGACACTGACAAATTGGGGGTTAATCCGATTTTAGTGATGGAAGGGTAATACTGAGGACATTCTTCGAAAATATGTCTAGCCGGAAGGAGAGAATTGCCAAAATGACACGATGGAGGTGGCAGTTTTTTAATAAAATGTGAGTGAGTGAGAGCAGTGAGGCCAATCCTCAATCAGTCTAGGGCAACTTCCTCTCTTCGATTGTTGCGGCAGGTTGTAGAACCATGGTTTGACTACTTTCTTTATATTTTTCAATTTACTCGGGGGGTGGGGCTTTCATCCCACATTGTTTGCCATTTATCTGAAACCTCCGTTTTTAGATGTCTAGGAGAATAGATACATTTTGTTCCTCATTTCCTAAGTGGGAGCTGCCGCCCTCCCCAGCCCCCCCCCCCTCACTTGTCGAAGCCCATAAAATCATAAATAAACTTTACTAGTACTTTTATTTGCTTTCTAGAGAATATATTATGATAATTAGGTAGTGACATTTAGCCACGTTTTATCGAACCAGTTTTCGTACGTTCGTAAAAGATAAGCGAGTGTCAAGACCTTGAAGGGGATGTGTCTACTCTATTGACAGTAAATGGCTCCTATCAAAACAGACCAAGACCCTCGACACGTGAGAAAGGTCGAGATGTCCTTAAAATTTTTTGCCGATCCTGAAGACCTGTTGTAAGAGGATCCTCTGAAGGTGTCCTGTGTCCTATGCAGAACTTCAAGTCAAAACCTAATTCGACAGTTCACACCCTCCCAACTTTAATCTTCTTATCTTATCGATTTATTATTCATTTCTTTTTTTTATGACTGGAATGCAGTGTAAAATAAGTTTAGTATCAATTTTTAGTTTCCATAACACATTTTTTAAACATTAAGGTGTCTTAACACTGAGCCGAACCTCTTCCAGGCACTGTTTGGCGAATCTAAAAAAGACTAGATCTTGAAGATGCCCTTTGTCTGTTCGGCCGCTTGTTCATGGATAGCACTAGTGTCGCTTTTGAGTTAGTTTCAATAAGCTTCTAGATTTTCTTTTAGCATTTTTCTGACGTTGCTAATATCTATAATAAGATAGAGCAAAAGTCAGAACACCCTTAGTTCCAGGTCAGCCGTCTTTGTAATTAAAATTATTGAATTAAGGTGCATAGGTGCTGTGAGACATCATTGTTCGCTCGACTACACGTTTCAGTGTAATTGGCTGTTCGTAGTATGGCGGTACGGCAAGATTCGAGGTGTTCGTCACGTTTGAAACAGTTTAAAGCCACCTTAAGAAATTCAGTCGAAAATTTCGAGGATTATGTGCAGTACAGGTGTAAGAAACTACTGTTTCTTGGTCAGCGGTCGTGCAAGGAGGGTACCCAATTTATAGAGGCTGGGTTTGCCTCAGGAGGGTCTCTCGGCCCGCGAGACGAAGTATGGCAGAATATTAAAAAATACGCTACCAAGCCAGATTCGAACTCGGTACCTTGACACAGCAACTCAATACCTTACCAATGAGCTACCCCGCTCACAAACTTTCTAAATACTTAATCGAATTCTAATATTGAGGCATCATTTTGAAAATTTCCATTCCTTCCACAAGTCTGCAAAAATATTCAGATCTCTCAAAAAATCTCAGGTGTATGAGGAAAGAAACTTTTATCTACTCTTAATGTAATTGAATAATTTAAAAACTATTCTATTTTTCATAATTTAAAAACTATGCAAAAGTAGTAGGTTCCTGTGTTCCCTAAACTAATCATTAAAAAAAGGACCATTACTAACAAACCTAATAATGATAATAGTATTATAATGAAGTGGAACCGAAGGTTCGATGCCGAAACTACTAATCCCTACCTCCACACCTCCATTCAACGACCGACATCCAAACCCAACTCTCCAAGATCAGCCCTCACAAAATCCTCCCACCTTCGTCTTGGACGTTTTTCTGTCGGCAAAGCGCTTACCAAGCTTTTAGGTAATCGTTCCCAACTAAGACTCGGGTTAAGTTCACGCATTTCCAATTGATTCATCCCTCTTCGGTCCAAATATTCTAAGCAGCACTTTATTTTCTAAGACCTTTAATTGGTTGAGGTTGTTCTTCCCTTAATGTAAGCGGCAAAGTTTTACATCCGTAAAGAAATTACGATTTCTAATTTTTGGTATAGAAGGAGCGAGCTAAGTAATTTCGCAATCGAGAAATAAATAAAAAATCCCTATTTTAATTTATAATTTAAAAAACTATAATAAAATTGTTTTCGCTATGTATAACATTTCAAAAACTTCAAAACTCTTAGCTTGAAGAGGAAATAAGGGGTATTTCCTATTAACCGTAGAACCTGAATATCTTAATTTTCTACAGCTTTAAACGTTTACTTTCTACCTCAATATCGCCAAAATTGTCATCGTTTCTAAGTATTTGGTTCCATATATATCCGTATTTCACATGCGTATTTATTTTTACCGGCTTTCATCGATAGTAACAAACTTAACCGTTTTGGAGTTTTTGAAATAATATACATAGCGAAAACAATTTTATTATAGTTTTTTAAATTATAATGTTTAAGTATCGGGATAGAAGGCGCGAGATAATTAATTTCGCAACCGAGAAATAAGAAGAATATTCAGACTTTAATCTAGTTTTCACTTCCTCCGTTTTTTTCTACTGATCGCAGAACCTCAATATGTCTAAGACTTCAAAAGTTTCCTTCTGCCTAAATATTGCCAAAATCCTCACCGTTTCTACTTATTTAGTTCTGTAGTTATCCGTATTTCACATGCGTATTTATTTCTGGTTCAAGTTCTTTACCGGCTTTCATATCTATTTATGATCATAATAATTTTTTAAACAGTATACAAAACGAAAACAATTTTTTTATATTATATTAGAATGCGAATTGTTGACACGGGCCGGATAGTTATTATTAATTATGCATAAAGAGTGCTTCGCTTGTTTACATGAATCAATTCAAGAATTTCATGAATTTTTAAACGAAAAGAATAAACCTTGAATTAATTGAGACATCCATAATGTTATTTCCTCCTCGGCTTATTATAGTGCCCCGTGGCGATAAATCTCGTTTATTTGACGTCATCGAGTCCACGCCTACAATCCGGCCCTGGCTCAGGAGTACCAAACCTAAATGTCAGCATTTCGTTTGATCACGTTTGGCATCTTGTAGGTCTTCACGTGTATATGTTGATATTAATTGGTATATGTTATCTTATATTTTATATGTGGATCTTGGAAGGCTAGCGGTCCAGCCGACATTTTTCCTTTTTGTGTATATTCTATTTTTTTAACGTCCGTTTATGCCACTAAGGCTAATCGGACGTTGCTACAGTGGGAGTCCTAAATTTTGCCTATCCAGCTATAATTAGGATAGGGAATTTACCTGCATTTTACGTCCTATCCGAGGTACGGCACAGCCAAGGATTTTTTACACTCATTAAAAAAATCCTAGGGCCAACGCAGGACGCTAGCCGCGACCTTTAGTATTTTAGGTTGCTATGCTAACACACCACAGGTGACTTTATTTTGACTATTTTTTTTTTTTTATTGACTTTAACTATTGAGTCGCACCTATTATCAAGGTGCTAACAATCAGCGAATGAGATGGTTATTGTTGGAAATGACATGTCAGGCATGAGGAGGGAAAGCACCAAGCAGCACCCCCTTCCTGGCTTGAGTCAATTACCTCGGTTGTCTAAGAGAGCAGATCTCTCATCCAGCGCCTTTCTTTAGTCTTCTCGTATCCATGCTTATGTCAGCCATATTCCTCATTAAACTGTTCGGATGTCCGTTCAGATTAATAAAAAATCGTTTATAAAGCGCCGTCATGTGCTGGTCGACTGTTTGTTGATGGAGGTCTGTATGTAAAGTTTTGTTAGTCACGTACCAGGGTGATTTTGTGATAAGTCGTAACAATTTTGATTGAAAAGTTTGAATTTTTTGTAAGTTAGTCCTATTAGCAATGCCGAATAACTGTGAGGAATAAGTCCACTTGGGCTTGAGTAAGAAAATTAAAGTTTGAAAGTATATTCTTATGTGGATTTGAATGATTTATTATTATTAGTGTCATTATTATTTTTTTTTCTAGATTATTCAGATGTTTTTCGACATCGATGTATAAAATACAAAATCGATGTTTAATATCCAAATGGTGGAAGATAGTGGAAGAGGAAATGTTTAGGGGTGCGTTCGAAATAAATAGCACTAATATGATGTAAGAATCACATATTTTATTTTTGACAATGTTTCACGAATGACAATGTTCAGAAAAACCATAAAAAAACCAATAAGAGGAATTATATAAAAAAATAGCAATTGTATGTGTAACATTAAACAAATTTAAATATATTGAATAAAAAGAAGATAAATATTATAGAATTTTAGAAAATATAAGATTATAGTTACATTTGAAGTGTTTTTCATTCGGTACTTTTATCATGGTCTAACTCCAATCACTTTAATCTTACCTTTATTTAAAATTCTATAAATTTTATGTTATTTTTTTTTAATATACTGAATTTTACAAAATGTGACAATGTTTATGCTAGCCCTAGTTGTATGTATGGTGTTGACGAACACATAAAAAGTGACGAATAATTCCCAAGATGGTTCGCTGAAATATATGCGTTGTTAAAGAAACTATATGGGGCTTATGGATGTTTTTTTAACCATAATTAAAACTATTTTTCAATAATATATTTATTCTAAAATCTCGATTAGTTTTAACTTCTTTTTATTTCAAGAATTTTATAATCAACTTTAGAGATATTAAAGAAAGTCAGGTTTGTAACTCCATTTATAAATTAATGACAGCTGGACCAAGAAGCATTTGAAGGCTGATTCCACATAAATGTTATTATGTATAGTTTTGGGGTGGTAGGTCGTTGAAGGGAGGGAGAATTTTATATTTTTTACCGTTCATTCCGAGAATTACGAATTTTGACTCCCTTATTTTTAATAAATTGTTTGTTTAAACTTATCAATGTCATTAAATCCCATTCGATCTGTCTTGACAATTAAAGGAGTCGGGTTTTGACTATTACGGATTTAACTCGATTTTTTTCAAAAATGTAGTTGGACCTCTAGCCTTATAAAGTCCAGTTATTTTCAATTGATACTTAACAGCTGGTTCCCCCTATCCTTGCACTGTAATACCATTGGCTAGATCTTCTTCACATCTGATACCAAGCCTTCATAAGGGTTCTTGCTTCCTGAATTATAGGCTTCCTTACTTCCTTCTTTACACTCCCTTATAATCGTGCAAAGTTATACTATTATTTTATTTTTTTAATAGTACACGCTGAAAATATCATGGAATTATGATAAGTAATTTTCTTAACTGAAAAAAATTCAACATAAATTGTAGGGAAGTGTCTTAGATGAAATCAAATACGAATTCATAAACATATTTTCTATGTAGAAGAACTAAGGATATAAGATAACAACCAGAGTTTGAAAAAAAACATTGTATTTAAATTACGATAAATGAGAGATGGATTACGTTCTGTCAGACAAATTATGGTATATAAATATGAAATTGTAAGGCAAAACAGGATATTGTGTATGGGAGATTGCAATCTGTAGGGAAAAGAATGTGGCCAAAGATAGATACTGACATAATTATGCACAACAATTATTTCTGGTTCTATTTTTTCATTGCTCACTGTGATACTATTTTTATCTCCTTAATTTCTTGTTTATATTTTTATATATACTCTTCTTATCCTTCCTTGTTTTTGTTGTCTTTTCCTTATTCCTAGTTTATATTTAGCCCTGATGAAAAAACGTTTCCACTTATATATAAAACATTCGCGAAGATGCGTTCAACGTTTGTAAAGGCGACAAGAGATGAGGATCAAAACATCAATGGTGATAAAACATAACATGCAAAGAAAGCAAAATATCGCATTTTTTATCTTTAAAATGTTTGCGCCCCACTACATTTAAACCCCGATGTTGCATGTTAGAAACTAAGACGTATAAACGTATTTCTGATGTAAATGTATACATTAATTGAAAATTTTACAAATTTCTTGTGCGAATTTAAAACTGTATCATAATGGAATAGAGGTGGTTTTATACATAAGTGAATATGAAGATACTCCTGTTTCAATGATACAGTTTTATACTTGCAGAAAATTTCTCAACATTTTTAACTAATATATCTCTTGTCCGAGTGTATACGTAGAATTCAGCCCTAAATGGGTAAAGAAGCATGAGGTGGTTTATTTTTAGTGAATAAGCGTTGAAGTTAAACGTTTACTTGAAATTTAGTAAATATAATTTGCTTGAAATTAGTTGTAATCCGTTGGTGAAGCAACTAATTAACTCTAAAACCTCATTACTCAGTTATTTAGTTGGTTTAGTGGCCGTAATTGGTAACCACTATTTTGATAATTTTGGCGAAATTTCAAATCTTGTTACTTGTTGACTTTAAAAACCGTGCTCTGAATAGTAAGGAAATTTAACTTAAACACTTATCCAACGCTTCAATAAACGTAACTTTTCCCACCCTGTATTTACTTTTTTTTACTTTCACTTACCTATATATGAAATATATAGTAAGTGGAAGTATTGCGATCGTGAAAATTTTCGACTTCCGGTTTTCAACGGAAATACACGTTTTGGGGTCCCCTGAGTCAAAATAACCAAGTCCCGCGAAATGGTCTGTGTGTGTGTGTGTGTGTGTGTCTGTGTGTGTGTGTGTGAACAGACTAGCTCAAAAACTATAAACCGTGCGAACCTAAAATTGGGTATTTAGAGTATGTATAAGCCCGCGATGTGACAGCAAAAATTTCATCAATTTTGCTCAAAGGGAGGGGGTACTTTATTGAATAACTTTTTACGTTTTTTTCGATTTTCTCAAAAACGGCTCTAACGATTTTGATTAAACTGAGTATTTGATCTATTTATATGCCTGAAATATGACTGTAAAAATTTCATCAAAATTGATTAACCGGAGGGGGGACTTTACTTAATAAATTTTATATAATTTTCACATGTTTTTTTTATTTACTCAAAAACGGTTTTAACGATTTTGATCAAACTTGGTATTTGATGTATTTATATGCCAAAGATGTGATAACCAACATTTCATCACAATTGATCAACCGGAAGGGGGACTTTACTTAATAAATTTTGTATCATTTTCACGGGTTTTTTTTATTTACTCAAAAACGGCTTTAACGATTAACAAAAATAAGATATGAATGTAGAAAAATGTGTGACTTTGGAAATGATATTTAGCAAAACACGTCAATTTCTAATCTAAGTAAGTTGGTACGTGAAAGTTGTGTGTTGCGCGCACGCACCAGATTTTTATTTACTCAAAAACGGCTTTAACGATTAACAAAAATAAGATATGAATGTAGAAAAATGTGTGACTTTGGGAAATGATAATTAGCAAAACACGTCAATTTCTAATCTAAGTAAGTTGGTAAGTGAAAGTTGTGTGTTGCGCGCACGCACCAGATTTTTTTAAGTAAGATAACCTCAGAATGAAAAATTAAATGTCTCTCATGCTATCCAATTAATTATCGCACAAATTAAACAATCGGTTCTTACAAGAAATTTATTCGAAAAGTTAGTGCAGTTTATTTTTAATATTGAAAACAGAACAATTATATTTTGAAGTTTTAAAAATCTGTTGACTCAACTTATATTGAGCTACAGAAACAATTGCAAGTAAATGCTTTATCCTATGAAATTTTTTCCCGCCCGGGCGCGCTCTCTTAAAAATAAAACATGAAACATGGATTTTAAAAAAATCCGTGCTGATGGACATAGCTTTTCCCATTTCTTTAAGAGAAAACTAACATCTTCGGAAAAGACACTTTATGTAATGTAAATAGAGTGTGTTTCCGAATATACAGTATTTCTTCTGAAAGATAAAAATACTTTTTGAGGGAGATAAGTAAATTTTCAAATGTAATATTAAATAATCGAATGTGACGTTCTTGAGATTCGTTCTCCTTTTAATAAGCTATAAAGTTATTATTTTTTATTTTCTCAACACTCATTTTCAACTGTCACTGAAGAGGAAAAAAATAGTTTTATCAGGTTTATGAAATATTTGATGATTCTTTGTTGAAAGCTGTTTTTTCAATCTAAGATATTGGAATGTACATTTCGTTTTTTCTACTGACAGTTTTTAAAACAAAAACTATGCCGCAATTTTTGGGATTCTACAAGGCGAAGATTTGGCCGCTTGAATTTAGCAGCCAACAAAGAATGCGATAAACGTGCCACAGGAAGCAGATTACTGAAGAGGGGCAGCGCTTCTGGTAATGGCGCCTGGCACGCCCATTGGCTGTTCAAGTCGCTGTCATTGGCCAATCGCATGACTTGTAATTGTCGCACTTGCTCACGTTCACGCCCACCCTCTTCACGATTGGTCGGTTACTTCCTCGTGCTCTGCCATAACTCGGAGCTATGAATAAATTTGAATCGATTTATTTTATTATTTTTTTTATTTATTTATGATATCCAATCAGCAGTAACGAAGCGATAAAAAGCGTAATTGAAACGAGCTAGAGGATTCTATTACGACACTCATCTAGCCAAGATCTAAGGTTTCCCCTTCCTATCCTGTGAGATCCAGTTTAATATCATGTTCTCATCGATTCTGCCCTTATCAAATCCCCAAATATTTCTATTTACAACATGGAGTGCTTGATTATTTGGCAGTAGTTATGGGTGGGTATAGTCAGGATTAGTAAAATTTAAAAAACATTATTGAGGATTGGCCTAATATCTTGATTCTTAAAATTTTTTAGAAGGCTTTTTTTTTAGAAATTTAAATTTCACCTTGGCTAGAAGATATTATTGGGTTGGCTAATAAGTCCTGTCGGATTTTCTGTTTATTTTTATGTCAATATGATACACTTCTTATCTGATGAATTAATCCATAAGGTGGATAGTTTAGCCTGTTTGTAATATGTCAACGACCATACCTGTTGACTCTTGTTGAAACTAGCTTAGTACTGTGTTTGCTATTGCACTGTAAATATGGAACAAAATATCATTCATTATCGCCAATTTTGTTCTATTATTATAAAAAGGGTAAACGTGCTGCAGGAGCTCATAGCAAAATTTGCAATGTTTATGGAGGCGATTTAACCGAACGCAGCTGTCAAAGTTGGTATAGCCAGATTTCAATCAAGAAATGTTGACATCAATGATATTCCACAGTCTGGTCGCCTAAATGAAATTGAAACGAGCAATGCTAAGGCGATAAGTGCAAGAGATTACTATGTTCCTAAAGCGTAGAAAACCATGTATACCATGTTTTTCTTTCTTCATTAAAACATTTATTTATTTATTTTCATTTTCATGATTATCTCTCAATTGACATCGTCGTTTTATTGGATAAAGAACATTATTAATGCATGTTAAGTATAGACCTAACTATATGATTTTAAAATCCAGACTAAAAAATCAGTTTTCAGTCAACATTAGAGTCATTCCATGTCAAATCAACACACTTTTTTTCTTCACCATCTCAGATTTTAATGAAATGTGGTACATAGGACACCTTCGTATAGGCTAAATAAAATACCAAATTTCAGCTCAATATCTCAAACGGTTTTCAAAATATAGCTATGTAAACTCATTGAAAAACACACAATTTTGACCTGTCGCATCACCTGTAAATTAAAGTTGCAGCTCTCATAGGTAAGATAGAGAGTTGAAATTGATGTAATTTAAAGCTGAATCTATAACCTTCCTAATAACGTGCAACTCAGTAGGGGTTAGCAGGAATTTTTTTTTTTTAAATTTGAATCAAAATTTTAAATTTGAATTTCTCAAAAAGCCCATTTTTTAAAAATCTGAAAAAATTCAGTAGAGTTTATAAGGTTGTTATTAATAAGTTTTGTAAAAATTATGATGGGACAGAAATGGGTTCATGCTTAAAATAGTTATTGAAAAATGTGAGTTTTACTTATGGATAGAAAAAACCATTAGCTATTAAGCTTCTTAAACGGTAGCCTATTTTATCAAACAATTTCTTTCCTACACTTTTATCTTATTTCTTTTACAGAATGGTAGTCTTTTTTTCAAAGTATTATAACATTGTAATATTTTGTATGTTTCCATGTCTACTTAGTATAAGCAACAAAAATCCAATGCTTAGGAAATAATAGCTAAAAATAAAAAATACATTTTTGTTATTAATCAAAGTTTGGCATTGCTTTCTTTATACTTCTACTTTACTTTAAACTTTTTATACTTACTAATTTATACTGGATACAGTTCACTCAGTTCGGCGTTGTGTAAATGTCTAAATTCTGCGTTCGTTTCGTCCTTCTTCGGCTAATACCTTATTTTCAAAAACCCTCAGCCTTTGTTCATACCTCTATGTTACCGGCCACGTTTCACATCCGTAAAGGACCGTATGAAGAATAATAGTTTTATAAATTATAATGCTTTAGTTTCGGGACAGAAGGCGGGAACTAAGCTATGTCGTTATTGAAAGGTAGCAAGAAGTATTTCCGACTTTTAATTTATCCCTGATTTCCTCTTTTCCTCTTTACTAATTTATCCGAGTTTAACCAATAAAGAATAAATATAAAATATTAGTTAATTTCAGCACACTCTGTTGTTAAAAGTATTGTATAATTGATGAAGTACATATTTTTTATTTCATTGCTCTTCATCCCTTTTTTAAACCAAGCAGCTTGATCCTACTTTCCATCAATTCAATGAAGCTTATAGAAGATGATGGAAAGCAATGGATCAGAATAAAAACTTGGATAAAATTCAATCAAGAAATTTGGGTCCACATCCTTCAACATTAAGCCTTAAAAACTCCCTATTTTAATATATAACTGATGCATTTGACAAGTTTTAAGATACTATAAATACCTTTAAAATACGGCGTTGGAGGATGAATTAAATGTCACAAAAGTTGTTTTTAGGAGCTATTATTTAAACTTTCTATCTATCCTATCTCATTCCGATTCACAAAAAGGGATCAAAAACGGATTGCAATAACTATCGTGGAATCTCACTCCTTCCGGTTTGCTATAAAATATTTACGTTAATCCTTACTAGTCGAATCACTGAATACGCCGAGGAAATTATCGGAGAATATCAATGTGGTTTCAGGCAAAACCGATCAACCGTAGACCAAATATTCTCTCTTCGCCAAATATTAGAGAAAAAATTAGAATATAATGGTATCGTACATCAGCTTTTTATCGATTTCAAAAAGGGATATGACTCTATTAACCGCCAAAAGTTGTATAACATTCTGGTCGAGCAGGGAATACCAAAAAAATTAGTAAACTTAGTAAAAATGTGAAAAATGACTGAAACGTTCAATAAAGTTAGAATCGGTAATTATTTTTCTGAGAAGTTCGAGGTCCGCTCTGGTTTGAAACAAGGAGATTCTCTCTCACCTGTTTTATTTAATTTAGCGCTGGAATATGCCATTAGGGAGGTGACACGTACCGGAAAGGGTTTGAATTTGGGAGGGAATATACCCGTGCTCGGATATGCCGATGATTTGGTATTGCTTGGGGAGGACGTGGAAACCATAGAAATGAACACAAAAACGTTGATGAAAGCCGGACAAGAACTTGGACTGGAAATGAATACGGATAAGACAAAAGAGGAAATTAAGGCTAGATTAAAAGCCGGTAATGCTTGCTACTTTTCAGTCGCGAAATTGCTTAGCTCCCGCCTTCTGTCCCAAAACTTAAAAATTAGGATTTACAAAACTATTATTCTTCCAACGGTCGTTTACGGATGCGAAACTTGGCCGCTGACATTGAGGGATGAGCAATGGCTTAGAGTTTTTGAAAATAAAGTACTGCGTAGAATATTTGGACCGAAGAGGGATGAAATAACGGGAGAATTTAGACGCTTACACAACGCCGAACTGAGTGAACTTTATCCAGTAAATATAATTGACGTGATTGCAGCAAGACGAATAAAATGGGCGTGTAAAATTGCAAAACTTGGCTGTGAACGTATTCCGAAAAGATTAATAAGCGCGGTGCCGAATGGGAAACGTCCGAGGGGCAGGCCGAGACGGAGGTGGGAGGATTGCGTTAGGGCGGATCTATCGAAGCTGGGTCTGGAAGACGTCCGATGGATGGAGGCGTGCAGGGAGCGAGTGGTGGTGTCGGCATCGAACCTCCGGGTTCGTTAAGCCTTTATTATTATTATTATCTATCCTATCTAGGAAAATATTGAGCCCCCCAATAATTTGGTGCTAGTGACGCCCATTGTCCAGTGCCCAGAAGCCAAACGTATTCCACTCTACACCGATATCAGAAAAATTGTCACCATTTCTACAACATTCAAATACTATACTTATCGGATTTATATATAAAAACGATGAAACTTAGAATAAATTCGTCAAGAGATTTTTGTTTGGTTTTTTGTAGCCGCTAAGAAAATTCCATGACGAAATCAGGTGGTCTGGGAACCTGATGTGAACAAGAAAAAAACTTTCTTCCCTTCACATGTTTACGTTTCGTGCGTCGAGATTTATTTTTAATTTCCGACTCTTCCAGTTTCATCCGGTAAATAAGTTACTTCTCGATACTACGACTAAGTTGAAAAAAACAAAAAAAAAAACCCATTGGAATGTTGACTTGAGATGTATTGAGAAAACCGGCTTCTTTTAACCAGTTGGAAGCATTGTGTAGTAGATAGCAGCACTAGAACGCGGTAATCACTCCTAATTGCCCTTAGCTTCCTACCCGGTTTCCAATTTTTTTTTTTTATTTGTATACACTATTACTTTAATGACAAAGCTACTCAGTTATTAAATATTGTTGTGATTCAGTAAAGGCAACAATTTTCCGAATGTTAAATATCGGTCGAACGTCCTTGAACTGAAGGCAAATTGGTCAATTACAGAAGGTTATTCCACGAAAGAGGCACATTACTAATCGTATTTCGTTGAATAGAGGATTTGTCTCTTTATATTATTGATATGCAAACTAGAAATATGTCAAACAAATTTTTATTAATTCATAATAGTTTATTTATATTTATTGTAGGGTTTATTAGGGGTTACAGTTATTGACACCCTTAAGACTAAAGTTCAGTGGTGAAATTAAAAAAATATACTTTTTATGAAGGGATCTAATTGAAACTTCCTATAGCTCCTTTTTATCTATCCTTACAAAGACTCAAGAGGTTTTTTTGGTCAAAAGTTAAATAGTTTTACCATATGGCAATATTTATTGTTAAAAGTGCAAAAACTAGTTAGTTGCACCCTGTAGATTCAATTGTGAAATCTTCCCTATGGTTAGTTTGTTAAAGTCTTAAATCATAGATTAGAGGACCCATCAAACATTACATTCATATATATCTTGAAATAAAATTAGGACTTGTTTACTTATTTCTTTAAGTTAAAGTTGGAGTGTCAATAACTGTACTGAATGTCAATAACTGTTTGGTCAACCCTTTCAAAATATTGCTGATAAGTTATAAAAAATAAGCACTATTTATTTTTACTTTCACTTACCTATATATGAAATATATAGTAAGTGGAAGTATTGCGATCGTGAAAAATTTCGACTTCCGGTTTTCAACGGAAATTCACATTTTGGGGTCCCTGAGTAAATTAACCAAGTCCCGTGAAATGGTGTGTGTGTGTGTGTGTGTGTGTGTGTGTGTGTGTGTGTGTGTGTGTGTGTGTGTGAACAGACTAGCTCAAAAAGTATAAACCGTGCGAACCTGTAATTGGGTATTTAGTATATTTATATGCCCCCGATGTGACAGCCAAAATTCCATCAAAATTTCTCAGAGGGAGGGGATACTTTATTTAATAACTTTTAACGTTTTTTTCGATTTTCTCTAAAACGGCTCTAACGATTTTGATCAAATTGGGTATTTGATGAATGTGTATGCCAAAGATGTGATAGCCAACATTACATCAAAATTGATCAACCGGAGGGGGGACTTTATTTCATAATTTGTTTCCAATTTTTACCTTTTTTTCGATGATCTCAAAAACAGCTTTAACGATTTTTATCAAATTCGTCATGTTTAATGAAAATTAGGTGTTCTATAATATCAGGTAAGCTTTATCATTATTAAAATGTTCTGAGGAGGCTTTTTTTTGGGGGGGGGGGCCTTTTTTTTCCATAAAGTACCTTTGTTTTTGTTTATATGGAGAAATTAACTGTCTCTCGTTACGCTTAAAAATAAGAAATGGCTAAATATGAGATATGATAAAAATCAACTAAACATATAGAGGAGAAAAAAAGAAAAATATTCAGTCAACTCATAAAACTCGTTGAGCCCACGCATGTGTAGTACGCCTTTAATGACAGACTATTGTTCATAAAAGCATAACATAATTAAAACCGTTCTGTTCATTTTAGAAGTGGCAATTAACAAAACGCATTAATTTCTAATCTAAGTAAGTTGGTAAGTGAAAGTTGTGTGTTGCGCGCACGCACCAGATTTTTTTAATATATTGTAGTGTTCGACACAAAACATATGATTTAAAAGAGTTTTAGACTTGTTACTGGAACAAACTGTTCTAGTACAAGTTTTTTCATTATTTTAATTGTCAGCTATATTGTAATTATTTCTACTTTCTTAACACTTTGGCTGCCATGTCACCTGAAATCCAGTAACTGTTCTCTTGTCAGAGAATCAAATGTTAAAATTGTGTCGAAACGAGAGCGTGACTCTCAGGTATTTTTTTTCGGCAGTCAAAGTGTTAAAGATCTAATTGTTTGGCAAGGGCGGCATTCTAGTGTGAGCCACCGGTGGTACACGCCGGTATGAACGTGTTAAACCGTCATAAGTTTTACAATATTGAAAGAAGCATCGATACTTATATTGAAAGAAGCATATAGAGGTATCATAACGTCCGTTGTTGGAAGCTGCTAAGCCCATGCACCTAATTACGTTATACGTAGTGTACATCCCTAGGAAAAAGTAGGATAAAAATTATATTATAAAGAAAAGTAAATTAAATAAACTCATGTTTAAAACAATTCTTTTATTTGTATTTAAAACTGTATTAAAATAAATGTTTAAAGGTAATTTGTACAGGTTCAATAATAATAGACATATAGAGAAAGTATCCGCTGAAATAATTCCAATAATAATTATAAATTCAAGAAGAAGGTCAAGAGACCATCTTCTTTTCAGACGCTTCAGATGATCAGAAAAAGAAGAAGAAGCAAGGATTTTTTTTTTTTTTAATATTAGATTTCATAAGTATTGACGTATGTTCGGTACATCCCTTTACTTTGATATTTACAACAAATGGAATACTGATAATTCCAGATCCATATTTGAAATATAATATTTTTTTCAAAGCCACATTAGAAGAATAAATAAAAATATGTTTAACAAGTCGGATATTTGAGAAGATACAGCAAACAGTATAAATTGAAGCTTAAACTAAAAGTGAAGAAGTTGGATAAGTGGAAAAACCAGATATTTTTACATATTATTCTTCATGAATTATATTCGGGAGATGAAGCTGTGTATAACAGATAAGAAAGGAACGGGGGGGAGGGGTGGAATACGTAACAATAAACACAAATAAAACGCGAAGTTAAATAGTAAAAAAAATATTTTAGCTAAAAAATATTTATACCAGAAGGGATTAAAGATGGCACGTCCAGTGGATTTTATCGTGGTTAAAATATTTCAGGACGGAGACTTATTAAGAAAATGTTCAAGTGAAAATGTTAGCAATATATTTAAGGATGTTTTTCCTTTTCTTTTTAATTAAGATAGATGTAGATATCCACTTTTGGTTCTGGACTTCCTGGTAGCGTCTACTTTTTTTTTTTTTTCATAAATTATAATAGAGATGATGTTTCGGCGTATGAGAAGTTGTATAAAACGACAAACATGCGTTATTTACATAAATGCTTTCATAGCTAAGTGGTAAGTAAATTTAAAAGATGCACACTTCTCGTAAAAAATGTGGCTATAAACATTCCTTAGCGGTACAACTATATTTTAAATATTAATAAATAAACAGAATATCCTCACCTGAACTGTTAGGTTGAAATTCCTGTGCCAAACCTCAAAATAATTGTGATGCCTGTATTATATGTATGCAATTATTATAACGCTTTTTCAAGGTAGATTCAATTTATAATTTTGAAAACTTTAAAAAAATATCTACATTAGCGTCTGGACCATTAAAAAAATATATGTATTTCAACTTGTTTAAAAAAAAAAAAAAAAAAAAAAAAAAAGGAATGACATAGGTAACAAAAAATAAGAGATAATGTTTGTAGAAATATTTATATAATTTTTTTTAAATTTTATTATTTAATAATTTACTAGTTTCATAATGTTGATATCTTCTATGGTGCAATGTTTATTGAGGTTTAAAGAAAACCCTGAAGTAATTCCGTACATAGATTGACAAAATGTATGGATTTGACTTTTTTTTTTTTATAAAAAATAAGGAGGATTTGATATCTCACCGCTCAATTATTTGAATTAAAAATATATTATATAATAGGCGGGCGCAAGCAACGATGCTGCTTCTTTACAGGAACTAGAGAAACGGGGATAGAAGCCGGGCCAGTACCTGGGATTAATAAGGTTTTTGGCGTTTTAAATTTATTTTTCCATAATTAAAACCTGCTTGAGCAAAATATTATTTGAAAAATGTCTAATAGGTTTGCTAGTCTAATTGCTCGGTCCCTCTGTGTTCAATTAGAAAATCAAAAGACGTTTCATTACATTTATTTCCAAAAAATAAAAAGCTTAAAGAGTGGATTTTAAAATTAAGAATAGATAAGCCTGTTTCGAAAAATATGACGATATGTAGTCTTCATATTAAAGAAAGTGACTATATTTATCCTGATAAATATTAGTATTTGACATTTTATTATTCCAAAATGCTAGTTTTATGCAAATAACATTGAGACCATAGTGTCATAGATTTGTTTTTCTTTTTTCTTTTTCCCCATTTTTGTCTTACATCCATTGTGCTTAATTGTTCCAAGTTTTCAATGCGAAGCCTGAAATATATAAATAAAAATAAATGAATAATATAAGAAAGAATCAAAGCTGTCATGAAAATGACAGCTGTCGTAACAATTATTGTATGAATAGGTAATTAATGTTATTACTAACGGAAAAACATAGAATAAAGTTACAATGATGCGATTGCATTTACCAGAACTACCCGCTTTACGCGTACAATCACAAGAAAATTGCTTGTTATTAATAATGAATTTGATTGCCACTTTTATTTGTTGGATCAGTCCTTAAAGATCGCTTGTTTGAAGGCATAAGGCTTGTAAAATAACTGTTTTTTTACTTCTAGATATTATTCCACATGTCATCATGTGGTTTGCATCAAGGATAGCCTGCCCTTCAATTAATGGTCTTTTAAAATTACCAATTATTTCAACTATGTCTATCCCCGTTCCTTCCGACATTTTGCAAAACTACTAGTGCACCCTATAGTTGATTGCACCCGCAACTTGACATTTAACTGTTGGTTTTTTTTTTTCTTTGGTGTAGATCGCAATGTTAAAAATAGTGGGAAACTATTTTATTTGCATAAGAAACGATTACTACGTTTCGACAAAACCATGCAAGTATTCTTCGTGGCAAGACAGTTTCGAGGCGAAAAAGCGAAATCCTTAACGTTTGCTGAAGAATTTTCATTCCACCAAAAAATAAACTCTTTTTGACTTGATTCTTACTAATTTTAGATCTTTAGCCGTACTGGAACAACTTTTTAAAAAACAATATTTCCTGATCAATATACAGTACCTATTTCACTTGAAAGTCCAAATAACTGTAGAGATCAATCTGCCGTGTCTATATTAGGTATTATTACGTATTTGTTACTTATAGGCGTCATTTGGAGAGGACTCTTTTGTTTTTGTTTATATGCCTCTGAATTTCTGAGTGTAGCGAATGGTAATCGAAAGGTAATATCTAATAAAGATACTAAAATCCCTAATAAAAAATACGCTATAGGAGTTGGCTCATTTCAAGGTCATACCTATAACCTCCCGAAAGAGTCCATGCCGAGAAGTAGCATAGCAAAAGCCTTTCCTTATTACGACCTAGTATAATATATTTAAATAAGCCTCCTTTAATTTTATGTATGTATGGATAAAGGTTTTAAATTAGTGCCTGAAGACGTTGAGGATTAGAGGCTAGGCCCTATAAATGTCTCCTAGATGATATATGAGGGAATTACTCATGGCTTACGAGATTTATATTCGGGCCCTTCTTTTATTTTTCAGTCTGAAATGCTTAGCAATAACCTTCGAACCAACAAAAAAAAAAACAAAAAAAAAACTGTCGTCTACTTTTATTGCCTCACAATATCAATCATGATAAGAAATTATTTTTATAATTTTATTTTTAAAAACAGCAACATAATTTGCAATAATATCTAATTAACTTTTAACAACCACATAAAGATACATTCAGCTATAAAATCTCTTTAGCAAGTAATTTATTAATATCAGCACTAATAAATTGCTCGATGGTTAATTAACATTACTTTTTATTAATAAATCAAGATAACACATATCATGTAAATTTATTGATAGTTAACTATCAATCAATTTATAATCACTAATTACCTAATTAAGCGCTAATTAAATTACCGCTTATGTAAGTTATACAGTGGGACAAGTATTTGATATTTCATAACATCATTACTGGTGTATTTATGTGCCTTATATGTCATTCTTATGGACACTATCCCACTTATATATTGTGCAAATGTAAAATATTGCTGTAAAATAAGATAAATTGAATAAATAACATAAATTATTTATTTGCAACACACTATGCAGTTCATCGTCGGGACTGAATCCAAATGGTCTGTAGTTAAAAGATAACCATATCTTCTCAACGATATCTTCCGGATATCCCAACAAATCCATCCAGCCTCCTCAGATCTCAAGTCAGAATATTTATCTTGGGAGGGAATAACAGCAACAAAAAAAAAAAAAAAAAGTTTTTATTACCTGGGTTTGGAGGCAACTATAGTGTCCTAAATCGATGATAAGTTAACCCAACTTATTGAAAGCAGCAGTTCGATGCCATTGAACTGTAAAGGAGAATTTACCATACACCACACGTTGAACCCGAAGTGGACCTAGGACTTTTTTAAGGGAGTATAAAATCCTGGGCTATGCCGCGCCTCGGATAGGGCGAAGATGGAGGTCCCGAGCCTAAGTCAGGTACTTGTTAAATACCCCTATCCTAATAGTACCTGGATAGGCAAAATATAGGACTCCACTTTTGCATCGTCCATTCAGCCTTAGTGGCATAAAGGAACGTTAAACAAACATGGTCGAGTGCTATCGCAAACTCAATCTGTAGGAATAATATAAATAATATAATAATATTATTAGATATATTAAATAATTATATAAAATAATCTAGCGTCATAACATTTGTTTTTCATTTAAACATAAAATAGAAGTATTATAACTGATTTAATAAGATTGATTTCATACAATCAATAACCTAGAAAGTCGCATCGATGTATAAATAGTTGCCATTGTGCTACTGGCCATGACTCATGGACTTCCTCACCTATAAATAAATCGATTCTGGGGCAAATATAAATTAAGTACTGTCATCTAAATTGTTTTAATAGATCCTGCTTAACCTAAATAGAATGGAAAAATAGGTAATAGCGTCATTCAGTTTTTTTATAGCAGTACGAGACACCACACAAACATCCCTTAGGTCATCATTAAGTATGATAAATTGGAACCCATTTCATCACCCTTTGGCCGCCCGAAAAAAATTCTATATTCGCCACTTAATAATTACCGACTATTTTTTACTATATATCAGATGCGCATTTACATGATATTACCATAATGAGGTTAAAAAATATAAATCTTTTTTATATGAACAAAAATGCTGGTAAACGAAAGAGTGTCACATTGAAAAATTATTAAATTTACAAGCCTTTATTAGGGTTCATTGTTTTTAGCACATTTAATGTACTTTAAGATTTTTTTTGTGCATTAAATGTTAATGATGTTGAGCGTGGAATGGCCAAAACCGTTTATTACACTAAAAAACCTGAAACTTCAATGTATCCAACTCCCCCAAAAATTTTTAACCATGAAGTCATATGTATATTGTCACATAGGGTAGGCCGTACAGTTACTGACATCCTTAAGACTAAATTTCAGTGGTGAAATTAAAAAAAATATTTCTTATGAAGGGATCTAATTGAAACTTCCTATAGCTCCTCTTTATCTAAACCTATAAAGACTCAAGAGTTTTTTTGGGTCAAAAGTTCAATAGTTTTACCATATGGCAATATTTATTGTTAAAAGTGCAAAAACTAGTTATTGACATCCTACATCCTGTATTAATTTTGAAATCTTCCCTATGGTTAGTTTGTAAAAGTCTTGAATCATAGATGACTTAGAGGACCCTTCAAACATTAGATTAATGTATATCTTCAAATAAAATTAGGACTTGTTTAGTTATTTCTTTAAGTTAAAGTTGGGGTGTCAATAACTGTACTGAGTGTCAATAACTGTATGTGTATACAATAATCAATATATAGAAGTCAAAACACATACAGCAAATATTATCTGTTAATTTTTTATTATTCCTAAAATTTAAGCTATTATAAAATTACAAAATGTTTAACTTCTTTGGGGCTATTTCTATTTTTTTTATTTTTTTAATAACAAACATTTAACAATTATAAATTTGCGATCTGCAAATTTTTTAGCCATTTTTTAAATTTATATTTAAAAAAAAATATATATAAGTACCTAAATACTTGGTCAATTTAACAATTTTTTTATGTTATCCATAAGGTAAATGTTGTAAACATTTATTAGCCTCATATTAATCAAGTTTTATAAAACATTTTTTTGGAATGACTAAGGAAATTGCAAGAGAGGGGGGGGGGACACGTGGTTTAGAGTGTATAGGGAAAGTAGTAGGGTTCTGTTGGCAGCACTGGTGAAGTCGGTTAGATAACCAGTCTGACAGTTGTTGGGTCCAACACCGTTTGCTGTTTATAACCTTTAATGGTGAAGGTTCCTGTTCTATTTAGTTTCTGAGTTGTATTTTGTGATTATAATTTGTGTTAGCAATGGCTGGAATGAAAGCACTCGTCTCGCTGGCCTTCGCGGGATCAATAGGAATGACTTTTATTATTTTAGCCTGTGCTCTCCCATCTTATGGGGTGTGGTGGCCTTTTATGGTTGTATTATTTTATCTGTTTGCCCCAGTGCCAACGCTAATAGCCAAGAGATACACTGAAAGAACCGGATCGACCAACTCAAACATGGATTTGGCAATATTCATTACAATGTTTTTTGTTGTATCATCATTTGCCTTACCTATTGTTCTGGCCAGGTCTCCTACTAAAGGCCCTGCAATCGAATGGGGAGCTTGCTACTTGACTTTGGCTGGTAACATGGTGATCTACTTGACTTATCTTGGATTTTTTGTTACTATATATCAAGATGACAGTGATTACAATATGTGGTAAGATTGTATAATTGACTGTGATTTGTCTTACTATGAACGTCTTAGAAGTTCAACCATCTGTTGAGGACTTCTATGTCTGTTTTTGTCTTTATTTAAATGTTATTATTTACTGTTAAGTAACACCGATTAGCTTACTAAGATATGTAGAATGATGGTATTCATTTTCCATCATTGTTATACAGACATTTTTTAACTCAGAAGTTTAGTGTGGCGATGTACTTTGTTTTTAAAAGTTAGATCTGTCTGAAAATGCTTAACTGAGATCTTATTTATTGTTTTGTATTATTTGAATGTTTGAAATCCATTGATATTTTTTCTATCCTGCTTAATCTTATTTTGTATAAAATGCCCATTGTATTAGATTGAAATATATAATTTTAGTTTTGTAGGAATCTCTAAAGAATAATATTTGCACTGATTTCTAAATCTTATAAATATAAATTTTTAAAAGTTGTGTATTGATTTTGTTAAATATCCCTCTCCACTAAACATGAAAACTTTTGTTTAAATTTACAACATTATTTGCCGTTTTAGTTTAGAGATTATTGTTTTGTTTTTCAAGTACGACTACTGTGTGACATTTCGTAAATTTTATTTAATCTTTGCAATTTCCAAGATTTTTTTTCATCAACTCTCTTCAAAATTTATTTGTTTCTTGAGTAATACACCGATTCATTCAGGTGCAACTCAACGTCCTTGTCATAATATTGTAAAATTGGTTTACTACGTATGTTTGTTTCGCTTGGAGGCTTAAGATCTTTACGTCTTCATTGTGTATCGTTTGTTTTACTGTGCTTTAACTGTCAGAATAGTGTTCAGTTCAAAGTTTTTTAAACTTTAAGTTGTATCAGTTTGTAATGAGTAGCTATCAAGTATCTCCTTTGTTTCAGTTACACATTAGTGGATTAGGCTTCAATCCTGGTTAAGCGTTTATCTCTGGGAGAGTGAAAATCACCTTCTTTAGGATTCTGAACTATCTAACGCAATAGTTTTATTATTAATTTTAAGTCTCCAAGATTTATATGTACTTAAAATATTAATATTAAAATATTTTTAACCTATTTGTTTTAATATGACTTTTGTAAGACAAAATAATCAGTTAGAGCTGTGATTAAATCAATTCCTGAAATTATGATAAGAATGTTTTTACAGAGCATGTGTTTTATTCATCTCTGGAAATAGTATTTATTGAAGAAGTTCCTGTTAATCACAATGATACCTAAAAATCAAGAGATTGTAACTATAGGATTTATCTGATGTGTTTATTGAATGCGAATAATCAACCTTAAAATTCAAAACTGATTTTCATTTACTGCTTCTCCAATTTTTTATTAGTATACCGTTTCTAGTCTAATAAATGTATTACATAATACAATCCTGAAAATTATATGCATTTTATTGCTGATAAATTGTGTTAGCTAACAAAAATGTATATATAGATAGAGATAATAGTGTTTAGATTAAAATCATATTATCTCACCTCAATGGCTGCTGAATTTGAGCTGATACCAAAATATTTTAGTTTATTATTAATAATGGCAATGATTGCTTTATGGATATTTTTACTATAGATTGCTAGATGGTATTTTTAATTATATTATTGTCTTGAGAGTAATCTGCTATTTTTATTTATGATTTTCTCCTTAAAATTACTATTTTATCTGAAACCGATTTCCTAATCTTGAACTATTATATGTACGATATTTATCTTTAATTTTTAATGAAAGATTTCTAGGCGCGATTGGAAATCATTTAAGGGAACCAATCTGCAATGCCTATGTTTTAGTAATTTCTAGTTGGTAGAATATATAGGTTGAAATGATTTTTTAGGTTTTTAAATGTTTTAAATTTGATTTTGTCAAGAAAACAAAATGAAGGTATTTATTTCAAATTATAATACCTGAACTATTGTTATTAAATTGTTGACTTTTTGGGGGTTTGGAAGAGGAGCTGATAAGCGCTTTATTTTAGTTGTTCTGGATAATAATTGGGACCTAGAGAGTATTATATTAGCAATATATGCTCTGGTTGCCGACGTTCTTCTTTCTTCTTCAACACTCATTATAATTTTTTCATTGAGGGATGATCGGAGATGTGAGAAATGGTAGAATTTTTCGAAGGTATAGCCTGCTAGTTTAATATTATGTGGATTACATCTACCATTTGAGGCTGAGGACATCAGCTTATATTTGGTTTTGTTTTATTTCAAGGCAGCTTCATTTTTTATTGTCATATTGGTGTACAATAGGAAATGATGGTAGGATAACCAGAGTGTGCAAATAAGATGAAGACATTCAAGAAATTAGGGCATACCTGTGGGGTCCTGACAGAGAAATGCTACTGAGGGTATACCAGGCACTAATCCAATCAAAAGTGGACTATGGCTCAAAAAGTAAATCAATCCTACTTGGTTTGATTCAGTGCATTATACTGGTATAGGTTTCATCAACAAGAGCATTTTGTCTTTAGTCCAGCAATTAACCTCTGTTTGGAAGCAGGTGTACGCCCCTTAACAGTTCGCTGTCAAAAACTTGGTGCTATATACTAAATTATATACCCAGCCCTACAATCTTATATATGGCGGTTGCATCAATCCACTCAATAAAAACTTATATGAGAGTGCAGAAAATCCTTCAAAATAAGGTTTGATGTTATTCTAAAAGAGATCAAAAAGAACCAAATAATGTTAAGTGACCGCAACCTAGCTCCTTAGGGTCTAGCTTCTCCAGCTTTTAACATGGAGCTGTTCAAACTAATTAACTAAAATGAATCAAAGTATCGTTCCATCAATAGCATAACCAAGCTTTCCTCCATTTAATGCAATTACAAAAAAAGTTTATATATTACCACAAACTGCTGGGTCCGCATCTTGTGAAATTATGTATAATCAGACTTCACTATGTTATAAACTGAACAAACTCTGCTGCATATTTATGACTGAATCAACAGCCATATTAAAAGCTCTCCAGTAGGGAATTACGTCAATGATTTTTATCTCAAATTCTCAAAGCACCCTATGAAATATAAAAAATTCATTTTATGAAACACCACTCATCAGAAAAACCTACTACCATCTGTATAATATGGAAATGTCTAGGAAAGCAATGTTTTTTATGGGTACCAAGTCATATTGGTACAATAGTGAATGAAATTGCTGATAGAGCAGCCAATGCAACTCGCTGATTAGAAAATACTTTGGAAAATATCTTCTTTGTCCAGGTCAGAGAAATAATTTGGAAAAAATGGCAGGTAATATGGAATGGATAAATTCCATAATAATAAATAAACTTCATATAATCACCTCTGTATAGCGCACTGCCACCTCACCCACGGCTATCTGATGACCAAAAAGCCAGCACCTCAATGTCAATACTGCTAAACATTACTCATCATATAAAAAGCACATGAGGCTTTTTAATGTATTTTTTTTTTTTTTTTTTTTGTGAACCTGAAAACTTTTAGTAGACCCACTTAATAAATGTAAAATCTAAAAATTTACTGTATAATATTTGTTTTTCAAAAATAATACGAAAAAACAAAACAAAGTTTTACAACTTTTAAAATGTTTTGTATGTATATTCTTCATTGAAGGAATGTAATAATAATAAAATTGGGGCTGCTTTATTTTTTCTCTTCTGGAGCCTGTAATGTCCCCCTTGGTGATATTCCAAAAGAGATCAAACTATTTGTTGAAAACGCACCCCTTAATTGTGTGTTTTTGAAAAATAGTCTTCCCAAAGGGAGTAAATAAATATATCTTTATTTTTTACTTTAATTAACATAGAAATAGAAAGAAATGCCTGAAATTCATATTATTTCTACTCTGGGGAGGAATCGGATCAATGTGAGTATATGAACTAAAATTATGACACTATTCCTGAGAATTTAATGATGGAATGATCGGGAATATATTCCCAATAAATATTTACATATTTAATTCTTTTTTTTTAACATTTTAATTTAATAATTTTTAAACTGCCTAGGTATTGATGTTTCTCATTATTTTTTATTGGTACATCTATCACTAAATGTTAAGAGAATATTTATAATTATTTACATTTATATTGGTAATTGTAATTGTTGAATTCACTTTATTATGTTTTAAATGAATGATTCTTTAACTTAATCTCAATTAATATCATTTCATATAATTACTGGCTGAAGATCTATTTATTTAAAAATTTTAAATATCTTCATTATTATGATTCATCTTCATCTTCATAATTAATGATTCATTTTGTGCTTGTAATGTTGAATCAGCTCTGCTCACAGAGTGATTACACCAGCTTAAATAACTAGTTGAAACTTATACTAGATATAATGGTTTTCACCTTATTTATTTGACAGATAATATTTTTTATATATATTTGTTCTGGTTGACATATATTTTTCATTCCTGGACATATTTATTGGTTCAGTGACTAAAATTGGAAAAAATAAAAAAGTGAAAAGTAAACTTGAATAAATATCAAGAAAAAAAGTTTGTTAAGTTATCCTTTTGGGTCTATAATTAGAAAATGATTTAATATGTTAATACTTCAAATTATAAAATAATCTTTTTAGAGTAGAACATAGTTTTTAAATTTTATTATTAATATTCAGAACCTCTTAAAACAGTATTGTTTGACTGGAAGAGGGGATAAGTTCCCTCATGTAGGAGCCTTAAGAGAACGGGGATTAAACATGAATCATACTTCTTTAAAAGTTAAATAAAATATGATTTTTTTGCCGAGGCTCAAAATAGAAAAGAAGTCACCATACATCTGTGAAG
Source organism: Aelia acuminata (assembly GCA_911387785.2). NCBI lineage: Eukaryota > Metazoa > Arthropoda > Insecta > Hemiptera > Pentatomidae > Aelia > Aelia acuminata. The sequence continues at coordinate 24,290,807 of OU426979.1, forward strand.
GGGAGTTCATCGCTCATTGTAAGACAATATTAAAACTACATTTAGTTTAAGTGGGGTTAAAAGTTAACTTAAAAGAATATCAAATACTATAAATGCCAGGTCAACAAAAGTAAAAACAAATTAAATATTACACTATTACAGTATTGCAGTTTATTTCCTGTTTTGACTTATCTACAATAATCTTCCCCCGATAAATCTTTATGTGGTTTGTTTATTTTTATTAATTTTGAGATAATAATGTGGTATCAACACTTGACTACTATGCATTTTTTATTTCCTTTAAATAATTCATTCATTACATTGCCTGGCTTGTGAAAGTATTCACTGCTAGACTATTATCTAGCCTAAAGAGTGACTCATTACCCTACTAGTACAGAAATAATATAAATATATCTGTTATACTTTGAATATTCCCAAGTCTTAATCGATTAAGCAAATAACAATGAAAAGACATGAGGGTAGTAAATCCCCAACAGTATTGAGGACTCTAATAAAAGAAAATTATAGATTGCTCCGATTATAAAATGAGTATTCCATTTACATCAAACACAGAAACAAAATTATTATTATAATTCTATTATTCATCAAGCAGCACTGATTAATTCTTCATAGTTGATAATCTATTTAAAAACGACTCATCATATAATCAGGGTAATATAAAAAAAAATCTTAACTGCAAATGTATTATAATTATTTATTTAATATTATACATCCTCCTTTGCGGTTTAGGCAATACAGATCTTGTAGCAGTGAGATGTTTCATCTATGCGAAAAAACTCAATTCTGCATATTAACCGTTGTGTACAAACTTGACTGTTGTTCTGTTCCCGTAAGTAGTTTCCGACTTCTCTTCCACTCCTGTTACTTAGTCTGGTGGCCTTCCTGGGTTCTTCCCAAAGTTGGGTGGCCATCAGTATTTCTTGCCAAAGCAAAGTGTGAGTGACAAATGATTTTCTTCCACCCGTTAACAAAAACTTTGCAGTACAGGTAATTCTCCGCAGTCATCAGCTGAGGGAGATCGCCCTCCATCAGATTATAGAGCACTCTCTCCCTCTGCAGTTTTGCTCTCAGTGCCTCATAAGCAGTGAAAGCTAGTTAAATTTGTTCACTTCAAATGTAACAGTCCATAACATGTGCTATAGTTATTTTTGTCACTCGTACAGAAAATTTCTTTAGAGTATTGATAATTTCCGAACTCCTTTTTCTTACACAACTAATATGTGGAAAATGTGCAGTCCTCAATGTTTTTTCTCAGCATTTCCAGAAGTATGACAAATGCAAAAATTAAATTTTGATTACTGTAAAGGATCACTTTCGGTACTAAAAATATAAATAACTATTAGACAGTATATTTTTTCCTGTGTATGTTAGTTATGATCATAGATGTGGTCTAGAACTATTTTTATGCTAAATTACTGTATTTAAAAAATATAACTGCTCCGCTACTGGAAATATTTAAATTTGACAGTAAAAACAATTCCAATTTTTCTAAGTAGAATGGCGCATTGATTCAGTGGGGAATTTCTTAAGTTCCCTAATGCCTTTTTATAAACATCTACTAAATGCATTTTTGAACGCACCTACACAATAATTTCACAAAATTTAAAAATCTCTTTTTTTAAATTTATTTATTGAAATTTATAACTGTATAATATCAATAAAATTAGTAAATATTATATTAGTAAATTAATGACATGAAAAGGCGTGTGGACTACCCATTGGCAGCATTCGAGAATTACATTTTAAGATCAAAATTTAATTTTTGCATTTGTCGTACTTCATGGTATGCTGAGAAAAAAACTTTTACACATATTAGTTATGATAATTACCATTTAAAATGTTAAAATTTTTTCTCCAATTTTTCATTTGATGCCTATTAAAAAAAAAAAAAATTATATAGAGTGATTAGTTGCACTCTGGTTTTAAGACATGTCCATTCTTATTTTTCTTCCCGTTATTGCCAAATTCATAATTTTTATCATTATGTTTTGAACATATATAACTTTTAAATTACTTAGGAGGGTAAGTTGATCTACTCTCTGAATAATTCTATCAGTTAATAGATATCAAATAATGACTTATAAATTTGAGCTCTGATAACTTTAGTCTTTTGTTTGAGTAATTTAGGTAACTCAGAAAAAAATGTTTGTTATCTTATTTAAATTATTAAATAAATTACCATTTATGGAAAATAAAGCACTCAAGAATATATTTCCTGCTTGCTTCGGTTTGCCAGGAATCACCATTGAGAGGATTTTATTTCTATTCATCCCTGGAATAGCTTTAATCCTGCATTGTATAATAAAGGTTTCTCTAGTTGCCATATAAGTTTATATTTATGCATATTGCCTACTGAAAGGATATAAAATGTTAATACTATGGTCAGGATTTTCAACTTTTCACCTTAGAAATACCAAGAATTAATTTAAAGAATCCCGCATTTTGTTACCACTATGATAATGTTTTAAATACTTTTTACATATAAATTATAATGATGGCATTTACATGATCAAAATTAATTTGAAGTTTGTTATTAAGCAGTAACATGAATAATTAAACATGCGTACAACAAATTATCAAGACAGCAGAAGGTTTGAAACTTTAATTGGGGTATTATATTTCAAGTTAATTAAATCAAAAGTGCTGTTCAGTACATGTTGAAATAAACAGTTTTCATGTCATAATAATAAACAGGTCAACATTGGATTTGTGTCAACATTTTTTATGCAGGTACATGGATTTTTTTATGAGATGAAATAATTTATTTTATGCAATGACCTTTAAGATCTTGTTTAAAAAATAGTCAGTTTTTGCATATAAAAAAAAACAAGTCCACTGTCCACTTTTTCTTTTCTTGATCATCGAATTAATTTTAAAAAAAGACAAAATAAATTTAATTTTTAATTGAAAATAGGTTTTCAAAATCAGAATATGGAGAGACTGAAAATTTTAATTGGATTTGTATTTATTATCTTAACAACCTTAAGTTGCCAAAGGGACAACAATAAGTGTGAAAACTTCCCTACAATGTGTGTGGTCTGTTTTCTTACCTGGCCATTGTGTTGAAATATTTTGGAAGTACTTCTTACCTAAGTGCAACTTGACAAAAAAAAAGAGAAGGTACCCTTTATGATGTTTGTACTTTTAATAGAGGGGGAGGGGAGTCTTCTAGCCTTTGAACATTTTTGACTTTTTGTCTGGTTCAATTTGGTTGGGAACATGGAAGAACATAATGAAAAAATAAAAAAAAATTAAAGGAAGTTTAATATTACCAAATCAATCTTAAATTAATAATCAATTAGTTATATTGAAAACCTGAAGCTAATCTAATTTCAGAGTTGATTTTTTATTGCTTTATGTTTTTAAGTTTATTTTTAATGGTATCTGCAGTTAATGTGGTAAATGAAGAATCTACCTTCAGAATGGAATTAATTCTTATTCTAGTAACATAGCAAAGAAAAAAAATAATTCAATACTCTTTAAAAATTTTGTCACAGATATATGGGCGTCATTGCCAGGGGGGATGCGTCCCCCCAATATTTTTGAAGGAGGCAACTACTAACACTCTAACTATGAAATAAATTGGCAACTTTTTAAATATGTTTAAAATACATCATTGGAAGAATTAAATGTCCCAAAAGTTGTTTTTAGGCATTTTTATTCCAACTCATAGCCTCTCAAATTTTTACCTATCTATAAGAACATTGGTATGACCCCCCCCCCCCCATAATTTGGTATTGGTGATGCCCGTGCACTGATATACTAACTTTTTAAATATCACCAAGCTTTATTTGTACATTTGTATTTTGAAAGGTTGTAATATATCTGTTTTATATTTTCGAATCAAGTTACATTGAAATAGTAATATTTTTTCATATTTTTAATAAATTCTTCTCAACAGTGATAAACAAATAGCAAAACCAAGCTCAGTGGTTTCTAAAGCATTATTTCATTTAAAACAAAACTGCAGAATATTGATTTATTTTTATTTATTTGTTTTGTTTAAAGGCGTAAAAACTCTGCCTTCAGCAAGCCAAAAAATTATTTGTATTCTTCACACTTTTCTTCTCTATCTTCTTCTGTTCTTCTTCTGGAACTTCTAACAGGAATCGCATTTTCTTCAATGATTCTTCTCCAGCTCAATACAGAATATTGATTATCAGCTTTTTTATTAGAAAATAATTTAAAACTTGAAGTTTCATTTATTTAATAAAACTGCTTTTAACTAATTGAAAACTATCAATTTTACTATTGATAAACGCAAGGGTTATAAATTAATTTTAGTTTATAATAATGATTGAAGTCAATTGTATTATAATTTTATATTTAAACTTATGAAACATGAAAAAATGTTCTATGGAAATTATATTTTGCAATGCTGTTGTTTAAAATTATCTTAGTTTACTAATGTTGTAACTGTTGGGGCAAGGGGCGTTTCTTGTTTGAATTGCAATCCTTCCCCGGTGAGAATTTTGTCTCCCCCCTCCAAACGGGCAAAGACAAATAAATGGACTGTATATAAAAAAAAAAAAAATATGGGCAAGGTGGGTTTGCTGTAAGGAAAAAAAAAACAAAAAAAAACAATGGTGATGATATAAATTAATAAAAATAAAAACATTTCATGCAAAGTGAGATTAAATTAAAATCAATATAGTTTGTAGGTGTTGGTTTAAAATAAATAAAAGGCCCTTCCATGTTTTACAAAAAATATATTAATAAAGAAAAAAAGGATTAAAAAAAATAAATTGATAACAGTTAACCCCCAAAATTAACATACAAATGTTCAATGAAAAATAAGAAAACAGCTTAAAACAAAAAAAGAATAAATTAGAAGAACAAAAAAAATTAATTAACTTCTTTACAATATAATGGAAAAAAAAAAAAATGAATCTAACGCTTTGTACACAAATTAGATAAAATAATTGTCCATTAAATTAAATCTTCTTAGAGAGAAAAAAAAGAAAAGATGTTCTTCGACGTGTATTCTCGTTAGAAAAAAAAAATGGTGAATAAGGAGGATCCTACCTTATTTTGAAGTTCTTATTATATTCACTGTTGTGTTAAAATACTCATCGTCCTCGTAGATATAATCGATCTTGATATGCAGGATCATAATATATTGAAATTGATTCGGAGATTGAAGATGAGACGAGGTGAAACGATAATGGTGGGTGAGGGCACGATTGGTGACGATATAAGTGTGCCCCGAACGACTTCCATACTACGACTGGTCCCGGCGTTATCGCCGTTGTTGTGGTCCTTAATACCACTAGACACTATATATATATGATATTCTTTCTTCATAATATTTCTAAATAAACATACTATTTACAAAGCAAATGTAATTATTATTTATTAACCAATAAACTAATTACTAATAAAGAAAGAAAAAATCATTAAAACAAATGAAAGGGCCTGGGAAAATGAAATAAAATTAAATTACTTATTAGAAAATTAAAAATTGACTAGGGCTTCAACATACCGCCCACCAAAAATTGTAAAATTTTTAAGAATCCTTTTCATCAGGAAATAAAGGGGATAGACGGGAAACAGGTCTGAGGAGGTCCGTCTTTGCTGTTTTCAACCTAACAACCCTGACTACTCCGTCCTTCCCAGGATATGCCTCTATTACTCTAGCAGTGGGCCATTGTAGAGGGGGCACGTTGGGATCCCTCAGTAAGACTAATGTACCTGGTTCAATTGGAGTACTCGGCTTTGTCCATTTCACCCTTTGCTGAAGGCAGTTCAAATAATCCTGCCGCCAACGGTTCCAGAAATCAGCAAGGCAACATTGCAGGTGCTTCCATCTAGACAAACGGTTCCGAGGAACATCAATAATCTCGGGTTCCGGTGGGGCGACGAGGGGTGCTCCGATCAGGAAGTGTCCCGGGGTAAGAATTTGATAGTCTTCGGGATCAGACGACATTGGATGGAGAGGTCGAGAGTTTAGGACCGCTTCGATTCGGCTTACGACCGTGGCTAACTCTTCAAATGTTATTGGCTGGGTACCGAGAACACGAGTAAGGTGATATTTGCAGGATTTGATCCCAGCTTCCCATAATCCACCGAAGTGCGGTGCAAAGGGGGGTATGAAATGCCATTCCACTTCCTTAAACGTAAGGTAATTCCTAGTTGAATTTATAACCTTCAGGGAGTTCCACCACTTATAGAGTTTTTTCAGCCGACTTGACGCTCCGACAAAGTTAGTCCCGTTATCGGAAAAAATCTTACTCGGCATACCTCGACGAGCCACGAAACGGTCTAAACACGCCATAAAGGCGTCTGTACTTAATTGCGAGACTACTTCAATATGTACCGCTTTAGTGCTGAAACATACAAAAAGGCATACATATGCCTTACCTAAAGCAGCCTTCCTCCGTTGGGATTCCTTAATGAGGAAAGGACCAGCGAAATCAATTCCGACATTAAGGAACGCTCTCCCTTGTTCAAACCGAGACGAGGGCAAGTCGCCCATGACAGGATTCACACTTTTCACTCTCAAACGGTGGCAAATTGAGCAACGATGCACACGTGATCTGACGATCCCTCTTCCAGCGATGATCCAATATCTATTACGGAGCAAGGAATGCAACAGCTGAGGGCCTGCATGGAGATAGGCGCGGTGGTAATGGTCAATTAGTAAATTCACAAAGTGTGATTTATTCGGCAACAAGATGGGATGCCTTTGGTCGTAGGGTATGGGAGCATGACGTAACCTACCGCCCACCCTAACTAAACCAGCGGGATCAACGAAAGGATTTAATGATCTTAATGACTTCATTCGTTCCCCATGGATATTCGTGAAGCCTTCCGAAGCCTGAATTCCTCTAATAATGGCCTCGGTCCCTTGTCGTATTTCCAACAATGATAGCGGACCCGATCTTATCAAAGGTCTATTAGAAGCGTTGTGTTTAAACCGAATCAGATAGGCAAATATTCGGATCATACGAATATATGATGAGAACCTTTCTATAATTTTGTTCAATTCATTTACTACGGTTTTGGTTGCGAGCAAAGTAATTGTCTTGGTCTCGGGCAATTCTGACGGATCCGTAATAATCGAGTTGGTATATATCGGCCACTCTTCCCTCGAACAACTAAGCCACGACGGCCCGTTCCACCAAGCTGTGTTTCGAGGTAATTCCGACGGACATATGCCACGCGAGGCTACATCGGCGGCATTATTTTCAGAAGTCACATGATACCACGAAGATACATCAGTAAGCTCTAAAATCTTTGCAACTCGATTTGCTACGAAGGACTTTAAACGAGAATGAGGTAGATGAAGCCATGATAAAACGGTCTTGGAATCTGAACATAAAACTGTGGAAGACACACTCCATTGTGCCAACGTCTCTTTGAGCGAAATTAATGCCTCTACCAATAGTACAGCGGCACAGAGCTCAAGCCGAGGGATCGTTAGATGCTTAAGGGGCGCTAGACGGGTTTTAGCATATATTAGGTGAGAAGAGAAACGTCCGTCTTGCAATTCCAAATAAGCGTACACGACTGCAGCGAACCCCAACTCGGACGCATCAGCGAAGCCAACGATAGTAATATTCGATGGATAGTCTATAAAGAGGCACCGAGGAATACGGATTTCACCCAAAAGCGCTAGATTTTCATAAAACTTTTCCCAGTTTCGCCTGACAGGTGCTGGCACAGGGGTATCCCAATCGAGACGCATTTCCCACAATTTTTGCAAAATAGTTTTTGCCCTAAAAATTGCTGGGGCTAAATATCCCAATGGATCATAAATTCTGGCGATAGTGGACATAATACCCCTCTTCGTTGGTACGCACGATCTAGGCGTCACTTTATAAGATAGAAAATCGCCCTTTGGTTCCCATTGGATCCCAAGCACTTTAACAACGGAGTCCTCCATATTGGAAAACGATACAGGGGTTTCTAATATTTCTTCCGGCACGCTGTCGAGTAGCTGCGGGCAATTGCTACTCCACTTCTTCAATTCAAACCCTCCTTTTGCCAACAATTGTATTAGATCCCGTTGCAGAGCAATCGCGTCTGAGATCTCGTCCATACCCGTTAACAAATCGTCTATATACATATGTTCACGCAATGCGTGCGATGCCTCGGGGTAATTTTTGCCATCCTCTAACACGAGTTGTTTGATTACGCGCATTGCTAGAAAAGGGGAACATGATAGACCGAATGATAACCTATCAAATCTATACTCCGTTAAGGCATCAGTATTTTGGAATCGGTAGAAAAAGTGCTGATATGCACAGTCCTCAGAAGCCAATCTTATTTGAAGGTACATTTGGCATATGTCCGCTGACATGGCAAGGCGGGGTTTACGAAATGCTAACAAGACATCCTTTATGTCGCGCTGTAATTTGGGGCCCGTCAGGAGATGGTCATTTAAAGACCCGTTACTCGTTGCTGCTGACGCGTCAAACACTATTCGAAGTTTGGTTGAAGAGCTGTCCTTAAAAACAGCATGGTGAGGGAGGTAGCATTTTCCGGGTGGAGTAGTGCGTGATATGTAGCCTTTTTCCAAATATTCCTGAATAATCTTAGAATATTCCAATTGTAACGGACGGTCCTTTTCAAATTTCCTTTCCAAAATTTTAAAACGATGGAGTGCGCCGAACCTAGAATCATTTAGTACCGGAGGACATCCGTCAAAAGGAATCCTCACTGTGAAACGACCGGCTTCATCGCGTGAATGAGTATTCACAAAATGTTCCTCACATTTAGCATCCAGAGGATCTGATACTTTTACGTTCATAATGTTCTCAGTCTCCCAAAATTTATTTAATATTCGGGGAAGATCATCGCAGTGGGAGCAAGAAACGGCTGCGCTATGAAGAACGGTACTGGGACAAGATTTACCGAAAGATTTTTCATCAATTGGGCCAACTAGAATCCAACCAAAGATTGTTTCCAAAGCACTGGGGGCCCCATATTCCGGTTTTATATTTCCCGAACAAAGTATTTGGGCAAATATATCTGCCCCAAGAAGAAAATCTACGGGTCGGGGTTCATGAAAGTTAGGATCAGCTAGGTCCAAACCTCGAAAATGTTCAAGGATATTTCTCGAAACAGGACTTGTGGGCATATCTATACATATCCGCTCAATTACAATAGCCACGGTTTCTAATTCGGGAGAGGAAGCCTTTCTTGGAACTAGAACACAGGGGGCTTCATATTTGACCCGAGGAATTGTTTGATTCCCAAACCCGACTAATTGATGTCTGCTACGCGCTAATGTCAAATTTAGCCTTCGAGCACATTCTTCTGTTATAAAAGAACGCTGCGACCCACTGTCGATGAGCATTCGCAAATCATGCCAATGACCTCGATAATCCCGGATCCTAGCTAAAGCTGTGCCAAGCAAGACATTTGTCCTACCCGCGGACATTGAAAGTATAGCGTTTCTAGCTAAGGCAGAATCAGACGGATCAGACGGCATTGCCGATGAATTGGGAGAGCAACGCGAAGTCTCTGCGTTTTTATTAAGGTTATTTACCCCTTCATGCTTTCGATCAGGACGAGATTGAGTAAGCTTTGGGTCTGGTAACTCGGACTTATGAATCTCACGAGGGAAAAAGTGGAGTAGGGAGTGATGTCGTTTACTGCAATACCGGCAAGATACCTGAGATGGGCACTGATTCGCTAGATGACCGGAAGCGAAACAATTAATGCAACGTTTCAAGCTCCTAATTCGGTTGCTGCGTTGTTGTGGAGTCAGTTTTTTAAAGTTGGAGCAATCATATATCCGGTGGTCACTTTTACATATCGGACATTTAACCGATTGCTTGGGGGAATTAGAAGTCATTAATACCTGTCTAGAGCGAGTACTATACCCGGTATTTGATGCAGAATTTGAGAGAAGGGCCTCTGATTGCAATTTGACCGCCTGTCTTTGTATATAATCAGCGAACTCCTCCCAATTCGGAAGCTCAGTTTTATAGCCGTGTTCCGTTTCGAAACCTTCCCTCGTCTTGGTGTCCAGCATCCTTAGTGCCAAAGTTGTTAATATAAACCCCGAAAGATCGGTGATACCCAATTTAAGAAGCGCAGAGGCGCTTTCTATCACTACTGCTGAGAAGTGCTCAAGATTAGGAAGGTTACCCTTAAGTATCGGCTTGAAATTTAGAACCCTCGTCAGGAAAAAAGTAGCTTGTATTCGCTTACTATCATATTTTTTTATTAATGATTCCCATGCTTGGTTATATCCTGACTCCGATATTGAAATCGCCGAAATATTTTGTAAGGCTGGCCCCTTTAAGGCTGATTTTAAGTGGTGAAATTTTTGAATATTATCTAAATCATGTCTTTCATGAACTAAGGACTTAAAGGTTTCCTTGAATACCTGCCAGCTACCTATGTCTCCAGAAAATGGTGGTATATTAATAGCGGGCAAACGGTAATGGGGATAAACATCCGCGACTCTATTTACCACAGACCGTTCAATGTATGATTTATCTGTATCGCTGAAAGGGGTAATTTTGAGCGATAACGCTTTATAATATGAAGACCGAACTTCGTTCTTTAATTCTTTTAGCCTTTCCCTCGAGACGTTTAATTTTTTCGCGAGAGAGTTAGCCTCAAAGAAAATCGATTCAAAACGCTCATATGTAGCGTCGATGCGCGAAAGGCGCGCCGAAAATAAAGATTCGCAAGAGGGGTCAGTAGGGAGTTTCGAACCTATAGAAGTGGTCTCCATAATATCCCCGGCTAAATCATCTAATTGCTCCTTTAGATCGTCTAGCTTAGCTTCAAGATCATCATTAGTAGATTTAGGTCCCATGATTTGAGGCAATTTTTAATTGTATTTAACGAGAAAGAAAAAAATAAATAAAATTAGAGAATAGAAAATAATAATGTAACTTCAGACACAGGTGGGTGTAATATAAAAAAAATAATTTACAATCATAAAAGTATTTTGGAGCACCGAAATAATTTAATAGTACCAATATAAGGCCGAAATCTAAACAAAAAAAAACGATTTTTTTTTCCCTATTATAAGGCCCAAAAAATAAATAAAATAATTTAATAGCGCTGATATCCGGCCCGGATTGGACCAGAATAATGTTGGGGCAAGGGGCGTTTCTTGTTTGAATTGCAATCCTTCCCCGGTGAGAATTTTGTCTCCCCCCTCCAAACGGGCAAAGACAAATAAATGGACTGTATATAAAAAAAAAAAAAATATGGGCAAGGTGGGTTTGCTGTAAGGAAAAAAAAAACAAAAAAAAACAATGGTGATGATATAAATTAATAAAAATAAAAACATTTCATGCAAAGTGAGATTAAATTAAAATCAATATAGTTTGTAGGTGTTGGTTTAAAATAAATAAAAGGCCCTTCCATGTTTTACAAAAAATATATTAATAAAGAAAAAAAGGATTAAAAAAAATAAATTGATAACAGTTAACCCCCAAAATTAACATACAAATGTTCAATGAAAAATAAGAAAACAGCTTAAAACAAAAAAAGAATAAATTAGAAGAACAAAAAAAATTAATTAACTTCTTTACAATATAATGGAAAAAAAAAAAAATGAATCTAACGCTTTGTACACAAATTAGATAAAATAATTGTCCATTAAATTAAATCTTCTTAGAGAGAAAAAAAAGAAAAGATGTTCTTCGACGTGTATTCTCGTTAGAAAAAAAAAATGGTGAATAAGGAGGATCCTACCTTATTTTGAAGTTCTTATTATATTCACTGTTGTGTTAAAATACTCATCGTCCTCGTAGATATAATCGATCTTGATATGCAGGATCATAATATATTGAAATTGATTCGGAGATTGAAGATGAGACGAGGTGAAACGATAATGGTGGGTGAGGGCACGATTGGTGACGATATAAGTGTGCCCCGAACGACTTCCATACTACGACTGGTCCCGGCGTTATCGCCGTTGTTGTGGTCCTTAATACCACTAGACACTATATATATATGATATTCTTTCTTCATAATATTTCTAAATAAACATACTATTTACAAAGCAAATGTAATTATTATTTATTAACCAATAAACTAATTACTAATAAAGAAAGAAAAAATCATTAAAACAAATGAAAGGGCCTGGGAAAATGAAATAAAATTAAATTACTTATTAGAAAATTAAAAATTGACTAGGGCTTCAACAGTAACCTTGAATGTGCAATGCGGATATTTTTTAAACTATTTCTTCATTACTCCAGCCTTTGAGGTATCATTAACTGCATTGATGCATTTTTGCTGTCAAGTCATTGCAATTATTGCTTCCAACATATAAGTACAGCAATGCCGGACTTATAATTTAGTACAGTCATCGTGCAATACTGAGTATATTGAATTACATTGTAGCAGCCATTAAATAGTGGAATAAAAAAGGCTTCAGGAAAACATCAAATGTTCTCTAATAATATCCTTCACCATGACATTCATGTAATTAATATGAATATAAATAGCTTTGCAATTATTGAGTACCTCATTCAAACTCTCTGTTCATAATAAGTGTAATTTCTGATCATTTTACCCTGCCTTGTTAGTAATGTTGAAGACAAAATAAGCCTTAAGAATTTTAATCTTGTAATATTCGCTTCAATATTACTGAGACAAACATATCATTATCCGTTTTATCTCATTTCAATCAGATTAGAATTAATTATCAGTTTACTTTGTCTCAAAAACACCAATTTATTGCATTTCATTCAGAAAATAGAAAACTATTCATGTATAACATTCATTCCTCCTATTAAGTTTTCTTCGGTCACCTGTGGTTTAATGGTTAGCATGGCAACCTGCAATACTAAAGGTCACGGGTTCGCACCTCGCGGTGGCCCTAGGATTTTTTAATTGGAGTAAAAAATCCTTGGCTATGCCAGATAGGACGTAAAATGGATGTCCCGAGCCTGTACGATGTCAGGTACTCGTTAAAGATCCCTATCCTAATTATACCTGAATAGGCAAAATTTAGGACTCTCACGGTAGCATCGTCCAATTAGCCTTAGTAGCATAAAAGGACGTTAAACGAACAAAACAAATAAGTTTTCTTTATTCTTCTCTTGTCAATGATTCGGTGTCTTTCCACAGCATCCTCAGGATATTTTTATTATATTCAATATTTAATTTAAATTCAATGGAAGAATTTTTTTTTCCTTTTCTTTTGGCTTCACAGACCTTCTAGATTATAGCCACCTGGACCAACCTTCTCCATCTCGTTCTGTATCGGGCTTGTTTCCTGTTTGTTACATCTTAGTTGATTATATCTATCCATCTGGTTTTCGGCCTACCAAGAAGCCTCTTGCATAAATCAATGCGTTAATGTCATGTAGAGGCTTCCTAATTGATCGCTTTTAGCCAAATGTCCAGCCTTCATAACATGATGTATGGACAGAGCAGTTTCTGCCAGCAGTTATTCGTTGATCCTTACATTTTTCTAGAGCCCTAGTCAATATCCAGGTCCACAAGTTGCTAACTTTGAAGGCCGATAAGTCCTCTATTCATGAGGGAGCTTATGTTTTTTTTTGTTTCCTCTAGTGATTCCGAATTGCCATATTGAACATTAGAATCGACAGCTAGATTAATTGCGTATATAAAAACAATGAACTCGAAGTCTCCGTCTCTTAGGTTCAATCTATTTCCCTCACAATTTTTTATAAAGCTTTGCGAAGCTTCACACATTATTTTTCGGGATGGCAAAAATAGACTAGCTTTGCTTTCCAAACTGAAGGTAACAGGACTTCCAATAAATTTCCAGTGACGAGTTTCCGAAGTTCATGTTACTCTAAATATTCTAATCATGCCATTTGTCATTCTATTTCCCTCACATCTTGATATTTTTAAAAAGGTAAGTGGCATTCAATTTATTTGTATTTTATTACATATCTTCCCAGGAGTACATATCTAAATCAAATTTAAATATATTTGTTTCATCTAAAGTTTATTTTTATTAAGACTGAAAAAGTTCACTATTACCAGTAAAATTTGAAAGACCTAAAATAGGGGGGTAGGTGCGGGACCTACATGTTCAAAAGTTGGTGTAACCAGGCCTCTCCAGCCCCCACCTTTTTTTAAGACTTCAAATATCTTATCTAAGTGGCTAACTAATCGGTCGGGAATGAAATAGGAATCAGTATAAAAATTGTTAATACCGCATGGATTATCTTAGCTCCGAGCCTACCTCATCAAATGGGAACTAAGTCGAAAGGCTAAAAATGTACTTAAAAGTGAGCTGAATCAAATATCGTAAGGAAAGAAGCTCACTATTAGCAATAAAAATTGCAAGGGTTGTGTAATTTAAATTTTAAACTTTAAAATTTTTTAAATGGTTTTTTCAAAATGTTAATTATGTTAACTAATATATATATATATATATATATATATTTTTTTTTTTTTGAATAATTGATCTACTCATTACTTCTTTCATGGCTGATAACATAAACATTTTACTAGTTGAATGTTGAATGTTTTCAATTTCCTTCACTTTCACAAATTAAATTATAACCCTAAATGTGCATACAGGCTGAATTCTACGTAGGGATTTTTTTTTTTTTTTTTTGCCTTTATTATTAGACTATAATAACCTGATTTATTAAAAAAAAAACCATTATTGCGATTGACTTGACCCATATGCTAGAAAATAAGATGCTATACATCGAACCCTGTACTAGATCCTTAAACCTTTTCCTCTCTTTTTCTTGAAATTCCAGGGGGTCGATTCCCATTTTCCCCTCTGAAAACAATCCCTCCCCCCAACTCTGATTTTAGATCTTGTCTTGAACCTTTCGAAACCTACATCTACATTAAGTTTATCAACTTCATGTGGGAGGTCTTCAGTATGGTCCATGTCTTCTTCACTTGGTTGGCTGAGAAGATTATGGAGATACTTTTTCTTGATGCTTAGTATATTTTATTCTGATCGCATAGGAAAGCCATATTTTTCTTGCATTTATTTAATGGTGGAACTAGTTTTAAAAATAGTTTAATAGCTACCGACTGGACAGTTTTTCCTACTTCGTGGGATCCAATTTTTGTACGGTCTAGGAATACTACAGTAGAAATAATCCTGCTTATACATTTCATCCTATTCTGTGAAACAATTAGGTAGCACTCCCATTCACTTTTCAATTTTTGAAGGTGACATTCAAGGAATTTGATTTGATGCTTGAGGAGGGGACTTGTTATTTTTCATTTTTTTTCTTTCATTCTTCAATTCATATCAGTTATTGTCGGTTATTTTTGCGAGCGTAGAATGTTTTTTATTTTGTTAATTTCGTCATTTCCCGCCTTCAAAGAGAGGATAGGTCGGTAAAGCAAGAGAAAATGTTTTGTTCAATATTTTGTATTAACTTTTACTCCGCCTTGAATTGGATTTTATTAGAGTCCTTCCTCAAAAACAAAGCTAAATCACGGACTTAAAAAAAAGAAGATAACTAAGTATATATAAATATAAATATAAATTAAAAAAAAGTTATGTATAAATACCATTCTTTGTATATTCGCGGGCGGTGCTGGTGGTGTACAAGCGACGGTGGTGCTTCTTTACTGGAACTAGAGAAACGGGGATAGAAGCCGGGCAAGTACCTTGGATCATAGGGTTTTTTAATTCATTTTTCCATAATTAAAACCCGATTGAGCAAAATATTATTTGAAAAATGTCTAATAGGTATTGCTCGGTCCCTCAGTATTCAATTCGAAAATCAAAAAATCTGGTGCGTGCGCGCAACACACAACTTTCACTTACCAACTTACTTAGATTAGAAATTGACGTGTTTTGCTAATAATCATTTCCCAAAGTCACACATTTTTCTACATTCATATCTTATTTTTGTTAATCGTTAAAGCCGTTTTTGAGTAAATAAAAAAACCTGTGAAAATGATACAAAATTTATTAAGTAAAGTCCCCCCTCCCGTAGATCAATTTTGATGAAATTTTTACAGTCATATCTCGGGCATATAAATACATCAAATACCAAGTTTGATCAAAATCGTTAACACCGTTTTTGAGTAAATAAAAAAAACATGTGAAAATGGTACAAAATTTATTAAGTAAAGTTCCCCCTCCCGTAGATCAATTTTGATGAAATTTTTACAGTCACATCTCGGGCATATAAATACATCAAATACCAAGTTTGATCAAAATCGTTAAAACCGTTTTTGAGTAAATAAAAAAAACACGTGAAAATGATACAAAATTTATTAAGTAAAGTCCCCCCTCCGGTTAATCAATTTTGATGAAATTTTTACAGTCATATTTCGGGCATATAAATCGATCAAATACTCAGTTTAATCAAAATCGTTAGAGCCGTTTTTGAGAAAATCGAAAAAAACGTAAAAAGTTATTAAATAAAGTACCCCCTCCCTTTGAGCAATTTTGATGAAATTTTCGCTGTCACATCGCGGGCATATACCTACACTAAATACCCAATTTCAGGTTCCCACGGTTTATAGTTTTTGAGCTAGTCTGTTCACACACAGACACACACACACACACACACACACACACACACACACACACACACACACACACACACACACACACACACACACACACACACACACACACACACACACACACACACACAGACACACACACACAGACCATTTCGCGGGACTTGGTTATTTCGACTCAGGGGGTCCCAAAACGTGTATTTCCGTTGAAAACCGGAAGTCGAAAATTTTCACGATCGCAATACTTCCACTTACTATATATTTCATATATAGGTAAGTGAAAGTAAAAAACGTGTCATTCCATTTATTTACAAAAAATAAAAAGCTTTTTAAAGAGTGGATCGTGAAATTAAGAATAGATAAGCCTGTTTCGAAACATATGACCATATGTAGTCTTCATTTTAAAGAAAGTGACTGTATTTATCCAGGTAAATATTAGTATTTGAAATTTTATTCCAAAATGCTAATAACATTGGGACCATAGTGTCATAGATGTGTTTATCTTTTTTAGTTTTCCCCATTTTTGTCTTACATCTGTTGTGCTTAATTGTTCCAAGTTTTCAATGCGTTGCCTGAAAGTTTTTAAAAATAAATAAATAATATGACAAAGAAACTAAGCTGTCATGAAAATGACAGCTGTCATAACAATGATTGTATGAATAGGTAATTAATGTTATTACTAACCAAAAAACGTAAAGTTACTATGATGTGTGTGCATTTACCAGAATTACCAGCTTTACACGTACAATTACAAGAAAATTGCTTATTATAATTAATAAATTTGATTCCCACTTTTATTTGATGGGGCAGTCCTTTAAGATCGCTTGTTTGAAGGCACTATGCTTGTTCTAGATTTTATTCCTTTATTATTTTATTACTTCCAGATATTATTCCACATGTAATTATGTGGTTTTCATCAAGGATAGCCTGTCCTTCAATTAATGGTCTTTTAAAATTACCAATTATCTCTATCACATCAACTATGTCTATCCCCGTTCCTTCCGACATTTTGCAAAACTACTAGCGCACCTTTAGTCGATTGCGCCCGCGAATAGCTACCGACTGAACTGTTTTTCCAACTTCCTGGGATCCTGCTTTTGTACGGTCTAGGAATACTATGGAAGAAATAATTCTGCTTATACATTTCATCGTAGGGGAAGGTGGGGTAAGATCACGAATTCAGTAGTTCCATTGCAGTAAATCCAAAAAAACAGCACGCTCTAGGAGGGAAATGGTTGCCATAGGAGAGGGGAGGTTTCAACTTCCGAGCCAAAAGTCCACGAGCTCTCATCAGGTAGCCGCGACCCTTTTCTTGTTTACATTGTGATGAACAGAAATTTCCACCCGCTGAAGAGCAAGTCATCACAACAAGTTAATTCTTTTAAGTTATTCTCCTATATATTATGAAAGTACACTAAAGGACCTACAAATTCATGTAGGATCCTTCTTTCTATCCAGTCTCTACCGCCCACAACTCTTGTTGAGGCGACAGAGCCCACTCCGTCTACTTCTTCAGCGCTTCCTCCACTTCCAGTAATTAATTAAAAAGACTGCTAGAAAACCAAAGAAGAAACTGCCATCCCTCCTATTAACGGGAACTCCTGTAAAACAAGCGTTAGAACAGAAGAGGAAGGTACAAGAAGATAAAGAGCAGAAAAGACAGAAAAAGTTGCAAGAGAAAGGAAAGAAAAAGAAAGGAACCAATATCAACCAGACATCTATTTTTCTGCTTTTCATCTTATGATGACAAGTCTCTCTCCATGTAGACACTGATGACGATATGGATTTCGATGTTTTCGATGAGGATAATTTCTGTACCACTTGTGGGGAAGAGGGAATAGATGGAGTATGGTACAACTGTTTTAAGTGCCTCAAATGGGCTCACGCCGAATGCTCAGATTAGGATCAAAAGCAAGCCGCCCAAAAACTTACAATTGTGACTTTTATGCTAATAAATAATGTTTAAAATAAAGTTTGATGTTTCAATGTTTCATTTTTAAATAAAGATAGTTTTCAATATGTCCATAAAAATTTTTTGTTCGTCATAATAACTTTAATAACTTTTTAAAAAAAAAAATTAAACAAGGTTTACATCAGTAACATATTGACGAACTTTTCATTACATTTTCAGTTCTCTTATTCATTCAGAGTGATCAGATAAAAACATGAAAGCTTAGCCTTGTCACCTTACCCCACCTTCCCCTATTCTGTGAATCAAGCATGGCCTATCCGGAATAGGCCATGACCAGAATTAAAATAGGGAAATTTTACCAGATTTTTTATTTCTCATATTTTCTATGGCGGGTGAAACTCCTCCATGAGAACACGCATGAATTGAGACTGCATATATATCTCAGATTGGTGTTGGCGTTTTTACTTTCACTTACCTATATATGAAATATATAGTAAGTGGAAGTATTGTGATCGTGAAAAATTTCGACTTCCGGTTTTCAACGGAAATACACGTTTTGGGGTCCCCTGAGTCCAATTAACCAAGTCCCGCGAAATGGTGTGTGTGTGTGTGTGTGTGTGTGTGTGTGTGTGTGCGTGCGTGCGTGCGTGCGTGCGTGGGTGCGTTTCGTGCGTGCGTGCGTGTTTGTGTTTGTGTGTGTGTGAACAGACTAGCTCAAAAACAATAAATCGTGCGAACCTGAAATTGGGTATTTAGTGTATGTATATGCCCGCGATGTGACAGCGAAAATTTCATCAAAATTCCTCAAAGGGAGGGGGTACTTTATTTTATAACTTTTTAAGTTTTTTTGGATTTTCTCAAAAACGGCTCTAACGACTTTGATTAAACTGACTATTTGATCTATTTATATGCCCGAGAATTCGACTGTAAAAATTTTATCAAAATTAATCAACCGGAGGGGGGACTTTACTTAATAAATTTTGTATCATTTTCACGTGTTGTTTATTTATTTACTCAAAAACGGTTTTAATCATTTTGATCAAACTGGGTATTTGATGTATGTATATGCCAAAGATGTGTTAGCCAACATTTCATCAAAATTGATCAACCGGAGGGGGTACTTTACTTAATAAATTTTGTATCATTTTCACGTGTTTTTTTTATTTACTCAAAAACGGTTATAACGATTTTGATCAAACTGGGTATTTGATGTATTTTTATGCCAAAGATGTGATAGCCAAGATTTCATCAAAATTGATCAAACGGAGGGAACACTTTATTTCATAAATTTTTTCCAATTTTTACCTTTTTTTCGATGATCTCAAAAACGGCTTTAACGATTTTTTTCAAATTCGTCATGTTTAATGAAAATTAGGTGTTATTTAATATCAGGTAAGCTTTATCATTATTAAAATATTCTGAGTGGGCTTTTTTTGGGGGGTAGGGGCCTATTTGTTTGTTTTTTGTTTCCTACAAAGTCCCTTTGTTTTTGTTTATATGGAGAAATTAACTGTCTCTCGTTACGCCTAAAAAAAAGAAATGGCTCAATATGAGATATGATAAAAATAAAGAAAACATAAAGAGGAGAAAAAAAGAAAAATATTCAGTCAACTCTTAAAACTCGTTGTACCCACGCATGCGGAGTACGCCTTTAGAGACATACCATTGTTCATAATTAAAGCCGTTCTGTTCATTTGAGAAGTGGCAATTAACAAAACGCAATAATTTCTAATCTAAGTAAGTTGGTAAGTGAAAGTTGTGTGTTGCGCGCACGCACCAGATTTTTTTATTTACTCAAAAACGGTTTAAACGATTTTGATCAAACTGGGTATTTGATGTATGTATATGCCAAAGATATGATAGCCAAAATTTCATCAAAATTGATCAACCGGAGGGGCACTTCATTTCATAACTTGTTTTCCAATTTATACCATTCTTTCGAAAAAACGGCTTTAATGATTTAGATCAAATTCGCCATGTTTCATGAAAATAAGGTGTTCTTTAATATCAGGTAAGCTTTATCGTTACTAACATATTCTGAGGGGGCTTAAATGGGGAAGGGGTCTTTTTTGTTTTCCTGTAAAGTACACTTGTTTTTGTTTATATGAAAAAATTAACTGTCTCTCATTACACCTAAAAATAAGAAATGGCTAAATATGAGATATGATAAAAATAAAGAAAACACATAGAAGAGAAAAAAAGAAAAATATTCAGTCAACTCATAAAAATCGTTGAGCCCATGCATGCGGAGTACGCCTTTAATGACAGACCATTGTTCATAATTAAAGCCGTTCTGTTCATTTGAGAAGTGGCAATTAACAAAACTCATTAATGTCTAATCTTAGTAAGTTGGTAAGAGAAAGTTGTGTATTGCGTGCACGCACCAGATTTTTTGAACCTTGAGGTTAGCCTCAGCGCAAATGATAATTTTATGTTTCTGCTTTATCGCTTATGCTTTGAATGTGTCAGTTTGAAAAAAGATGCTTATGAAATGAGAGGATTCTTACAAGGGTGCATATACTAGTGATACAAGATCGTTTATTTTTTATTTTTTTATATGGCGGAGGGAATAGGGAGCGAAGTGATTAGGAAACAGATACATATGTATAATAGGGAGTGACGTTGGGGAAGAGGCAGAGACTTGAGGGAGGGGAGGGGATAGTCACGAGGTAGTGCACGTGAGCTCACCGTCACGTTCTGGAGGGGGCGCCTCCACTCCAGTCTTCCTCAAGCTCCTTTCTCCAGGGTGTCGCTGCTCTCTGTGTACCGTTGTCCATCCCTCCAGTAGGGGAACAGACAGACCGACCTACACAGACACCCCATTATATACTATCTTCTTCACTCGATGTAACAGTATACAATGCTACTAAATCTGCCTTTATTATTTTTCCTTGCCTTAAATAAATTGTAGTCTGAATATTATTCACTAAATACTCTCTCTCTCTCTCTTTCTCACTCACTCTCTATCTATTCTTTATTTATTTTGTATTTAAATGCCTGATTGTTTGGAGATTGCTTCATTAGGGAATCCAGGTATAACTAACTGACGGATAAACCTTCATGTTGTCTACTGTCGATAGGTAAGACGTATAAAAGAACAAATGCTCCTTCATATTTAGTGATTTCACATTACAATTTGTTTGTAGGGTCGGTTGCTTTTTATTTTTGTTGTTGTTGCATATTCTTTGGCATGTTGCATCGCTAGTAAAATTGTGTGCTTTTATTTTATTTGAAATCCGAAGAATATCATGATATTATGTCCCTGGTCGTAGATCTCTCATCTAGAAATTTCTCGCTTTATCATTTTTACATAGAGATTTGTTTGGCAGTAATAATCTAGCAACCGTCAAACTTCTGCTTATACATAATAGTATCCAAGACTTTAAATAAACTCGGACAAATATTAGTCCTTCCATTATTAGATATTAGCATTAACTAACAATAGAAATATATTAGTCCATTTAACAAATAATTTACGCCTGTCCTAGAATTCTTTTGTCAAACTTATTCAAGATATAATCATAAATATTTTCTATACCATTAAAAAATAAACCTATCATCATTCCCTTCAGCAACGCCGTATCTCAGAAATCGGTTATTTTTGTAAAGGCTGTTTTCTGAAAGCGTAAGAAATGTATTTTCCTCCAAGATGTTCAAATTTTAACTCAATCAAAGTTACTTATAAATAAAATTTTTTTAACAAGAGCTTTCATAAATCAACGGGACAGTTTGAAATATCTAGATCATTCGTTTCAACAACGCCATTTCTTAAAAATCGGCAATTTTTCCTAAAAGTGTTGTAAGAATTGTATTTTCTTGGAAGATTTTCAAAATTTTAACTCAATTTAAGCTACTCAATGGTGGTTATATATAAGAAATTTTGAACATGAGCTTCCTAAATCAAAAGGAACAGTTTGAAATATTAAGTCCTTATGTTCATTCAACTTCAAAAAGAAAAAAACGTTATTATCTAAAACGATCTTCTGTATACTAAAACATTCAATCGGTTGCCTAATATTTATTCAAAATAATTTTATTCTTTTTTTTAAATTTAGCTTTACTCTGCAGAAATATCATGTTCTGTATATTGATTCTGATTATTTTCGGATCCGGTAATGCGGCCATATCTTCACTGGAATGTAATCACAGTATTGTATTAATTCATACAAATGTTTTGCAATAAAAAAAAAATAAAAATAAAAAAAATAGATTTATGTAATGCAATCAGATTTTTAAGTTTAACCCTTCCAAAGTTATATAACATCTACTAAAAAGATCCTTAAACAAACAAATAAATATGTCTTATGAAGAGTTTAGAAAATATTAATCATTATATTTTTACTTTGGAATAGAAAAGAGCAATGAATTCTAAACTTTATTTGAGCTTCACAGAAGAAATCAGCGAATCTTGTGCAGTAATTGATAAAAGGCCCAATGTGTTTCTATTTATTCCCAGCTTATTCAACATTAGTTATTTTTGTGGTTTGACTACAATTATTGATGATTATTGCCATATATTTTCTGTTAGAAGCTGTAAAAGTTGTATGATCTTCAGAAGGGTTGACAATTAATTATTCGTGAACCATTTTATAGTGTTACTAAAATTCTTTTAGCTGGGTTTAAAATTTTGGTCTCTTCTGTGTAAATATTGAATTCAGTTACTGTTTGATCCATTCATCTGAATATTAGTTGTTTAATTTACAAATTTGTGTTGTTTTTTTAAAGATTCATTATAATATTTTTCATTTCCACATTCCAATTTATAAAGTACCTACTTTTGATAGAAATAAAATTGATTGAATTCAGGAAAAAGCAAAAATTTTGATGGTGCTTATTGGCGTTGAACCTTATTTTTCATCAAGGTAATATTTTTTCTCCCTTATGTATCCGTTCATCTAAACTGATGTCAAATTTCCGAAAGCATTTCGTTTGATTTCAAAAACCTAATTTTATCTCATACGGATTGTACCATTCCAATATCATGTCTAAGAATTTCGGGGCTCAATCCAAATCCATCGATTTCTGAAGTGAAATATCGGAATTCCTGGAACGTATGATATATTTCAATGTTGAAAGATTCACATTTCGGTGTAAAATTCTTTAATGACGAGGTGGGAGTATGTAAGACTTGTATGTACGATCCTCAGCCGAGACGACATTTACTGACGTTATAGGGTCTTACTTCTCTCTTTAAAATTTTCAGTTTGCTTAGAGGAATCTCATCCAACATTGTCTGCTATGCGTTTTTAAAGTAATTGTTAATTATACTATCGCCACTTTAGAATGATAATTTATCTAATATTTATAAACATAGTTCCATTGTTTTATTTCGCATGAGCGAAATATTTCCAAAGGCATTACTATGAATGGGGAATATGAAAGAAAAAATCAAAATTTCCTATCATCATATTTTGCAGAATTTATGTTCCATACTCGATTTAAAGAAAAATATCCGTTTTCTCATATTCTAGTAGAATAAAAGATTTTTGTGGCAGTTTTCTTTTTTTTTTAAATATTTACAAAATTGTTCCTTAATTATAATATCACTCATTTTATTTATCTCCGACTTTTCAGCATTCAAGCCATTTTAAATGTAAGTATACATGTGAACATCTTTTCGATCAAATCGGCTTAATGCCCTTGTCAAACAAAATTTAAAAATTATAATAGTATAAGCACCCATTCTTCTGAAAGCTTGCAAGAAAAATGGTCCGAAATGTCGCTCATAAATAAAATAAGTGAGGTTATAATTAAGGATAAATTTGTGAATATTAAAAAATATCGATGAAATAAATCAAATTTGCCTTTTTCACCAAACAAATTTTTAATTTTTATTACTTTCTAAATTATTAATAATTTAAGTTTTAAGGTGTGACGATACTATTACATCCAAGTACAAATTACATTTCCTTTTTTGAGGGTCTTGCTTAGATCTGGCGAATCAAAATAACTTTTACATTTAGGGAAAACTTGAGTGCTTCTTTTGCAATAAAATATCGTTAAGAAACATGTTTCTCATATAAGTTTGTCATAATGTCTTTTTTGACTTCAAGTTAAGTTATTTAGAACAAAAAAAGTTTGCTTGAATTTTTTTTTTGAAAGAAATGAGTTTTTGCTTGAATCTGTGCTTTGGAAAGTGTTGCTTTTTTTTTTTTTTTTAATTTAAATATTTGATAAATTTCAAATAATATTCGATAAATCAATTTCACATAACGGTCAATTAAAAAAAAAAAATTCACTGGAATTCATTTGAATCAAATAAATGTTCAATAAACAAACTAATGCTTTTAAAACTATGGATATTTATATTAAATATTATTTCTGTTATTTTTATTTTTCAGAACTTAACTTTCGTTTTGTGGCTCATAAGTCACCTCTGTTCCTTCCTCGCGCACAAAATTCAAAGCCACATTTTCATCGGTATTTATTAAATAATTAAAGATATCCAAATGGTTAGCGACTATTCATAGATTAATTATTATTAACATTATCGAATCTTTAATTTTTTTTTAATTCATCATCCGATATAGTCTTGCTCTAACTCGCATTATTTTTAATCTGTAAAAAAAAAATATAATTTATAATATAATATAAGAGCAGATGTTAATTATACCTGTTAAATTAAGCAACATAGGCTTTTGTTTATTTGTACAATATCAGATAATTTATTAAAAGACTAATAAGAAACCAATACAAGTTATCCAATCATTATATCGATTTCGCTACATCTCAATTCCATTTTTTATCCGAAGTTTCGGGTACACGTATTTTCCTGCAATATATCTTTAATTAATGGAGAAGAGAGTTTCTGCGTTATTGATAAGCGTACGCGATTACTGGTGTTATAACTTATAAATCGTAAACTAACGTATAAGTGATTCTAATGAAGCTTTGGAAAGTAGTGATAAATTTATTCCCTAAACATCCAGGCGTACACGCAAGTCCGTGTGCTATAAATTTCAAAACGTTTTATGGATTTTTATTCGTGTGAAATCGCTTTGAGAAGAACTTTCTATTTGTTGCATTTGCGATTATTTATATTCAAGTTTTTCACTCTTATGGGTATTGTGTTTGCCTCTTAAGGGAAAGACTTCTCCGATATAATAATATTGCTTAGTGAAATTATTTGTTCTTATTTAACTATTATCCATTTATTATTAAGTAATTAAACCAAGGCACTTTTATGGCGACTATTAAATTGTTTACTTATTTTTAAACTGATTATTTCTTCGATATTTAAGAGATTAAGAAAAAAAAATCAAGAGTTAAGAAGAAAGTTCAATATTAACACGTATTCCTGCGAAATATTGCGTGAATTTATTCATTTTTAATAATTCAACGCAGACAAATCTAGGGGCTTGGAATATTGTGTCGTGGTTTTCTGGGTAGTAGCCGCCCGGAGATTTGTTTAATGTATCGTCTGCTTCAGAGGAGGAGATGTAGGTCTTCGTGCACCTGCTGACTCTGCGCAGCCAGAAACCCTGCACCCAATTGGGTCTTTATCGGCAATTGGAAAAAAATATGAATACGGCTTTTAGTGTAGGGCGTGCTTTACCGTGAATGTCTGCTTAGGCCCGGTGCACATGAGCTACAATGTCATCGGGACGCCAAAAGTGATATCATGGGGCAATGCTAGTGATGTAAAACTATCGATTGTTTTAAACTATAATGACTATCGATAGTTGTTTGAACTATCGATAGTGCTATCGGAAACTGTCTTTGTAAAGGGGGAAGTCCTAAGCCTCTGTCTCTAAGCACACCCATCTGCTATGTAATTCATTTCAATAAAAAAAAAAAATAATAATAAAAAAAAATGGTACAGTGCTATCGCATTTATTTTTTTAACAAAAAATTCTTAAAATAAACTATAAAAAAATATTTTCACATAAAAAAAACAAACTCAAATTAACTGATCAGATTCATCCTTATAACATGCTGATTTAATTTCAATGGCCGCCGTATGGGAATCTATATTAAATAATTAAAAATCATGAAAGAAATCCTATTAGTAGACAGACTTATGAATTCTCTTGGCTAAAAACACAAAACTTTAACTGATGGTTACTTCAAGAGGTTTGTTTTCACTTTTCTGTAAATCATGTTTTCTTGACTTTATGAGGTTTTTATTTTTGGTGATTGCTACCAAGCTTGTATATTGACAAAATTACCTCAGGGTATAATGGAACTCACACTCGATTTACAGAAACGTTTACCCAATTAAACTGCTAATGAAGAAGTGCATTCTGCATTATCCTATCGCTCCCAATTAAAATTCAACTATTCTACCCCCTCCCTTCGGTCACCACCGTAGTTGATTATCGATAGTCTTATGTCCGATACTATCGAAACTATCGATGGTGGTGACTATCGATAGTTTTACATCACTAGGCAATGCACTTTGGAGGCCGATGACTAGGGGATGCCCTCGGCTTACACCGATAGGCCTAGGGGCTGACGCAGGGTTCTACCCATATCGGGCGGTTTTTTTATCACCAGCGTCCCATTAGGACACAGTTGTCAATGGGGCAGTGCACATGAGACGCTGCGTCCACTCCTATCTGCCTCTTTCATACAGGGAAGTTTTAAAGTTTTGAATGATACAATTACTAATTTGATTTTATTAACTTATTTAACTTTAAATATTATTAGATAACCAATAGAAATTAATCTTTGAAATTATTGAACGGCACCCGAGCCGATGTTCAGAAGTTCTACCTTGGGTTCTATGTCAACCTCCTTGACATGAGAACGCGATGTTGATGTGTTCTTCTGTAAGAAAGGGGAAGAAATGTCTTACATAGGTTTTTTTGTGTTTTTCTTCTGCTTACTGATAGTTCAAGTTTTTTTAGGACTTTTTTCACTAGGAATGTTGGTTCGCTTGAAATTGGATTTCAATTTTGTTTTTTCAATCCTTTATTTTCTATGGCAATTAATCCCTTTTGTGAATTCCTAATTAGATAAATATATCAATATAAATATACCAACGGCATTGTAAGTTTAGTGTAGACAATTTGATTATCACCTTTTTATTTTGCTTTTATAAATTTATTTAAGATTCAGGTAAGCTCAAAAAAACTAAAATGTAGAATTTAGTTTTTCTATTTTTTTTTGTTCATTGTTAGAATTGGTTTGTTGTGTTTTCGCTCATTGAATAGTTATGTTTCGACGGTGGTCAGAATCTGTTAGGAGAGTTTTGAAATTGTTATTAATTATTAATTTTTTTTTTTTTTAAATCGTTTGAATTCAGTCAGCCAATTATTCTGCTATGACATTTTGTGTTGTAGATGTAATACATTTTACGTATTAACAGGAAATTTCAGCGCTTTGGTTGAGAGCTTGTTAGCATGGACGATCATTGGTTCCCGGCTTGTGTACCCGGTTAAATTGCTGAGGTGATAATGTCAAATCTAGGTACGCAGGTACGTAATTTTAGTCTTTTAGTGAAGTGTTTCAATGATGAACATATTTTCCTTTTTTCTTTTTTTTTTTTTTTGTTAAATTTTTACCTCATTTGTTTCGTTATAGTATATGCGGGATTTTTGGCTATATTACAAATTAATTTAAGTATTTAAATTATGCACTTGACAAAATAAAAGTTTATCTGGGGTCGTTTTCCCCCTATTGCGTTCCCTGGTAACCTGAATTTTACTAGTTTGATTCCCTGGTGCTGGAGGCATTAAATCCTGGTATTAATTCCCTGCTCTTTTCTTGGCCCTGGTAAAACCCCATATAGAAAACAATATACAATACAATACAATAAGGCTTAACGGACCCGAAGGACCGACGCCGACATCACCAATCGGTCCCTACATACCTCCATCCAACTACCACCGTCCAATCCCAAATTCACAAGATCTGCTTTCACCGAATCATCCCACCTTCGCCTAGGCCTACCCCTCGGTCGTTTTCCAGTCGACAAAGCGTTTATCAATCTTTTAGGAATTCGTTCACTACTAAGACTCGCCATTTTGCATGCCCACTTTAACCGACGCGCAGCTATAGACTCGATTACATTAACCGGGTAAAGCTCACGCAATTCCGCATTGTGTAATAGAAAAGAATATAGATTAGAAAATTAAGATTAGGAAAAAAAGCACTCCCATCAAGCACCTTTTTAGTCACCTATATTAGATGTATCTTCCTTGGACAAAACTATATAATAGAAGTATATAATTATGCCCATGTAATATTTATTGCTTATTATGAAAGCCACGGGCGTCACTTTCGGAGGGAATGTCAATATCAATACGAATATAAGGAATATCAATACGAGGGAATGTGGGGGACACGTATATATTAGCAGGAGGGGACCGTCTCTTCCAATGAAAAAAAAATAGAAATACTATTTTACTAATTTATCCGATTTTAAGCACTCGAATTGAATAATATATAATGGAATTATAAAATATAAATATGTATGTATATATATAAAATATTAGTTAATTGATACTGTACTTTCGCGTCCCTTTCATAAAGTTTTTTTGACAAAATATGTAATTTCTACTCCAGTTTGAACTGTATTGTTTTATGAGTCCTGTAACAAAGTTGGATCATCCGAATTGGTCTCTATTTCTTTTTTAAACCAAGCAGCTTGATCCTAATTTCTATCAATACGATGGAGCATATAGATGTTCATGGTTAGCCGTGAAATTAGTAGGATCTGGATCAGAAGGAGAACTTGGGATAAAATTCAATCTAGAAATTTTATTCTTCAGCATGAAGCCTCTAACTGAGACATATATTTGCAAGTTTCAAGTGACCAAATAACTTTAAAATAAATCGTTGGAGGTTGAAATAAAGGTCTCAACGGTTATTTTCAGGCGTCATTATTTCAACAATTAGTCTCTCCATTTTTTACCTACCCTATCTAAGAAAATATTGAGTCCCCCCTCAATAATTTGGTGCCGGTGCCACCCATGAATATGAAAACTCTATTTAGAAAAAAAAATATATCGGGTCATTCCATGTCAAATCAACACACTGATTCAGACTTGATGTCTCAGATTTTCATGAATTTTTGTATGCAGCAATATATCATAGTCTTATGAAAAAATGCCAAATTTCAGTTGTGTGGCACAATTATTTTTGAAGTTATTAATTTTTAAAGATTTACATTTTTATGAAAAATTTTTAGGTTTTAGTACCTTTAGATGTCTATAGGCTGGCAACCAGTGGTGATAAAAACCTAGGATTGGTCTAACTTTAAAGCTGTTGAATGGGGCTTTAATATGGTATGCCACAAGGTAGGAGTTACAATTTCAAAAAAATTGAAATTTAAATTAAATTTCTCAAAAAGTGGCAAAATTCTAAAATTATCAAAAATAGTTTGCAATGACTTATTCCAAATGGCAAAATTCTATCATGGGGTCTCAATGGGATCAGATGATACAGGGCTTCAGAAATAAACATTTTGTGAAAAATACCAGTGAAAAATACCATTCTAATTAGTATCGTTTCAGAATTTTTTAAATAATTTATTGAATGAAACAAGCAACACATTACAATGAAACAAGCAGTGGCTATTATGGTGATATCGCATTATCTTTATTTTTTTAAAAAATGGAGAGGCAAAATCTGTAAAAAGGTTATTTTAATCAATCTTATTAAGTAATAGGATTGTCTTGATCTATGATTATAGTGCTTATGAATGAAGGATAAGGACCAATAATAACTGCTTTTTGAAATTGGTACAGTCCATTCAAGGGTATGTAACCTCCAATAAGTCCGTCAGGAAGCCCCTATACAAAAACGATAGTCCCAATAGTAGGGAAGTTACCTCTTAGAAAGCCAAAATTAGGATGGATAAATCGAATAAAAACTGAAAAGGAAAGAAGCAGTGCAAGATAGGCTGAAGAAAGTATGATTCAGGCTGCCAAATATCTACAAGACTTGTAAAGCAAAATGGAAAAAAAAAATAGTGAAATAAAATTAAGTTCTACTCTGTTCCAACAGTAGGGTAACTCTTGTGAAATAGGTTGTTATGCGGTATACTATACTCAGATCCTTGCATGGTGAAAACTATATTAACAGGATATATTTATTTTATAACATCCCATAGTTCCAATCCATTTCCATAAATTTGCAATATTAGCTATGTTGCTTAATATAAAAAGAAAAAAAAAAAAAACTGTTTTTAACGTCTAGACGATCGTATCAATATTCAGTATTTAAAAAAAAAAAAAATCTGAACTTCTGGAAAGAATTTATTACAGCTGCCCTCAACAAACAGTTTTAAAATAACAAATATGACACCTGAATTATTTCTACTGCATATGCTCAACCTTCATTTAAATATCACATGAATAAATCACATATTTTTTCTCTTTGTCAATTTTTTCTTTTATTTTCATGTGGCTTCTACTGCGCACTTCTGGCCATAGCTATAAAAAAAAAAACAAAAAAAAAAAAAACAAAAAAAAAATCAAAGCGTTTACTGGTTGCAATAAACTATTAAAAAAAAATAAACTTTTTTTTTCATTTCCAACTTTCTATTCAAACTTTTTTTCTTTCCTCTGAAATTTGGTTACTCTTAATTGAAAAATTATGAGGAAAAACCAGACGGTTGAGCGTGATCACAATCGAATCACCTCTTTGCACGTCCTCTGACCAAGAAAAAGTGCTTACTTATAGTACAGTACTGCACTCAAGATCCTTCATGGATTGTAGTGATACAGGTTTTTTTAGGTATTTAACTTGACTCATTAATTTTTAAGCCCCCGAAAAAAAACCTATTTATTTTTCCTTTCAGCGTTATCTCTTCATAATTAAAATGGTCTCTCATTTACTACAAAAAAAAAATCTGTGATGGTTCTTGGTTAAAAGAATGAGAATTAAAAAAAAATATATAAAAAAACAAACAAATGAAAAACATTTGAAGATCTTAAAGGTTAATTAAATAGACGATAGTGGTCTATTTATATTTGTAAATATGCGTTTTTTTTTTGGGGGGGGGGTTAAAGGTTATTTTCCCGAGTCAGTTTTGATTAAACCAGTATTTTTACTATTTTTGGTTGGTTTAATTAGTAATATTACTGTAATTTTAAATATAATTATTGGTTTTTCACAAGCATTGTATAAAGTCTGAGCAACCCTGGTCTAATAATAACCGTTAGGCTGAAAATCCTGATTATTTATTATCCAGTTTAATTTCTCGTTAGTTGTTCTTTTAACGTCACTTTATGATACTAAGACTAATCGGACTTGCTATAATGTGAATCATAAATTATAGTCCTAAATCCAGGTATAATTAGGTCACCTTAAACGAATAGGGTCGGTACCTCCATTCTACGTCCCTTTCGAAGGACGGCATAACTAAGAATTTTTTAATGGGGAGTGAAATTTTGCTGTTTTTTCTTTTTGTATATTCTGGCTTCTTAAACATAGAGAGATTAGTGTGTGACATGCTCACGATCTACAATGTCTGTCGTATTGGATCGGGGCCTCTATTTTACGTCCCTTATGAAGGACGGCGTTACTAAGGATTTACTCCCCATTAAAAAATCCTAGGGCCATCACCCGGGCTACGGACCCGCAAACTTGTATTTGTATATACTATGTGTACTAAAATTATACCGTCGAACAGCCTAAGATAATTATAATAAATAACATAGAAATAAAAAAGTAATGACTCGAAAAGTAAAAAAAATTATTTCTTAAACAACGTAGCGAAATGCAAATCCCTCCATGGGCCAGGGATCGAACGTATTGTTCTCGATATTTATTTTAAAAAATCTTTCTAAGTATATTCATCGGGTATGATCAGGTCTCTTATAAAAGGTCCCATATTATATTTTATTACTACGATTTATTTTGCTGTTTTTTCTTCTAGTATATGCTTGCTTTTTGAACTTAGAGAGAGTAGCGTGTGTGGCATGCCCACGACTGCAATCCCCTATGAACTCACAGAAACGGACAGATTGTTTTGACGCAGACTAGTTGCAGGTGGGCATGGGCTCCGAGAGCGGCTACCGGAACTTCCCGCAGCAGGACATGGGCTACCCCTGGCAGCCGCATTGGACGCACTGCAAGTACGAGGCTGCACCCGCACCTCCGCCACCTCCAAAGAGGTATCTTCTTCTAGGTGAGTTCAGGAGTCTTAGGATCAGCAGCGTTTGCTTCTTGTAGTGTAGTCTCTGTGTTGTCTTTGCTTGTTTGCGTCAATGTTCATGTTATTTGTTGAAATACTTTCTTGTGATAAGTGTCAATGTCATAATCATAGATCTTTTAGGAGTATCAACAATTAACTGAACCAAACGAAATTACTATTTCGCGAAACCTTAAAATAATTATGGAATCCTCACCTTCCGTCTCATCTTCTGAAACGCACACAGCATTCAATACTATAAAACAAGAGCATTCCAATTCAGTTCCAAAACTGCATAAAAGAAAAAAAAAAAAACAAGTCACCTTCGATTAATAACTCACCTGTCCATCCACATAGCGTTGTATCCCAAATTACCCGCAAATACATCACATTTCTTAAGGCGGGTCTACGCCGCACAGTGGTTGAAAATCGACTATTTTCGGAAAAAACCTTGTCAAACCCGATCTGTGAGCCGCAAAAAAATAAAGTTGATATTATCATAACCACGATTGAATTTCCTATAAAATGTATAGGTTCGAGCCCCGCTCAACCGGCTATTCGGATTAACCGGCAGTGTAAGGAAAATAGAAAAAAAATTATACATCAATTTTCGACTCGAAATCGGCTAGTTTAAACACTTTTGCTGTTTTATGCTAGTAATATCATTGATAGTACTTGCAATATAATTTTATTTCATGAAAACACTCAAGTTAGGTAAAAAAAAAAAAAAAATTATACATAGGAACTATCAATTATTTTTGTCGTTATGTTTTAATTCTTAACTATTAAATGTATATCATATTAAAATATAAGATTGGGATCATCCGACTTTAATATAATTTTGATAGGAGATGGTGGGATTGACTGTTCAACATAGGTTTAATAACTGCAACTCTATCTGTGAAAATTTAATTCCCTTATTCACGCTAAATAATAGCTGAACCTTTTTTTTTAATACCAATCTTCTAAAAACAAATGGATGCTTAAAAATTAAAAGTGCCGAAGCCTTTAAGTTATCGGAGGTCATATTAATAAACTTATTATTAATAATTTCCAAATTCATTCTAAAATCACGGTAGGTGAAAAAGTTGATTTATTATCGACCTAACAACGATTCAGACTGACTTTATAAATGATGCTACAGACCTGGTAAGTAAGGCATGATGTTTTACTAAACGATTAGTAATATCCTAATTCGAAGCACAAGCTCCATAGCGAATAAACTGCACAAAATAGCTTTGGTATTTTAATAAAAAAAAAAAATCCCACATGTACAGACGCAGGTGGACGCAGCTATAATATGTTTTAATATTTCCATGAATGTATCTTCTTCTTTAAAAAATGGATTTTAAAACTGCGCTCGGCTGCGCTTGAAAAATATGGATTACCAAAAAAAATGTTTGTCTTAATTTTATTGCATTTATTCGGGATTTTATTCCTGGGTTAAAACATAGACCAAATAGCATCATTTTTATGCTAGTGTAATATGTGAGATCGCTTTTCGTGATTAAGAAGGAAAATCGCTCTAAGAAACAAAAATGCGAGTTGTAAAAATTATTATAGTGCTATAAATTTTCCGTTGAAAAATAAAGCTTTTCAATGATCGATTTTCAAAGGGTCCTAACAAGTTTAAAAATCAGAATATATCCGAATAAATTGATGGAATGTGTCAGGTAACTATTCTATTAATTAATATTGAAAAGAAAAAAAATATTCCAATACCTTCAAAAAATGGGTTTTTTCCGCCTTTCAACCACTGTGCGCCGCACAGTGGGAAATATGCCGGATTTAGGTGGACAAAATTCTGAAATTAGTCCATATTTAGCATTTGGGGTCCCAGATTACGGAAAAAATAATAAAAAAAATTTAATTAATTTTTTGACACATTTGGCGAGCGAACAGTGGTCAAAGATCAAATTTATTTGCTAAAATCTAAAACTTTCCGACATTTAACGTTTGGAGTCCCAGAATACGGGAAAAATAATACAACAAATCCAATTATCGGCTCAGAGAGGAGTAAACCTGCTACTAGACATATTTTAAATCATTTAGGAAACTCTTTAAATCATAGATTGTAAAACTTTTTTTTCTATTATTATTTTTTCTTATTATTTCTTATTTATCGTCTAGCCATGTTATCATCATTGTTGTTGATGAATCCTTTGTTTTGGTTGGTCTACATTAAGACATAACTGGACTTTTGATTCTTTTTGGATCTTTGCCTTATTCAAAGTAAATGCTTGTCGATCTTCCTCGGTTTTCAAAGTTTTTTTTTTGTTCTTTCAAAGTTAGTCTATATGCAATGTTTAGGAAAATTTCAGAAGTCCGAATCCACCCATGTAAAGTAGCCAAACCAAAACTATAATTTTCTTCTGGGTGTAGTGGGAGTGAGCAACTCGGATCTTCAAATACTTTTGGCTTTGCATTCGACAAAGTGAGCCAAAGCTTCTTCAGGGGAAAAACGTCGAATGTTGGTAGAGGTCGAATTTCTTGTAGAAGATGGCTGTTGAGAGGTAGATGCACCTTTCACGACTTAGGAAGTACTACGCTTATCAGAAACATAAAGCGCGTACTGTGCAACGAAAGTCAATTTTTCACAGCCTACCTTCAATAACTCGCTGACTTTTCTTCTTTTTTTTCTCACTAGAATATTCGAAACATTTTTCAGGGCGTCCTAAGCGTTGACAAGCAGGTTGGATAACTGAAATACTAAAAATCCAAGTCAAGTGAATCAAGCCAACTGGAGTATTTATTGAAAAAATCTTCCAGTTTTCATTGGTCCGACCTTTCCGAAATTTTGTCGGAAAGACGGGGAAATTATAATTTTCAGAGGCTTATAATCTCTATATTGATTATTAGTATGAGCTGAATTAAGAATAAATTTCATCAAGTGGTCTTGGCGTTTTTTTTTTGGAAACTTAACCCACTCTTCAAAAAATTTCTTCCTCGTGATTCGGAGTGATTTATCTGAAAAAAAATTATGTATCACCCAAAACGCAAAAAATCGCAAAAATTCTTTGCAACACTTAAAAACTAGAAGGATTAATGTAACAAATCCTACAAAAAATTCCTTGGGGTAACTTGGGGGTTATATAGTTTTTCGTTATTCAATAATGGCATAAATTTAAAAATTGCAAAATTAACTCTACAGGTAGATTGGATTGTATATTCAATATCAAATGTGGAAATATACTGTCTTACCTGTCTCAGCAATATCCATTGTTTAATAAAAGCAAAAAGACTTGGCACTGCACACACCTTGAACATAATAAATTACGGTGGAATAAAGATAATCCCACAGCCGGTTTTTGGCACTTTTATAAAAAGGAATGATTCAGTCATTCACTATATGTTTGTAAACACGCTATGGCGGAAAATATTAGTATTGAGCGTCTTACCAACTAATGATAAAAAGATCAAGCACTCAGAAATTCCAAAATTGTGACTTGACTTTTGTCCACCTAAATTGGTGATTTTGCCCACTGTGCGCCGCTTCGAACCGAA
Source organism: Aelia acuminata (assembly GCA_911387785.2). Lineage (NCBI taxonomy): Eukaryota > Metazoa > Arthropoda > Insecta > Hemiptera > Pentatomidae > Aelia > Aelia acuminata. The sequence continues at coordinate 24,326,716 of OU426979.1, forward strand.
TGACGAACTATTTACACTTAAACGTGAAGCTGAGCAAATAATGATGCCTGACCCCACCTTTATACAACAAATTTCATTACAAAAACAGCTTATGTGGAACTAGCTGGTTTTCGCACTAACATATTGTAGACGTAGGCAACGTCAGACAAAAGCTAAAAGCTAAAAGAAAACTTTTCTTAGATTAACTTCTCCAAGTTATAGTCTTAACTGTGCCCGAGAAAAACTGTTCGCGGACGTGGTTTGACGCGGTATAAAGCCACTTTTAAGCAGCTTCTAAGTTTCTGTAACTCTTTCTCCCAAATACTCGTCACCTCCTAGCATCCTCTCTTATCCTACCACACTTTGATTGCGGTTGCTTAGTGTGTGGAGGGAGGGATGTTTCGTTAACTGAAGTTGACATACCTTGATCAACCTTCTTATTAGTTTCAATCTTGTCTCTTCAGACACTATAACAAATCCAACTGGTATTCCGAGATTCCCTTTTTCCTTATTCCCGAAGAAAATATCTCCATAATACCTTCCTATTTTAATCCTTTAGAACACACATCCACCTATATTAAAAAAAAAAGTTAATCTAAGAAAAGTTGTCTTTTAGCTTTTGTCTGACGTTGCCTACATCTACAACAAGTTAGTGCGAAAACCAGCTAGTTCCACATAAGCTGTTTTTGTAATGAAAATTGTTGTATAAAGGTGGGGTCAGGCATCATTATTTGCTCAGCTTCACGTTTAAGTGTAAATAGTTCGCCATTCGGTTCAAGAAGAGAGTAAGGAGCAATTGGGAGTCCATGTGGTCTGAAATCCCTCTCACTAATAAGCTCCGATCCATTAAGCCTACAACGAGAGAATGGATTAGCTCCCTGCGAGGGAACCAAAGAGAAGAGGTAGCACTGACAAGGCTTCGGATAGGTCATACAAACCTCACCCATGTTCACCTAATTACTAAAGAACGCCAACCAGAATGTGAAATCTGCAAAACCCCTCTTACAGTTAAACATATCATAGAAGATTGCAGTAGATATGAAGGCGAATACACAAAACTAAACATACAACGCAACATTTTGGCGGCATTGAAAGATTCACCAAAGGCTGCGGATAGCATTATAAAGCTGTTTAGGGAGATTTCCTTATTTACAAAAATATAATAAATAGAGCATATTAATTAATGATAAATATTAAAAAATTATAATACTCGTCATAATACATATTAGAATAAAATTAGAGTAAAAAAGGGGCGTAATGACCGCGCAGTTGATCGCCCATAACAAACAACCTATAACCTATCCACCTATACTCTCGACCTCCTCACACCACGCTCGCTCATCCACCTATTCAACACGAGATCCCAGCACACACGTTTGTATATATCTTTCTATAAAACTGCCTCCTTTGAAAGATTCTTTGATGTTCCTGACACCCATCTTTGGAATTCCTTACCTAACTCCATTCATCCTTGGCCTCATTTGAGATCTTTTTATTCCACCACTTCCTAGGTAATCACTTCAAGCAAGTGTGCAAATATATTTAAGCATTATTCCTTTTTTTCTTATTTTATTCAAAATTTATCTTCAGCTCATTGTACTCTGCAACTATTATTTAGTTTACCAGTTCTTTAATCTTAAAGCGACTGTCATTGATGATTCGCTGATATAAACTTGAAGAATCGAATCTTTTTAATGCATACGATACTAAATAAGTAATACCCTAGAGTCAATATAGGGTTGTGTATGTAAATCCTTGATTCTGTAGCTCAGAGGTTCTAACTGAATTACAGATTTGGATTCAAATATTAACCTTATTTTTTGGAGGTATTTGGTATATTACCTCATTGTATTCTCTCGATTATCGTTGTGAGCTACAACAAATTTATCGTACTTGTATTTTATAGTAATTGAACATAAAACGATTAATTTAATGATATTTTTATTATTCATGGACGCAAAACCTGTAAGGTAGGGATGGCCTGCAAATTACCTTGGCACGTGCCTGCCTTTGGCTTTGGAGGATAAATCTAATCGGTTCCACCTTGAAATACCGAATATTTAAACATTTCAAATTTCGGTTCATGCCATTTTTTATTTTATTTTTCATGATAGGGCTAGATCGATGTATTTATAAACTCAACCACCCCTAACTTATGTACATAGACAAAATTAAAACCTGCTATTTCAGAGATGATGGAAAAATATTACCCCTTTGTATTTTCTTTCAGGAGAGGAGGTCTCTCATCATGCACCCTTTTAGTCACCTTTATATGATATATGGGACAAAGCTTGGACCAATCTTGAAGGCCTTGGACAAAACTATGTACTACCTATAACTATATTCTATAGCTATATAATTATGCCCGTGTAGCATTTATTATGTATATGAAAGCGAGAATAAAGAGTTGGTCTCTAGTTGGTCGATCTTACTGTCCTATGTAACATTTCAAGGTATATTTCCCAAGGAGACTGCTATTATTAGTAGTAAAATTATTCAAGTAAATGTGTAGCACAGGATACAACATAAATACACGGAATACTAATGGTTAGAAAAAAAAAAAATAGTTTTGGTTAGTTTTCTATATCCAGGCTTCTGGTGATCATCGTTTATAAGTAAAGGCGTTCTGTTCATTGGTAAAGGTTTTCAACGTGTTTTGAAAAATACATACTAGAGAGTAAATACCTGATGCTCACATTTTTAAAGCAGTTTACGTAGTGAAAGACAATCTTAAATTAGTTTTTAGTTTATTAATTTTAGTTCCATAATAGATTACTGTATACAATAGAAAGTGTTTTTATCGGAACAGTAATCGTTTTCGTTTTCGGGAAAGGCATTAGAGGCAAACATTTTAGAATTTAGGTTTTAATTTATTTTGAGCCGTATATAAATTTTCTATCGATTCACCTTCACGATTTTTTTACAAAAAGTAACTCATTAATAAACAAGCAAACGGTAAAAAAAACTCAACTTTTGATAAAATTACGATTTTTAGGCACCTTAAAAAAAGAAATAAACATTCATTAATTTAATGAAAAGTACTGGGAACTTTCAAGTTTTCCAATACAAATTATAATACTCTATAACTTATTAACGAAACGACAAATATGTAAATAAATGTTTGAAGTTACTCTTTGGCGTTTACATATTTATCAAAAGACTTCGATTTCTAATCTAAGTAGGTTGGTAAGTGAAAGATTTGTGTTGCGCGCATCGCACCAGATTTTTCTGCATGGGTCCAGTCACAAAACATTGCAAACTAGAGGAACAGCATTGTGGAGATGCTACAAAAGAAATTTTAAAGACTAAAATGGCGTAACGAACTATTTAGAGGGACTAAAAATACCTTTAAGAAAATTATTGGAATCAATCATTCATGTTCAAAAGAGAATATCCGTCAAAGATGTATATTTTAATAGATATTCTATTCTTACTTGTATCATGTAAAACAAACACTTTCCCCAGACTGGCTTTCGCTTTATTTGTTGTTCTATAAATTTTGTGAAACATAGTATAATAATAAAAAAAAGAAAAAAGATTAAAGCTATATGTTAGAAAATATAAGAAAAAAAAAATCGTGCTGGATTCATTTTCACGAATAAGGAAAAATTAATTTTGAAAGCAATAAAAATATAAGCAAAGTGATATAATTTCAAGGTGTCGAATTCATTGTGGTCTTCAACGACACTGATACTTTCTTTGGTGGTATTGAAAATATCGAAATTCAAGAACCGCAGCGCCATACAATATTTTCCTCGTAGGTATGGAAAAAAAAAAAAAAAATAGAAAAAACCTGAGAATGTTAAGTAGTTAGTCTTTTTGGTGAATTTCTTTTCATGATTTGTAGGGGATAAAAGACAATGTAAAACAGGATTGGTGGTGTTCACGCTACTTTTGATACGTAAATATTAATAATATAATATAAATATATAAATATAAATAAGATTACTGGGTGCTTCGGGATTTTAATTAATTAAAGAAATAACATAAGCTTAATAAATCAATAAAAATAATTTAAGACTTTATAAATTAATAATTTAAGCCTTATGAATTTACCCTATCTCACCCAAATAAAAAAAAAAAAATGATAATAAAAATAAAATAAATAAACAAAAGTAACGCTTAAAAAAATTAAAGATATTACTAATTTATTTATTATTTTGGTTTGTAATAACTTCTAATGGTATCATTAAAATTCTCTCAATGCACATTAAACAATTTTTTTTTTTTATGTTTTTGTGTTTTAGTCAATATATTCTCAAAAGGAAAGAATATTCCATATTTTTCATAACTATTTTATATATAATATACATTCCAAAATTTATTTTTGTGGAATGTTAATATTTCTGCTCTTGTTTCTCATATAAAAAAATAAATTCTAGATCGTGTTATTTATTATCGATATTCTCGTGTTTTTTTTTCTTTTATGTTTTAAACATTTATTAATAGCTATTATTTTTTTTAAATCATTATCTTTACCTATGGCTGCTAGATTTTTTTTTCTTCAATTGAAACTAAAAGTTCATTAGAAATTTTCGATGTGGCCTTTAACGTACCGCATTTGTAAGGAATTTATTCAATTATTGCTATACTTTATAAAGATTATATATTTATTGGGGAACATTTCTTGTTATTATTATTGCAAACCAGATAGCGCCACTGCGCTGCGGCGGGACAGGTAGGTAGAATAGTTGATACCTGTGCCGACAGGTGGCGTCACTTCCTATATATTCACATATACATAGTTATATCTTATTTATTTATTTTACTTTAGCTTATTTATTTTTTAATATTCCTTTTCTGTTAACGTTGGTCTGAATTGCGCTATATACATAAATTATAAATATTGTAATTATATGCTAATTATTATGATTATCTTATAAATATCATAATTATATGCCATACATATATATTTTTTCATTTGTTTCTTCATTTACATTTATTTATTTTTTATAATTGGTTTCGAGAGGTTTGAAATGCGATTTTTTATTTCGACAAGATACTGATTTAGATGATAAGTAAATTATTTTTGGAAAATATTGTGGAATAATTTTGATAAAATATTGATCAAAAAGTTTTTATTGAGATTGATTACAACCTGTTAGAATGATAGGCATACAAGCATTGGATATTTCTTGAATTCCATATAAATATTTATATACAAAAATGTATAAATAAAAACTTGACGCAGAAAAATTAAATAAAATTTTTAGATAATCAAATAATAATCGTATTAATAAGAAAAGTAATATAAAAGTTTAATAATAATATTTTTAAATAATCAAAAGTTATCATATTAATTAGAAAAGTCATATTAATAGGGGTCACCAGTAGTGTAGTGGTTAACATGACAATTTACAATACTAAAGGTCGTGGGTTCGAGACCTGCGGTGGCCCTAGGATTTCTTAATGGGAGTAAAAAATCCTTTGCTGCGCCGTCCCTCGGATCGGACGTAAAATGGAGGTCCCGAGCCTGTACGATGTCAGGTACCCGTTAAAGATCCCTATCCTAATTACACCTGGATAGACAAAATTTGGAACTCTGTAGCATCGTCCGATTAGCCTAAGCAGCATAAAAATGAACGTTAAACAAACAAACAACTGACAGTCATATTAATACAAAACTAATAAAAATAAATAGTGAAATAATTCCAAATTAAATACAAAAATATCTCTGTTAAAAATTAGCTTTGAACAAGCAAGGTAAAGAAAATTATAAATTAAATTTAAACAACCACATATTTTTTTTAAACAATATGTAACTTTTATTTTATTTATAATATATATGTTTCGGGCTTTTCGACCACTGGGGTAATTTTCGCCCTATATTAAAATACTAGCTAGTGTGCCCGGCTTCGCTCCGGTAATTGTGTGGTTGTTTTAATAACTGAAAAACTTTAAAAGAAAGGAAATAGAGAACAAAATTGGCACCTTATTGAAACTTCAGTTTTAACTTGGTATCAATATTGAGATTCGAGATCTGCAAAGTCCGCCCAAATAAAGAACTCTATATAATTTATACGGGGTTGAAAATGGTGAATGAGCAAATAAATTTTGTCGAGTTAAGCATCTTTGACGGTTTCTGTGATTCTGAATCCTATAAGCGCATTCTAAGCAATCAGCAAAAATAAGTTATTAGGTTATAGTAGAAAAATCTGACATCTCAGTTAACAAAAAATTATATTTCGAGTAAAACTTAAGCGCCGACTACTGTGATGGTCCTTTTAGATTCAGAAGTATAGAAAGTAACTACCGAAGATTCATAGAAACTTTTTTAAAGACCTTTCTTCCATTTCAAACTCCCTTAAGATATACCCCCGTATTTTGAGCGGTTTCTGCAGATCTGGAATCTTACTACTATTACAAAGTGAAAAACAAAATTTCATGAAATTTTAAATGGAATGGTAATCAAACCAACTTTTTCATAACTAAAATAAGAACACTCCAAACTTTTTATTTTCGATTTATATTCAGTCAATTTATCCATGTCTGATTTTATTCACTCACTGTACTACTAAGAAATGTTCACTCATATTGCATTAAATTTACTTAAGGGTATATTATAAATTAATTAAATTTAATGTGTTGATCAATTAGCCTTCTTATGAGAAAATTATTTTTTTTAAGGAATACAGTTGGTTTTCTAATTTATTGCAGAGATGTAAAATCATTATTTTATTTTGAAAGCAAAGGAGAAACTAATTAATATACGGAAAAAAAAAACCAACCATTAGGCGTTGCTAACTTGAAATGTTATACGCCTTAAATCAAAAACAAACACACAAACAAACTAATTATTTTCGCTTAATTTTTTAGTAATTTAAAAAGAACAGGTGAAAAAATATATAACCTTAACAAATGAATTGGATGAATGAACAATAAACATTGAGTGAAACGCACCCTAGCGCTTCCTAGTAGTCTGGAGCTTGAACTAAATTTTTCATTCACAAACTCGTATGTCGTTCTCAGGTAGGCTAATTACATGGTGCGAGAGGCTTAAAATTCCAGTCCTTTTCTATCCAATTTTACACCCTTAAGAGAAAAACGGAAACCTTCTTCTCCGTTAGGGGTCATATGGCCACACGCCGACATAACATTTTTGGATGTACGTTAAGTGTTTTTCGAGCCTTATCGGCACGCACATTGTACACTTTGCTTTATAATATATATTGATTTATAATATTACAATTACATTGCAATACAATTGAAATACGGTAAAATTACAATAGAATTACTATACAATTACAATCCCTTACAATTCCAATACCATCAAAATACGAACTTTACAATTACAATACCATTAAAATACGATCTTTACAATTACAATACAATTTATAATGTTACAGTATATGATGTAAATTTACTTAATAAAAATACATATTGACCAAATAAGGTAAAGAAAATTAGAAATTAAGAAAACAAAAAATAAACCCCCTAAATATCTTATGACCGAATTAATACTTTATTTTTATAGTATTATACTTAAATTCATATCTGTTCCTCAAAAAAATTGGTACAAAAAAAAATAGACTCTAAAACGGTCTATCATAGACATACGAATTTACTATTCAATATTCAGCTCTGTTTTTTTCGGTTTTAAAATGTTTATAAAGGATAATTTAATGTACAATGACGATTTTTTTTTTTAATATCGTTTAATTATTTAAATTTTTCTTTTTTCCCCAAAAATCCGTTTCTAAATAACTGAAGCATCGATTTAAAATAATTTATTTTTTCGAAAAGTCGAATATAGATTTATTTATGGCAGTTTTTATGATGCATAAAAGGTAACAGCTTAATCCAAATCCATTTCCGTAAAGTTATTACGCATTATGAAGTATCCACAATTTTTTTTTTTTTTTTTTTTTTTTTGTCCTCCCCTTTCTCGCCTGTTAGGCTATACGGGGTTTCCCGGGCCAGGAGAGAGGGTGGGGGATATAGGCCGAGTATTATTTTAAATTTCCCCTGGTTCCGGGTTTTGAACTTGCTATCTTTCGGTTCTCAATGATACGTTGCCATGGGCAACGCGTATTTTCTGACGCGTTTGGCCACTCGGCCATCCCGCCACCTCATTTAAGCATCCACCTTTATAATTGTGAAATACTTTAATTGTTAAAAGCCTGAACTTAATCGCCATAATTTTTATTTTTATATAACGATAGCACTCTTGAAGAGCTGAATTGTAATTGTCTATTGTCCATTGAAAGTTCGAGTTACAAATGGTGAACATTTCATCGCAATGTTAATTAAAAAGAGAAAACGGTTGTATATTTCTTAGTTTCTCACACATTTCGAAAATTCAAGTTGACCGTAACTTTGGCCGGCTTTTCATTTCACTATTACTTTTACAACTATAATAAAAAAATTAATAGCCCTTTCCCAAGACTAACTATAAAAGTTCAAGAACTTGCCGATATAGTTAGTTATCTTTGAAATCGGCAATATTTTACAATTGAAAAAAATAAATATTAAATTGCTTATATTTTTTGCTGTTGCTTCCTATTAAACAAAAATCTGATACAATTTAAATAAATTTTCTGCTTTAATTTGGAGCATCGGACGTGGGACAGTCTGTATCGGCAGTTGAGCTTTTGGTTTTAGCAACAGACCAATTTCACTTAAATCTTAAAAATAATTATGGTTAAAAGAAGTTTCTTCAACAACGCATATATTTCAGCGAGCCATCTTCAGTGCTAAAAAAATCTTAAAATAAATTAATCTAATGGAGCTAACTTTTCGTACATAAATTCTAAATATATACTCATATTAATTTCAATGTACCATCGACAATGAACACTTAAACTGTAACTTAAATAAATATTATATAAACAATGTATACATTAAAATTAATGCGGGGTCACCTGTAGTATAGTGGTTAGCATGACAACCTACAATACTAACAGTCGCGGTTTCGCGTCCGGAGGTGGCCCTAGGATTTTTTAATGTGAGTAAAAGATCCTTGGCTATGCCTTCCCTCGGATAGGACCTAAAATGGAGGTCCCGAGCCTGTACAATGTCAGGTACTCGTAAAAGATCCCTATCCTAATTATACCTGGATACGCAAAATTTAGGATTCCCACTGTAGCATCGTCCGATTAGCCTTAGAGACAGAAAGTGAGGTTAAACAAACAAACAATTAAAATTAGCAATGTGAGATTAGCAACTTAATGGCATTTATTCATCACATTTAATGTGTTCGTCAACAACATACATCTTAATATTATTGTATAGATTGTTATAATGTATAGATGTTTAATGTATAGATTGTTTATAATATAGGTATTCATTGTAGATTGTACATCGCAGTTAATAAGAGTATATATTAAGAATTTATGTATGAAAAGTTAGCTGCATTAAATTAATTTATTATCACATTTTTTAGCACTGAAGATGTCTCGCTGAAATATATGCGTTCTTAATGAAAATAATTGGGATTTATTGATCTTTCTTTAACCATAATTAACTAAGAAGGCCCCCACCAAAAAAAAAAATCAATTATCTTTATGTTTAAAAATAATATTTTTTTTTACCCTCTGGAATAACTTAACAAACGATCGAAGTCAGTTCACCATTTCTATTGAATGTCACAGATATTTAAATAAATAAGTGTGTAAATCTGACGATAGTCCTTTGTTGTGAAACTTAGCATCACAATATCCGACATCATTTATAACCGATGGAAATTGAGATAAGATTGAATTTTTGGTTCAGCTTGAATTTCCGAAATAATCCACGTCTGTTAATGTGTTGCATTTACCCCGTTCCTTCCAAAATTAGGTAATTAGTAGGTATTTTTCAATCTGTTATGATAAAATAGTTCACTTTATTAATTTTCTTATCTCAGCTTCGTTCATTTACGTACCCCGGACTCAATCCCAAAATTTGTACCATTGCATACAAGAGATTTGGTTCTGTTTAATATTATTGTTCGTGTTTCCTTTAAAATATTTTGCATATTTCTATCCATAATTCGTGTTTATAGTGCGCTTTAAACACTAATGTGTTTCTTTTAATTCGTTTCTAACATACTGTATCATCGTAAGCGAAATATGTCAGACCTATAAAACAACCTTTCATCTCTCAAAAAAAGTCTCTAGTCATACACCAGGTATTATGTTCTAAAAAAAAACTATCAAGGCGAAGGTGTAAATGCGAACTACCTTAAATGACTTATGGACAAAGAAGAACAAAAATATTATTTAAAAAATTAAGGTAAAGGTGCCTTTACACTCTACGAACCTCACTTTCGAACAGGTTTCCCCGAACCTTGCCATATCGGCGTTCCATGAACAGCCATTTATACTTGACGTGACGTTAAGCGCGATCAAAAATGTCTGACGCACCCCACGCTAGCTTATGTTGAAGAAAAAATCTCCATCATCAATATATTTTATGTTATCTGAAAAAAAGAAAGAAAAAAAGGAGACGAATTACAACGGCGCACTAGTATCACAAACAACTGCTGTCACTTGGGAAAAACCCAAATCAAAAGTGACACTAGCGCTACCCCCGAACACAGATGAATGGGTGAAGTACCTTGAATACCCGAACAGTCGACTTGGAGGCTGTTCGAGGGTAAAGTTCGCAGAGTGTAAAGGCACCTTATAAGACAAGAAAACGATGAAGAGGTTCTTTGTAGACGTTACACCAACAATAAATAATGCATTCCATGCTCCTGGAAATTTTCAGCAAGCGGTTAGAAACGCTTATATATATATGGATATAATTTGCAATGTGGGTCGCGGGATGGGCGAGTGGGTAAACGCGTTAATAAATACGCTTTGCCCCTGTCAAACGACATATCTTTTGGAACCTGAAGATAGCAAGTTTAAAACCTGGAGCCAGCGGTTATTTAATAATACTCGGAATTAATTCCATACCCATTCCCCTGGCCCGGGAAACCCTAAATAACCTAACAGGCGGGGAAGAGAACGAAAAAAAAAAAGAAGATATAATTTGTAATATAGTCAAGCTGACAAATATCTACTTCTTAATGCTAATTGTTTTCCTTCACAAGGAAACATCTTGGTCTTCGTTAATACTCTTACATGCATCATACCCATGTAGCCATCCCCTCATGCCATATCTTAGACCCTATCATGTTGCAGAGGACATGCTAGGACGACCATACGTATTCCGCATACGAGTCGACTCCCGGCTTCTTCCTCGTCGGAGTGAAAGTTGTTCTTCGGTTGGCCGCTCCCCTGCCCGCTTTCTTCTGCTGTCGGCTACTGGGTCCTTCAGGAAGCGAACCCCCTTTTGGGATATGATTCGCTTTTAGGAACTTTTTACCATTTAGGAACTTGTTTCATTTCATTTCCATGCTTAGCATCTTAGCTACCCTATAATTCACCATGGCTGCTTTGAAATCTTATTTTGTCGAATTTACGAATCAACTTACCGTATTTTTTTTTTATTTATTTAAGAATTCTTGTTTCTGTTTCCTCTAGTGTTAGTTTCCTTTACTCATCTTCCTTGTTCACTATTTTCAAAGTATTCACATATTACTATTATTGTCTTGTATTGCTTACTTGGATTATTATAGAAATGAAGTGGATATCGTTATAAAATATAACTATATGAATGTTATTTATTTTGACCGCACCCCTAACCACTTCCTTTTCATTTTACCTATGGTTAACTATTTTCCTCCGCCTTGAATTATTAATGATATGTTATCATATTAGCTTTTTCATACTTAGGAAAAATCAATTTTTTTTTTCCTTCATATCTTAATTTACTCCTGTCAACAAACTTCGTTTCGCATTCTCTCTACGCCTTTTCATGTTAGCACTGAGCAGTTTGTTAAGATATACTGCGAATTCGAAAGTTGCCTTAATGTTTTAAGTGCTTATTGGAACATACTTTGATCCATTAAGAATCGCCATAGGTTTTTTTCTGATCAATAACAATCTGAACAGCACGCTCTCTGACAATGCCCTCTATCATCTTCTTTGGTCATGTCTTTTTTATTATTATTATTTTTTTTTCATTATGAAACAAAACTAAAAAGCATGTTTGTAATTCTTGAAGTTTTGATACTGTAATAGTCCAATGCATTATTTATTTATTTGAAGTAGAAGAAGAAGAAAAGTAATTTTTATTCTGGGACATTTAGTCCCCTAAGAATAACAATAATGAACAAATTAATAGCCATTTGTCTGGTTATTTGGAAAAAATATAATAAAAACAATAGAAAGAAATAAAGAATTAAAATATAAGGTAGACACTAAAAAGAAAAGTAATACAGTAAAGATAACAAAGACAGAATGTAGAAAGAAAAAATGTAAGATCAACATGCGGATGTACAGTACAAAACTTCAGCTTTTGAGCTTAAGAGATATATATAAATAGAAATAATATATATAATAAAAATCAAATAGATTTATCCTTAATGCTGTTTTCACTATTTACATATTTGCCATCGGGGATTGGAGAATTAGGAGGTGATGAAATAGTAGGGTTTTGAAGGATGTGAGGGATGAAGTTTTTCGGATAGAGACAGGTAATGAATTCCAGAAGGTGGCAGCACGGATGATGAAGGATTTTGTAAAGGATGCAGATCGGTAAAAAGGGATATACAGGTTAGAGGTTTGGGATCTGGTATTTAGAGAATGTATAGAGGAGCAGGGTTTGAACAAACTGAGGATATAAGGAGGTTTCTTGGTTCTGAAGGTTTGGAAAAGGTATACACCTAGGAAGTATTGCCGTCGGAAAACTGGGTAGAGCCACTTCAATTCTGCATACCAGCTGGAGACGTGGGAGCGCCTGGGGACACCGAAGATGAATCTAATGAAACAATTCATTAGTCTCTTCAACCTCATTTCATGCATGCCAGACAGTCCCCCGTATACAAGGCAGCAGTAGTCAAAATGGGGAAATATAAGAGAGGAAACTAGGAGTTGCCGGGTTTTTGGGGACAAGCAATCACGTGATCAAAGGAACTGTTTGAGGATAGCTATGGATTTTCTGGTGATTTCGGAAATATGATTACTCCACGAAAAGTGCTGGTCAAAGACCACACCGAGGTTTCTGACATAGGATTGGAGCTGAATGGTTTGATTATTAAGACGGAGTAAGGGATAGTAAGGGAGGGAATTAAGAAGATGCCTGGAGCCAATTAGGATTGCCTTAGTTTTTTGTACGTTCAATTATTATTTTATTAGTAAGTAAGTTTAAATAAGTCCTAAGTAGAAAAGTAAGTAGTTTCCTGCATCTGAAATTTATTTAGAGTTTGTACATTCCTCTATATTGACCGAATTCCCGTCACCATCACCTAATTACTTAAATGATTTTCTTGTGCTCATTTATTGAAATAGAGTTGTTATAATATTTTCATGATAGCATAAATTATACCAATGATTGACCACTAATAGGTCTGTTTACTGTTGACACCAATTACCAATAATGTTTGAAAACTTTATAAATCATTAAACAAAAATTATTTTATGATAATAAAACGATCGAAACTTAACATTGGTTTTGAATATTGAATTGAAGATAGGCAGATAGCCCGAAACGTCAGATGGAATATAGACGTTTAATTCAATGTAAGAGTTATATTGCTTCAAACCAACAGGTTATAAGAGTGGATAAATTTAGCTAATAAATGAATTTAGCCCGGATTGTATATGTGGCTAAAAAAAAAACATTCTTCGTAGGGAATAAGTCAAGAATTTATTGTAGTTATTATAATTTGCGCTAAATCTGTTGTAATCGGTCGGTGAGCAATTATTGAACTCTAATGCCTCATTACTGATTAGGTCTATTTAGTTAGCTGATGTCCGTAGTCAGTAGCCAATTTGGTATTTTTGATGAAATTTCAGCGCTTGATAATGAAAACCTTATTTTATTGCAATACTTTTTAAACTTAAAAAGTTATTCCCTAAAAGTTGAGGAGATTTGACAACCATTTATTTACTGCAACGGCATAAATATTCGTTTATTTTCTGCTTTGAGATTTTAACAAAATTTAATTAAGTTGGGAAACATATTCTTCATAGCTACGTCTTGGTGTACCGTTTGATTGTTTTAAAGCTAAAAAAATAAATTCTTTCCGGGTTCACTGGAAAGATCTATGTAAACAGCAATTGTTGATGTTTCCGATACTGAACCTTTGGATCCCCAAGCAGTATTATTTTTAGAATGATTGGTTTATTATGTTTGTTTGTTACGTTTTCCTATAATTGTTCAATTCTTTTGATTTTATTTTTATTAGGAGCTATAAAACTGCTAGTTTCTTTCTCTCGGCATTTGGTATTGTTCGTGTGATTCTATTCTTCAACGTTTATATGATTGTAAAAAAGTTCATATGCTATAATATTTTATTTCCACTTATACGTAATTTGTTCTTCTCGGTAATAATCTTTCTTGTTTATTAATGTCGAATGATTTATTTTCGCATGAAAATTCCCTGTAATCTAGAGGACTGATGAAGATATGATTAGTGAGTGGAAATAATGACAGTCTTTAAACATTATCCAAACGTGTTTGCCAAGAGATGAAACCCGAAAGTGGATTTCTCGACTGGAAGCAGTGAAAGTATTTCGGGTACACACAAAATTTGTTTCCAAATCTTCAATCATGTCTTAATTCTGCTAATTTATTTGTGAAATATTTTTAATATTTATTGCGATCCAATTTTTATTTTTTGTTATTGAAATGAATAAGAAAAGAGTTTACTTATACATACCGCGTGATTAGTACAATGTTTTTTCATGTTTTTTACTCTGACAATAGTCTAGCCATTACATTTATGAAAATATATTATAGTCATATTTTTAAAATAATTACTGGATGGTATCTATCAGTGCCTTTCAAATGCATCCTTCAGTTTCTGATCATTAACATTAACTTTATTTCAACTACCTTGATTTCCATACTAACCATCTCTGACGATTAAATTCCCGGTATACTGGATTTTAATTTATTAACTATTATGATTCTCGTTTCTTTGTTTGATAGCAATACTTAATCTAAAGAATATAGCTGCGTATGAAATTATATTATTATTTAAAATACAAGTTGTCGTAATCTGAAGTCTATGGACTTTGGACATATTTATGGATAAAAATCCATAAATGTCGATGTAAAAATATTTTTTATATATGACTATTTAATTTGAGTTACATGGTTTAAACTTGTGAGATAAGTTTTAACATCACCGGTAATTTTTATATTTCCAGCTTTGTATTGAAGCCTTAGATCTTAGCTATCATAGATGTTATTAAAATATGTTTTGTTATCTAAGTGGTGGTAGAAACGTTAAAAACAAGTTGTTCAATGACGTGTCCAGCCGGTTGTAAAGAATAGGCGGCAGTCGCAAACTGAGGGGGGGTAAGGCGCAACCCACAGCATTTCCTCAGATCTGCCTATCAGCCCTTCCACCTTTATTTTCCTTTCCTAAAACAGACATTTTACTCATTGTGCATATTATTTGTCCTTAACCTTACTTCCTTACTTTTATTATGTTAATTTATTTCTTTAAATAATAAAAAGACTCCAAGGGGGGGGGTTCCTGCATCCCCCACAGCCCTCTCCACCCCCCGAATCCGCCTAAGATGTAGTTTTCGATCAAAAATGCCGATTCGTGCTCGCCATTTAAAGGTCTGAATAAAGATTTTTTATTACACTCTGGTGAGATTACGGTTTGTAAAGTATTCCAGCAGAGTAGGATGTGCCCTGTAATGTCTTAAGTACTACCCTACAAGACGGCATATCGTATGTGGAGCAGCCTACAACAACAAGAAGGATATTGCCTGGGTGCCGAGGTGCTAGAAATTGGACCTGTCATATAGAGGGGCAGTTAAGATAAGCGATCGAGTGGGTGGCGCTGCTGTGCCTTTCTTCTCAACAACATCTGGTCGGAGAAAGTGGTCCTCCGGGCCGGGATTCGTTCCGACGTGTCGATGTTTGCTAAGGAACGGAATGTCCTATCAATATTTGCCCACGTTCGCTGAATAGGAGAAACGCTATTTAATAAGTTTCACTTTCCAAAAATTAAAATATAAAATCAGCGTTGTTGCCAAATGGCTTTCGAACACATTACCCCATGTATGTAGCATGATAAATATCGATTTATCGGGAAATCGATAGGCTAGAGGGCTGTAGGTCTTGTGGCTTTCCTTTCTCCGCTAGTTACATAATGTGGCGGTCTATGACGGATCCTATTGTGCTTACAGGAAATATAACTGAAGCCATTTTGGACTGCCTGCGGGATAGAAAATAGTTTTCTTTCAACTCCTTTTGAATTCTCCTCCTCTCCTGAGGCACCGGAAAACACTCTACGGACCGGAAAGACGCCGACTCCATCTTTTGACAGGTCCTTCAATGGGCACGAAGCCAGAGATCTATTGAGGAAGGCTTAGGAGTTGTTTTCTCTAAATCGAGTTCTGCAGTTCAAAAGGTTTATTTAAGTCAGAAAGAAAGGCTCTGTAGGACAATAATATCGAAGCGGATTTCATACCTGAAATTCATAATTTGGAATAAGTACAAATATGTAGTTAAACCTTTTTTGGTTACTAATAGAGTTAAATTAATCAATTATACAAAACAATATACGAGTCTAAATATACTTTTTCAAGACTGCAGCTATATTTATTTAACATAATTACCTTGAGATATTTTTTTCATTATTTTATAATGCATTTTTCAGTTTTTTATTTTGAATTAAAGATTTTTTTATATCTGTAAATTCTTGTACTAAATCCTTGATTAGACATTTTGAAAAATGTGTCTTATGTCGGACCTTAAGAAATTTGACAAAATAGATAAAAATAGTATTTTTATAAGATTCAAGAAATTTTATATCGAATTTATTAAATGTTATGGTTTGAAAACGCGTCTAATGCTTGAAGCAAAGTCGAAGATAGTCCCAGGAACATATGGAAGTCGTGGAACTAGTATTGTCTGATTTCTGACATATTTTAACGTTTATTAGTTGTCTAACTATTTTTTAATTTCTACTAAGAGGTTAAATATAAGAAAAAAAAATGTTGTTGTTGTTTGTTTGTTTAACGTCACTTTATGCTACTAAGGCTAATCGGACGATGCTACAGTGGGAGTCCTAAATTTTGCCTATCCAAGTATAATTAGGATAAGGATCTTTAACGAGTACCTGACTTGGTACAGGCTCGGGACCTCCATTTTACGGCCTATCCGAGGGACGGTATTTTTTACTCCCATTAAAAAATCCGCTGGGCGCGAACCTGCGACCTTTAGTATTGTAGGTTGCCATGCTAACCACTATACCACTGGTGACCACAAAAAAAAAAATGTACTTTTTGAATTTAGAATAAAATTAACTGTCTAGTCGATTTATTTTAACACCAGTTCGTTCAATGTTTGTCTATTTTTCTTACTTCTTTTGTTTTTAAGTTGAAAAAATTATGAACATATCATT
Organism: Aelia acuminata; assembly: GCA_911387785.2. Classification (NCBI taxonomy): domain Eukaryota; kingdom Metazoa; phylum Arthropoda; class Insecta; order Hemiptera; family Pentatomidae; genus Aelia; species Aelia acuminata. Next base: position 24,344,096 of record OU426979.1, read on the forward strand.
ATAAATATATTGTATCAGTCATGTGGCATAGCTTTAAGATATAAGTGAACGTTAATATTAGTCCTGGAGACCGGGAAGGCTTTCTATTGGAGAGGTACGGGTCACTGGAAAGGTTGTATTCGGTCATCGATTAGTTTTAGAACGGTTAAAATGGTGTTTACTAACTGCTAATTTTATAAAAACTTCCGTTGAGAAAAAACTTATAAAAAGTTTCATGAGAATCTTCAAGCTTTGAGGTTTGAAAAAGATAAGATTGTATGGAGCATGTTCGACTTTAGTGAGGTACATCAATACTAAGCTATATTTAACTCAATAAGGGTGGCGTCCTGCGATGCCTTTTCACAAAAATAAATATTGAAAATTATTAAAACGCACTGAATATATGCTGAACGTAAAAAGGCTTCTAAAGAAGTGACTATGAATTTCTGTCGATCCCCCTTTTAAGGCTTTATGAATATAATTATTTAAACCTGTTCAATAAGAAATTTCATTAGTCAGCTAAAAAAGAAATTATTAAAAGCGTAAAATATAGTATGTTTATATTTTATGTCACTGGCGCAACACCCACCATGTCAGTCATGATCTCAATAAATTATAGAAAAAAATTACTCTAAAGAGTAATGGTAAATGAATATTACAAATGGCTTACACATTACTCCCTTCCTTTGTTTAGTTATAACTTCCCAATTTCGAATTTTATTGTCTTCAGCTATTGAAATCTATTTCTAGGGGATGTTTAGTCGCACGGCACCAACCTTTTGAATCGGTTATGAGAATAATATCTTACTATAGTAAAATTATACTAACTATCCTATAATTATAATCCTAAATGAGATTAGGAGTTATTAATTCTCTTGTCTTGTATTCAACAGACCCAGAAACAACCAGATACAAAATTAATATGTTCCTTTTTTTTTTCTTTTTTTTATTTAAGGCGTCAACCACTAGGCTCATCATCGCCCTTTATTCCAAATTTCGGTTTATAACTTATGATATAATTCTGTTAATTTTAGAAAGCTGTACAGTTTGTCTTGCAGTATACGGTATAAGTCATTTGGTATGTCTAAGAGTGTGAACTTAGGATATCTCTGTATTCTTCGTAACTTGGATGTCTCTGTATTCTTCGTAGGCCCTGCATTCCGTCAAAATATGCTTCCCTGTCAGCGGACACTCACAAGCCTGACAGTCGGTAGGGCCTTCGCGTGCCATTAGGTGCCCATGTGTCAAGTGCGTATGACCTATGCGAAGATTACTTCCTATCTGCGCTTATTCCTGTTAGAGGATTTCCATGGGATCACTTCTCTTTTAATTTCCTTTAATTTATTTTCAGCTAAGTTCAACCACCTGTTTTCCCAACTTTGTTTCATTTTTTGCTTGACGAGGGATAAAAAGTCCGCTGCTAGAACCCCTTGATAAGGAATGCTATCTGTTATTGTTTTTTTGGCAGCATGATCCGCCAATTCATTCCCAACTATTCCGCAGTGACTTTGAACCCATGCGAAGAATACAGTGCTATTGTTTGTCACGCCCGACTTTATTGAGATGAGGATATTTTGAACTATGGGATTTAAAGAGAAAACATTTTTTAAACAGATTAGAGTGGAGTCCTAATATCATTTCATCTTATTATTGGTTTAAATCCTTTTTGAACATTTTATAATATCGCTGAAGTAGAGACTTGTAACCGCAATATTTTATTATGACTCTCTAATCATCACACACTATACAGGCACGTCAGTGCTCCACAGTTCTGCACTTCCGCAAAACGTTACGATTAGCGTGAGAAGCCCCCTGAGACCTTCCCCAGAGCTAAGACAATTAGACCTCTCTCCCTATTGTAGCTATCCACTGATTAATTCCCGAAATCCTTTCTCTTGCTACTAGAACTTGGGTCTTGCGTAAGACGTCTCAGCAACTCGCTGGTAATTGCCGAGGAAATCGATGCGAGAACATGAACCGCCATTTTCCCTCGTCCTAGAAGTTGTTTCCTTGTTTCTTGTTCACCTTTTCAGATTCGTTATTGAATGCCAAACATTCATGGTTTTGAAACAATTTTTTTTTTTTTTTTGTTTTAGTTATTCCCTAAGAAATTAGCTGTTACTTTCTTAGAATTGAATTTTTCATCTATTTTCTCTTTTCATTCCATAATTATTTAAATAAAATCTGATTTGGCTAATTTTTACTAAAGTCATTCGATCCATACTAAAAATGTCTTACTAAAATCGAAAAAAAAAAACGAAAACTAAAAAAAAATCTGATGCTACACACAACATTCACTTCCCAACCTACATAGATAAAAAATTAACACGTTTTGAAAAATATATAAAAGCCATTTAGAAACGTTACTCATTTTTCCACATTTATTTTCTTATTCTCATTTGTATAAGTTGTTGTCCGTAAGTTATAGAGCATCATAATTTATATTGCAAAACTTGAAATTTCTCAGTACTTTTCGATTCGTTATTGTATATTTTTCTTAAGGGGTCTGTAAAAATTCTAATTTCATCTACAGTCAAGTTGATTATACTGCTTTCTTGTTTTTTATTGCGAGTTGGTTTTTGTAACTATATCGATAGAAGGTGCGTAAACGTCTCGTATTATTTTAAAAGTTAATTCTTGTATGTTTGTTTTTTTTATGCCCTTCCGGAAACCGAGAATGATTACTGCTAAACAAATCTATTACGGAACTAAAGTTTGTAAACTAAAGTATAATTATTAAGAATATCTTTTACCATATGTTTTCCACTTCTTAAACTGATTTAATTAATTTGAGTACCACATATTTACTTTCTTAAGTACAATAACATTTTTATTTGTATTAATACGGGAAAGCTTAATATACCATTGCGTCTGACGTTATAATTCTCTCTATTTATTTTTTGAAAAATAAAAGAAAAGAATAAAATTTCCATTAAATATGTATGCCCCAAAACACGTTGCCAGCTCTACATCGATTGGTTCAACGATTTTTTTGAGTTGTGATAAGATTTTTCATTGTAGATTTTTTTTTATATTTATCCATTCTTTATTTGTAGGCATAATGAGAAGCAGCTAATATCCCCAGGTAAACAAAATCAAACGTACTTTATAGGAAAAAACTATTTTTTTTTCCTTCGCAATTTAAGACCCCTCAGAACATTTCTCTGATGATAAAATCTACCTGATATTTGATTAGGATACTAAAGGATACTTGATTCTCATTAAACACAACGAGTTTAATCAAAATTCGCGTTTTTGTTTCGTTGAAAATCAGAAGTCGAAATATTTCGCGATCACAATACTTTCCATTACTACATATGTATTTCGTATATAGGTAAGTTAAAGTAACAAAACCATAAAAGATCGATTTATTACATTCCAAAATATTTCATATGGAAATAAATAAAAGCATGCAGAAATTCATAACTTGGAAATAGAGATGTCATCATTTTACATATATATGGAAGATTATTAACTAAGGGGGGGGGGATAATTGGATTTTAAAAGGGATAAAAGGATTAAGTTTTGCGGATGGGGATTGGTAAGGAATGATAAAGGAGGTAGTTCGGTAGGAAGGGGTGCAAAAGTTTAAGGTTTATATCTGGTATTTGGAGAATGTATAGAGGAACTAGGGGGAGTTAAAGGGTTTAACAAAATTGAGGATATAAACGGAAAAGGTACACTTAGGAAGAATTGTAGAGAACTGGATAGGGCCACTTCAAATCGCCCTGGAGATTAATATCATCTATTAATAAGTACTATCTTAGATGAATCAGTGTAGTTTTTGTTCAAATCGTTATACTAAGAGAAAAAAGAAGAAAGTTTAACGTTGGATCTTGACCGATACTTCGACATGTTTAGCTATGACCAAACCCTTTACCAACTTTCTCTACTTATTATAATTCCTTTCCAATTCACTAAATTTTGATGGTCGTGCGGGATTGCAGATTTAGCGAATCATTGGGAGAATGATCACTCACCCTACCGGTATTATATTACTGATAGTATTATATTACTTTCAATGTTAATGCTTTCCCAATGTTTTTCATTAGATTTCTTAACAATTAACAATTGCTTGTTGTTATTATAAATAAGATGCGGTTATTGTTCCTATTGCCGCTGACCACTACTGGCCCTCTCACCTCGACTCCTCCGAAGTTACTTTCCACTCGAACCAGAAGAACACTTCCGCAGCTGGTCCGTGGCCGTTGCCTAATTGGCTACCCAACACTTTCGATGGACCGGAACATCCTGGACCCTCAAGAAAGTTTTCGGATAGCTAGTTATCTTCTGAAACTCTTATCCATAGATTCTTGCTTTCTTTTGTTCATTCTAAGAGTACTTTGTAATTTATTATTCAAACCAAGAATGATAATGATGCTGAAAATAATACGATTTCAACAAATATCTTCTCTAAATCTTCTCGCTATAAATCAAAACCTTGAATTGATATTTGCTGCCTTTTCTATTTCAGAGGCCATGGCAATTGCTGACTGGGGCACAGAGGTACCTGGTCCTTTTTTCCAACATATTGCTATCTTATTACACCCTAAACATCAAGAAATACGCATTTCACACGTTTTAACGGACTTTCGTTATTGATGTCATCAATAATATCTCCTTGATGGAAAATATTGCACATGCCACTAGTGGAGCTGTTTCCAATGGCCTGTATAATGATCAGTGGTGGTCCTATGAGCTTATTCATTGTGTTAAATTCCCCTCCTACCGAAATAAAAAAAAAAAAAAAAAACTATAATTTATATATATTTTGTTAGCCTATTCTATTTTATATAAACTAAAAATCTGTGCATTTCATTTTTCTCCCTCCCCTTCTTCCTGTGCCTGTTCACTGTGCGAATTTCATCCTTGGAACACCTGTCCTACTGATATAGTCTGTCCCGAACATTGTTCTGCTGTTTTGACTAAGACCGGAACAGGTACTTCATCTGTTCGCTAGTGTGTTGGTGACAGCTTCAGTGTCGCTTTTGAGTAAGCTCTGCTAAGCTTCTATACCTTATTTTAGTAATTTTCTGACGTTGCTTTTATCCATAATAAGTTAGAGCAAAAGTCAGAACTGTCGCAAGTTCCATGTCAGCTGTCTTTGTAATGGAAATCGTTGTATTAATGTTCATTGATGAGTTCAGACATCATTGTTAGTTCGACTTCACGTTTCAGTGTAAATAGCAGTTCGTAGTACGGAAAAGTTTGGGGAACATCTGTTCCTGGGTGAGGTTCGCAAGGTGTAAAGGCACCTTTAAGCTATACGGGGATTTCCTTGGCCAGGGGAGGTAGAATTTAATGCCGAGGATTATTAAATGTCCCCTGGCGTCGGGTTTTGATCTGGCTATCTTTAGTTTATCACTCATTCAATGGAAACAACTGCTAGTAGTAGGCTAAAGTAGTGTTTATGCACATTTATTTAACAAAGTTTCAAGTCTCTTGGTCCATAAGTATGCGTACTTTAGATTTATTTTATTTTTTTTACCTTCAAATCTTTTTTTCTGGGATGAATTCTTTTTTCGTATCTTCGTTTATTAGTTATTTGGTAGGAAGGGAATGAGAGAATCACTGCATTAGGCTGGTTATGAATCGAATATTGAAAAATGGTGAATTTATTCTGGATGTCAGTTTTTACTGTTGAAAATTGTACAGTAGGGTTCCGATGAACCGAGTCGATGGAGACCAAGGTTACCTCGGTTAATCGAAATAATCGGTTAATCGGAACCATACCAATACCAACTGAAAATGTTGGTTATTTTTTAATAAAAACTAGATATATGCTTAAAAACCTAATAAATGTATATTTTAATCTATTTTTGTGGGTAACCACCTTGTTTTAAAAGCCCAAGCGGAGCCAATCCTTCCTCTTTACTGGTAATTGGACAAAAACTGTCCACCTCCCGTAAATGCTCGCAAAACTTGCGAGATCGAGAGAGAGGTATCACTCCGCTTGGAAGCGAGCTCTGTGGTGCAGTGGTTAGCATACCGCGCATGTCACGTGGAAGACCCGGTTTGATTCCCGGCGGAGCCCAATCTTTTCTCTTAAAAAAATAAATTATTTAAAATAATAAATATTTACTAATAATAATGCATATTAACAATAATAATAACAGAAATTAAGAAACTATTATTTTAAAAAGAAATCTTTTATTGTATTTTCATTAAAAGAACTCATATACATAGACCTACACCCCACCCCCTCAGACTTGGCACCTCCATTAATCGGGGCCTCGGTTAATCGGAACCCTACTGTATATCGTTGTGATTCGATAATTACTTTTAATCGATTTGATAATTACTTTTAATTGCTTAAGTATCCCTAACATATACTCCATTTAGTATATCGTACTATATAAGTGATGGTTGATAAATTTTCTTTTCTATTAACTATGAATAATTTTGTTAAATAATGGAGATATTTTAATTCACAATTCTTAAAATCTTGTACAAACATCCTTACGATCTCACGTTCTAATGATCGATTTGCTTGATGAATTTGAGCATAAACATTAACAGCAGTGACAATGATTGTAGTTTTATAGTAGAGTCTCCTTGAAGCTCGCGCTAACAGGGACAGTTTTTCAGCCGATCCGAATAATTAGATATCGGGGAATAAAAAAATGAAAACTAAATGGGGAATTTCCCGCGTCCTCGGGGAGAACAAAACCTCAATGGGCGGGAAGTGGCGGCTCCCACACTTAGCCGTTTCCGACTCAGGTCTCACTTCCGCCCGAAGCCTGTCTCTACAATGGCCGTTGCCAAAATTTCGAAGCCGGTCGGAAACTTGTTTTCGATACTTTTATTTTTTTAATGATTTCCGAAATTCTCCCATGGGATATTTTTGTTGTTTGTTCCAGTTAATGGCATAAAACCGCAGTGGTAGTCCTCGCCATGTGTTATTATTTGTATAGCTATAAGTATTTATTAATTTTATTTTTTACTCTTTTTTATAACAGCGTCAGTCATCAACATATCGACATTCAGCATTCAGCATAGCAGGCCATTCTGCTAGTCATACAATGGGGAACTGGCACGGGGAAGGGATATTACCCAGCAGTACCTCTTCCCTGGCTTGGTTCAGTTATTCAGGATTCAGTTATTCTGTTAATGAAGGAGATCTTTCATCCGACGCTTTTTTAATCTCCTTCTCACATTTATGGACATTTCATCTGTAGCTATATCTCGTATAAGGGTCATTATCTGAAGATGCGTAGATTTCATTATTGAAAAGTTATAATATCGGGCCAAAAAAAATCATACGTACTCAGTGGTATATTACCTTCACTTTTTAAATAGTAGCCAGACAGGAGAACCTTTAATTGTTCTTTTAAAAAATTATGAAAAGAATATCAAAGTGTGGGAGTGAAGGGTAGTGAAAAATGTGTTGAGGTAGTAGTAAACTTTGAGAAGTGAAAGCGAAAACGCGTATATTTTAAAGAAATAAAATCTTAAAAAACAATAGAAATACAATAAAAACAATTTCAAATTCAAAAATATGAAATTCCAAACGCGTATAGCCAAAAGTAAGCTTGATATTAGTGTTAGGTTAGGTTACAGTTACATACTTTTGGTCATAGCTTAGGAATCGTCATCTTTACATTCATAAGCATTCTCAAAATCTTTAGAGAATTCAAAGAATGGAGGTATTCGCTCCCTCATTTAAGAAATTGTTGGAAAAAGTGAGGGAATGAAGTTTTCAAAGTTTTTATTATTTTTTAATCACTGTAAGTAGGTTAAAGTTGAAAAAGACTACAGAATCGAAAACTATGACCATTTTCCATCGAAAAACAATAGTTATGTGAAAAAATTGCTTGGAAATTCACCATTTTTTTTTAAGTGAGGGAGTGAAGTAGCTAATGACCACAGCATAGATTTCCCTTAATAGCCTGAATCTGACAGCGGAGGCAAGCCATCGCAGCCTCTGGTCGGCAGTCAAAACGATCCTAGGGTCTTCCCTCAACCGATGCTTTCCACCCCGGGCTTTGAGCTATTAATCTCAAACTCAACGCTCAGACCATCCAACACTTGATGTGAGGGAGTGAAGAAAAAACGTCTGGACATACTTTATTTATTTTATTTATTGTGACTAGTAACAATAAATGACACCGCTTATTTTTTCATGGAATCTTGAAGTAATAACTGACTTAACCGATTAATCAATTTAATCAAACATTCAATTGTTGAAAGAATGCGAATTTTTAAAGTAGCTAGCCTGGGAGTCGGACAAGGTGAGGTAATGAAAAAACAATTACTTTTATTTATTTTTAACCAATTATAAATTTAGTTTGGAGCTAAAATATAGCCTTCATAGAACAACAAAAGGAGTGAAATAGTTCCTATTTTTTTCTAGTAACTAGCTCTCATTTTAATGGTTAAAAATGGACCGGACGTACGATTTACTTATTTTCAGATAATGACCCATAAGGAGTTTTATACGTCCGTGTAGGTTAGTGCGAAAATGTTTGTAAAGAGTGAAGGAGGTTCAAAATTTAAGCGGATAGGGTCTCAAAAATTTTCTTTTATTGACCTGTATACAGTCAAAGTCATATTGTATACATGTTGACGTTTCGCTCGACTAAGAGCATTTTCGAAACTAAAAAGAACCGAAAACAAGGGAAAATCACAGCTTAGTAGTTAAATTTTACAATTAAAAAAAAAATTATGAATAAACAAGAATACAAAATATAGAAAATCAATCTAACCAATTTGTCAACAAAATCATCAAAAATCATAAGTACAAAAAAATGCAAAAACTATGTTTGATGTGGTAAAATAATTTAGAACTGGTGTAAGAATATGAAAGAGTAACATGGTACTGAAAAAAAATATATATCCTGAAAAATTATTAGGTTGCTAATTAAATTTTGAACCTCCTTCCTTCTTTTAGTGGTCTTCTTTAGTCTTCTTCTTTTTGAAGATAAATACTTAATTTGTAAAGAGTCTTTATGTATTGGTCGACTTGATTTACGGTTATATGTTACTAGCATTCCCCGTCGCGGCTTTGCCCTTTGATCATTATCTTAGTAATGATTTAATATAATATGCTAACAAAATCAATTAAAAAAAAAAACGTTGGAGGGGGAAGTTGCGGGCTCGGAAGAAAGAGGGAGACGCGCAATGGAGAGAGTTCACTAAAACCGCCGAAACAAAAAATTGCTTACTAGTCGTGAACGCTTCATTTTTCGGCTTTAAAACATGGTTGTCGACGGCCTCTAAGGGGCTTTCGAGTTAAACTCGTCGTATCAAGATCTTTAATTTTTTTTTTTTAATTTTTTCTCGAAGTGCAAAAATAGGTGTCCGTTAGAGTTAAACGACAATTTCGCCATTCAAACCCCTTTGGGGTTACATTTTTGAAATTCATTTCTTAGTGATTACCTACATCGCGTTTGAAATCTAAATTCCGAACTTCAAGTTTCTATCATTAGTAGTTTTTGCTCTGCCTGATTCTGTCAGTCAGGACAAAGCCTCTATATGGACTACACAATCCATATATAGAGATAAGATATGTACTGTTTGATTAGTCACGTACCAATGTGCCTTTGAAATGAGGTCGTAATATTTTTGTCTGGAAGGTTTGAGGTTTTGGCAAATGCGTTTTAATTCGCGGTGGAGGAAAACCCAAGAATGATATATTAGAGAAGATAAAGAACGAGATTCTCTAACTGACATAAACCGAGCAATAAATTCGAATTACAACCTTACTTACAGAATATTGTCCTCTTTCAATGTACGCAGTCCTGAAACATACCTGCAGTATCAGATCAAAATGTTTCAGTCGACTTAGGATAATGAACCCGTTTCATATAAAGCTTTATCGCCAAATTAAGAATGAGTATTTTTCCGTTATCGCCGTGGAGAAGTGCTTACACTGTGGTAAAAGTAATAGTTAACAGTCTCCACCATATCCAGCAACACAAAAAGCTGATTGATCTCAGGCACAACTACCTGGCATCGACATTTTTTACTCCTTTTAACCCGCGATCTTTAGTATTGTAAGTTGTGATGACTCCTTATTTTATTTATTTTTTCAATTGATCTAATCTTAATTTGTGGCTGACCACCATTTTAAATTATTTTTAAATAATTAATTTTTTTGAAGAGAAAAGATTTGGCTCCGCCGGGAGTCGAACCCGGGTCTCCTGCGTTACATGCCAGGATGCTAACCGCTACACCACAGAGCTCGGCTCAAGGCAGAGCAAATCCTTCCTCTTCACTGATACCTACTCCCCCTATCTCACAAGTTTTGCGAGTAGTAGCGGGAGGTGGACTTGTGAGATAGGGGGAGTAGGTATCAGTGAAGAGGAAGGATTTGCTCTGCCTTGAGCCGAGCTCTGAGGTGTAGCGGTTAGCATCCTCGCATGTAACGCAGGAGACCCGGGTTCGACTCCCGGCGGAGCCAAATCTTTTCTCTTCAAAAAAATTAATTATTTATTTATTTTTTCCTATCAATGTGCAAATAAAGATTCTTATCGCGATTAACTCCTAAATTAACTGAGATTAACTACTTGTTACACGATTAGATGTACTAATATGAAATTCGAAACCCATGTAAAAACTTCGAAGCCCATGTAAAAAAAATAAAGTCATTCAACATTGGTTTCACGTTTGAGAACCCTTGCTCTAAGACATGATCCGAGGACGGTCGTTAACGGTTCCTCTCGGCAAACTATGAAATATTCATCGGAGCTCTGCGACACGAGGGAAAGCCTTCTCCTTCAGCTCCTTGGACCGGATTATACAGTCGGTTAAACGAGAGCAGCCCAATAATAAGATATGAGATAAATATGAATGAGATTTCGGGGGGGGGGGGGGGCGAGAGTGAGTTGGGGAGTAACAATGATGGAGGTAGGTCCATTACCTGATTGGATCTCTCGAGTAGGGCTTCTTTATTGCCCCATTTATTTATGATAACATCCTTCTTTTTCCTATTATCGCCACCTATTCTCCTGCGTACCCAAAGAGTGTCCTATCCTTTTGGAGTATCCTCGTATACTGACCACTTCTGGACCTCTTTGTAGCCGAAGATCTTTTCTTCCAGAGAAGTGCATTGGATCATTACTATTACCATAACATCGGCAACAACAAGTTGAAAAATATTCCTTTTTTTCTCGTATTTCTGAATAAGACTATTCAAAGAGAAAATTCGATCATTCTAAGCTGTTATTTCATTTACTGACTATATCATCTCTCCACTGCAAAAAAAAAAAAAAAAAAAAAAGTACTCACTTCTAGCCTAGCATGTGATTTTATTCAGTCCGTGGATATAAATGTCAATGAAAAATAAATTAATATTTTTTTATAGGCAGTTTTAAGTATATAGGAATACGAACAGATCCGGCCATGCCTTGCTGTGCTATAAAGGGTTGAATTAATTATATCCTATTCTTTTTTATACAGTCAATTTTAAAATAGGACTGTACGCAAAATTGAAAATAGTTTGATAAAGAATTTAGAAGGGTTAAAGTTTTTATTTTTTACATCTCATATTTGAATTAATCTTTAGTGTCAGTAATCGTATCAATCGGTTCTACCCGAGACGGGTTATGAAAAGCGAGAACGGAGCGGGAGGAACCTTAAACCATGCTGCATGTTCATACAGTACTATTTATCAAAATATGGAAATTTAATTGTATGAATCAGATAGATAACGTTAATTTATATCGTTTTATTAAAATAATTTACATTTTTTTTATTATTAGAATTCACAATTTCTATTTCTAGTGCTAATAGGCGCACAATGATTTTGGTTAACCTGCTTTTGCTAAAACAAATAGATTCGATGTTTACCCCACACGTGAAAAGGCGACACATAATTGCCCAAGGGGAAAACACGTATTTTCCTAGTCCAAACCGGAAAAAATAGATTTAGCTACTGGATGCTTACCAACCCTAAATATCGAATGAACATAAAGTTTTCAGTCAATAAATCAACTTACACCGCCATTTGTTGGAAATTTATAGAACTTACAAATAATTACACTCAAGTTTAGTATAATAAGCATTAATTTGCAATAAAAGAACTATTGAGGCCAATAATCGAGATAAAATCTTTGCTATCTTCACAATGAGCCAAATTTTATAACGATCGGTATAACGAGTAGTTTCTGATTTTTTCCCCGACAAATATCGTGACACGAGATTTTTATATATATAAAGATTAGTTCTATATATCCTAAAAATATATCTATAAATTTCGGAAATATGTTATTGCTAAATTTAAAAATTGTTTCCCTTCAGGAACTCTAATTATTGGAAACGCACCTCTGAAACATTCAGATGTCAAAACTGAAAAATAAATCTTACATATCGCAAATTATTTCTCATATTAAATTAATAATATTTTAACAGTTCACAAAATATAATATGTATATTATATTATATTATTATGATTTTGCAACACTTATGTAGGTTTAAATATTTTTTATTAAACGATATTAATAATTCAAAGTGTCTTACGAACAATCACAACTCAAATAGCTGACAAGTTACAAAAAGTATCAACTTATAACGATGCATCAACATAAAAGTAACCATATGATTCTAGCTTCAGAGCAAGGCTAACTCTCCAGTCCATTTCTCCTTATATTTAGTCTGAATTAGAACAATCTAGAAGTTTTCCGAAAAGTGTAGAAGATTCTCGAACAGTCATGAACATGTATTAGAACTGTTTGTTCCAGCTTTTCAATCATAAGTCTTCTTTGTTTTACATTACAATATAAATAATAATAGTTCACAAAAACATATTTTAAAAAAACAATATGTTAGAAACTATTCAAAATAATTTTACCTTATACTTTAATCAAAAACAGAAATAAAAATTTAAAATAATAATATTCTAAAAAAATATTAATATAAAGATGCGTAAACACGTACTTGTATCTGGAAGAAACTGGGTTAAATAATTGCGAATATCAAAATGAAATGGACAAAAATAGCATTATATTTTTATAAATCTATACCCAGTAGTCATTATGTAATTTTTGTTTTATTTTCAGTACATATTAAAAAAATAAATAAATAAAAAACAGACCTGGAAACAATTGCCTAGACAAAGTGGCTTGCAAATTATTTCAAGCAATGTCGTGAATATTATCATTATCGCCATAGGAAATCTGTTAAACGCCATTCTATTCTTCTTGTTTTCTCTGTTCCCAGCAATGACAATCATTTGCTGAGTTCTGGTGCTGTCACTGTCAGTGCAAAAATATTTACTATACCCTTAAAAATTGTGATTTTATGCTGATAAAACTGTAATTAATGATTTACCCAAAGTCATAACATTTTTTTAAATTATCATTGTTTCGATAAATAACTATCTCAGGGGGAGAACCAAAAAAAAAAAACTTCTAATTTTATTATAATTTTTATTTTATTGGATATATGGGCGTTAAAGCGTTTCTTCATCAACACCTGTTATGATTACCGATGTACTTATGTATATACTGATATATTAGATATATAAAATAATGATATATAAAGTATATATAATGTATGTATAAAGTTTTCTTGATTCAATTCTTAAAAAGTGGAGAAAAATAGATGAAAAAATATAGTAATCATAAAAATAATATTAAAATATAAATATAAATGGATTTTATATATGGTTGTTTTATAATGGTTTATTTATCCTTAGCTAATTATAGTTAAAGGCATATAAATAAATTCCACGTAGTTTCTTCAAGAACACATATATTTCAGCGAACCACCTTCAGTGAGTGACATTATGGATTTTAAAAATGAGTAAAAATATTAGTAATAATTAAAAATTAAAAACTAAAAATTAACATTTAAAAAGAAAGAATTAAACTACGATTAGGGTAAAAGCAAGTAATGATAACAAATTGTAGGATGTAAATTTGAATCTGTGTTTATGATCAATTTAAAGACCATTTATAAATGATTTAAATAATTTTTATTGTAAATAAAATAATTTGATTAATAAAGAATAAAATAATTGGTTTGCTAAAATATTTATTAAGTATACAATGCTAATTTTAAATAATTTACTTTTTTTTTTAAATGTAGAAGATTCTAATTCAAATAGAAACCTGTTTTTTCCCTTTTTAAAACTTTGAACATCTGTAAAGTAGGAATCAGGAAATGCTAAAAATAAACGACTTTGACATTTCAAGTATAAGTTATATATACCAAAAAAAAAGGGAAAAAACGTTGCGTGGGCTAGGTATCAAGCAATTAATTGTGCAAGCAATTACTGTTAAATTGATTATGATTAGATTGTTGATATTTACTAAGGTAATTTAATGATCTTGTTTGTTCATTATGATTTTTTATATAATTAAAATGATCTACAAAAAGTATTTCGTTAGATAAAAATAATTAAAATAGGAGAAACATTTTATTTATTTTTATTTTTTTGTCTTTTATTCTAAACATGTTTGTTAGTAAAAAGAATTTTGCGGGATGAAAAATTGACAACATTAAAGAGGCACTTTTTTCATATTTTTTATTTGTGAAAACATTATTTTCAAAGATTTTTGTAAGGCTTATTGTAATTTAACAATTCTATTTAATATAAATAAATGTCTGTTTATATCAATTTTTTTTATCTTATCTTTTTGTGTTTATCAGTGTATAGATATGAGTTAATATGGAAGTATATTATATATTGAGTTATATTTACTTGAATGTTAACATTTATAATTTTATAACAGTCAACTTTTTTTTGTGTTTCAGGTTAGTAACCAAGTTATCAAAGACCAAAATGTTCGTTAATATACAAGTATGTAATAAAAATATTTTTAAAATTATATTTTTAATAACTTGTTTAGAAGGATTTGATAAAAGTAATTTTAGTTTTGAAGATCATTAATCAATTATTATTTTATCTATTATATGTTAATTGGCATCCCATTGCTATGCGTTTTGAAGTGAATATTTCTTCTTACACATTTACTGAAAGAATTGAAGCTTGATAATTATGAAAAGAAAAATACTTTTTTTTTTCATTTCAGAAAATCAGAACTGTGTTTAAGAAACACTTCGTGAATTGTTTGTTAAGAACCTTCTTTTTAATTTGATTCCGTTTGATGTCTGTACGTACCTTACCGAAACCGATTTCACTTATTAAATTCTCTCTTTTCCCTAACAATTCGTAACTTATAAGTGGTTTTTTTTTTTTTTTTTTTTTTTTTTTTTTTTTTTTTTTTTTATTAATCTTTTGACGACGTTCGAAGGGGAATTGGATTTAATTATTAGTTATTGCTTGAATGAGCATTAGATCGAAAAACTGAAGAAGATAATTGGGAGGGATCGAAACGTCGGGTGGAGCCGCCCGAGAGGAATAACGAGTATCTGGAATAATTAGTTTGAATATGGTGCCAATTATTTTTTATTTACTTATTACAATTATTTTCTGTGAATGAATTCGAATCATTATCCTTCTTTTTATTTGAAAATATTTTGATGTCTTAGCAAATTAATGTTACAAAACAAAAAACAATATATATATATATATATATATATATATATATATATATATATATATATACATATATAGTCGGTTAATATATTTTCGATACTGTTATCCTGTCGTTTAAAAATTATTCAATTTGACAAAAACAATTTTTGGAAATCCTGAATTCTAAAATACTTTATCAAATAAAGTGAAGTTTAACGGATAGCGAAAATATGATTTATTTAACAACACCATTTTAACTAAAATAACTCTTTTAAATTAATTTTTTTAGGTTTATATATATCATTTGAAATATGCAATTTGTTGATACCCTTACCATTTTGAAATTATGGCAAAATCCAAGAAATGAAATAATACATTAAAATATTATGAAGGAAATACAGGTTGCGCCTTCTTGAGTCTGCTTAGGCAATGTCAACTTGCTAGACTGTAGTGCGGGTTTGCATATAGAATTCTTCAAGGCGCACTTGAGTCCGTCCAAATTCTATTGAAATAATTGTCTCTATGCGTGGGGTCTAATTTCAAAATGGATTATCTCATTGTTCAAAAACTTTGAAAAAATAAAAAAATTATATAAACTTGTCATCTTTGTAGCTTTGTGTTGCAAAGCGAGTTACTAAATATTTTTAGATGTTTTAAATTGAACTAAAAAAGAAATAAAATGTAATGGCGTGTAAATTCGTTATTGAAATGCGTTTGATAATTAATAATTTTTAATCAACTTTTTAATATAATTTAACTTATTGAATATTACAATTGTATATCACCAGAATTTATATTATGCAGCAGTAATGACTTATAACTGTTTATTTAAAGGACTCATTAACATTTTTCCAACTTTACTATATATTGGTGTAATAATATATTGGTAAAAAAAAGTCTAATTTTTTTTTAATTTTTATTTTATAGATGGAATTAGATATTCAAATGGAATCCAAAATTTTTCATAGCACCCCTAAAAGAATAATGCCATATCTTCCTTAGGTATATACCTTATTTCTTTAAAGAACTTCATATGCAAAGCATGATTTTTCAGGAAAGTGAATTTAATGATTTAAAGTGGAATCGAATGTTTTCAGAATGATATGCAGGCGATCGTTATATAAAAAAAAAAAATAAAAAGTTTTTTCTTTGAAGATTTATTATTTGATTTACGAGAAAAACCTAATAAAGTAATACATAGAATATCTCGGCCGAAGAATGGTGAATTTAGAGGGCTAAACTGAATTGCGTGAACTTTATTACCTTAAATGTAATCAAGGTTATAGTTGAGCATCGGTTAATGTGAGCGTGCAAAAATTGAGAGTCTTAGTTCCGAACGAATACCTAAAAGATTTATGAACGCTTTGCCGACTGGAAAACGTTCATGGTGTAGGTCTAGGCGAAGGTGGAAGGATTCGTTTATTGCTAATCTTGTGGAGTTGGAATTGGACCAATTGGTGGTGTCGGCATTGGGCCTTCGGGTTCGTTAAGCCTTTATTCTATTCTAAAGAGAAAAATCTAACGGTTGAGGTATTGGCCTCATCGTTGCCTTGTAACATGTACATCCTTACAAAGTAATGCAATGGAAACACTTTAAATTTTTTTCCTTCTTAATAAAACCATTGAAAGAAGTATCCATTGCCGAGAAGCATTATCTCAGCATTTTTGCTAAAGCTTTTGCAAATGCACACAAGTTATCAATTGCCCTTTGAACATCGGGCTTATCATGTATTAATGTAGTTAGTTGTCTATCTCTACGATAGCGTTTATCTTCTAATACATTATCTTAACCTTTTCGGTATTTCATCAGATTTATTTTTTTATATATTTTCGATATTAAGAACAAATGTGATGTAACAATCAAAGAAAGAAAAAATGCACACACCCATCGGATATAATTTACATAAATAATTGTTGATGGTTCTGATGTACTGACGCTACATTGCGAAACATTTTTTTTATTTTTATTTTTTTTGTATTAGCCATAGTTATTATATTATTTCTTTTTTGTTTAGAAGAATCATTTTGGTTTTGACATATCTGATAACTATTAGTGTGATCATGACAGATAATTTTTCGGTTTGATTTGATTTATCAAAAATAATGTATAAAAAGTTACTTGGATTTTATTAAGGAAGTACTCCTTAATATATACAAAAGTGAAAGCCCAGTCTGATTCTGTGTTAACTGATTCTCAAACTTCATCTTACCTAGAAGGCAGCAGTTTTGATTCCGTTGTTACCTTAAATAATAAGGGGCATAAGCTAATTTTTTTTATTCGGATTATGTAGGGCGACGATTATATATATATCTATATATATATATAGGAGAGGAGAAATGCTTTATTTTTTAAAACAAAACAAAACAGTGCTGCCCAATTACATTGGGTTGCTACAATACACAGCATACTTATCAATACAATTACGTACATTAATTAAACTAAAATTACATTATAATTTTTCATGCATATAAACCTACGGTTACAAAATCTTACATTTTTTTTTTTTTCTTTTCCAATATTTTATTTACTTTTTATTTGTTTATTCTTTTTTTCCCTTCTTTTTTCTCTTTTTCTCCCTTAAACCATTATTTTTCTTACTTTTTTCTTCCCCCGTTATAGTTTACATTGCTCTTGAGCAAATCTTTCAACATTCTCTCTCATTTCTCTCCCCGTCCTATCATGGCACGCATACAGAGCAAAAAACAAAATAGCTTACAGATAAATAACTAAACGAATATATATGAATAAATAAGTGAATAGACATAAATAAATACACAATTAATAAATAAATAAAAAATGTACACAAATATATATATATATAAAAAAAAAAAAAAAAAAAAAAAAAAAAAAAAAATCTTTGACAGACAGAACAGCCACACATAATTAGTGGCCATATAGGTGATAGTGGATAATGCCCAGGGAGTCCAAGATTATATTTTCAGCCAACACCGAAATTTCTCTCATCTCGACACCTAGGTCTTCTAAAAAACTCCTTGTTCTTTTTGGGATCGTTCCGCGAGATCCGAACCAGAGGCCTGTCACGGAGAACTCTCTCTCTCCAAAGGTCTCGCGGAACTTCTCTTTAAGGAAAGGGATGCACTTTTCGTAGATATCTCTCTTTTCCCTTTCCACCTCACCCGCCTGGTCAAGGTCATTGTTTTCAAATCTAATTGTCGGATCCACCACCAGTGCTTTATTCCCGGTCTTAGGGAATGCGACAATGTCTGCATACCTCGTGGATCCATCTGTGTCAATGCAATAGACCTCGTCAAAGCAGGCGAAGTTCCTCTCTTTAAGGAGTCTTATAAGTTCATGCTTAACCCTATGGTGCCGGCGAGTTATGAGGAGGGAGTTGTTGGGGCATTTTCCCAGCACGTGGGCTGGTGTTTCAGACTCTCTGCCGCATTTACGACAGAGGGACCCAACTTCTCTCGGTTGTCCGCTGGCTCCTGGGACTCCTCGCAGAGGGGCATAATTAATGTTGAGTTTTAAGGAGTTCGACCATTCTGACCCCGAAAGAACCTGCTTGTCGTAGATGTATCTGTTAGCCTTCGGGGTCTCTTTAAAATGTCGAACTCCAATTCCCTGCCATTTATAATTGGCCCATTCCTCAAAAGCATTTTCACGCAGCGACTGACGTAGAGCTCTCGCACTTCGGTAGCCCTGATCAACACCCAGTCTCTCGGCGCATTCCGCCAGCTCTTCTTGGTAATTAAATATAGACTGAAACAGGGCATCCGGCACATTTGACAGCCGCTGAGCAATGGACCAATGCTGCAAAGGAGCCTCCCATTGGCAACGGATCAATCCCAGTCCTCTATACCTCCTTGGTGCGTAGAACATCGCTGTCGAGGTGTTGGCTGGGAGCCCAATTATGGCTTTGATACTCCTGCGAATATTGGTGTCAATACCATCCAATACTGCAGGACGTATTTTAGTTAGGGGTGCTGTCTGGAGAGGATAAGTAAGCCCCGGGAACACGTATTGATTCACAACGTTGACCTTCTGCTCTGGTTTTAACAAACACGAGCTTACCAATTTGTCGAGATTAGCGTTCACTATTGTCACCGCCTCATCATTAAAGACAATCTCTCCCGAGAACAAGCATCCCAGATATTTTATTCTCTCATTCTTATCTACAGTCTGAATGCTGTCTCCGTTCTCCAGGGAGAGTGTCGTCGTCTGCAGCTCTCCTTTTTCTATAACAATTCCCACGCTTTTTAGCGGATTTATAGCCAGACCTATCTCTGCTAGCACCCTCTGAGTGCTGTTAATAATTCTCTCGGCTGCACCCTTGTCGCGTGCCGAGACCGCCTGGTCGTCCGCGAATCCTGTAAGGACCACACATTCTTGGTCACTTAATTGGTAGCCAAACTTTTTGGCAAATTCTTGGTCACATAGGTCCCGGTAGAGGTGGTCTATGGCCAGGTTGAATAGCGAAGGCGACAAGGGCCCGCCCTGAGGCACTCCTCTGAGCACACTGATCTGGCTGGTCGAGTGCGCTCCTACACTAATCTTAATTTTATTAGTGGTAAGGAGAGCTGCTATTATATTTTTGAGGTCCGGTGACACCCCTCTTGCCTCTAGAGAGCTAACGATGTGATTGTGGCCAACGTTGTCAAATGCACCTACTACATCGAGGAATGCCACAGCGCAGTCGTTTTTTTTTATGCTTGGAATCTTTTAAAATCGCATCGATAATCCTCGCGCTCACATGTGCTCCCGGTAAGCCCCTGATGAAGCCTCTTTGATTTTTGCTGAAGGTGACCTGTTTCCTCAGTTCGTGGTCCAGAACCTTCTCTATGATTCGGCGCACTATGGAGTATATCGTGATTGGTCTCCATGAAGATATGCTTCTGACCTCACCTTTTCCTTTATATACCAATATTGTGCGCCCTTGACGAAGAGGCTCTGGCACATAACCCACCTTCAGCATTATCTCTGCAATATTCTTTATTATATGAGATACGTCAAAATATTTTATCGTGCGGATCAAGACTCCATCCGGCCCCGGTGATGTGTCCAATGAAGTTGATTTAATTGCCTTCCTTACTAATTTTGCGTCGATTGACACTACATTTGGCACCGGAGCGCATTTCTCGTAATCCGCACGTTTGCAGAGATTCTCTTTCTCAAAGAGGCCTCTAAAATGGCTCTCGATGTCGGCTACCTTCAGAGGGCAATGCTTGGGAGCGTCGGCATTCATAATGGTCTGTACCACTTTTTTCCGCCTATTATAGTAGTTGTATTGGGCTACTTCGAACTGGTACTGTTCTTGCCGACGGCTCCTATCTTTCTTGTTGGCTCGCTGAGGATTTGATGTTTTTCCAGCACCCTTGCTAGCCATATCGGTTTTATTTTTGTTCCTAATTTTGTAGAATTTTATAGCAGGATGCTGTGGGCCAGGCAGTTGGGCATTTATATTTTTCAGAAAATTCAAGAAATTGCCCACTGCTTCATCGAAATCCTCAGCCTTGAATATATTGCCCTTCGTAAAGTCTTCCAAGACAGCCGACCATCTGTTTATTTCTTTTTTAACATCATCAGCCTCATCCTCTCCAATATTTTCTTTTATATTGTTACCAAGTATACCCCTTAGTTTTGCGCTGTTTGCCTCCCTGGGATGCTTCTTGGCTATATGGGTTCTGAGGCCTCTATCGCCCTTAAATGACAGACCACAGACAGGACAGACTCTTTCATTTGCACCTGATGCAAGATCCGCCTGGCTGCGCTCTATTTCATCTACATCTTTATTAATTATAGCGGTCCTCGGCGGCTGTTTGGGCCTCTTTGGCAAGACGTCTTCGATGGGGACAGTTTTGCCTAATACTGGGCCATTCCCATTTTCTTGCCATTCTACCTTCGCAAACTTTTTTTCGCCTCCTCCCGCGGTGGCCACGGACATAAAGGAGACAACTTCTGCTTCCTGTACGGGCCCCGCCGACCTCAAAACCCATACTCTCTGTCCTATTTCAACTTTCCCAGAATTACCTTCATTATAATCCATATCTCTTTACTTTAACAGTAGATACTGAAAACTAATTCTGTACTAACCTTAATGAATAAAATATTGTTTAGAATAATATATACATGAATAAATAATCTTTAAAATATATTAAAATAGATAAATGGCTAAACATTTATGTAATAATTAAACAGAAAACAACAAAAATAAAATATATTATAAAATAATATATATATATATGAATAAATAATCTTTAAAATAGATAAATAGCTAAAAATTTATATAATAATTCAACAGAAAACAACAAAAATAAAATATATGCAATCTAATTATTCATGTTTATAAGATAACAATAATATATATTAGTATAAAAGCAAGGAAAAAAAAAAAAAAAAAAAAAAAAAAATACTAAAAACCATAAATAAAATTAAAGGTTAAAATTTTTAAATCAGTTGGTAAAACTATAATATGAAAAATACATAAAAGGTTTAAAAATTAGAAAAAAAAAAAAAAAAGAAATATATGTATATATATATATATATATATATATATATATATATATATATATACACACATATATATAAGATGGTAACCATTAAAAAAAAAAAATAATAAAGTATCTAAAAAAAATATTAATTTAAAGGTGGAAAAAAAAAAAAAAAAAAAAAAAAAAAAAAAAAAAAAAAAAAAAAAAAAAAAAAAAAAAAATAATAATAATTCAGACTGAAAAAAAGAACCAAAACTAAATAAAATTAGAGATTAAAAATTTAAACCATATAAATCAGTTGGTATCACTATAATGAGAAATACCTAACAGTCTAAAAGATTAAAAAAAAAAAAAAAAAAAAAAAAAAAAAAAAAAAAAAAAGGTAAAAATGATTAAGAATTAAAACTATATAAGAGGCTAAAATATATACACACAAATATACATATATAATTTGGAGGAAAAAAAAAAAAAACAATAACAATGAGATATATGCATACCAACAATTCAAAGCTAGATAATATTTATCACTGTATGCGTGCCCTTCGAGAAGACGATGAAGAAAAAAAAAAAAAAAAAAAAAAAAAAAAAAAAAAAAAAAAAAAAAAAAAAAAAAACGCCGCTCCAGTTGATCTGTCTATCCGAGTCTTAAGGGACTAATTTCCGGCGCAGCATCATTCTAGTAGACAATGGGAGAACTAGTATGACGCCTGGCTCGTCCGGTGATAATTATCCATGGAAGTACGTCGGTCCTGATAAGCTGTCCACAGTGCCGGGCAGGTGGTGGGGGGCTGCAGGTCCTAGGCTGCAGCGAGATAAGGCAGCCTCTTCACGCCAATAAGCCCAATTTGTTTTAATTAACTCCTCGCAAAGATTCCTGTTCGATTTTCACTAAACTCAGCAAATCGAACGAACGCTTCAAGACACAGCAGTATACAAAATTTTACAGTAATCGGACTATATAAACCTAGTCACAGGTAGAACAGACGTAGAGCCGATCTGTATCACTCACCGGCCTGAACCAGACTCGAATATATATATATATATTATATATATATATATATTCGATATGTATATATATATATATATACTTGCTGAACCTTAAATTCGTGTTACATTTGTCCATCACATTTTTATGAGGTATGTGTATATATTGAGTTTCTGTTTGATTTTCAAGCTTAACGATTTGAAAAAAAGCTATTACTGCATTTTCAATCTTTTTTTTAGATTCTGTTTTTTCATTTTGTCATGAGTTAGGAATGGGCATTTATTTCGAGTCTAGTGTGTATGTTATGTGTTGGCATTTGTTGCGTTTTAATTTCATTTTGTGAACTGAGGAATATCATTTTAAATAGAGTAAATGGTTTGCTTATTTAATTATGCCTGTCTTGGGTCATGGTATTTTGGTTAAATTGTTGCATCGTCTTTATAGATTGTAGTCGAAGTATCGGGGTTTATATACCTATGTCATGTGTGAATATAATGCATAGTAAGGGAGCGAGTATTGACCCTTGCGGAACTCCTGGTAAATTTGATCGGACTGAAGAAATCTCTTAGCCCTGTCGGTTATAGTTAGCATAAGGTTATATCAATGAGGTGGAATGATCTTGTGTTTGAAGAAAAGTTCGTGATGCTTGGGCGAAATAGAGAAATTTTCTACTCCAGTGATCCTGCAATTTAGTCTATAAATATTTGTAATGTTTTGAGTATATGAGGTACAAAAACCGAATCCGTCGTCAGGTATTATCTTTAGGTCAGTCGGTACTTAAACAAGTCTCTTGTTAATTAATTTCTGGTAAAGTTTTGAAAAATTGGAAGGAGAGTGATAGGTCTGTAAGGGGAAGGATGTATGTGCACTTTCGTATTTTTTGTGTTTCGTTTTGGTGTGATAGCACATCCATTTAATAGGGAATGTAATGGGTTTTCCTAGTTAAACGTAGTTAATTATACAGTTAAACATTGTCCTAAGGAACGCTAGAACTGTTGCAGGCATCTGCGGGAGTGTTAAGAACTATGTAATGCAATGGAACTCTTGTAAAATAATTGCTAATTGCAGTGGAAAAGAAAAGACTTATTCTTTTTTTACTCTGATCTCTGTGATGTAAACAAATGTAAAAAAGCAAGAATTTTTCCCTCGCTGGTGAAGGTATTTCAAATTAAAAAAAATGTATTTTGCAAATAAAAATTAGAAACTAGATTAGCTGCTTTAAATTATGTACACACACGACATAGCCGTAAGCAATGATACACTGACCGTTACTTATGCTGACGATGCAACAATTGTCACTAAACATCAAGATCCTATACATACCTCACTAACTTTACAACAACATCTACATAATGTAAACGACTGGTGTAAATTATGGAAAATTCGGCTAAATCATGAAAAATTAAAACACATAACGTCCACTCTTCGAAAAAATACCTGCCCTCCAATTTAAATAGACAATGTCTAAATTTTTCAAACTGACACCTTAAATTACCTTGGTCTTAATCTTGACAGAAGGATGACTTGGGGCCCGCTAGTTAAGATGAAACGAAAAACCCTGAACAAAATACTTTACCCCATCCCTACTTTACTCCATTTTTTATAAAACTTCAAAACTAGGACTACTACAAAAATTAAATACATATTTATACTTACTGAAACCAATATGGACTTACTCTTCACAGATATACGGTACAGCCAAAAAGACCCACTTAACAAGAATTCAGACCTTTCAATCAAAAATATTAAGACTCATACGTACGTGACCAACAATACCCTACAACTTACTTACAAATGCAAACAGTAGAAGAACATATAAAGACACAAACGTTTCCATACACACTTACACGATCATTTCAACCAACTGATTTGAGGCATGGTAACAGGTGATAAGCCCATACCTAAGGAGATTAAATAGGCGCTGGATGAGAGATCTCCTTCGTTAAAAATCCAGATTACCTGAAACAAGCCAGGAAAGAGGTACTGCTATGTCCCATCCTTCCCCATGCCTAACATGCCCTTATTTAAAGTAGCATAGCTCACATTTGCTAATTGTCGATGTTTATTATCAGACGCAAATTAAAATTATGAAGCCAAAAAAAAAAAACTTTACTGGTGAAATTTTATCAAAATAATAGCAATAATTTAATATGAAACCGAGTTAGGCTTAGATTTATAATTCAGGAGTCAAAATGGAATTGTTCGTCCTGAGATATTTTACAGTATTAATGGAAGGATTGTAGTATTTTTTTCCCATTATCATGAAAAAAAAATGTGAGGTGATGTTAAGGGACGAAAATAAATAATTATTTGTGCCTCGCCTGAATCACATAATATATTTATTTTCTACCAAGCTTTGGGATCATGCGATCCAATCCTTACATAACTAGCTATGTACAAAAATAATTGATAAAGGGTTACCCAATCTCGTGCCCTCTAGCGCTTTATCGAATCTCCTCTTGTTTTTAAAGAGCGCATACACGTCACATACACCCCCGCACCGATCCTTTGATAACGCCTTCAAATTTATTAGTGGTCGTTGATAATGTGACAAAAAGGTCACCGCTAGATTAGATTTCAATAGGAAAATTTTAAACCGTTTAATTTATAAATCGCAGGAGGGGGCAGAAAAAACTATAAAATCAACTTGATAACTCATGATGTTGATGTAGGATGCAGCTAGCGTTGCGATATAGGAACAATGTTAACGTTTGCAACTTAAACGTCAAATGCCTTAGAGCTATGACCTTGGCTTTATCCTTAAAATTAGTTCTCCCTCTCCCACCAAAAAACAAAAAAGAAAAAAGAAAAGAATATATATATTTAATAAGAAGATAGAAGATTAGAATTGGGATTTGAACCCGGATTTCCGTATCACTAGCACGCGCTCATTCAACTTGCGCCACCAAGTACATATCCCGGTAGAGTCTATTCATTCTCTTCTCTACCCAGCGATCTCACAAATTTTGTAATCTATAATGGGAAGTGGACTCTCCGTCCAATTACACTAGCCAACAAATTTTAACTTTTTGGAAATAACACGGAAGTGAAACACCATATTGGGGGTTTTTCGGGTGTGCTGAATCTGAATCTGACATTAGTTTTTTCCCTATACGTCAAATTTTTAAAATATATCGCTTTTAAGTTGTTTTATAGTAATAATGAATCTTAAAATTTGCTCTGTCGACAGAAATTTTTAGGCGTTCTGGTTTCTATAATTTTAATGTTTTTTGGGGTGGAGAATACGAATATGAAGTTGGATTTCTGATAAGTTGGTTCGTTTTTTGTAAAAAATAAACTTTTAATCAAACAAACATGCAAAATTGCTGTAAAAGTCCCACTTTTTACCATTTTCAATGAACTTTTTGAAAAATATAAAATTGATAGGAAAAATCTAATTTCAAATTTGGATTCTACATTAAATTTCCTTTAAGAAACAGCTATTAGAATTTTCAAAATTACAAAAATGAGTTGGTAAAAAAATAGTATCCTGTACGGGAGAACCAGGTTGACTCTGCGGCTACGTATAATTAATTTAGCATTATATACTCATTTCATAATAATAAATAGAAAATTTTATAAAGTTTTACCTAATTTGCAATTAGATTTTTCCTATCAATTTTATATTTTGCAAAAAATTCATTGAAAATGGTAAAAAATGGAAATTTTACAGCAATTTTGAATGTTTTTTCGGTTAAAAGTTTATTTTTTACAAAAACGAACCAACTTAACAGAAATCCAACTTCATATTCGTATTCTCCACCCCAAAAAACATCAGATTTTAGAAACCAGAACGCCAAAAAAAAATCTGTAGACAGGGCGAATTTTAAGATTCAGTATTACTATAAAACAAATTAAAAGCCCTATATTTTAAAAACTTGACGTATAGGGAAAAAACTAATGTCAGATTCAGATTCAGCACACCCGAAAACCCCCAAAATGGTGGTTCACTTCCGTGTTACCAAATCAGTGTCTACTTGTGTTATTAAGGGCCTTGACCATTATAAAAATAATTTTCAAGTCTGCCAGACAAACAAAAAAAAAAAAAAAAAAATGAGTACCTTATATATATTCACTTATATTAATGAAAAATTAAGGGTTGTAAGGAATTTTTTTTTTTTTTTTTAGCTTGAGGAGATATTTGTACATTGTTATCATTAAAAAGGTATTCGTTGATGGATGAATATATACGAAGAAACTAAACCATACTACAGATTAAAATAAAAAAGAATTTGTCTGAAGGGGAGAAATGTGTCCTTTTATTTATTTACATATTTTTTTACGAGCCATTATGAGCTGAGCATAGCCAGCTAGTTTTATTTGCTCATTTCGAAGATGTTGTATTTTTTAAAACAGTTATCTAAACTTAATAATATTAATCCAGAAGTGCCTTAAAAGTTCTTATCTTATCTTTTGGTTGCAATGATAATGTGACATTCCTAAAAAATTATGTTCAATTATACAAAATTTATTAAATAATATATACATGGATTAAAGATCTCAAGAGGCTTGAGTTTTTCTGTGTGTTTATCTAATTTTATAAATAAAAGTTTATTTTCTATGTACTGTAATACTTGTGGGTTAAACATTTTTTATTGAAATACAAATAACAGTGCCACACAAATTATGAAAAAACAAATATTTTAACAGGTTACAAAAATTATCACTTTGTAACACAGAAATAACCATATGACTTGAGCTTCAGAACGAGACTAACTCTCCAATCCACCGCTCCTTATATTTAGTCGTAAGAAGACCAGCCTAGAACATTCAGGAGCAGCGTAGATGGTACTCGAATATCCTAGTCACAAACATGTTCCATGACAGTTTATTCCAACTGTTCGTTCCAACACAAGATCTAGAAGAACTATTCTAAAACTTATTATTTTTGTTTTTGCGATTTTTTTACGAATCTTTCGAATTTTTTTCGAATTAAATGTTATTCAAAGCTGTTTAATTTTTTTAAATAATAACGTCCACTTTATAATATTAATACAGAATTGCCTTAAAGTTCTTATCTTATCTGTTGGTTGCAATGATAATGTAAAAATTGATGCTTAATTTTACAAAATTGATTAAATAATATCTTTATGGATTAAAGCTCCCAAGAGGCCTGAGTACTCGAAAATTTGTCTGTTTACCTAATTTTATAAATAACTAGCTACTGTGCCCGGCTTCGCTCCGGTATTTGTGTGGCAGTTTCAATAACAGAAAAACTTTAAAATAAAAGCAAATATAGAACAAAATTAGCACTTACTTGAAAATTTTAACATTGTATCAAGATTAAGATTCGAGATCTGCAGTGTCCGCCCAAATAAGGAACCCTATATACTTTATAGGGTGTTGAAAATGGTGAATGAACAATTAATTTTGCGGCAAAAAATTATATACATAATATATAACATTGAGTGAAACACACCCTAGCGCTTCCTGGTGGTCTGCAGCTCGAACTAAATTTTTCATTCATAAACTCGTATGTCATTCTCAGGTAGGCTAATTAAATGGTGCGAGAGGCATAAAATTCCAGTCCTTTTCTCTTCAATTTCACACCCTTAAGAGAAAAACGAAAACCTTCTTCTCCGTTAGGGGACATACAGTTACACTCTGACATAAATCTCTTAGTCGTATGTGTAGTCGTTTCTGAGCCTTTTCGGCACGCACATTGTACACTTTGCTTTATAATATATATTGATCAGTATCTTATATCCTATGTTTTTTTTATGTATTATGGAGTACAATCAAAATAAACCAAATATATGTTTTTATTGCGTTATTGAAATTATTTTTTTTCTTATAAATATTTTTTTAATCGAATTATGGAAATTTCCAGCAACACTTTTAAATGTGTAAGCGCACGTAGCTCAAAATCTGTGTGTCCTAGAAGGCTGAAACTTGTATCGTTGTTTCAAGAATTAAAAGAGGGGCTTAAGTCGACATCTTTGGATTACTTTCAAGGTCTGTCAAAAAAAAAAATAAAAAAAAAACACGGTCAAGTTAATTGATCAAACTTGGAATGAAAATGTAGTAGTTCACTTATTTAAGTTAAACTACTACCATATAATAGTAAACTAGAGATAATCAAGTAAACATTTCACAAAAGTTTCCTATTTTTTTTTCTTATTAATATTTTATGTCGAAATGCCATTGGGGGTCACCTGTGGTGTAGTGGTTAGCATAGCAGTATACATTACTAAAGGTCGCGGTTCGGGGTCCGCTATGGCCATAGGATGTTTTAAAGAGAGGAAAAAATCCTTTGGTACGCAGTCCCTCGGATAGGTCGTAAAATGAAGATCCCGAGCATGCACGATGTCAGGTGCTCCTTAAAGATTCCTATCCTAATCATACCTGGATAGACGAAATTAAGGATTTCCACTGTAGCATCTTCCGATTAGCTTTAATAGCATAAAGTGACATCAAAAAAAAAAAAAAAAAAAAATGCCATTTCCCAATAATTCATTGTTACTTTTTTATCTTTAACATTTTTACCGCAGTAATAACATCACACAGAAACTCCGATATAGCATCTTCCATCCTTCAAAACCACTTGGATGATATATTTAGTTGGGCTTCAAAAATGAATGGTATGACATGTGAATTTGTTACCTTCACTCTCAACCTTGGCTGATGCCCACAAGTATATTTCAATGATACTCCGATCTTTGAATCCCAAGCTGTAAGATATTTTGGGCTTCACATGGACAAGAGACTGGCATAGAGAACCCACATCGGACTGAAAAGAACGCAGATTAACAAACGATTTGGAATACTATCTAGGTTACTCGGCAGACGTTCGAAATTATCCATAACAAACAACCTTACTATTTACAAAGTACTATTACGACCAGTATGGACATACGGGATAGAACTATGGGGTTCTGCGAATCCCTTAAACATCCAAAGAATTCAGTCATTCCAGTCCAAGGTATTAAGGAAACTAACAGAAGCACCATACTATGTGACAAATGACTTACTGCACAAGGACCTGAACATCCCAACAGTTATCGATACAGCCACACAATACTACAAAAACTACCACCAAAGACTAAATTTTAACATGAACCTCTTAGCACAGACATAAACCCTTACATTCCACCCCGACGAATTTTGAGGCAGTGGCCGAGAGATATGCTAACTTTGTATAAAGTTAGCAATTCATCCAATAGGAGCTCAACCGATTTGCTTATCGCTAATTTGTAGATTGCAAATCACACAAAAATGACACATTTTTGGATTTGTAAATAAATAAATAAAAAATTTTTATGTCTTCTTTTTCCTTATAATCTAATTTATTTTTTCTAATAGATTGATTGTTAAAATATTACTATTGAAGTATGTCGACTGTTTAGCTCTAAGGAATTGAATAAAAGTTAATACAGGAGGAAAAAAATAAAGGGAAAGCATCTCAACTCTATGTATTAATACTATGTCATGTTTAATCGATAATATATCGATGGTTGCCTAAAGAATGGATTTCTCTTTCTGTTCCGAATCTATAAGAACAAAAAAAAAAAAAAAAAAAAAAAAAAAAAGAAGAAGAAAGAAATAAAAAAACTAACACAAAGCAAAACTAGTCTAGGAACCAGAGGAAGTTTGGAAATAGAAAGTGTATCCAATCCAGTGGTGCCTAAACACAGAGCACGGCCCTGCCGCTTCCTGGAGGGTTGGCAGCCATGTACCATTGCAAGTACTTTTTTCAAATCAAAACTACTCTTCCGCGATAGCAATTCTGAAATCTGATGTTTACTATATTTATGTTACTTATTTATTATAATCTATCCTGCTTATGCGGAGGTTTCATTGTTAAATATATTGATTATAAATAGGGAACAGATTTTCAAGTAAAATAAAATGTATAAGTAAGTAAATATATATGTTACTATATTTTAAGAAATATGTGACAAAAAAACTGTAAATATATATTCGAACGAATATCATCAAATTGATTAGAATATAATATAATCAATATAATATAATATAAGTATATTTTTAAATAAATAATAAATATATTTATGTATGTAAATATAATATACAATATAATATAAGTATATTTTTGAGTAAATATACATGGATATAAATTATAGGAAACGGAGGTTTCCTACAATAACAGATGATAAGATGTTATCTTTAATCGATGTTTCAATAAAGGTTAGTAACTTTGTAACCTCATCAAGTGCTTTGAAATATGAGGCATATTTAAACAATCCACAATTAGTTGAGGAGATAGTTCAAAAACTACCTTCACATTTAAAGTTACAATGGGGCGAGGAGTTGCCAATAAATTAAAATCATAAAATTTAAAATTATTACATAGCAAATCATATTTTAAATTTTCAAATGAGGTGTCACATATTCAATTGAAAAATAGCTTTGTATTGGCTCAAAGTTTTTTCCTCATCGACAGATGTAATTGGAGCTACTTTGAAAGATCCTGAGTCCATTGCAGTTAAATCCACATCAAATTCCTCATTGACCTTTCTTATGAGTTCAGAGTTTAAAATAAACTTGTAGAAAAAATGGTAGAATACCATCACCACCTTCACATCACTTCAAAATCACCAATCTGGAATCTAGTACAAATAGATCACCTCACCATGACCTTCCCCCACAACGGTCAACATCTACAACCATATGTACAGAGCCCTGATGAAGATCCACAAGTGGGATCGAAACGTTGGCTTTTCAAAATAGAAAAAGTTTTAACTGAAAATCCTGACAATCAATTGACCTATCGTAAATATATTTTAAATAGTTTTTTGCTCAAAGTTCTTTTTTCAGGAGTTAGCTTATTAATATATTTTATAAGAAGCCTTCAATGTATAGATAACTAATTTTATAAATTTGTATATGAGTATGTTCTAATTGATGCTCGGTGTGTGATGATGTATTAAAACATGACTTACCATTTCCTTAAAAATTAGAGCAAATAGCTGTTATTAAGGCTTAGGATAGGCCCTGTTAACTATTTTTCGAAGGGAATATATATAAAGTAATTTTTAAATATTTTTTATAAGAATAGAAAAGATTGTTCTTGGCTGGGATTTGAACCCGGATTTCCTTATTACTATAATTTCTTTAATACTTGGTTTATATTTATATTTATGTTCTAACATAAATATAGCTGCACTTCTATAACTAAAAACCCTAACAAACCGTACCAAACAGCTCTCACTAAAACAAATCATTCCTTTAAATTTGATTCTCTTAAAATAATACACCTTAAAAATTATAATTTTAAATGAAATATTAAATAAATGATGACCATAGAAAAACGTGCAATAAAGAAGAAATCAAATATCCTAAATCCCAATACGTGTTATTCAAATTACTAATACACTCGGATAGGATGTAAAATGGAGGTCCCGAGCCTTTACGACGCCATGTACTCGTTAAAGATCCCTATCCTGATTATACCTGAATAGGCGAAATTTAGGACTCCCACTGTAGCATCGTCCGATTAGCCATAGTAGCAAAAAGGGACGCTAAACAATGTTTTTAGATAACCATCTCTTCCCATAATTTCACCATTAACATGATATATACAGGGGTCCTTTATATATATCTTTAAATTCTTAAATTAAATATCAAAACAACAAACAATACCTTCAAATAATATAATACATCACAATAATAAACAATTTTTTCGTTTTAATAACTTACACATCTGTTGTAATTCCCGCATACCTGTCAACAATCGGTGATATGAAAAAGTCTGGAAAAACTCAGAAACCCTTTACTGCTTTACTTTCCTGTTCTTCCTTTACAGTCCTGAACTTGCCTCTGTACATTAGAGTAATATAGTTAGTTAGCAACATTGTAAGCATATTAATACACTTTTATCATTTGAATTATATACGGTCATACAATATATGATTTTATACATTTATATTACTGCTGACTTGAGTGTATATTTTATCTATGTAACCCATATAGATGTATTCCAACCCGTTTGTTCTTTGCACGACATGATTATGAGAACAATATAGTCTTTAAGCGTCGCCATAATGTATTGATTATTATAAGAATGAATCTCAAGAACCCCATTATAACATTTAATATCATCAGTCAAGTATATCAGTATACATATTCAAGCTAAATATTTGTGAAATTTTTAAAACGCATATGTAGATTATATGAACCCCTAGCTTGAAAATCATGACCAGATCAGTCGGAGCGGTGGAATGGTTGGAGTGGTCGGAGGTGGCTACTCGGTCGCGATAACTTTCGCTAACATCAGTCACGTCCGAACCCCACTCTCACTCTCAGATATTTCGGCCTTCTGCCACACTTTCTAACTCTAACTTCATTTATTTACATTTATTGCTATATATTCAATTATTTATTAATGCAACTACAGTGGAACTTCCCTTAACGGACACTAAACTGTGGTTCACTGTTTACTGTAAACAAAACATTAATATTTCAAACAATGTTTTTCTATCCAGTTTCGTACAGGTTTTTGTTGAAACAATTTTTATTCAGTTAGCATACGAGACTACATCGAGTAAAACGCGTGTTTTAGTGAAGTTCAGTGTATCTAGTATTAAAATTAAAAGATTTACCGAAATAATGTATTTACATGGCTCCAAAAACATATTTCGATTTTAAATTAAAATGTGAAACTAATAAAAGTAAAAATATTCACTTATCATCGCGCTTTGAGACAAAAAAAACAAAAACATTCTACAGCAAGAAGAGCCGTAGAAAACGAACTTCAAAAAATTAATAAATAAAAACAACTGATTACATTATACATCAAACACGAAATTTCTCAATTGCTTAAATTTTAATTACCTAACCTTTAAGTAGAAAAATTTAATATTTTAAAGGTAGAGATACTGTAAATTATTTTGCCCTATCCTGCTGAATCATCTCATTTTTTATTTTTATTTTTAGATCAAATTAAGTTTAATGCATATGCAAATACATATGTATGTAGATGTATATTTTAAATTTGAAAAGGTATAAAAAATTATATCGCTATAAACTCTTTTTATTGAGTATTTATGTTATTGCATTTTTCAAGTTCATCTTCCTTTTTTCTTGATGATAATATAGATTTTCGTAAGGTTCATGTTAAAAATGTTCTTCTTATAATCTAATAAGCCAGCATTTTGTCATTTCCCGATGATGTCGGTCTAAAAGAAGTTTTAACACGTTTTAACATGGGTAAAACAATGGGATGTATTTAATTTATATTTGATTGTTAGTCATTAACTCAGTCTAATCGATATAAAAAATAAATTTGGTGCGATGCGCGAAACACACTCGTTCACTTACAACCTACTTAGAGTAGAGACCGACGAGTATTGTTAAATATGTAAACGCAGATTAGCTAACTCATGTTATAAGCTATATAGTATTTTATTATTCTAAAACAACAGTCGTCAGAACTTTTCGATTTGTCATTTTTTTCAAGGGACTTCGAAAATATATCCTTATTGAGCAAATTTCTCAATGTTTTTTTCTACATATTATGAACGGGAATCGAAAAAAGTGGTATTTAGAGCTTAGTAATTTGAACAATAATTTACGACTAGGTGGACCCGTGCGAAGCACTTCGCACGAAGATTTGTATCACATTTTACTTCTAGGTTTAACATAACTATGAAATGAACTTTTTTTTTTTTTGCCTGTTCGTACCCCCCCCCCCTCCCCCAACCATTCGGGCCTTAAGGTGAAATTTTTTTTCTACAGCAAGGAAGAATAAATTATTTTTCTATTTAATAGTTAAGGAAGAACTTCATTTTCTGACGTTTTTCTTTACAAAAGTTTCCTGTAATCTTCCTGGAATATATGAAATCACTAAGAATGTTGCATAGTCTTGGAAATTAATCTTTCTACATTCTGATTTCAACTTCCCTACTGATTTTGTTTTTTCAAAAACAGTTCATAAGATGCTTTTTACGCTTATTTTTCTGACAATGGAGTGGAAGATATTCTTCTAAGTGGTAAGAACGACATCAAATAGGTTTCTATCCATGGAGAGGCAACAAAACAATAAGTAGCCTCGTGAAGCTGAGGGGCCTAACCCACCAAAACCAAAGTTTTAGAGGTGTTAGACGCCTGGCCCAAAAACGTGGAACGTGTATGTCATAAAGCCCGCGTAGAAACCATTGAAATTCATTTTTCTTATTTCGATAATTTAGTTTTCTGAAATTCCCGTTATAAAAAAGATAAGTTGATAAAACCAAAGTTCTAATGAATCACTATGTTACTATGAATCACCATTACAGTCATGGGCGGATCCAGCCGATTGTAAAGGGGGGGCTGCATCCGAATGGGGGGAGGCTGCAGCCCCACAGGCCTTCATTTGGATCTGCCGATCAGCTTTTTCACCTTCCCACAACTGAAATTCTACCTGTTCTGCGCATTTTTGTTCTTTAACTTGCTTCCTTACCTTAAGGTAAATCAAATTCTATCTTTAAATGACGAAAATTTTTCCAAATGAAGGGGCTCCAGCCCCCATAGCACCCCCCTCCCCTCAGTTCCGCCAATGACTAAAGTAGACTTCTGCTTATCCCTCCTTGTCGGAACGGATACATTGCCGTTTAAGTGAATGAGCCGGTCAATCCGGAAAAGTGTATAAAAAACCAGCAAAATATATTATTATAACTTCAATATTTCGATAAAACCCAAATGCAACACACAACCTATTGTACAAAGGCTATATAGTTATTAATTAAAAAAACCTTTTTTGGGCCAATTTTATTGAACAATTTAAGAAAATTTACACTATCAATCTATTCAGTTTTCACAAATCTTTTTTTTTTTCCGTTTATAAGCACCTTAATGTCGACTGACGAAATTTCTTGTCAAAATATAGGAAGCTATTTCTTTTTTAATGAAATGAATGGAGGATACGGATTTTTTTTCAAGATCAATTTTACTTCGAAAAGATTTGTTCTACTGGAGTTCGGTAAAAAATAAAAAAAATTGGTGCGTGCGCGTAACACACAACTTTCACTTACCAACTTACTTAGAATAGAAATTAATGCGTTTTTTTAATTCCACTTCTCAAAGTTACACATTTTTCCACATTCATTTCTTATTTTTGTTTTCATTTGCTCTATAAAAACACTAATTTATTTTATTAATAAATAAAAGTTTATACTTGTGATAATTCGGCAATGCAAGCATGATACCCCGAGTCGTCTGATTTATAATTCTCTATGTACTTGATGAAAATTTCATTTAGTTACCATGAAACAAATAATTTCCATGAAATGAACAGAACGGCTTTGATTATGAACAATGATCTGTCATTAAAGGCGTACTACAAATGCATGGGCTCAACGTGTTTTATGAGTTGACTGAATATTTTTCTTTTTTTCTCCTCTAAAATGTTGGCTATCACATCTTTGGCATTTATATACATCAAATACCCAGTTTAATTAAAATCGTTGAAGCCGTTTTTGAGTAAATAAAAAAAACACGTGAAAATGATACAAAATTTATTAAGTAAAGTCCCCCCTCCGTTTGACCAATTTTGATGAAATGTTGGCTATCACATCTCTGGCATATATATACATCAAATACCCAATTTGATCAAAATCGTTGAAGCCGTGTTTGAGTAAATAAAAATAACAGGTGAAAATGATACAAAATTTATTAAGTAAAGTCCCCCCTCCGGTTGATCAATTTTGATGAAATTTTTAGTCATATCTCGGGCATATCAATACATCAAATACTCAGTTTAATCAAAATTGGAGCCGTTTTTGACAAAACCAAAAAAATGTAAAAAGTTATTAAATAAAGTACCCCTCTGGGCAATTTTGATGAAATTTTTACTGTCACATCGCGGGCATATACATATAATAAATACCTAATTTCAGGTTCGCACGGTTTATAGTTTTTGAGCTAGTCTGTTCACAAACACACACACACACACACACACACACACACACACACACACACACACACACACACACACACACACACACACACACACACACAGAGACCATTTCGCGGGACTTGGTCATTTGGACTCAGGGGACCCCAAAACGTGTATTTCCGTTGAAAACCGGAAGTCGAAATTTTTCACGATCGCAATACTTCCCCTTACTATATATTTCATATCTAGGTAAGTGAAAGTATAAAACAAAAGACTTTTTGCCTACATTTTAATTTATTTAAGATCTATCGAACCGCAACATAATACAAATTTAAACAAAATTTTTTATTGAGAATATGAAAAAATTATAAATGTTTTTAAGGATTTTAAAAAGAATTTTTATCTTTTACAGCGTCCATCGGTTTATCCGAAGAGTCGGTTAAACGGGAACCGGTAAAGTGGGAGTATACTGTAATTGCTAAATGTGAGAGTGCAATTTTCCAACGCTACAATTAAGTCTAAATCAGACGAAACAAAATTTTTAGAACCTAAACACGACAGGTCCTAGCATTTGCTGTAACGTAATACAATAAGTAGTTGACCACGTGCGGCGGAGGAGCCTAACCCAGGCGTTATCTCAGAAATGATAGGTTTTAGGGCTTTAAAACGCATACGCCAGTTTAGTTCTAAAGAACTAAACTGGGTCTTAATGCTCGTATCGCAATCCATAAAACCCAATTTTATTCGTTTCGATCCGTTGAGTCAGTACGTTTAGGTCGATATTTTATTTTGGACCAAAAAATGAACACTGAGAATGCAATTCGCAAAAGCTCCGTGAAATTCTGAATCCAACGATACCACATTCGTGGCATTTGAGCGCGGTAGGACCTTATAATTGATGAAAAACCGATTTTTACGCTTTGTGAAATAATATATGTGGGATTATTTATCTCTGATGCATTTCAACGGATTACTCTTCTCGTAAGTCCACGTTTATTTATATTTAATTCAGAAATCAATTATGGAACTATGGTTTGGAAACTAAATATGTATTATTATTAGTGATTATTTTGTAACATATGTATTTACCTCCAAAAAAGCTGCTCTAAATATTTTCAGTAAAAACTCGTGAATACGCATTCACCCATTATATAATTATAAAATAGGCATTATTTTTATCTGTAGCATTGTTAAAACGCAAAACAAGATATTGCATGGAGTCTGTTTTTTATTTCTCTTTTATTTGTGATTAAAATATGATTTAGATACTGTGGAAAACAATGTTTTCCGTTAAATAATAAAAAGGTAAAAATTAAACTACTTTTTTTGTTTAAAAAAAAAAGTAAAAAAAAATTCAAAGATAATAAATAAATACTTTTTTTTTTAGTTAAATCAAGGTCTTACACTTATTTTCTAATTTTCAAAATTTCTAACTTTATTAGACAATTATTAGCTTTCGGCATCAAACGCCGTATTCATAATAATAATAATAACAAATTTCATTAATCAATAAAAAAAAAAAAACTTATAAAACTCCCATATTTGTTAAAGGAATAAAAGAGAATTCTCACCCAATGAATGGTAATATATTTTTTCATTTTTTAATTTTCTGCTGTCCACAGGCTCATACTCAATAGGTCATACTTTACTCATATATGGGACGTTCTTTTACAAATCGAACACCTTTCTGACCGGCACATTTTAGATTTAACTGAAACTTTTTTTACGGGTTCTATATCGAAAAAAAAGAGATACGTGTAAGAGGATTTTTTTTAATTTTCGTGAATTTGATGATTTATCGGTAATAGCCTATTTTTCAAAAATTCATAACTCCGGTTCTGTTTAAGCTAAAAAATCTAATTTTTTTTTATTTTGAAGGTAAAAGAACAAACTTTAAGAAAAAAATACTTTCAAAAGAGATTGTCGAAAAATTCAAATTGTTATTAACAATTTCAATGTTTAAATCGGTTTTTAACAGTGGCCCCACCCATGAATCAACTTTTTACTATTTTTATCGTATTCTGCGTCAAATTTTCTATCGAAAACGCTTTTAAAAACGATGGAGAAGTTATTTTTACAGTAAGAAAAAAATTAATTAATTTAGCGCGGTACGTCACATCGACAAGTGGGTCACATTTTACGGCTCATATTCTTGTTTTACACCGTTTATCTCTTAAATACAAATAATTGTTTCATTGTTTTAATTAAAAAACATATTTTAGTAGCCAAGAAGATGGGAAAAAATATAAAAAATACATAAATAAAAATAAATAAAAAACATTGTTGAAAATGAATTTTTTTTATTAAGATTTCAATAATGCATTAGTTAATAAGAACAATATTTGGAATATAAAAATAAATACAATATTTAAAAATAAGACAATGTTTACATTTTCTGTTTAAAATTTTTTACAATATCCTTTTTTTCGCAAGATGAAAACCGTTTTGCTTCCAATTGCTGTAAAGAAATCGGATTAATACAATGATATTTTAAAGTTTCTTTTATTGTTAAAGTTTTTGGAAACGTTCGGACAATTGTTTTTCTTCTAATTTGTATTCTTATGCTAAATCAATTAATTTTTTACCGGAGTTATGAATTTTTGAAAAATAGGCTATTACCGATAAATCATCAAATTGTCTGAACGTTTCCAAAAAGCTTTAACAATAAAAGAAACTTTAAAATATCATTGTATTAATCCGATTTCTTTACAGCAATTGGAAGCAAAACGGTTTTCATCTTGCGAAAAAAAGGATATTGTAAAAAAATTTAAACAGAAAATGTAAACATTGTCTTATTTTTAAATATTGTATTTATTTTTATATTCCAAATATTGTTCTTATTAACTAATGCATTATCGAAATCTTAATAAAAAAATTTCATTTTCAACAATGTTTTTTATTTATTTTTATTTATGTATTTTTTTATATTTTTTCCCATCTTCTTGGCTACTAAAATATGTTTTTTAATTAAAACAATGAAACAATTATTTGTATTTAAGAGATAAACGGTGTAAAACAAGAATATGAGCCGTACAATGTGACCCACTTGTCGATGTGACGTACCGCGCTAAATTAATTAATTTTTTTCTCACAGTAAAAATAACTTGTCCATCGTTTTTAAAAGCGTTTTCGATAGAAAATTTGACGCAGAATACGATAAAAATAGTAAAAAGTTGATTCATGGGTGGGGCCACTGTTAAAAACCGATTTAAACATTGAAATTGTTAATAACAATTTGAATTTTTCGACAATCTCTTTTGAAAGTATTTTTTTCTTAAAGTTTGTCCTTTTACCTTCAAAATAAAAAAAAAATAGATTTTTTAGCTTAAACAGAACCGGAGTTATGAATTTTTGAAAAATAGGCTATTACCGATAAATCATCAAATTCACGAACTTTCGATCTTGTTTATTTTTCAAAATATCGAAAATAAAAAAAAATCCTCTTACACGTATCTCTTTTTTTTCGATATAGAACCCGTAAAAAAAGTTTCAGTTAAATCTAAAATGTGTCGGTCAATTTTTGTCCAAATCTGTTCGGTTTGTAAAAGAATGTCCCATATATAAGAAGTAATGAAGTAAATAAATAAATGGTTAACAATTTATGTTTATATACATGCACACAAATGTAATATAGCGCTTGACGCTGGAAGCTACTAATTGTCTAATTAAGCTAGAAATTTTGAATATTGGACTATTTATAAGTGTAAGACCTTAATTTCCAATAAAGGTCCAGTCCACCTACTCTATAAATAAATTGTTTTAAATTGGAAATCGATATTTCGTTTCGTTAAGGGATTTGGTTTATTAGGCAAAAATACTGTTTTGAAATGGCCATCTCATTCGGAGGTCTGATAGCTTAAGCAGTTCATATTTAAAAAGGAATATTTTTTAAAATTATTTCTGTTTAACGTAATAGTTGAAAGTAATTCTGGCATTTTTAGTTATCTATGAGTTAAAAAAAAAAAAATCATTATAATCCATAGCTTTCCAAAAACAGGCAAAATATCGCACAAATTATTCTTGATTGAAACTAGATGAACCAATACAAATTACTTGAATTGTGAGCTAAACTCTGACGTCCTTGGTATACGGGCGTTCAGTTCGTGAGGCCCGTGACTGGACCATAATTTTAGAAATCGCCCCTCGCCCTCGGATATTTCAATAATCCTCTGTTTCGGTAATTAATGGCCTCCAGTTTCCAAAACCGCTTCCAGTCACTTTCAGTTTAATGATCCTATTTATCAATTATCACTTTCTCCTTATCAATTATATTTTAATCTCGTAGTCTTTGCCCTAATGGTTGCAGATAAGGGGTCACCTTTGGTGTAGTGGTTAGCATAGTAACCTACAATACTAAAGGTCGCGGGTAAGAGTCCCGTTGTGGCCCTAGGATTTTTTAAAGTGAGTAAAAATCCTTGGATATGCCGTCCCTCATATAGGAGGTTAACTAGAGGTCCCGAGCCTGTAAGATGTCAGGTACTCGTTAAAGATCCCTATCCTAATTATAATTAAATAAGTAAAATTTAGCACTACCACTCATCGTCCGATTAGCCTTAGTTGCAAAAAGGGACGTTAAACAAATTAACAAACAACAACCAATACATTCAAACGTGCGATGTCCCGTTCTCGTTAAAGATTCCTATTATATACCTACCTATAGGCATCGGATAGCCAAAATTTACGACTCTTACTGTAGCATCGTCCGATTAGCCTTAGTAGCATAAAGAGGCGTTAAGCGAACAAACAACTTTCTTACGGAATGAAGAAATTAACACTTTGAACAAAAACTAAAATATATTTTTCTATTCTTTATCTTACTGTTTCTGTTAGGAATATAATCTAGATACCGACAATATTTCGCTTAACAGCTACGTTGTGCAAAATCCATCCTATAAAAATCCATATCCATAGGATAGGCAAGATTTATCACTCCCACTGTAGCATCCTCCGGTGAGCCTTAGTGGCATAGAGTGTTAAAAAATCAAACAGACAAGCGTTCAGCCATGGAGCACCTAATTTTCTGAAAAGAGAAGAGAAGAAGTGGTTCTAACCCAAGTGCAAATAGGACATGCTAGATTCAGCCACGGATATTTAATGAAAGGAGAGCCTCCTCAATATGTGATGCTTGTAGGGTGAGAAAAAGTGTAAATCATGTTTTGGATGAATGCTTGATTTATCAAGAAAAAAGAGAGGAATATAAACTGTCACAAATGTATAAACTTCTAGGAAACGATCCTTGTATCACAGAAAATTTACTTGAATTTTTGAAGGACACAAAAATTATTAAACTTATTTAAAAATAATATAACAATATTAATATCTTCTTATAATAATATCAATTATTTAGGTATTTTCTAAAAAAAAAATAAATTATGATAGTTTAAACCGAACCGGCATTAATTCCACTATCCAGTATTAATCAAAATTGTCAAAAAAGTAACTTAGGAGTTGGACGACAATGACCTTAATGGCCTTAAACAAAAACAAAAAAAATATTGTTTTTAGATAACCATTAACAGGAAATATATATGGGTCATTTATATATAACCTTAAATTTGGAATCTTTCGAACTATTTCTAAACGTAGAAGGAAAAATTTTGAATTCCATCAAGTCACAAGGCAAATATATCCCTGAAAGCCAAGTCATATCTGCTAATTGGTGAGATGCAGTTTTCTCCGCAATGTTAGATTTAAATATAATTTTCATCAAATAATTCTGTCTTCGCAAAGCCCTTGTTGACAACTTTTCCTAATTTTTACGACTGTTTACCTTTTTCATAACGCTGATAAAAGATGCTATCTACAGCTCACTGCTACGTAACTCTGTTGAACCAGGGCATTATCAGCGACAAACATTTACTCTCTACAGCGAATTAGTACAATACAATACTTCTGTACAAATAGAGAGATCTGCTTGCCTTCAGCTCGAGTGGTTATGGTTATGGTACCTCTACAACTGGTTCGTAATACCGAAACAGCGATGTCGAATTTACATTACCTGTTACGTTGGTATTATGGAGCATTATACCGTTTCCGCGAAAATTCCGCTAAACTTTTATGGTTCAGAGCGAGGGTTGTAAATAAATCAAGAGATCTTCCCCATCAGAGAGATAAGGCAGTTAAATATTTGTCGTATGTGTGCCAAAGGGCAGAATATATTTATACCACATGAGCGCTGTTGAATTCCTTGTCACACCATCACTTTATGGCTTCCATCGTTTGCGTAATCCTCAAGGGCAAGCTGATGAAATTCTAAATAGTCCCTTGTAAATTTTAATTAATTATTACGGTCTATTATAATTGGAATGCCGGGATGGCCGAGTGGACAAGGGCGCTTGCAATGGGTAATCAAAGTTAAGCAACTTCCATCGTGGTTAGTACTTGGATGGGAGACCGCTCCTTTCGGGTGACCGCCCACCAATGAACGCCAAGCAGTCCAAGTTTACCCCCACCCCCGGGTATGTGAGACCCGTCAGCCTACTGGAGGCAACTCACACCGACTGGGGGTAGGAGTGATGAACCTTCCCCGTGTATCTCATCGAGAATCGTGGTGTGGTATTCCAGGATGTCAGTTACCGCCCGGAGTTTTGGTTCAAGAACAGTATGCTTCAGGGAAAGAAATATAGGTCCTCGGGGCCTGCTGACTCTGAGCTACCATAATCCTTGGACCTAGACCAGTTTGTCACTTTCCTTGAACCCGAGAGAGCTGACTCCATCGGTGGGAAGGACACTGCCAAATTGGCCCGAATGGGATTGTTTATGGAGCTATGGGCAGTCTGCCGCTCTACCATGGCGACCATGGCTTTCAGCAACGTGAGGTTTGGGCTACCCCCTCCAGGCTGTCTGTGCTCCCGCAAGCAAAACAAATGTCTGTAAGAAAGACCACACTGC
This sequence comes from Aelia acuminata, assembly GCA_911387785.2. Lineage (NCBI taxonomy): Eukaryota > Metazoa > Arthropoda > Insecta > Hemiptera > Pentatomidae > Aelia > Aelia acuminata. The sequence goes on from OU426979.1 coordinate 24,387,656, forward strand.
GCGGCCAAAGGTCTCATTAGGCCTAATGAGCTAACCGAAAAAAAAAATTGGAATTAAGGGTAAAAGTCCTAAGTGTTTGGGTCGCCTTCATTTGAATAAAAAAAATGCATAGAAATTAATGTATACATTTGTACATGTTAAGCACTATAGTACATTCGTTCGTAGGGAGGAGTTCATACCCCCTAATACCTCGTCACAAAAGGAACCAACAACGAATATAAATACAGTTTAATGAATGCCTGTTTGCGGTGCCTTTACACTGTGCGAACCGCACCATCGAACAGGCTGTTCGGAACAGTGTTCGGTTAATCTAAATAAGACTAGAGCTCGAATAGGTACGATACTTTATCTGTATGTTCGAGATAGCGCTAGTGTCGCATTTGAGTTAGTTAAAATAAGCTTCTAGACCTTCTTTTAGCAATTTTTTTACGTTGCTTTTATCCATTATAAGTTAGAGCAAAAGTCAGAACAGCCGCTTGTTACAAGTAAGCCGCCTTTGTAATGGATATAGTAGTATTAAGGTTCATAAGTGCGGTCAGCCATTATTGTTCGCTCGACTTCACGTTTAAGTGTAATCAGCTGTTCATGGTACGTGGGTTCGGGAGATGACCTGTTCGTGGGTGAGATTCGCACTGTGTAATGGCAACTATAGATAGCATTAACGGGCTTAAAATATGAAATAATCATTTTTTTTTTTTTTTGTGGCTTCTAATGTTTTTTTTTTTTTTTTATGTAACCTCTATTTTTTCTCGAATTCATGACAAAATATACATCGAAATTATCTTGGTCGTAGAAGCTCAGAACTGCTTCCATTGCTAGACTTTGATTTTCACTTTGACTTACCTATATATGAAATATATTGTAAGGGAAAGTATTGCGATCGTTAAAACTTTCGACTTCCGGTGTTGAACAGAATTACACGTTACGTACTGAGTCCAAATAACCAAGTTCCGCAAAATGGTCTGTGTGTGTTAACACACTAGCTCAAAAACTAAAAACCGTACGAACCTTAAATTGGGTATTTTGTATATGTGCCCCCTCCCTAAATGCCCGTGATGTGACAGCTCAAATTTTCATCAAAATTGGTCAAACGGAGGGGGTACTGTATTTAATAACTTTTACGTTTTTTTCCGATTTTCTCATAAACGGCTCTAACGATTTTGATAAAACTTGGTATTTGATGTATTTGTATGCCCGAGATATGACTACAAAAATTTCATCAACATGAATGTGCCCGGAGGGGGCACTTTATTTCATAACTTGTTTTGCCATTTTTACGTTGTTTTTTTTCGATTTTCTCGAAAATAGCTTTAACGATTTTGATTAATGAAACTCGTCATGTTTAATGAAAATCATGTATTCTTTAATGTCAGGCAAGCTACGTAAAGAGAAAATACAAAAAAAAAAAAAAAAAAAAAAAATACAAGTAAATAAATGCGGAAAATAGTGTGACTTTGAGAAATGGCATTTAGTCAATTTCTAATCAAAGTAAAATGGTAAGCGAAAGTTCTGTGTTGCGCGCATCGCACCAGATTTTTTCTTTTAGGATCCAAAGTCATTGTCACTATCACCGTCCTCTGAATCGGCCTGTTGTATTCTAGATGTTTCATTGTCGATGACTACCTTCATTAAAACCATCTATATACTATATATAGTATATATATAGACTATATCAAAATTCGTGTAATCTGGAAAGAATGTAATGTGGAAAGCGTGTTCTATAGCTCTCTTCAATAATTTCCTTAAGATTATAATCTTTATCTAATATTGTTGTCTAGGCAATTCTTAATGTACTTTCAGTTTTTTCAATCATCAAATAAAGAGTGAGAAAATGGCTTCTATTTTTGTTCCAAATTTAGAATTTTTTATTTTTTTAATCTTGACTACGGTTAATCACGAACACGGTTAATGAAGGTTTTACTGTATTACTTAGCAACGTATCGAAAAATCATATTTATCAGGGATGTGCATATTTAACCAGGCAACTTAGTTGATTGAAACCTGAGGTAATAGAATTCTTAATTATGAAAATGGAAGGATGGAATTGGTACTATTTTTTTTTTAACCTTAACGCCTTAAAAGTACCTATAAGGAAAAGATTAAATAAAAAAAAATTTCCTGGACGTCGATGTCAAATAAGCATTATTTTTTGGCCGTTAAGCATTATCAAACAAACAAACTGTGACCTGCAGAAGTGTCCTTAGTTCCTCCTTTTTCTTCCGAGTTTGCCTTGACTAAAATGGGTCTTATGAGGACCTTCTTAGGTGGCAAATGGTCAGCCATTCCGCCAGGATGGTGAGACGAAACCGTTCATTTTAAAAAATATTGTAATGGAGATTATTAGCCAATAGGTCTATGTCACTTACAATCAACTTCGAAGTAATTGAATTGAATATTGTTCTATTTGTCTTTTGTAACTCCTCCCATTGACCCAGGTCAGGGACTGTTTAAGAAGATTTATTAACGAACTCTTATCAGAGATAGATGTGCCAGTACACGCAACGGAATGTGGAGCAGCATTGTAACCATGTTTACTATACATCTTACGATTTCATTTCGAGCATTCGTAATAGAAATGAAATATTATTATTACTGTTTAATTGTAGTGGAAATACTGAAAGCTGTAAAACAACTAATTAGGTACTCGTTAAAGATCACTATCCTAATTATACCTGAATAGGCAAAATTCAGTATAAAATTCAGTCTCCCAATGTAGCATCGTCTGATTTGCCTTAGTAGCATAAAGGCAATAAATAAAATCGGGAACGATAGACTACTATGCTTGCATTCCAGTATTATCACAAATAAAAACTTGTATTAATTAATTCAACCATTTTAAGTCACATCAGTTTTTCTTTACGAAAATCAACTTGTCCGCCTGTGACAATTAACAACCCAGTTCCTTCCAAGAATTTCGTACGATACCTCGGACTGTACTTAGACAAACGACTAACTTGGAACATAGGTACATACCAAAATTAAAAAACTATAGCTCAACAGACGGTAGAAGCAGCTTTCACAGCTCCTGGACTACAGATCATAACTCACATTAAGAAACAAGCGACTAATTTACACTACTATTTTAAGACCTATTTGGACATACGGAGCAGAAATTTGGGGTTCCATCCATTCTCTTTCCCTCCTCCCTGTTACCCGGTCAGCCTCGACGTCGATTGAAACGACAGTGTCCAAGAGAACTCATACTACAATAAATAAAAAATCATCATGAAAGTCTAAAACATATGTGACCAAGCTTGCTTGATTCGCCACTGCGCAGGTGCAAATTTACAAGCGGAATAATAAATAAATAAATAATTATTTATTTATTTAAACAGGGTGAAAAACAGTGAAGGTTATCATTACCCGCAAATTATAAAGTATAATAAATAGTTAATTTATTAAACATGTCGATTTCTGTATGTTGTGTGTTCCGCGCGTCGCACCGGATTTTCATTTTCAAAAAAAAAAAGTTTGAGTTTATACTGACAAAGGCTTTATGGATAGATTGTCTAGATGCTATCGATTGATAGGCCAGCATCCGTCCATTATTTATTTATTTATTGGCTTATAAGACAGCGTAGCCATGGAGTCTGGCCCAATCAATGTTAGTAGAGTTAGTTAACAGGCTTGAATTAAATTAAAGCAAAACAAAAAATTAAACAAATAAACCAATGAGCGCTGTATAAGAAGAAGATATGAGAGATACTCTAATATAAAAAAATAAAAAAATTACTGACTAACATAATCAGGATTAAACTAAATTTAACTATAGATCAACTAACAAAATAAAGTGAAAAACTGAAATTTTTTTTATAACTACCACCATTCATATAAAATAAAATATTATTCAAATTCTCTTAAATATAAATTTCTTTTAGTTACAATGATGCAATGCACTTGTTGCCATTTGAAAGGGTACCAAAATATGCCCTTTATTTATTTGTATGAAACTCAAGCATACAAATAATTAAAAAAATTAAAAAAAAGGATTTAAAAAGGATTTAAACCACGATATTAAGAATTGCCACTATATCTCAGACGGGAAAAAACTGCACTATATGGGATTAATTATGAGAGCTAGAGGGGAGATGCTGGGTTTGAATTATGCGATCGATAGAGCAGAAGAACAACTAATGTGTACATTGTGTAATTTGAGATTGGTCGAGGACTGCTACCATTTTGTAGGTGTATGCCCAATTTTAAATGAGTTCAGGGTGAGATACTTTGGGAAAATACATTTGGCTTATAATGAATTCTTAAATTTACTGAATGGAAAACAGTGGGACAACCTATATCTATACCTAAGAACGGCTGGGAACTATAGAAGGCAGTTAATAAAAGAATATAACTCCTAGAATGATAATAAATGTAGTAGGGGAGAATGTATATGGATATTGATTGGCATATATGTATGTATGTATAGTAGTGTAGTGTTATAAATATGTGTATGTGTTTGTTCGTGGATATAAGTAAATGTTTGTATATATTTATAGATAAGTTTTAGTTATTATCATTGTTATTTATTATTGTGATTGCTCAGACAGTTCTATTATTTGTAATCTGTTGAGACCCTATAGCTAAGATTACTGTCTTCTTTTATTTATATATTTTGAATCATATATATGTATTTATATATGTATATATATTGTTCTATATTACAATTAATATTTCTGTTGGCCGCCTCACCAGCAGACGGGCGATGACCCATGCTGTAATCATGTTTATTTACATATGTTTGTATAGTTTTCATTCAAATAAACATGTTTATCTATCTATCTATCTATCTAATTAAAAAAATATTTTATAGTTATGGGTTTGCAGGTAAATTGTTTAAAATATTAATTGATCACATAATAAAGTAGAACACATTATCCAAATGTTCTAGGCTCTTAATATCTAGAACCCTCATCAGTGATAAGTCATCCGAGCCCGCATTGATATATTTGTCGAGATATCTCGTTCTATAGGTCTCAGCAAATAAACATTCTAGGACCAAATACTTTAGAGGGTTAGTGACTAGGAGGCCGCACCGCTTACAGACTTCTTCGGCCCTTAAAAGATGAGCAATATTCCCATGGTACAGTGCCAGACGATCTTCACTCGAAACTCTCAGGCGACTCACAGTTCGCAGCTTTCGTAAAGAGGTTATGAATTTGAGGTTCTGGGTGATTATAGCAACAGATCCGCCTGTAGATGTGGCTATAGTTTGAATTAAATGCACGTTCAATGTCTTTAGAGAATAAGTTATTAGATATAGATAACAAAATGTTTTTTTTTGTTCCTAATTAATTGTTTTCATTTATCATTTCAACATCCGTCCATTAAACTCGTATGATCCAGCAAGGCCGCGAGGTGACAATACCAGCTGACTGCTACACTAGCTAATTGCCGAGGGCTGAGGAGAAAGTGCGGGAAGCGGGAGCAGGGGCCCAATCACAGCCATTTTCTCTTCCTCCTTGTTTTTACACAGGCTCATTACATCTCGCTTCGTCCTTCCCCGAACAGTCCAATTAGATTGCCTTTACCTCCCACGTACTTCCCTTCCAAAATATTATACACGAATCGTATAAACTTCGTTTCGTTTTGTTAATTATTCACTATCGAAATTTAAGAAAATAAAGAAGTACCCCGCAAGAACTATTATCATACGACTTACTCTATATCGATTGATTGATTAACATTTTCGCTCTATCGAACGGGAGTTATTCGGAGGACTTACGGAACGGGAGGGCTTAAGCAGTCTTGACAATCCAACAATAATAAAATGAGCTATTAGTGATGTAAAACGATACTATCGATAGTTTTTTGTAGGGGAGAGCGGGGTTGGTTGGCAACAGTTTTCACTTTTTTTATTGTTGAGTCGTTCCTGTTAATATAATCCCAATATGGCTGATACCACTGTTAACGCCAAGTGTTAGAGTACTTCAAGTATTTTTTTCACAACATAATATTCAATACCAAGATCACAGAAAATTGAAGAATTCGTCAATCCAGAGTATGCCAATTAAGTGGGGCAGGTTGGCCTAGATGGTAGGGTTGTTTAGCCATCTCATTCAAGTACTGCCTGACGCATATTATTGTTATTTAAAGCTGCACTATAATGGTGTATAATAATTTTGAATCGGTTTTTAACCGCTTTTAAGGGAAAATAGAATGACAATAGAAGAAGATAGAAGTTTAGACTGTCGTTAATTTTTGATTAAGAAAAATTGCTCATCTTCCTCACTGGAACTAAAGACAATTGGTAGTTTCACGTTTGATAATGTTTACCTTGCTTTTGTGAATTGCTACTGCGCCAAAAAAAAAGTTGAAGAGAGCCAACTAACCCAAAAAGAGAGATCATATGAAAGATGACTGCCAGGACAGGGGAGAACAATCAAACAAGAAACTGGTTAGTTGAAAGGTTAGGTTTTTTAAAGGAGTTTGGGGTTATGTAAAAAAAATCGGAGTCAAATGTTTTTCCATGCCTTTAAACCAACTTTACTGAAAATATAAAAATTTACTTAGATGTTGTTAAATCAATCAATGAAGCAAACTCTTATCTACACTGTTAGCATCGAATTGAAAACTCAGGACAAGACTCCCGAGGTCTATCGGGTTACATGGTACAATGGTGGGGCCTTCACAACAGGTGTGACGGAAATGACGGCCATATAAGGCCAATGGCCAACCTACCCCCTATGCCAACCAACCCAGTTCTCCCCTACTATCGATATTACTATCGAATACTTTTTTTTAAAGGGTAGAAGTGACAGGCTCTAAGCATCCATGAGCTATAGAATTCATTTTTATGAGAAAAAAAAATGTTAAAGCATAATTTCATTCATTGATCTAACGAAAATGCTTATCTAATCTTTAAAAAATAGTGATTTCAATTAAAAAATATTAATTAAAATTAACCCTTAACTAATCACGTCGGGTCATATTGACCCGCGCCAAGTTTCATTTCATTCTATTTATACCTCTTTGGCGTAGAATGATCACCAAACTTTGACATATCCTTTGTTTTGGCTCCAGTTACATCTTGGCAGTGTCTGAAAAATAAGGGAGGTGTTTATTTTATCTAAATCGATATTTTGACCCGAGGTGAATAGTTGTGTAAGCTATTTTTTTGTGTCCCATGCGGGGATTAAATTTGTATAAAACCACACATTTCTTATCTGTTTTAATTGCAAAGGTTGTTCGTAGAAAATTTTTTTGCATTTAAATCAAAAGAAATCATGTTAATAATAGTAATATTAAGGAGTTCCTTTATTTTAGCACTTCACTTCAAACCTATAATTCAACATGTTATTCATATTTTAAAACTTTCCTTTATTGTATACATAAATAAATATATATTTTAAAGTCTTCTCCTGTTGTTTAAAACTAATATCTTACACCCTAAGGTTGTTTAATTTTGTTTTTTTGTTCTGGGTCATATTGACCCGAGGTGAGTAGATAAGTAACATTGATTCAGGTGAGTAGTTAATGGTTAACTGACAAAACTCATCCTTACACTAAACTGATTGAACTTCATGGTAGGTAGCTCTATGGGACTCTGAATTAAATAATTAAAAGTTAAGAAAGAAACCATTGATAGGCTAAAGACATCTAGCTCATAGATGTCTCCAGACTTGATGGAATAATATTAAAACAAAACCAAAAAGGACTGATTACATGTCAGTTCCTCGACTTCAAAATGACATGGAAACTAAATTAATTTTTTTTTAAACTATATATTTTCAACCTCTCTAATCAACTACCTCAGAATACTCTATATGAAATACACCGTTTCGAAGTAAACTTTGTCCAGGCAAATGTCGCAAAAACATCCTTTTTACTTTCACTTACCTATATATGAAATATATAGTAAGTGAAAGTATTGCGATCGTGAAAATTTTCGACTTCCGGTTTTCAACGGAAATACACGTTTTGGGGTCCCCTGAGTCAAAATAACCAAGTCCCGCGAAATGGTCTGTGTGTGTGTGTGTGTGTGTGTGTGTCTGTGTGTGTGTGTGTGAACAGACTAGCTCAAAAACTATAAACCCTGCGAACCTGAAATTGGGTATTTAGAGTATGTATAAGCCCGCGATGTGACAGCAAAAATTTCATCAAATTTGCTCAAAGGGAGGGGGTACTTTATTGAATAACTTTTTACGTTTTTTTCGATTTTCTCAAAAACGGCTCTAACGATTTTGATTAAACTGAGTATTTGATCTATTTATATGCCTGAAATAGGACTGTAAAAATTTCATCAAAATTGATCAACCGGAGGGGGGACTTTACTTAATAAATTTTGTATCATTTTCACATGTTTTTTTTATTTACTCAAAAACGGTTTTAACGATTTTGATCAAACTTAATATTTGATGTATTTATATGCCAAAGATGTGATAACCTACATTTCATCACAATTGATCTACCGGAGGGGGGACTTTACTTAATAAATTTTGTATCATTTTCACGTGTTTTTTTTATTTACTCAAAAACGGTTTTAACGATTTTGATCAAACTTGGTATTTGATGTATATATATGCCCGAGATATGACTGTAAAAATTTCATTAAAATTGATCTACGGGAGGGGGGACTTTACTTAATAAATTTTGTATTATTTTCACGGGTTTTTTTTCATTTACTCAAAAACGGCTTTAACGATTAACAAAAATTAGATATGAATGTAGAAAAATGTGTGACTTTGGGAAATGATATTTAGCAAATACGTCAATGTCTAATCTAAGTAAGTTGGTAAGTGAAAGTTGTGTGTTGCGCGCACGCACCAGATTTTTTTTGTTCAGGAAGATTATTCCGCCACATTCAAAGCCAAGTCCTTGAAGAGGACCGCTTTTCAAATGTTATTTAGCCACCACCACAAACTATTGATAGTTTTATGCCCGATACTATCGAAACTATCGATAGTCTCCACTATCAAGAGTTTAACATAAGGCAATCCAGTGCGGGCCACCGGTGGTACAGGCCGGCTTGAAGGTGTTAAATTTTAATTTTTGCACAGAATCACTTATTTATTTCCAAAAATTATGATTGGAAACTTGAATTATTTAGAGTATATCGGTGGCAAATTAATTTTATTTTTATAATTTAACGGATTGTTCGGATGTCCTTTCAACTTAATTAATTTATTAAAAGCTAAAACAAACGGTCAATCAGTATTGAACCTTGAGTTACCCCTGCCAAGATTGGATGGATTGAAGATATTTCAATTCTTTCAAGAACCTGCCGGAAGGAGAAAAAATTATCACCATCAAAAGACAAAAATTTGATACATTAACAGGAAATTTCTTTCTTTGACAAAAAACAAATATTTAGGTCATCAAATGACTAAAATAGCAACGAATTCTATAGAATATCTAGTTTCTTTTTTTGAGCTGTTCCGGTGACTCATAAATTCTAGGCACTTTCTAATATCGTGTTTCGTCTACTTTAGAAATGGAGAAAGTTTTTTTAAATTTTAAACTAGCCAAAAACTAGTATATATGTATATATATATCTGAATGTTAGCTGGAAGAGTTTATCATATCACTCATTAGACATTACTATTCACTAATTGTAGGGGCCAGAGGTGTTTAGCGACTGAAACACAAACCTTTCCCGGTGATATTTAGGCTCCCCCCCACCAAATGGGTAAAAATTAGGAGTAGTGGACCTAAGAAAAAATTAAAATGAGTAAATACATTTTAAATATTAAAAAATTAAAATTAAATAATAAGCAGTAGCTCCGAATTGGCAATGACGGAATAAATCAAAATTGCGATCGATGAATAAATTAAACTGAATTATATCATAAAATCTTATACTCTTAGCTATCTAGTAATATTTATCTTGAAATGGTTGATAATTTTTGTCTTCTCACTCACTTTTTTTTATTTCTTCAAATTGGAGGACCTCTTGTAGCAAGTATTTTGCACTGAATTTTGGGCTCTTATCACGCATTTTTTGAACATGCGTACGGTTCGAGGGCTCTTAAAAGTTAAGATCGCTTTAAACTGGTATTATCCAAGTCTGCCCATTCTTACTTCTTATTATCTCAAAATTTCTTGCAGCAATAAATTTTCCCAATTTTCTTACTTTCCTTTTCATTGACCTTACTGTCCTCATAGACTGCACTGAATTTACCTAATTCTTCTTATCTAATTTTATAGAACTATCAACTATTTGATATCACACTTAGTTAAGCGATTACTGTTACAAATTCAAAATAGAAAAACAGTCTGAATAGCACTCCTCAAAAATTCTTCATTAGCTGGCTAAATATCTTGTATCGCTTTGAATTTAAATTGAATTAATTTATTACTTCGGAATGGGATTTTTTATGAAAGCCAAAACAATCCTCGAACTAGAAATATGCTTTCCTTATTTTTATATACAAAGTTTTATTAATCACTCTGTTTTATTATCTACATGTCAGTGAGTTTTCATTCGGAAAAGCTCATGGTGTAATATTTAAGCTTAAATTATAGAGTATTTAGAGTTGTGGTACCATTTCATTGTCACTCATAAAATATAAAAATAAAAAGAAGCGTTATAAATGTTAATTATAGTGAATTATTAATTAATTACAGTATTTTAAATAAAATAATTATTGTGGACAGACAAATGGTTGGTGGAATATTAAAAATGTTCAACAGATGCCCGTAGTAGATGGGCAAAAACTCCGAAACGTTGGGAGAACAACACAAATAATAAACTGCGAATAGATTATAATAAACGATATATAATTATTATTAGGCATTATAATAAACTACCCTTTTAAAAAAAAGGAAAAAAAAAAAAAAAAACTCTTCCTCACAAAATTGAAAATTACAAGTGGTTAATGTTAATGGTTTAATAGATAAATGACTTTTGGTATAATGAATAAGGATATTTTCATTTGTTTTAGTAATTTATACGGTATTATTTGTTATATATATAAATATTAATAAGGAAATATATATATATATTTAGTGTGAATTTCTCTTAACACCCACATTGCTCACTGCTGCGTATAGAAACCCTCGACTTCCTTAAAAAAAATGAAAGTAGAAAGTGAGCTCTGATTAACATTAATTGTGGAAATGACTATACCAAAGGTCGTTACGGTTAGGTGTTGATGGGCTCATTACCCGATGGTTCAAAGCCGACCCCACCATATCACAACTCACCAACCTCGTAAATCTTTAACCTTAGTAACGCTCCAATTTAGAGTGCAAAGAATCGATTTAAGTACCACTAAACTGATATCAGACCCTTATTAACTTTCTCTGTCTATATCTTTCCCACGGGAGGAATAAAATACATTCCTAGCAAGGTAGAACTTTCCAACTGTTTTTTATTTGTTTTAATTTATACCTGCATAAAAATTCCTTAAATATGGAATGTTGACGTAACCATAAAAATCAATCTGATTGAAAGTTCATTCTTTTGGATCTATTTTTGTTGAATTTCATATTTATTGCATAAAGAAAGTAAACTTTAGGGATTATTGTTATTCAAGGTTTCAGCCTTAAAACTATCATTTCTTTTGCGTAATCACCCTTTAAGTATTATTATGTATTTGTTTGTTTATTTATAAATATATATATATATATATATATATATATATATATATATATATATATATATATATATATATATATAAATAATATATATATATATCACTTGATGCCACTATGGCTAATCGGACGATGCTGCAGTACTAAATTTTGCCATCTATAATTAGGATAGGGATTTTTAACGAGTACGGGACATCGTAAAGGCTCAGGACCTCCACTTTACGTCCTATCCGAGGGCAGCAAAGCCAAGAATTTTTTACTACCTCTGAAAAATCCTAAGGCCACCGCGGGATTAGTATTTTAGGTTGATATGCTAAACAATACATCGCGGATGACCCCTTATTATACCTTACATGATAACGTTAAATATTCGTTTAAAACATTTCCTCTTTTGCTCTCTTTTATAACTTACTACATATCATATCCTTCTAAAACGGAATAACGCCTTTTTCCTGAACAAAAATAATTCCATTTTCTTCTTTTTTACGAAATCCGATAAGTTTAATTTATCTTAACTTATTTTAACTATAGTCTCTATCCTACCAATCACAGATATTCGCGATTATCTCTATATATATTAGAGGCTTTGTCCTGACTGAGAATCAACGCAGAGCAAAAACTACTAATGATAGAAACTTGAAGTTCGGAATTTAGATTTTAAACGCGATGTAGGTAACCATTAAGAAAGGAATTTCAAAAATGTAACCCCTAGGGCGTTTATATGGCGATATTGTCGTTTAACTCTAACAGACACCTATTTTTACACTTCGAGGAAAAATGTCTAATTTGGACTCATTTTAAAGATCTTGACACGACGAGTTTAACTCGAAAGCTCTACGGGACGTCGAAAACCATGTTTTAAAGCCAAAAATGAAGCGTTCATGACGAGTAAGCAATTTTTTTTTCGGCGGTTTTAGTGAACTCTCTTTGCGCGCCTCCCTCTCTTCTACCGAGTCGGCAGCTTCCCCCTCCAACATTCCACCTACCGGAAGCTCCGATTCTACTAAATCTCCTTAACATCAGTTAACATATGTTATATTAATATTACATATTAAATCAATACCAAGATAATGATCACAGAATTGATTTTAAAGGCTCGCGGGCAAAGCCGTGACGGGGAGTGCTAGTTGTCATATAATTTAATCAGTTTCTGAAAAATAACCTAATTTAGGACAGTTACTGAAAAGAATCTGGCGGCCCTAAAGTATAAAAGACCAAATAATACAATACAAACAAAAATAAATACATAAATAAAAGTCTCACAGGTGAGCTTTATTTTATTAGGTGAAACCCAAATTTGTTTATTTGTATCTAAAATTTAGAAAGTGAAAGGTCAACCAGCCGAAAGTTTGATACAGTACAAAATGCTTAACATGTTCCTGTCTTTTGACCTTCTTAAAACCAGTTCATGTTTGTTTCTTAATGCTTAATTTTCTTCCTCCTCGTAAAGTGACACCTATTACTGGATTTTTAAATGTTAGAGGGCCATTTTATCGAATTTATTTATTCCATTATAGTTGTAGATCTAATGAACTTAAATAGATAACCTAGTGTATTGAAAGTGGGTCCGTAATTGTCTATAGATGAAATCTGGGGTGTTGGGATTTGAAGGAGGCTGGTCTGTAAGTTTGTAATATTTTTATTTTTAATTTTGTTGTTTAGAAACAAATGTTTCAAATTTGTTATGTTTTTGTTACTTGTTTGTTTTAGCGTCACTTTATGCCACTAAGGCTAATCGGACGATGCTACAGTGGGAGTCCTAAATTTTGCCTATCCAGATACAATTAGGATAGAGGTCTTGAACGAGTACCTGACATCGTACAGGCTCGGGACCTCCATTTTATTTCCCATCCGAGGGACGGCATAGCCAAGGATGTTTTACTCCCATTAAAAAATCCTCGGAACGCAAACCCGCGACCTTTGGTATTGTAAGTTTCTATGCTAACCACTACACCACAGGTGACCCCTTTTAATGTCAATATAATATTTTATCGTGAAACAAAACTCAAAACATGATTTAAAATAGTTCTAGACTTGTTGTTAGAACAAATTTTTCTAGTACATGTTTGTGACTAGAGTACCTTCTACGCTTGTCGAGAACATTCACAGACAGTCCTATTTCAGACTAAATATAAGGTGCGGTGGACTGAAGAGTTTGTCTTCTTCTGAAGCTCCAGTCATATGGTTACAGTTATGTTACTATATCGTTACAAATTGATACCTTTTTTAACATTCTTAATTATTTGTTTTTTCATTGTTTGTGTGGCATTTCAAATTATTGTTATTCGTCTAATAAACTTGTTTAAAATATTTTTAATCCACATAAGTGTTACACTTGTGGGTGGCCTCCCCTCCACATACTCAATATATCGCAAGGCAGGCAACAAGATAGAGTTAAGGTTATGAAACAGAATGTTATAAAAAAGTCGTTAATTTAGGTTTTTGAATCTGAATGCTTGTTTGTTGTATTGTTTTGTGAAGTTAATAAATAATCGTTGCATATACGTGTGTATTTTAATCGCTAAAAATAAAACCCCACACAGTATTATGAACACATAAATAAAATTAAGCGTTATTATGAAATCCTAATTGTGTAGGTGAAGGCGGAATGAAAAACACAAATAAAAAATAAAATAATACATTCCGAACCAAAAAACTTTGAAATACAACTATTGTTTGGTTTCTTACATTTTTTGCTTAGTATTTATTTCAATTTTCTCATGCATGTTAAATTTTTTTTTCTAAAAATAGGTAATATCTTCCGTTTATTTAAATAAAACATATCATTTTTAATGTTTCAAGTTCGAGAAAACAATGTGTGAGACAAACTAAACAAGGTCCCGCTTGCCCAATAAAATCTTATTTTTTTTTTTTTTTAAATAATAATTTTCGAGTATGCACGTTTTGCCCATCGACATACACATCTCCTTATTTCTTGTCTCATGTTTTACGTTTTTTTCTGGACAGAATGTGTTAATTAGATTGATTTAGTTCGCATTGTCACGCTGCAACACTTAAAATTTCATTTAGCCTGTCTTAATCTGCAATAAGCCTATTACCTAACTAAAGTGTTCTACTGATTATCCAACATTTAATAAATATTTACAATGATGGTAAAAATAGCAATGAGGTGTTGATTAATCATCAGTTAATCAATAGCGTATGAAATAATCAGTTAAAGATTGTATGAACTATTTCAAGTGTTATTTTGCTCAATAAGATTATAAAGAAAAAAAAACCTTGGTATATTTTTAACTATCAGGTTTTTCTTTTCGTACTTATAATATTTTTATGTTTTCTCTATTTTTAACAATAGTTCGACAACATAAGAAGTTTACCAGAAGGCGGAGCTTAAATATGCCACGCCTACTTTTGTTTTGGCGCTAAATTCGAAGTGTGTCAGGTTATGTTATCAATTATGACAAACGGATGGAGAAGAAATTGAAATCAATACATGGATTCTACATTTCATGAAATAATTGAAGTGTGGAAATGCAAAAGGCTATAAGTGCCAAAAATAAAAATAAAAATTGTTTTTGCCAAATTGTTATATGTGCCAAAGGCATTATTCAGAAATGGGTATAATTAATTTTTTGTTGTTAGAAAGTACCTAGTTCATTGAACGTATGAAAGATGGTATGGGTCTAAGACTGCCGAACTTATTCACCCTAGTGGGTATTAAGTCATGTCATTTCTGAAAAAAATTCGAAGGCACTTATACCCTTTTGCATTTTCATGCTTCAATCATCAATTGCAATATAAAAACAAACCGTAATAATAACATCTCCAATGAATGCATTTTTAAATGTTTTGTATAAAAGATTAAAAGTACTATGTTGAATATTATCTATATAAAAGCATCATTATTACGTAATTTATCTAGTGGTTAAACCTAGGAAAAACTTTGGTTCAGATCTGAATTTACTGACAATATTTCACTTAATAATAAGAAAAAAAATTATAATAATATATTTTTATGATTTATTAACAAATATGGTCTCATATAGAATTATTTTCACAATCACAAACTTGTGAACTACAAAAAGAATAGAATTATTGATAAAATAGAATAAAAAGTTTTACTATTTTAATATTATTTCTATAGTAACATGATTTTTTTTTCTGAAAATAAACATTGTTATACATCTTTTAGCAATGTATATTTCCAGAAAGAAAAAAAAATTAAATGAAGGGAAATACTGCGATATTTCACAAACAACTTCTAATGAATTGTAATTTGGTGTATGTCTCTATTTGTTTCGTTTTAGATAATTGTGAGTACAGAATACAATTTCTCTAACTTGATTCCTGATCATTTTCTTTGATTTTCCTGACACTTTATTTTCAGGGTCTCGTGACAGGACGGAGGTGTTGGACATTTCCTGCTATTTAGGTCTCCTAATAGGTTTTTGTTTGTTTTTAACTAAAAATGTAAAAAAAAAAAAAAAAACTAAAAACCAACAACACTTATATTAACAACAAACACAATGAAATAAAAAAAAATCACAAACTAACAACAAATTAAGGTAGTTACGCCAACTGTTATAGAGTCTTTCTATTGGCCATCAAATTTACGTCACAGTACTCGCATGCGATTCCCAGGTGAACTTCTTATATTTTCCAGCTATACTCTATCGCAACATTGTCGTATATGTACCGTATTCTAATCGTGAACCTCTATTCCATTTTTTCGGTCTTGAAATTTTTCTTCGCGGATCTTCCTGGCTCCTGGCCCAATCATTGGGCCAGACTCCATGGCTACGCTGTTTTATAAGCCAATAAATAAATAAATAAAAAATAAAAAATCTTCCTGGCTCCTATTCTTTCCATCTATACTTTTTTCTGTTGCTATTCTCTCATTATTCGTTTGTATATTTAGTTAACGCCACTTTATACTCATTTGGAAAATCTGAAAATGCTGAAGTTACCACTATACTATTGTGGTATATCTAACTACCGGTAACCTTAAATTTTGTCTATACAGCGATACTTAGGAAAGGGGTCTTTAACGATACCGAGTGACGGTATAACCAAGATTTTTTTCTTAACGAAATCCTAGGGTCACTATCACATCTTGGACTTTCTGATTGCATTCTTGTTTAGACGTTTCACATAAGGCTAAAGACTTCAATGTCATATAATTTTCTTTTCTCTGATAATTTATTCTATAATTTCTTTCTGATAAATTCGTTAAAATTGTGACGAGCTTGTTTTGTTGTTTTGGATATAACGCCTTAGTTTGCATTAAAAATCAGCTATGGCATTGTAGAAATCTTATTAATTTTCGACAAAAACTCTCGAATCTCGCATGCTTTGGATCCTCCCTGTAAAGTTTATTTACTCCCTGCAACGCCTTAATAGTGCCCATCACCTTTAACCATATGTAGAAGATCAGCTATCCTCCATCTTTAAGAAGATCAGAAAGACTTCAAGAAAGAGGAAGATTCATATAAGAGTGAAATGGGAGCAAAACTGCTGTGCTATGCTCAGGCATGTCGGAAGTTATCCAAGAAACATGTGCTGCACTTATCTTTAGCCTTTTACATTTTGCTCGACATTTTAAAGAAAATGCTTTACCTTTCCGAGAGGCGAGTGAAGTCTTCATGTCTGGAAACAGGCTACCGGTTGATTAAGCCTTCAGAGCCGTTTATGGGAAGAGGAGAAACATCTTCTGCAGCAAATAGCTTTCTTTATGTTTTATTTTTATGACCATCTATATATGCCGTATGTAAGTCATATAACATCATCTTATGGAAATATGTTTCGTAATCTCTTGGTAAATAATACCTCAGAGGGTTATATACACTCGACCTATATTAATCTAACACACTAATTATCAAATAAAAAAAAATCTGGTGCGATGAAAGCAATACACAACTTTAACTTACCAACTTACATTAGAAATTGACGTATTTTGATAAATATGTAATCGTCATTCCTTAAATTCATGCATATTTCCACATTCATTTGCTTTTTTCTTTTTTGTAGCTCTCTGAAGTACATAAACAAATTTTTTTATTGTTGAATAAAAATGTTTAATTGTGATGATTCGACAATGCAAGCATGATACTCCATCGCGTCTCATTTTATAATCCTCTGTTTAGTTGTTGAAAACTTCTTTTAGTTACCATGGAAACAAATGATTTCCATTAAATATTTTCCAAAAACACGTTAACGCCTCTTTCGTATGAAAAAAACGTTTTCAATTATAAACAATGGTGTGTGATTACGTATTTTATGAATCGTCGGAATATTTTTCTTTTTTTCTTCTTTATACAGTACCAGTCAAAAGTTTAAGACTCACTTTTATTTAATTCACAATTTTCAAGTTTAATAAAATAATTCTAACTCAAGAGGTACAACATGGTGGATATCTTCTACCATCATTAACTCAAGAGGTAACATTTCAAACATTGTATGATTAAGTTTTGAATAAAATTATAAATAGGGGTAACTTATAGTGTAGTGTTTAGCATAGTAACATACAATACTAAAGGTTGCGGGTTCACGTCCTGGGGTGGCCCTAGGATTTTTTAATGGGAGTAAAAGGTGGATAGGACGTAAAGTGGAGGTCCCGAGCCTGTACGATGTCAGGTACTCGTTAAAGGTCCCTATCCTAATTATACCTGGATAGGCAAAATTTAGGACTCCCACTGTAGTATCTTCCGATTAGCCTCAGTAACATTAAGGGACGTTGAAGAAACAAACAAACAAATCATAAATAAAAAAAAAAAAAATTATATTTTTTATGCTGTTAAATAAATAAAATGTTGTTATTTATTTATTTTACAAAAACTAAGGGTGGGTCTAAACTTTTGACTGGTACTGTATATTTACTCGATTTTGTTCATATTTCGTATTTAGTCATTTCTTAAGTTTAGGTTGACGGTTGATTCATCCATATAAACAAAGGTAGGAAAACTTTCTAGGAAAAAAAAAAATTCCCAGTCCCTATTTAAGCCCCTTCAGAACATTTTTATGATGATAAAACGTACCCGATATTAAGAATACTTGATTCTTATTAAACATGACGAGTTTGATCAAAATCGTTAGATCCGTTTTTGAAAAAATGAAAGAAAAGAAACGTAAAATTGAGACAAAATTTATTAAATAAAGTCCCCCCTGCGTTTGACCAATTTCGATAAAATTGCTGTCACGTCGTGGGGATACATACATGCACCAAATACACAATTTCAGGTTCTTTATAAATATTATAACACGTATGAGTTTAAATAATTATAAAAATAACGACTCACTCTACTTTACTCCCTTTTTTTCTAAAACTTCAAAACCCAGGAATACGACAAAAATTTAATACATATTTATATATACTGAAACCAAAATGGACTTACTCTTCATAGATATACGGTACAGCCATAAAGACCCACTTACAAAGAATTCAGACCTTCCAATAAAAAATATTAAGACTCATAGTTAAAGCACCAACAATACCCTACATACTGACTTACAAATGCAAACAGTAGACCAACATATAAAGAAACTTTACAAAGGTTTCCATACACACTTACACGGCTATTTCAATCAACTTATTAGAGGCATTGCAACAGCTGATATGCCATACCTAGGAGATTAAAAGGCGCTGGATGAGAGATCTCCTTCGTTAAAAATCCAGATTGCCTGAAACAAGCCAGGGAAGAGGTACCACTGGGGCCATACTTCCACATGCCTAACATGCCATTATTAAAATTAGCACATCTCACATTTGATGATTGTTGATGTTTATTGACAGGCGCAAATTAAAATTATGAAGCCAAAAAAAAAAAAAAAAAAAAAAAAAAAAAAAACTCACGTTGTAACAATGTTACACGCAACAAGTTCCTTTTTATATTCAGCCTAAAATCGAACATTCGTGAAGGTTCCCGAAAAGCATAGGCGATTTTCGTACAATCTAGACCATGTACTAGAACAGAACACTTTTAAATCATATGTTTTTGTCTTTCACATTACAATACTATCAATATTATTGAACTGATAGTGTTGATTTCCCTTTTTCTTTTCCCTCTCGAACTACTAATAATCCTTCTTTATAAAACTTTTATCACTTTTACCATCAAAATTATTACGGTGATTAAATAATGATAGTTAATTATTAATAGCTTCGTTAAATATCTAAAAAGCTTAACTTTGAGACTACAATTAAATGACTAGGAATGGACATAATTGTGAGCCCAGTTTACTCTCTGCGTTCTCCTTAGTGGTGTTTTATAGAAACGTTCTCACTGAGCATAACATAAAAAATCCTCCGTTCAATAGTACATTAATATTTTTAAAAAATCTAAATTATAACTGCATGGACGTATCTTTTTTTTTATATTGATTTTATTTATTTTGGAACTTGACTTATTAAGAGTTAAAAACTGATAAAAAAAAAAAGAAGTAAAAATTTCAACATTCACTTGACAAATATTTTCAAAGATTAGGTTATGCAACATATTATGTAAGTTTATTACAGGCTTTATTACATTTTCGAGATGTACGAATAATGAACTTATCGCAAGGACACTTCATACAGTACACCTACTTTCAGATTTTTTGAATTATGGCATTTCTGATAGCGTTTATAGTTCTAATAAAGTGGTAATTCAAGGATTGTAATTTTAAGTGAATTGTAAATTGTAATATTATTAAGGATGAATATTAATATAACAAAAAGGTATGTTCCAACAAACGTTTTTGACTAGTTTTCTATTTGATAAATGTGCTTATATACCGCGTCGAACCACATACCCGAAGAGCCGAGGTTCCCGATGTGTCTATTGTTTCAGTAGCCGAAGATGCCCGAGATTATTTGAGTACATGGTTCGATGTGGTGTGAATAAAACATTATTAATTGACAAATAGTTTACAACGCTTGTTGGAACACGCTTATAATTAAAAAGAAAGTATTGTAACCGACCTACCAGATTTTTAATGTGAGACTAAGTAAATTCAAGTCAAAAAATTGAACAAAGCTCAAAATTACTTGCTATAACTGCTCTGACATTAAAATGATACATTTTCGACTATTATTGAACGTTTTAGTAGAGAGAACATGTTAAGTGATATTATAATATACATTTTTTTTTCTCTCTTCAAACTTCGATTCACACCAGTCAGCAATTGCGACAATCAGGGAATGTGTTGCATTCATAGAATTGATAGTTAAGGCATTTTGAACACGATGAAAGGATCTTTTCCGTCTAGCTAAGATTCTGTACTGCTTTGTAATATTTTATTTTTAATAGTTTATATCACAATGACGTGTTCATTCAGGGTTTTTTCTCCTTTAAACATGCTTTATTTAATTTATTATTAATAACTGAATTCAAAATAATTAAAAAAAAAAAAAAAAAAGCTGAAAATGAGACACAGAAACAAATGGCAAACTAACATCTTTAAAAATTTACATTCTCAAATTTTCGAAACTAACAAGGGGAGGGCACAGCTATGGGGTCGTCGATCGGGCCCTTTTTTTTTCTGGTGATTCTACATCGAAAAATAGTCGACACGTTTCCGAGCGTTCCGTCCAATGGGCCTTAGGTGCTGAGAAATAAAATAAAATACCTTGAAAATCCTTTATTTTTTATCTTGAGTTTGGAAAATGATATCGACATGATTCTTTCACTAATTTATTTATTTTAGAGAGTAGATTAAAGGAAAAATACAACCGTTAAAGATTTATTCATATTTCTTCAATTTAATTTAAAAAAAGCTTCAAGTTTTCAAGTAAACTAGCTTTATAAATTTTTTCACATAAAAAACAATAGCAGAATTGAGTTCAGTACCTCAAGAAACCCTGATGTCTTAAATATCATCCAAAACAAAAAATAATTTTTTTTTCCTGTCAGGAGCAGGTTAAAAATGTTTCAGCGAAATTGTATGTGTAGTTTCAAATTCTGCATCTCGTGTTGAGCTGATCCGAGTTTTACGTTCCTGAGCTCGTTGCATAGAAGAAAGCTTCCTTTTTCTAACCATATAAATAACTATTGTATTATCTCGGGAAGCTCTTGTAAAAAATGGTCCTCAAAATAAAAATTAAATTCAAACTTTTCTTTATATTATGTTGATTCCTGAACACGTAAAAATATCTTGATTATGTAAAAATGTGTAACTCTAGAGCCTTTATTTACCCTATAAATTTGTTGAGAATCGGTAGAATTTTCTCCGAAATATGGTCGGATTTTTGGATGTTTAACGAAATTGTAAGGGTCTAGCCTTAGCGAAACTTTTAATGCAATTTTTAATTTTTTTAATCTTCCCAAAATTTACTTATGGGTTTTTTTGATTGTCCTCAAAACGAATCTGAAAACTGTTATGAAACAAATGAGCCGAGTAACAACCAAAAACAATACTAATAATTTAAAAAAAAAAATCCAAGAATGGAAGAAAATAAAAAGTTAGTCGATCACTTTGAGAGAGAGGTTTGTAAGAGTTTTCAATAACAAATAACAATCAGAAATGATTCTCATCGTATCAGTTTCAAAATCCCCCATCTACCCTCACCAGTAAGTAAACAAAGAGTATATGCGGACGAGTACAAAGTACGTTTTTCTATTTTAGTTCGCACTTGCTTCATTATACCACCTTCACATTGGAAGTATATCCATAAGAGAAAAGTATTACTTGTTGATGGCGAGGGCATAGAAAAAACACATTGCATATAGATCATTGAGAAAAAGCAGTTTTAAATTTTAGTTCGTTTGAAGTTCAAAATCATTTTTTGTAAGGCAAACGTGAAACAATAGGGATGAACCCATTTTCTCCTAGCCGACCAAGAAAAACAAAATAGGCTCCGTAAAATGAATTTATTAGTAATAAAAAAATTGTGAAAAGGATGGAAATAATTACTTTTTAGAGTTATGTTGATGGAATATTCTGACAAAATACTGACATTAAAAAATCATTTTGTGCAAAACTGTTTTTGTTTCATAACAGTTTTCAGATTCGTTTTGAGGAAAATCCAAAAAACCTATAAGTAAATTTTGGGAAGATTAAAAAAAAAAAAAAAATTAAAAATTGCATTAAAAGTTTCGCTAAGGCTAGACCCTTACAATTTCGTTGAACATCCAAAAATCCGACCATATTTCGGAGAAAATTCTACCGATTCTCATCAAATTTATAGGGTAAGTAAAGACTCTAGAGTTACACATTTTTACATAATTGAGATATTTTTACGTGTTCGGGAATCAACATAATATAAAGAAAAGTTTGAATTAAATTTTTATTTTGAGGACCATTTTTTACAAGAGCTTCCCGAGATAATACAATAGTTATTAATATGGTTAGAAAAAGGAAGCTTTCTTCTATGCAACGAGCTCAAGAACGAAAACTCGGAGCAGCTCAGCACGAGATGCAGAATTTGAAACTACACATACAATTTTGCTGAAACATTTTTAACCTGCTCCTGACAGGAAAAAAAAATTATTTTTTGTTTTGGATGATATTTAAGACATCAGGGTTTCTTGAGGTGCTGAACTCAATTCTGCTATTGTTTTTTATGTGAAAAAATTTATAAAGCTAGTTTACTTGAAAACTTGAAGTTTTTTAAAAATTAAATTGAAGAAATATGAATAAATCTTTAACGGTTGTATTTTTCCTTTAATCTACTCTCTAAAATAAATAAATTAGTGAAAGAATCATGTCGATATCATTTTCCCAACTCAAGATAAAAAATAAAGGATTTTCAAGGTATTTTATTTTATTTCTCAGCACCTAAGGCCCATTGGACGGAACGCTCAGACACGTGTCGACTATTTTTCGATGTAGAATCACCAGAAAAAAATGGGCCCGATCGACGACCCCATAGCTGTGCCCTCCCCTTGTAAGTTTAGAACCGAAATTCGTTTTTTTAATCGCCGGGGGTGATTTCAATGGAATGGACCAAATGGACTTGTCTACACGGTTGTTATTTATTTTTTTTATTTTATCAATATTGGGTTGAAAATTTAGTTCAGTTTTTAACCGTTTAATAAGTGAACTACATTTTCATCACAAGATATTCCGTGTAAACAAACCTTTAGGCTAATCTTCTCGATTTTTCTTGTAATATTTCATGTTCATCCTTTTCAATTCGTCAATGCTGTTCAGACGGTGTTGTTGAGCGTCATATGTTATCTCATCCAAAGATTGGGGAAAATATCAGAACGTAATCAGACGGTCAAGGATGATTGATATGGAACAATTTTAGAGAATATGTCGAACTCAATATGCGGAATCTTCGATATTATTTAATATGTAAGAGTCGCGTTCGTAGGTAACAGTATAGGTATGTGTAAAATGTGGAAAAAAATAGTTGAAAAAAGTTATAGACTTCTTGGACCAGGTGGAACAAACTATTCTTGTACTATATGTGCAAAGGTATTATTATAAAGGAAGATCATGAATTTTTTATAGATAGATTGGTGAATGTCAATCTTCCAATAATATCTTTTATTTAAAAATTACATAAAAATTAGTAAACTTAGTAAAAATGTGTATGACCGAAACGTTCAATAAAGTTAGAATCGGTAATTATTTTTCTGAGAAGTTCGAGGTCCGCTCTGGTTTGAAACAAGGAGATTCTCTCTCACCTGTTTTATTTAATTTAGCGCTGGAATATGCCATTAGGGAGGTGACACGTACCGGAAAGGGTTTGAATTTGGGAGGGAATATACCCGTGCTCGGATATGCCGATGATTTGGTATTGCTTGGGGAGGACGTGGAAACCATAGAAATGAACACAAAAACGTTGATGAAAGCCGGACAAGAACTTGGGCTAGAAATGAATACGGATAAGACAAAATATATGGTTAGTCGTAGAAGTGGTGAGGATTTCGCGGATATCAATGTAGGGGGGAATACGTTTCAACAGGTAGAGAAATTTAGATATTTAGGGGCGATGGTAACTAGAAAAAACGAAATCAATGAGGAAATTAAGGCTAGATTAAAAGCCGGTAATGCTTGCTACTTTTCAGTCGCGAAATTGCTTAGCTCCCGCCTTCTGTCCCAAAACTTAAAAATTAGGATTTACAAAACTATTATTCTTCCAACGGTCGTTTACGGATGCGAAACTTGGCCGCTGACATTAAGGGATGAGCAACGGCTTAGAGTTTTTGAAAATAAAGTACTGCGTAGAATATTTGGGCCGAAGAGGGATGAAATAACCGGAGAATTTAGACGCTTACACAACGCCGAACTGAGTGAACTTTACCCAGTAAATATAATTGACGTGATTGCAGCAAGACGAATAAAATAGGCGTGTAAAATTGCAAAACTTGGCTGTGAACGTATTCCGAAAAGATTAATAAGCGCGGTGCCGGATGGAAAACGTCCGAGGGGCAGGCCGAGACGGAGGTGGGAGGATTGCGTTCGGGCGGATCTGTCGAAGTTGGGTCTGGAGGGCGGTCGATGGATGGAGGTGTGCAGGGAGCGAGTGGTGGTGTCGGCATCGAACCTTCGGGTTCGTTAAGCCTTTATTATATATATATATATAAAAATTACATATTAAAATAGTCTAACGCCAACGTTTCAGACAATTTCCTCCATCTATAGGGCAATATTCTCCTATTTCATATTTTTGGTGGCATGGTCAACATCTTATATTCTACATTTCTTTTACTTGTCGATGACAACTGTCATAGGTCACATTTTTTAAGAATTATTTTTCCCTTTTTTTAAAGATTAAAATTACTACCACATAAATAGACTTATTTGTCCTTTTCTCATCTATCTACTGCAAGATGCAATAAATATATAAGAAAGGTTCTTCATCTAGTGAAATAGGATATTTCAGTTGAGGGCAGGGGTAAAACATGAAGCAAAAAAAAAAAAAAAAAATAGTTGAAATTTTTTTTAGACTTGTTGGAACAAACTATTCTAGTATATGTTCGTGACTGTTCGAGAACAATCTACGGTTGTTAACTATTTGAGTTTATGTTGTTGGTGTGTCATTGTAAATTATTATTTTATTCGAATAAAATCATTTAATCCTATGGTAGGTTAAATGATGATTAGTATTTTCATCTTGAAAAAACTTTTATTCTCGAAAGCCTACGTTTCGATCCAATTTGTGGATCTTCATCAGGGCTAAAATAAAACAAATATATGGATATATTACATATATTTGTTTTCTTTTAGCCCTGATGAAGATCCACAAGTTGGATCGAAACGTTGCCTTTCGAAAATAATTTTTTTTTCAAACTGATAATCCTGATTATCATTTAACCTATCATAAAGATTAACAGTTGACTATCTCTCACCTCTACAATTATTTAATCATACAATACACAATACAATATACAATAAATTCCTTCAAAACTGATCAACAGAGAATGGCTGATTGATATTTCTACCACTTTTTGATAGAAAGTAATGATTTTCTAGACTTATTCTTCAAAAATTAATTTTTCTATCGCCTTTTTTAAGTAACTCTACCCCCTTCTTCGTTTGGCACGGCCACATTCCTTACCAAATCTTGACTTCTGACCATTTTTGGGCTCTTTGTTGCATTCGTGTGAAGGAAAATACGAAATTATAGATTTTTTGAATTTACGGTTTCTTCTTTTGTTTCCTCTTTGACAATGCCTTTCAGCGTAGAGGAGCCTCATTCCAGTCTTCTGCGCCAACAGCTTAATTTCTTCTCAAAACTCAGAGTTTTTTATGATCCCAACCTGGTGATATAAAATAAAATAAAAAAATTAAAAACGGTTCGTTTCAGTAATAGATTTTATGCTAGATTTCCAAAATATTTAATATAGAAATCTAGAATAGGTTTCATCTTTTTTCAGTTTTTGTGGTCTCTCTTTTTAAATGCTATGTGACCTTGTGATATGCAATATTCTAAAATTATTATATATTAAGAAAAACTAAAACCTTCTTTTTTAAATTTCGAAAATTTCTTTCTAATTCCATAGCAAATGGAAGCTGAAGATGTGTTTAATTTCAACAGAGAGAAACGATGGGTTCTCAAGATGAAAAATGTTCACATATAATACATTATAACAATAGTTTAAAAATTAAAAACACACCGGTAATATTTTTTTTTTCGTTTCTTACAATGTATATAAGATTTCACAATTTTATTTCGTTAAATTGACCCGTGCAATAAATAACCTAAAAATAATTATAATCCATGATTCTCTTATACGTATTGATTCCTCATTGATTTGATACGGAATAACCCCACGAATACGCTCTTGCGATGGTAATCTACGTAGTTATGGTAGCAAAATGATTTGCAAATATCCCTATTGGAATTTCGATTTCTTGCTGAATCAAATAAATAAAAAAGGGCAGTTTGATACTTAGTTGTTATTCAATATGTACAACTTGAATATTTCCATCCACGATCCTTGGATATAAATAGATTATTTGAAAGAAGTTCTAATGAAACTCTCTCAGAGCCACTGTTGGGTGGTTTTCAATAATAATACCTTCCAAGAAGCAATGCATGTTCCAAGGAGACAGGAAACAACAGCAGGATTTAGCTTTCTGACCAAGTGGTTGTAAAATATTTTTGCAACTATATAATATATTTTTAGTTCTGATGTGTCTTCGGTGAACTGACTGGTATAGGTACTGAATTGTCTAAGATGGAGGCAGGAGAATAGCATTAGGTTTACCTTGCAATGTTAAATTTTAACTGAAATGAATGTTTCCAATGTGGAACGAAGCTTAATATTATTATTTTAAGAAACTTATCACCACAAAAAAATAACAATAATCCTAGTATAATTTAATTATAATAATAATAATAAGTATAATAATTACATGAAATTATAGTTTGAGGTGTCAGTCTGTTTTGTATTTTGGCAATTTATATAACAATAACGTTGTAGGTGTCGTGCGTGCATGTGAACAATTTGTAGTTGTTAAATTAATTTTCCATTGGTTGAACATGTTCTGTAATTGTAGTATTAATTGCTTCATCCTCCAACATCTCTATAGCCCACAGAGTTAAAGTCTTGGTCTCATAAAAAAATTTCTATAGTCCTTATGTAGTCTCCAAGCCTGCCGATTGCCGAAGTTAAGCAGTTCTGAATCGTTGAAATAATGTCTTGTATTGATTGATATGACCACTGCAAAATGAGAGAGCTATATAAACCAGGGTACATTTTCCATTGGCGGATCAAGGGGGGGGGGGCTATGGGGGCTGCAGCCCCTCCCTTTGGAAAATTTTTTGTCATTAAAAGATAGAATTTGACTTTCCTTAAAGTAAGGAAGCAAGTTAAAGAACAAATAATATGCTGTACAAGTAGAATTTTAGTTGTGGGAAAGAAACATAAAGGTAAAAAAGCTGATTGGCAAATCCAAATGAAGGGCTGTGGGGCTGCAGCCCCCCCTTTAGGACTGCAGCCCCCCCCCTTTATAGTCGGCTGGATCCGCCCATGACATTTTCCATAGGGACAACTAGCTTTTGTTGGTTTTTGATGAGGCGGTTGAACGCGGCATTGGGTGGACTAACCAAATCGGCATTGCTTGTGTCTGCTTTATTTTCAGTTCAGTAGTCCCTTCCACTTCGTAATAAGTGATTTTTTCATTATTTTCTCAAAATTGAATAAAATTTCAAGTAGTCATTAAAGCTAAAAATAAATCCGCTAGCATTAAATTTTCAGCTTTGAGGATTGAATATGCTAAAAGTGGAGTTATTCATCGTTATGATTTTGTGATTGAGTTGATATAAACTTATGGGGACGGGTCAGGTTTTCCAAACCATAAGGGGTTCGTATTCCAATAAATTGTTGTTGCCAGGATCAATAAATGAGCCCATGAAAAAGTGTGCCAAAGTAGATTTTCATGATATTTACAATCTTTTTATAAAATTGTATCTTCTAAATATTTATTTTTTTTCGGTAATTTACTTAAATTAAATTAAATGGCTATAAATATATACAAGCGTTATAAGTATACAACATGCAGAGCTTATTACCTTTTTCATCAATAAAAATTTCAGGAAAACATTCCCCCATATAGTTTTAAGAAACTGAATATCTTGCTTAGCTTTTTTTTTTTATCTTTCGTAACCATGAATAATTTATTTTTTAAAAAAATAATTATTGCAATATGTAAATGAAAGTACATTTTATATAATAATATCATATATTTACACTAGCATTCCCCGTCGCGGCTTTGCCCGCGAGCCTTTAAAATCAATTCTGTGATCATTATCTTGGTATTGATTTAATATAATATGTTAAGGAGATTTAGTAGAATCGGATCTTCCGGTAGGTGGAAGGTTGGAGGGGGAAGCTGCCGGTTCGGTAGAAGAGAGGGAGGCGCGCAATGGAGAGAATTCACTAAAACCGCCGAATCAACTTACTCGTCGTGATCGCTTCATTTTTCGGCTTTAAAACATCGTTTTCGACGCCTCGTAGATCAAGATCTTTAAAATGAGTCCAAAGTAGATATTTTTTCTCGAAGTGCAAAAATAGGTGTCCGTTAGAGTGAAACGACAATATCGCCATTTAAACCCCTTAGGGGTTACATTTTTTAAATTACCTACATCGCGTTTAAAACCTAAATTCCGAACTTCAAGTTTCTATCATTAGTAGTTTTTGCTAACATTGATTCTATCATTCAGGACAAAGCCTCTTATATATATGGAGAAGAGGTCGAAATAAACACGCACCATCCCCAATCATGGAAATCACAGTGGGCATTATTTGATTACCACTAATATTTAAATAATCAGTAGCCATATTTATGTGAATGTCTATTTTAATAATATTGTAACGTTAAATCGATATTCAAATAAAAAACATATGGTTTATAATCTCAACAATAGATTTCCGTTAGAGTTAAACGACAATTTCGCCATTTAAGCCCCTTAGGAGTTACATTTTTGAAATTCCTTTCTTAGTGGTTACCTACATCGCGTTTAAAATCTAAATTCCGAACTTCAAGTTTCTACCATTAGTAGTTTTTGCTCTGCGTTGATTCTGTCAGTCAGGACAAAGCCTCGTATATATATAGAGATTTATATTTATGTATTACCACCTTGAAATATATTTAAGAAAACCAGGCGAAAATTCAAGAAAAAAAAACTTGGAAACATGCCTCCGGTAACCCCTACCATGAGACGGTAGCGTCTTCTATTGAACTATTATATGTATATATAGCCGAGCTCTGTGGTGTAGCGGTTAGCATCCTCGCATGTAATGCAGGAGACCCGGGTTCGACTCCCGGCGGAGCCAAATCTTTTCTCTTCAAAAAATAAATTATATATATATATATTTATATATGTTCTGATTAGCAAAGGAACCTACAATACTAAAGGTCGCGAGTTCGCGTCCCGAGGTGGCCCTAGGATTTTTTAAAGGGAGTAAAAAATCCTTGTCTATGCCGTCCCTCAGACAGGACGTAAAATGGAGGTCCCGAGCCTGCACGATGTCAGGTACTCATTTAATATCCCTATAAAACAAACAAACAAATATTTTGATATCCCATGTGAATTTTGCAGGCGAGTCTTAGTAGCGAACGAATACTAAAAGATTGATAACCGCTTTGTAGATTGGAAAACGTCCGAGAAGTAGGCCTAGGCGAATGTGGGAGGATTCGGCGAGGGCTGATCTTGTGGGTTTGGACGGGGGGGGGGGGGGGGAGGTTGATGAGCAAGTGTCGGCATCGAGCCTTCGTGTTCCTTTAATCTTTATTTTTTTTATTGTGTGAATTTTACATGGTAAATTTGGAAATTCGACGTTTCTGTCCTTATTAATTATTAATTATTTATTAAAATAATTTTAACGTTATTTATTGCTTAACTATTCGATTTTAAGATCAGCAGAAGGGTATCTATTTTTACAAATTACAGGTGATGAATATTGTTATTATTGAGAATGGAATAAAAATCTCGCCTGATAAAGCAGTATCTCTGGAGCTATTAATTCTTTTAATGGCATTTGTTGCCGTTATTTTAGTAATACATCGATCGTTATAAAAGAAAAAAAAAATATCTCTTGTTCCGCTAAGAATTATCGAGTATTGTGAAATAACCAAGGAAACTGATTTTTAAAAGAAGAATATAGCAAAAAACAAATAAAAGGGCCACGTCAGGGGTGACGTAGCAGGAGATATCATACAGATTGTAAATAATCACTATACGGAAAAAACACAAATTCAGAAAAATAACTGATACTAACATTTATTTTTTAATAAATGCTTAAAAAGGAAATAACATAGAAACAAACAGCTATTTATAGAATTGAATAAAAGCTTAACGAACCCGAAGGTCCGATGCCGACACCATGTACATTTTTACATGATTTATTCATTGATTTGATTATTTTACATGATCAACTTTCAATAACAATATTTCATTGTCACTGTTCCGCTATATTACTTTAACTTACCTATATATGAAATATATAGAAAGGGAAAGTATTGCGATCAAGAAAAATTTCGACTTCCGGTTTTCAACATAAAGACACGTTTTTGGGTCCCCTGACTCAAAAATCCCGCGAAATGGTCTCTGTGTGTGAACAGACTAGTTCAAAAACTATAAACCGTGCGAATATGAAATTGGGTATTTAGTGTAAGTATATGCCAGCGATGTGACAGCGAAAATTTCATCGAAATTGGTCAAACGGAGGGGGTACTTTATTTAATAACTTTTTACGTTTTTTTCGATTTTCTCCAAAACGTCTCTAACGATTTTGATTAAACTGAGTATTTGATCTATTAATATGCCCGAGATGTAGCTATAAGAATTTCATCAAAATTGATCAACCAGAGGGGGCACTTTACTTAATAAATTTTGACTCATTTTCACGTGTTTTTTTTTTATTTACTCAAAAACAGCATTAAAGATTTTGATCAAACTGGGTATTTGATGTATGTATTTGCCAAAGATGTGATACCCAACATTTAATCAAAACTGGTCAAACTAAGGGGGCACTTTATTTTATAACTTTTTTTACCAATTTTTACCTTTTTTTTCGATTTTCTCAAAAACGGCTTTAACGATTCTCATCAAATTCGTCGTGTTTAATGAATATTAGATGTTCTTTAATATCAGGTAAGCTTTATTATTATTAAAATGTTCTGAAGGGGTTTAAATGGGGAAGGTGCCTTTTTTTGTTTACTTTTAAAGTACCTTTGTATTTGTTTATATGGAGAAATTATCTGTCTCTTATTTTGCCTAAATATAAGAAATGGCTAAATATGAGATACGATAAAAATCAAGTAAACATATAGAGGAGAAAAAATGAAAAATATTCAGTCAACTCATAAAACACGCTGAGCCCACGCATGCAGAGTACACCTTTAATGACAGACCATTGTTCATAATTAAAGCCGATATGTTCATTTAATGGAAATTATTTGTTTCATGGTGAATGAAGTTTTCAACAACTACATAGAGAATTATAAAATCAGACGACTTGGAGTATTATGCTTGCATTGCCGAATTACCACAAGTAAAAACTTTTATTTAATAATAAAAAAATTAATGTTTTTTATAGAGCAAATAAAAACAAGAATAAGAAATGAATGTGGAAAAATGTGTGACTTTGAGAAGTGGCAATTAACAAAACGGTGTTGTGTGTTTTTTTTTTGTGATGTGATTTTTTTTTATTATTTACAATTTTTGCTTATTTTTTCGAAAAGTTACAAAAAATTAACCTCGCGAAATAGTAGATTTATTATATATATATATAACCTGCACCTACCCCCCTATTTTTTGCCTCATCCAATTTCCATCACCGATAATTAGCTTCTACCCTTAGAGCCGTGGCTACGCTCGATTTTTTTTTTTTTTTTTATTATTAAGATTCAAGTAGTCCTTTTTACTCTTTCGATTTAATTGGCAATTTTTATACTGCCTAAAACTCCTTTCTCGTTCAATTTGTATGGTTTCTAGGTATGATACCTCAAGCCCGAAAATAGGGTTAAGGGGGTGGGTAAGAGCGGTTACACCGTTTTTTAATATTATTCCCGCACCTTTAATATTATTCCGCGTTTTTTAATATTATTTCGGCACCGCAAAAATATTAAGACTCATAGTTAAAGCACCATGGTACGTGAACAACATTACAATACATGCTGACTTACAAATGCAAACAGTAGACCAACATATAAAGACACTCTACAAACGTTTCCATACACACTTACACGGTCATTTCAATATATATATATATTTTTCAAATATATATATTTTTTATTAAATATTAAATTAATTTTTTAAATATAAAGATGGAATTTAGAGTTGGCTAGGATTTGAACTGTGGGACCGACACTTATATTGCCTACGTGAGGCAGCTCAGCTGAAGGAAGGCGTTTCACTTTCTTTGGCCGCTGAGAGCTATATGGGTCAGCTGATGCTGCATGCTCTTCGCCTCAATTCTTTTCTCATGATAATTGCTATGGAGGATATTCCTCCCGCTCTTCTCACCAATACATTTACATTTTTCGAGGACAATGTTTCTCTTTTGGGCAGGACTCTTCAGAGACATCTTGGCTCTCGTTGAAAACTCTTTTTCAAGATTGCTCTATATTCCAGGGGTTCCCGAACTTTTTCCGGTTCATATAAAAATTTGTCCGTGCCCCCCTCCCCCCTCCATATTCCGATTCAGAATAAATATAAGCAGCGATGGACTGGAGAGTTAGACTTGCTCTGAAGATCGAATCATATGATTACTTTTTTGTTACTCACTCGTTACAAGTTGATAAGTCCTGACTGACAGAATCAACGCAGAGCAAAAAAATTCTATTGATAGAAACTTGAAGTTCGGAATTTAGTTTTTAAACTCGATGTAGGTAACCATTAAGAAAGGAATTTCAAAAATGTAACACCTAAGGCGTTTATATGGCGAAATTGTCGTTCACAACTCTAACAGACACCTATTTTTACACTTCGAGAAAAAATGTCTAATTTGGACTCATTTTAAAGATCTTGACACGCCGAGTTTAACTCGAAAGCCCTGCGGGACGTCGAAAACCATGTTTTAAAGCCAAAAGTGAAGCGTTCCATAAATTTCTACATTGCGCGTCTCCTTCTCTTCTACCGAGTCGGCAGCTTTCCCCTCCAACATTCCACCTATCGGAAGCTCCGATTCTACTAAATCTCCTTAACATCAGTTAACATACTATATTAAATACCAAGATAATGATCACAGAATTGATTTTAAAGACTCGCGGGCAAAGCCGGGACGAGGAATGCTTTTCATTTATATTTCACCTTTATTCAACAAATATAGAAATATTGTATTAATTATGGCTCATTTTTTTTTCTAAATTTATTGTGGTGAATATATGGTAAGCTTGGCGAGTCTGAAGAATTTAATCAGGACTCAATAATGCGACATAGTTTGAGAATCACCTACAATTTTAATAAAAATTTGTGATTTGGAATCGATTGATTGGCTATTATTGGTCCACTCCACATCAAATCAACACAAAAATATATCATTTTGAACCTCACCATCTCAGATTTTCTTGAAATTTGGTACATGTATGTAAGAAAAAAGTACATGTACATGTAAGAAAAAATCATGATTAAAAATAGCTGTAGATGTTTCCAAATTTGACTAGAAATATGAGATTGGTGTCGTTTAACAGCGCCTTTCGTGCCATTTCATATGATATGCAACAATGTATAGGTTGGTACTAAAAAAATTTTCTTAAAAACAAATTTAAAATTTCTTAAAAAGGGCTTTTACTTCTTCTTTTTTTTTTTTGGCGCTTGCTTCACTTTGGCGTTATAAGGACCAAATGTAGCCTCTCGGATTATTAT
This sequence comes from Aelia acuminata, assembly GCA_911387785.2. Classification (NCBI taxonomy): domain Eukaryota; kingdom Metazoa; phylum Arthropoda; class Insecta; order Hemiptera; family Pentatomidae; genus Aelia; species Aelia acuminata. The sequence continues at coordinate 24,421,890 of OU426979.1, forward strand.
TTGAACCCTTATTATCATTTGTTTCATGTTTTCCCTAATGAAAATATAAATATCAAGTACTATAGTTTTATATTAATCTAATCTTAATTTGTGGGTGACCACCATTTTAAATTATTTTTAAATAATTTATTTTTTGAAGAGAAAAGATTTGGCTCCGCCGGGAGTCCCGCGTTACCTGCGCGAATGGTAACCACTACACCACAGAGCTCGGCTCAAGGCAGTGCAAATCCTTCCTCTTCCTGATACCTACTCCCCCTATCTCACAAGTTTTGCGAGTAGTAGCGGGAGGTGATATAGTATCTGTGGTATAGTTTCAGTAAATGTTTTGAATTATATGCTAGATTTATGTAATTTTATCACTAGTTTTCAATGTTTTTAGTAATGAAGCAATTTTCATCCCACTTTTATATTTTGTTATATGATTAGTTATAATACTGCCTATTTAAAAAAAATATATATAATTTTGTTAAAACTGCCCTTTTTAATTTTAATTTAGTTTTGAGAAAATTTCTTTAGTACCAACCTATACATTTTTGTATTTTTGTACTACTATCGCCATGGGTCTTTTAGCAGTCTGTAAAATAAACCAAATAATGTAAAAAACATACAAAGTGAAAGCAGCTATATTTTATGTCTTTAAAACCTTTGGCTTTATATTATTATATTTTATGTTAATGCTGATTTATACATTGATAAATAAGTTTTATGAATATATCATTTATTCAATTCGTCGGTGGTCATAACTCCAAGTAGCTATTAGCTAATAAATTCAATGCCAGTTATAAATTAATCTCTTTAATGACAAATCTGTACTGGATATGTAAATGCAACTTCGCAGCCTACGTCGGGAGGGGGGGGGGGGGCGAGAGGGGAAGATGGAACACGTTGATATTTATTGGCTCTATAAATCTCCTTTATGGTCTCACCACCGGGCGAATACATCATCCCACCGATTAACGAAATTTATTATTCAATTCCAGTAGTCATTACTTTTTATTCCATTTCTTTCCGCATTAACAGGTTCTTTCTTCGGCTGATAAATCATCAATGCTTGTTGGATACTCCACTCCGTATATTTCATGGATAAATAGCATCATAATGAGGAATTTGCGGGATGGCCGAGTGGGTAAACGCGTTAGGAGATTCGCGTTTTCCCTGGCAACCGACATACGTTGGGGAAACCGGAAAATAGCCAGTTCGAAACCCGGAGCTAGTGAAACATTTATTAATGCTCGGCATTAATCCCTCACCCTGGAAGCCTGGCTAACCCCGTATAGCCGTAAAAAGAAGAAAAAAGTCACTTATAAAAGCTGTCAAATGTGATATGTTAGTTTAGAAGCGTTTATTTCATGTAACACTTATGTGGGTTCAAATAATTTTTATTAAACGAAAATCATAATTTACAATTCCACATAAAAAATATAAACTCAAATATTCAAGAAGGTTACAAAAGTATCAACTTGTAACGATACACTAACACGAAAATGATTCGAGCTTCAGAGCAGGACTAAGTCTCGAGTCGATCGCTCCTTTTATATAGTCTTGATCAGAACATTCTAGAACGTTCCAGACAAGCGTAGAAGGTACTCGAACAATCACGAATATGTACTAGAACAGTTTGTGGCAACGAGAAGTCTAGCCGAGAGTTTCCCCCAATGTTTACAGGCCATTTTTTGATTAGCTTACAAGCAAAAACCTTTGCTAATTCAAATCCCTCTGACAATACAGCACGTTATAGAAAAATGCCCTTCTACCTCTCATCAATTAAATAGACTGAGAATTCCTCGTAATGCAGAGATTCATCGGAGGCAGTAGATGCCTTGCAGTTAGAATTGACAAAATGTACAGGCGTTTACAATAACCAGTAAAAAAATACAATAAATAAATAAAAAAAAACCTTTCAAAATAAATAAATAAAAATTAAAAAAATATTGAAAAAGAAAGAAAAATAATAATCGTTGAAAAAAAAAGGGGAATATTTCATACATTTTATATTTAAATTACCACTACATGTAAGATAATTATATATATTTCACTTAATAGCAATAGGAAAAACTATAAAAAAAAGGAATCATTTAATAAAAAATGAACGATCTTATATTTTCATAAAAGAAAAAGACTTGTAATTTTATTAAGTACATATAAAAGTACTTAAGTATTTTTTATTTTTTTTATTTCCAAGAATTCCCGCAACCCCAAAACCTTGATACCATTTTTCAATAAAAACAACGAAGAGTATTAAAATGATGAAAAAGCATTTAAGAATGCAGCTATGATAACGGTTTTTATTAAGGAATATTTCAACAATATTCAGAAATCTATGGACAAGTAATTTAATAATTTATTTATATGTATGAAGGGAATTGAGAACAGGAATTGAATGTACTCTATCAAAATTAGCCAGCTATTAGTGTTTACATTTTTTTCAAAACCATCAATAATTCAACAATCCCTTGAAAGTTTTAAATATGAAGTGACTTGTAATTTTATGCCTTTCTAACTTATTTATGTATGTATTTAACTACATATTGTTTTTCTAAATTTCCTCTAGTACTTTCAACTCCATAAGGTAATAACATTATTTTATATAATAAAAAGTATTAATAAGTCCCTATTATTTACTGACATATCGCCAGTCGGCAGGAAATAAAAAATGTATCAAAAAAGATAAAATTTTCTTGTTGCAACATTTCTTTATGTACAATAAACTGTAAACAGTGAGTGAAGAGTATTCCTAATATAATTATTACATTTTTTTTTTGTTTGTTTTTAAATTAGGGTAAACCGTACAGTTATTGGCACCCATAAGACTACATTTATGTGATTAAATTTAAAAAAATACTTTTTATGAAGGGATCAAATGGAAACTTCCTATAGCTCCTCATTATCTATCCTAAAGACTCAAGAGGTTTTTTTTTGGGTCAAAAGTACAATAGTTTTATAATATATATTGTTAAAAGTGCCAAATCTAGTTATTGGCACCCTGTGGATTTAATTTTAAAATCTTCCCTAGAGTTAGTTTGCTAAAGTCTTACTTCATAGATGACTTAGAGAACCATTCAAACATCAGACTCTTGTATATCTTGTAATAAAATTAGGACTTGTTTACCTATTTCTTTAAGTTAAAGTTGGGGTGCCAATAACTGTACTGTGTGCCAAAAACTGTATGGTTTACCCTATAATCTGTTAATACATTTGTTTAATATAAAAAAAATAGTGATTTCGAATGTCTTAATATGACGTTTTTTAAAAATGGCATGAGCGGAAGCATCACTCGGGGCCATCTCCTACTAGCTTGATCATTTGACTAAGATGTCCATCATAGGCTTCTTTTCAGCCTTTTTAGGGCGATATCTGGTATGACTGTTGCGGCCATGAATTTAGTAATGATGTCTATTGTTTATATATTTGTAAAATGGTCTAATGTGATTCTTCTGAATTTTTTTGCTACAATTATTTGAACTTTTTTAGTGAGTTTTTTTCGCTGTCCATGCTTAAAATTTAGCATAATAAATTGATATCGGAGCATAATTATTTTTTTCAAAATATTGACTGATATGGATATAAGATATTGCAGAAATGGCCGAAGAAGGAGATAAGGAAAAAGAAAGAGAGAATAGATAGAAAGCTGACTCCCACGTGGAGCTGAGAATTTCGGGGCGGGCCAGGAGCACTTTCTCCTTTCACTGTTGGTCGAGAGAGGAGGAATGTTAACAGGGCTCCAGCTCCAGCTCCAGCAAGGTCGCTCCAGCCCTTCCCCGATCCTTCGTCCTTTTTCTTTTCCCCAGGAAGGATTATTGATGGCCCATATCCTTCGCCTTTCACTTACCGCCTCTTTAATAAATCCCGGCCCTTTTGTCCTTAGGCGATAGGCGATATATAATTAGGACCACTTTCCATCTCCATCAAATCCTCTTTAATATCTCCATATTTGCTGTCAGGTCCATCAAAGTGATCCTTTAATGCACCCATCAGGATTTATGAAACAGGATGTAATTATATACATATATATAGGGTAAACCATACAGTTATTGGCACTCCGTACTGTTATTTTCACCTCAACTTTAACTTAAAGAAATAGGTAAACAAGTCCTAATTTTATTACAAGATATACATGAGTCTAATGTTTGAAGGGTCATCTAAGTCATCTATGAAGTAAGATTCTAACAAACCAACCATATGGATATTTCACAATTAAATCCACAGGGTGCCTATATAAGTAGACTTGACACTTTTGACAATAAATATTGCCATATTGTAAAACTATTGAACTTTTGACCCCAAAAAAAACCTCTTGAGTCTTTATGAGGATAGATAAAGAGGAGCTATAGGAAATTTCTATTTGATCCCTTTATAAAAAGTTTTTTTTTAAATTTAACCACAGAAATGTAGTCCTAAGGGTGGCAATAACATTTCAGAAAAAATAATTGAAGTTTGCCTTTCATTTACAATTTTAAATATTTCCTATAATGAACCTTTAAAAATACATTTTCATTATCACCGTACTTATAAATTGAACTTAGTCCTTGAACTAGCAAATTAATCTTGAAATTAGTCCCCTACCTCCCCTAAATTATATTATAATTAATTAACTATACGTGATGTTTCATGATGATTGGATCCATCTATTTCTATTCTGACTAAATACAACTGGTGTCCCCAAATAAAAAATATTAATATTCGAAACTGACGCAGCAAAGATAAAATCAAATAGGAATTGAATATTAAATAAATACACGTGGTAGTACATAAAGACATTTAACGAATCTTTAATTTTAATCTTTTTTCTCGCATCAGAATGACCCTGTGGGGTAGAGGCGAATACCAAGAAAAAAAAAAAACTTTTTTCTAACAGCACCCAAATTTTTGATTATTTATTACTCCCGGCTAACTTTAAATATACTTTTGTATATTTGTTTTGTTTTGTTAGTTTGATTAGTTATTAACTAATTTATATCGTTTATCTATTTTAATGTTTGTATATATTTTAAATCTGTAACTCGTTTTTAAGTGTTGAATTTTAACTAAATTTAGGATTTTCGATATAATTTTGAATTAATTTTTGCATTTTTTATATTAATTAATATTAAAAATAATTTATTACTATAAGTTAGTTTAGTCGATAGGCTGTATTTGTATGAGGAGCTTCATGAAAGCAAATTATGATTAAATCAAAATAAAAGATATACATGATAAATATAATAAATACTATAGTTTCAATTGATTATTGTAATCTTAACAACTGTCATAGGCATAGTATAGGGCCATATTTTTTTTTTTTCGTATTCTGACAATAGAAAGAATTCTAGATAAAAAAATCGCATTTCACCATTATTTGGTTATAAGTCTGCGATTAGGTACATGATACATGATTTTTATTATTTGTTTACGAAAAAAAATTCAGGAAAAAATCTTCCTTTATATAATATTTAATTTATTATTTCTGTTTCAGGTAAGAACTTTCCAAACTTTATGTTTTCGTTGCAGAGTTCAAAAGAGCATTACGTAAGTATTTCTCTAATAAGAATTTTTTTTTTTTTTTTTTTTTTTTGTAAATTTATTGCTGATTGAGGATAACGTTCGCAAAAATCGCATTTAAAATAAAATAAAAAATGTAAAAAAATAAACGGTTTGGATAGGAGTTTTATTTCCATGGGCTATTACCTTTAAAATAGGTTTTATTAACAAATAGAAAGTAGTTGGATATTGAGCAATTGAATTTATCATTTTAAAATGCCTGACTCAGAATCATTCACCACATTTGAATTTTTTTTTTTTTTTAGTGTGCGTCTCCTTGGGGAACTATCATGATTATTCGTCATAATGTGACATAAGCTTTGACGCCTTGATTCTTGTTGCTATTGATCGAAAGAAGAGTATCTCATAGTAATACGTTAAAATAGTTTATAATGAGAAAAAAAAAGTAATAACCGAATAGTTATAATTTTTAACTGTACTCCTCACAAATATATCAAGAGGTTCAATCGCATAATACTTTTATTTTTACTAATCAAATTTAATTACCTAATAACACAAGCATCTTACAATTTCACTAACGAAACAATAATTAATGACTTCTTTATATTTTATTTAAATTTATACGGAGGATACTAAAAATGTGCAGAATGTTTATTTATCCCCTTAGCAGATATACACTATCAGAGAGCACATATACACACATTTAATGAATTAATACGACACACGTAGGGATACTGGATAAGTAATCCCCCTCTTGTCTTTATTTCCGTCAAATAACTCATGTTTTACTCACAATTAACATCCAGTTGTAATGTACGAACAAAACTGCAGGAGAAAAAAAAATTCAATTTTGCTCTAATAATTAACGAATACTCAAAACCATTTTGAAATTGAAATCTCTATCTTTCAAATTTAACAAATTATACTATAAATCATTGAGGCTGCGTTTTTACAATAATAAAACTGAAATATCAAAAATAAAATATGGAACAGATGCGTATTAGCCCAATATGTACTAATGGTTCTTGAAAAAGATGATCCATTTTTATTTATACGTCTATAAGTTTTTTAAAAAATAAAACACCTTTCTTTTATTTTAGCTACACATCTCAAAATCTGAGATATGTACAAAAAATTTTCTTGTTGAAAAATGTTTGATTTTACTCACATAATAAGTATTTCTTTAAAAAAAAAATATTATTAAATTTGAAAAAAAAAATCTTTCATTTTACCATCTAACTTATTTTATCAAAAAAAAAAAAATAACTTACTAACAAAAGTCAATAAAAAATTATAAATTTTTTGAGTCAATCTAACTTCAATTTTTTTTTAAAGCAAAACTTGAAACTGAAAGTTTCATGTCGGAGAAAAATATTTACATAAATGTTTTAGTTTTTTATTTAAATTTGTATTAGTTTTTTTGGATTGGAAAGGTGCATGCTAGAAATTGAAAATGGCTTTGAATTTTTAAATATTTGTTATTTGATTTGAGCACTCAGTGATTAAGGTTTAGAGAGGTCAGAAACTTATAGTCACAACAGTAGATATTTTATTCTATACAAGACTGATGTGTATAATCTTCAGCAATTATAGCAGCCCGTTGCTCGACCAGATTGAATTGAATTATACTTATACCAATTTTAACTTGATAATCCAGTTGGTCACATTATTTTTAGACTGTAATTGCAGGAAACTCTTTTGTTTATTATATTTTTTTGTATTTTATTTCATTTTATACTTTTGGTAGAATGAGGTTTTACATAAGATCCCTCCCCTTGTTGACCATTCCATTGCCTGTGAGCAAGTTCTAAAAAGTTATAATTTACAGCGAAGCCTTATGATTGTCCTTCATTTTGGGACTTTAAATGAAGTTTTTGTCTTTGGCTCATTTGTTCAAGTATTTTTAGCTTCAAAGTATATCACTACTAAAGCCAAACGGCTTATGATGTATTGTAATTTTTATGGAGTTTTACTTAATTAATTTTTTTTTTTTAAGTAGGGTAAACCGTAAAGTTATTGGCACACTGAAGACTACATTTCTGTAGTTAAATTTAAAAAAATACTTTTTATGAAGGTATCAAATTGAAACTTCCTATTGCTCCTCATAACGACTCAAGAGGTTTTTTTGGGTCAACAGTTCAATAGTTTTACAATACGGCAATATTTATTGTTAAAAGTGCCAAATCTAGTTATTGGCACCCTGTGGATTTAATTGTGAAATCTTCCCTATGGTTAGTTTGTTAAAGTCTTACTTCAGAGATGACTCATGTATATCTTGTAATAAAATGAGGACTTGTTTACCTATTTCTTTAAGTTAACGTTGGGGTGCTAATAACTGTACTGAGTTCCAATAACTGTATGGTTTATCCTATGAGGACTAAGCATTGTTCAATCCATGAATGGATATTCCCATCAGAGCATGTAAGAGGAAAGAACCGTTTCTTGTAATATGGAACAATGCACATTGCGTGCGGGATGGTCCCCTTATAGCCCCCTTACGTACCGGATTTAACCGATCCTGGAATAGACAATGTGACAAAGAGGTGGGCATTAAAATAGGGGGAGTTGGGTGGAAGTCCACGTGACGGGACACGTTGCAGGCCACGTTGCCAGCGAGCACGTTTTCTTCTTCGATCGCCTTCTCCTGCGCAAGTCCACAACCGCTGATCCTGCGTCCTTGGTCTCGCAGTCTTCGGGCTAGTCTCTACCTGTGGAAAAACTTTCGCTCATCTTTCTATTACTCTATCCAGTCATGTTCTTTTGTTCTTTTGAATAGAATAAAATGATATGATCTATACTATTATATAAAACTGCCTAATTTTTTGCCACTATTCTGAGGAACCAGCTACTCCAGAAAATTTAGGAAAAATAATTCATAAAGTTTTTAAACTTAGGGAAAATGTTCATAAGAGGTGTAATTATAAGAAACAGAAACGTTCCCATCTCTAGGGGAGTGGATGCGTTTCCCCCTTTTCCAAACCCTCAATAACCCTCTATTTCAACCTTTTTCATATTATTTGTCATTTTTTCGACAGAAAGGTACATATTTAAAGACATATTTTGCATACAAACTGACCATTAACTTGCTGCTCAAAAATGATTCTATGCGTGTTTGAAGTTACCTTTTTCAAGTAAGCCACTTGAAAAAAAATAGTCCAGGCAAATTAGTCTAAAAAAGGGCAAATGGAAGAAATAATTTATAAAGTCTTTAGGATTTAAGAAAATGCTCGTAATGGGTTATAGTATAGTAGTAAGAAAATAAATTCCCACATATAGAGGGTACACGTAACTCTTTTCCACCCCCTAAATTTCTTTTTTCACAAAACTGCTTATATTTTATTATATTTATTTTATTTTAAAAATAAAATTACACAAAAAAAGATCTAGCATTATGTTTGAACGGAGACAAATTGTTATCAAGATAAGCCTATTGAAAAGAAACTAGTCTAGGAAAATTATAAATAAAAAAAAAAATAGCAAAAAAATGAAATCAATGATAATGTTTGCTGTAAAACAAATTTTTAAAAATGACCTGCCTGACTAAGAGGCCCAATTTTAAAAATTCTTTTTGCTTTAAACTGGCCGAGGCGAAGGTGGGTGGATTCGGCGAGCGCTGATCTTGTGGAGGTGGTTGGAGGTGTGTAGTGAGCAATTGGTGGGGTTTGCATCGGGCCTTCGGGTTCTTTAAGTTTGTTCGTTTGTTTTAACGTCACTTGATGCCACTAAGACTAATCGGACGATGCTACAGTGGGAGTCCTAAATTTTGCCTATCTAGGTAGTACCTGACATCGTTCAGGCTCGGGACCTCCATTTTACGTCCTATCCGAGGGACGGCATAGACAAGAATTTTTTACTCGCATTAAAAAATCCTATGGCCACCTCGGGTCGCGAACCCGCGACCTTTAGTATGGTAAGTTTCTATGCTAACCACTGCACCAGAGGTGACCCCCCTTTAAGTTTGTATTCTTCTTAGAAGTGTTCGCTCTTGTTGGATAACTGATTGGATTCGGTTCGTTCTTCCTCGAAAATCCGCACTGCGCCGTTACTTTGTCTTGTATCGTCGGACCCGTTACATCAACTGCTGAAAGAATAGTTTGTAGAGTAGGGTTGTATTTTTTTGTTACCCTGAAACATTGGAGTGGCGCAACGGGGAGTTTTAGCATCGGATCCAGTTTTTCCTTTTCTATATTTCGTTTCCCTCTGATATTCCTCAACTATTCTCATTCGAAACGCTTTCTTTGTTTCATCTATTACCAATTTACCGTACGCTATTCCTGCTTAATAATAATAATAATAACAATATAAAAATAACCATTTAGACGCGAGGTTTCTTTTTGTCCTCGGCAACGTGTTATTAAATTTTAAAAATGAAGATATTTAATAAAATGACAAAAAAAAAAAAAAAAAAAAAACTACTTGCACTGTATTAACTTAAAAAAATAATTTAAAAATCTGTTGCAATGAGCACAACAAAAAAAAAAAAATCCTTTACCAACATACTGAGATTAGAAATCGTCTTTTCCTGTTATTTGTATAAACGTTGCCTAGTACTTCACAGAAAATAGCTTTTTCCTCATCCATTTACTTCTTTTCGTTTGTTATTATCTAGAAGGTATAGAGTATTTTAATGATTGCAAAATATGATTGTAGTTAGTAATTTTCGATTTATTATCATTCGATTCTCTTATTGAAAGGACTTACAAATAAATCCTGACCTAATTAGTAATTTAGTTTTAAAAATCTTGTGAACTATAGAATATAACTTTAAAGATCGACAAGAATCATATTGGTTGTTCCCCCGCCTCCCCCCACAGATCTGCTTTTAAAATTTGGATCATCGCGTGTTTTTCTAAACATTAACCGTATGCACTAAAGCATTACGACAATGCTAAACATAATATTCACTCACTGATCGAATAAATTCTGTTTTTTTCACAAATTTTTTCATTTGTGCGTACCCATCAATCAAAACTTTCCACTACTGTATAAACTAAATATTGCCCTTTTCAAAATGATTAGCTTACAAACGATGTATTACACACATACATTACTGCCCTTATTTACGGAAATTAAAATTTTCATCATTACTCTTTAAATAGTCAAAAACTGAAACAAAAAATAAATACGTACACTTACTTACTCAAGCCCATATGGACATATTCCTCACAGATATTCGGCAAAGCTAGAAGGACTCGCTTACAAAAACTTCAAAATTTTTACGACTCATTACAAAAGCACCTTGGTACGTGTCTAACAAAACTTTACATACGGACCTTCATCTACCAACATTCGACCAACACATAAGGACACTTTACAAACGATTTTTTAGTAATTTGTACGGACAACGGTTTAATATGTAAGACTAAAAAGGCGCTGGATGAGAGATCTGCTCTCTTAGACAGCCGAGGTAATTTGATCAAGCCAGGAAGGGGGTGCTGCTGGGTGCTTTCCCTCCTCATGCCTCACATGTCATTATTTCATATTACAGCCATCTCATTTGGTAATTGTCTGCACTTTGCTGACAGGTGCGAATTAATAATTCAAGTAAAAAAAAAAATAAAAAAAATTTCATCATCGGTAAACATTCATCAAGTTCTTTCATATTGAATGTTTTGCCATTTCTTATTTCTTGGCTTCATTAGATCCTTCATATAGGGTAAACCATACAGTTATTGGCACCCTTAAGACTACATTTCAGTGGTAACATTAAAAAAATACTTCTTATGAAGGGATCTAATTGAAACTTCCTATTCCTAACTCCTCTTTATCTATCCTTATAAAGAATCAAGAGGTTTTTTTTGGGTAAAAAGTTCAATAGTTTTACAATATGGCAATATTTATTGTAAAAAGTGCCAAATCTAGTTATTAGTGATAAGATTTAATTGTGAAATCTTCCCTATGGTTAGTTTGTTAAAGGCTTACTTCAGAGATGACTTAGAGGAACCTTCAAACATTAGACTCGTGTATATCTTTAACCAATAACTGTATGGTTTACACTAATAAATAGAAAGGTACTTCATTGGAAGAAACATTTCCTTCGCCATTTAAGCCCAATCAGAAAATTTCCACGATGATAAAACTTATCTGATATTAAAGAATACTTGTTTTTTCATGAAATATGACGAGTTAAATTAAAATCATTAGAGCCGAATGTGAATGAAATGTCTTAAAACTTTTTGTCTTATAATATTTAACAGATTCTTTCCAAATATCATCAACACCAAAATAAGCAACGTTGTAAGTGAGTATGGACAGTTCCACAGAATGATCTTTTTCCTTTTTTTTCATCTTCTGACGTTTGTTCGTTTATTAGGGGAGAGCGGGGTTCGTTGGCAACAGTTTTCACTTTTTTGATTGTTGAGTCGTTCCTGTTAATATAATCCCAATAGGGCTGATACCACTGTAAACTCAAAGTATTAGAGTACTTCAACTATTTTTTTCACAACATAATATTTAATACTAAGATCACAGAAAATTGAAGAATCCGTCAATCCAGAGTATGCCAATTAACCCCCTATGTGGGGCAGGTTGGCCTAGAAGCTTTAGCCATCTCATTCAAGTACTGCCTGACACATATTATTGTTATTAAAAGCTGCACTATAATGGTATAATAATTTTGAATCGGTTTTTAACAGGTTTTAAGGGAAAATAGAATGACAATAGAAGAAGATAGGAGTTTAGACTGTCGTCACTTTTAAGCATAAGAAAATATGCTCTCATCTTCCTCTCTGGGACTAAAGACAATTGTTAGTTTCACCATTGATTATGTTTACCTTGCTTTTGTGAATTGCTACTGCGCCAAGAAAAAAGTTTAAGAGAGCCAACTAACCCCACAGGATAGATCATATGAAAGATGACTGCCAGGACAGGGTAGAACAATCAAACAAGAAACTGGTTAGTCGAAAGGTTATGTTTTTCAAAGGAGTTTGGGGCTATGTGAACAGAATCGGAGTCAAATGTTTTTCCATGCCTTTTAACCAACTTTACTGAAAATATAAAAATTTACTTACATGTTGTAAAATCAATCAATGAAGCACACTCTTATTTACACTGTTAGCATCGGATTGAAAACTAGGGACAAGACTCCCGAGGTCGAGCGGGTCACATGGTACAATGGTGGGGCCTTCACAACAGGTGTGACGGAAACTATAAGCCAATGGCCAAACTACCCCCTATGCCAACCAACCCCGCTCTCCCATAAGCTGTATAGAAAATATTATCTTTTTTGCAAACATTGACTAAAATCATCCCGGTTTAGGGTATTGTAAATTTATCAATTACTCTAGAGATTTTGGCCACTGAATAGCTCTAAGTAGTCTTAATTTTCTTAAGTAGACCTCTTCAGATTCCTGGCTGCTTATTTCAGGTGCTGCTCACCAAACTCCTCAACTGTTTCAAGATACGGTTGTGGAAATAACAAGAGCCTCATCCGAAGATGTCCTGACGCTAGAGATATTTCTCACTATCAGAAAACCCTTCGATAAGGACCAGAGGTCATCAAGATCCGATGCTCCCTCCCCGAGATAACTCCCGACCTGTTTATATTTAATACGAGCATTATCCATCTTGACTCATCTTCATCATGTCATCTCTCTTCTTAATGGGCTCTCAGTATCTTTTATGGCTTATAATTAATCTCTAAATCACATTATTATCTCCAATATCTGGGATGGATTATATAATGATTTGGAACTATCGTTTTTCAAAATAGAATTAAATATAAGAATTAATTAATTTCGTCTTATTAGGTATGAAGTGTGATGAAGGCAATAAATATAAATTACAGGTATGAAGATAACTTCTCTCGTCCAGAGATAATAAGGAAAAAACAATTATTTTTTATTATTAGTAAATTTAATTCCACCCCCCCCCCCTTTAGGTATGAATTTGAGATTGTAATTTTATTTCATTTTTTGAGATTGTTATGTTTATGTCTATCAAATTGATTCTTTTATAACAACACTTTCGCTGATTGTCGCGGATAGTTGACAGGTGTGAATTGAATACGAAAATTTAACCAAAATTTTAAAAAGATCTATTTATATTTTAAATTCAATATAACGAAAATACAGTTTTAATTAATAGATTTTAGGGCAGGAAGAGCCTATCTAAAGCTAACGAGGTAACAGAGACAGAATAGAAAAGCTGAAATTTATTATCTTGGGCTAACTAGAAATTTGTTTCGAACTCGCTCTATTATTTTTAATTTGGGAACCGGACTTTCAAATTTTTCAAAAAACTAGTTTTACTATTCCTGTTCTACTAATTTTACCGTAATTCTATTCATGCTTGCTAAACAAAACTATGCCGCATATTTCATCGCTTTGAGATATCAGTCGTTACTAAAAATAGCTGATTTTTACTTTCACTTACCTATATATGAAATATATAGTAAGTGGAAGTATTGCGATCGTGAAAAATTTTGACTTCCGGTTTTCAACGGAAATACACGTTTTGGAGTCCCCTGAGTCCAAATAACCAAGTCCAGCGAAATGGTTTGTGAGTGTGTGTGTGAACAGACTACTGTACTATAAACCCTGCGAACCTGAAATTGTATGTATACTCGATGTGACAGCAAAAATTTCATCAAATTTGCTCAAAGGGAGGGGGTACTTTATTTAATAACTCTTTAAGTTTATTTCGATTTTCTCAAAAACGGCTCTGACGATTTTGATTAAACTTAGTATTTGATGTATTAATATGCCCGAGTTACGATTGTAAAAATTGATCAACCGGAGGGGGGACTTTACTTAATAAATTTTGTATCATTTTCACGTGTTTTTTTTATTTACTCAAAAACGGTTTTAACGATTTTGATAAAACTGGGTAGTTAGTGTTTGTATAGGCCAAATATGTGATAGCCAACATTTCATCAAAATTGGTCAAACGGAGGGGGCACTTTATTTAATAATTGTTTTCCAATTTTTACTTTCGATGATCTCAAAAACGGCTTTAACGATTTTTATCAAATTCGTCATTTTTAATAAAAATTAGGTGTTCTTTTATATCAGGTAAGCTTTATCATTATTAAAATGTTCTGAGGGGGCATAAATGGGTTAGGGGCCTTTTTTGTTTGTTTGTTTCTTATAAAGTATTTTTTTTTTTTTTTGTTTAAACGGAGAAATTAACTGTCTCTCGTTACGCCTAAAAATAAGAAATGGCTAAATATGAGATATGATAAAAATCAAGTAAACATATAGAGGAGAAAAAAAGAAAAATATTCAGTCAACTCATAAAACACGTTGAGCCCACGCATGCGGAGTACGCCTTTAATGACAGACCATTGTTCATAATTAAAGCCGATCTGTTCATTTAATTGAAATTATTTGTTTCATGGTTAATGAAGTTTTCAACAAGTACATAGAGAGTTATAAAATCAGACGACTTGGAGTGTTATGCTTGCATTGCCGAATTACCACAAGTAAAAATTTTATTTAATAATAAAGAAATTAGTGTTTTTTTATAGAGCAAATAAAAACAAATATAAGAAATGAATGTGGAAAAATGTGTCTTTGAGAAGTGGCAATTAACAAAACACATGAATTTCTAATTTAAGTAAGTTGGTAAGTGAAAGTTGTGTGTTGCGCGCACGCACCAGATTTTTTAGAAATGACGTTGTTGACAGAAGTGAGCGAATTTTCAGAGTTTTCGGGAGGAAATAATCGTCTTCTTCTTTGACGGCGTAGGATTGATATAGTTTGTCCTTCTATCAAGATGGCGATGAGACAAAGATACAGGAGGCAGAACTCACGGGCATCCGGTTTCCCGGTCCCACAGTTCCTCAGTTACCGGTCCGATGGCTGCCTGCGACCGGTATCAACTGCCTTCTATCATCTCTTATCGCAATATTCTTTTCCTTATTATTTTGATGGCATTGCATCATGTGTCGTTGCTGGCCTTGCTCTTGAGCAGCACTGTCTTGGGTTTCGCAAAACCTTCATGCACACTAAATCTTCGCACATATTTCATCTCAGGATATAGCCAAGCGATCCTAAAACACTATTAAAAAATCCTTAATCCCATTTAAAGATATTTGTTTTCTTTATTCGAGTACATGTTGTACAACAGTCTTGAACGTATAGAGGGGGCGGGAAAAGTCGTACATGAAAATTGAAACAAACTTTAAAATAGTAATAAAATGGCAATACCCTACCTATAAAGGAATATAATAAAAAGCTAATTTTTATAGTAATGATCTAGATGTTTATCGCCCTAAAATCCCAAATCAAACCTCTGACTGTATGCCAATTAGATCCTGTCATTCAGAATTGTATTTTATCAACTTTATTCATTAATTAATAGAATAGTAGATTTGTCTAGTTGCCGGTTGCCACGCTGCACTGTGGCAAGACCTGGTGGGTGGGTACTCTGAAGAGAGAAGGTTGACGCGGCCTGGAATGACCCCACGGTTAGCTCAGTGGTAGAGCACTGCGACGGAGATGCAGAGGACCTTGGTTCGATTCCCGGGTCCGGGGGGTTCGATTGGCCGTGGCCAATCTTTCGTTTCCTTATGAAATAATTTATAAATAATAATAGAATTATTTAAATAGGAATAGGAATAGAATTAGAGTTGGTGGGATATCTCGTTTATTCATCTGATTACCCACGAGAAAACAATATACTTATTGAAAATAGACGAAATGCCGATAGATTCTGCTGTTTGGACGTACAGTGGCTCACAGTCAAAATGATGCAAACGAATATTTTTATTTCAAATGCTAATTACTTCTTCTATGTTAAAATTTGAAAACCAATGCACATGAGGACATAATGATTCATTGTCATACAATTAATTTATATAATCAAATCAACACAACAGCAATTATAGAAGTAGAAAAAAAAATGTTCCTTAAAACTTATAGGGATTGAAGGTCAAAGTGAAAAAGATGCAATGTTTATTTCCGTTTAGAAAAAAGTGTAAGTAACAAGTATTCTTCAATTATCGGGTAAATGAGTTTATTAACCTTTTAATTCCTTTTCATTCTTTCAATGAAAACAAAAAAAAAACAATATGAATATAAGTAATCAGTCTAGTTCGGGCTTTTGCTTGAAATGGGTGAGTATACAACTATTTGTATGTTGTATGTGTATATGTATGTATGTGAGTATACAACTATACCTGAACGAGAAACGTGATTAACAATTCTAAAATGGGCAAAACACTACGAAAAATCGCCTCTATTATCAATAGGAGTTATTTCATTGTTCAACATATTATTGAAAGTTTTAAAAAGGAATATAGAATAATAAGGAAAGCTAGGGATAGTGCAAACATTTTTTTTACTGGTAACGATGAGCGTTGCATTGTGCGTCAAATAGCAAATAATCCGAAATTAATTGCTCCAAAGTTGGCTATATTAGTTAAAAAACATTTAAATAAAATCGTTTCAGCTGAAACCATTCAAATGGTCTTTGAAACCAAAACAAGGTAGAGCTGGAAGGCAAAAACCTTTTATCAGTGACAAAAATAAAAAGCTTCAGGAGAGCAGAAGGAACGTAACTAGTAGTACAAAGTTATGCGCCATAGGGCATCCCATGAAGTTACGGCTCAACGATAAAACTCCATCCTAGTGGTATTGTAACAAGAGGGAATGGAGAACACAGGTTAGTTTTTTACGCAGGACATGGCTAGAGATCTTATGAAATGAAATGGACGCGATGGGATTTCGCACATAATATTAGGTAGGGTCACATAAACACTGGAAATAGGCCAAGCCCGGGAGCCGCTGTTTCAATGATTTACCTAAATATTGCTGTTTGTGTTATGAAGCCCAATCCAGATAAATATTTTAATTTATGACTTGGAAATTTAAATTTATTTATTTCAAACATAAAAATTAAGGGGTCATTAGTGGAGTTGTAGTTATCACAACAACTTAGTAAACCGAATGTCGCAGGTTTGTAGACCGGCAGGTTGACTCCCTTCTTAAAGGGAATAAAAAAATCTATAGCTATGGATTTCTTCAAAAAGCTGTGCGATGCCATTTTCACGTTAGGAATCCCACTATAGCATCGTCGGATTAGTATCATAAAATAAAGTTAAATAAACCAGCAAAACAAATACAACAGTTGTCGACAAGTTATAAAGGAAAATTAGACCCCTCATTGCAGCCAACAAGTTTTGCTATGTACAGAACAAAATTCATCCAGGAAGTGTTGAGGGAGCATTTTTTGCAGTTATTTTGCGTTTAATCTTGAAATTGACGTATCGAACATGATTTTTCGATTGGTCGTTTCGCTATTACATAAGGCGTGCTTTGTACTTTTTATCACGTCTTGGTTGTTGCGAAACAAAGCAGCTTTTCTTTCATTATTCTCAAAACATAAAATTTATATTATGTTAATTTGTATGACATTACTTAACTTTATGTGCGTGAAATCTAATGAATTACAAGATATAAGCTTCTCATATTGATCACATTAATAATTTTACTAATAATTTTAGCTGATGTAGTTATCGTCCCGAGGCAATTCATACTTTGCTGCTACTGGACAAGGTAATCAGTATGATGTTAGTTATTACGCTTGTTATTTAGTGATTAACTTCGCACTCTAGTATTACGCCCCACCAATCTCTAATAATACACCTTATTACCCTTTGAAACTTCGAATGCGATATGTTATTATTCGGAATATAGATATATGTTAAAAATTAATAAATATAGAAACTATGAGAAAAAAATATTAGAAACCCAGGTACCAGCCACATGCCCGACAGTCCACTTTTTTTACAATTTTAAAATAAAATATAATAAAGAATATTAACTACAGATTAGCTCTGACGAAATCCTCGTCCTAACCTTTGGACATTTCCCAGGCTGCTCCGCGTTTATGAATCTTTTAGGAATTCGTTCACTACCGATTTTCGCAATCATACGAAGCTCATTTTAGTTGTCAAGCTATCATTTTCGGTACGATTCGATTTGTTCGACCTTATGCGAATTTATTAAATCGTTTGATGATTCGTCCGTATTTGGTTCGAATATTCTACTTTTAAAAAACATTGACTCGTTCGTAATCCCTCATTTTAAGCGATCACTTTTCACGTCCGTAAAAAAAAAATTATAGTTTTGCAAATTCTAATTTTTAAGTTTTTGGGACAGAAGACGTGAGCCGAATAATTTCGCTACTTAAAACTAGCTATTAATTTAGCTAAATTTCCCGCTTTTAATTTAACTTCTATTTCTTCTTAGATTTCGTTTTTCTTATTTATCATAGCCCTTAAAGATAGAAATTTCTTTACTTGTTTTCCTGTATATCATTATCACCGTAAATGTTTCCATTTATGCAACGTATATTGTCTTAACGTATTTATTTCAAGATCGAGTACTTTATCGGTTGTATGATTAATGTAGTAAAGTGCTAGCTTATAAAACATACCAAACATAAAAATGGAACTTATGGACGTAATGAAAATATAATTGTTTTATATCGTTTAGCCTTTCACAGAAAAGTGTTATTTGACGGTTAAAAAGTTTTACTCATTTATTCACTATGGGAATTCGACATAAGATCAAAATGTAGATACTTGGTATTACACTGAAATTACATTCTCTACACTATAAATTCTTTATTTGATCTACCTCCTACATAACTGATTTTCTTTAAACCAAGTTCCTAATCTTTAATGACGACTGAATTTTTCGGATTGACGTTTTAAGGTTATTTTTTTTTTAATTTGCATAAAATTCGAAGACAGTGAAAGGTGGTTCAATTGGTCACTGCTAAAGTTAACGGTACTCCAATCCATCAATCATTTCCGCTTGAATCTGATATGGGCAACCCCTCCTCGATAACTTCGTTTTCAATTGAAGTATGTTCCAGCTATTTGCATACAATGGTAGTTAGTGTGAGAGTTGTTGTGGAGGCATGTTTGTTTTAACTATACGGATGGATTGATGTGTTTATAAGTGTTCGTAAGTGCGTTGGAATCCAGGGTTTAGCGATAGTCGATGTTTACTATCGATATTTTACTGTTAAGTATCGAGTTCTTTCTTAATCGAATTCGGTTTAGGTGTTCATGGATCTCAAAGCTTCTTTTCTTTATAAAGTTGAAAAAGTTGATGCCGTGCCAGACCTTTCATTATTTAATTCCTTGAAATTACTTATTACTAGGGTTCGGATTTTCATGTAACATAAAGTGCAAAATATGTTCACACAGCTTAGAAGAAAAGGGTATAAGTGAATTTTTATAGAAAAAAATAGAAGAGTAGAAAAAATGTCACCCTTATTTTTTTTTGTTAAACACAATGGAGTGTTTTAAAACTTTTTTTGAAAAGTTCAAAAAATAAGTACGGTAAAGAACAGAGTGTCAAAATTCATTAATACTACTAAAATGCTAATACTACTAAATAATAGAATACTACTAAAACACCCGAGAATGAGATTCGTTTAGATAGGAAAAAAAATGGTAAAAAGCTAATAATCATAGTTAGGTAGTTGACCATAAATAATATGAAGAATTTTAGGTTGTATTCTAAGAAGAATTTTTGTCTGATTTTTCTGCTGTAGCCCTTATGAAGACCTAAAATATGGGTCGAAACTTCGGTAAAATTAAATTTGTGATTCTTGCATATTAGTACTATTTATTTTGGCCGTACCCCCAACCATTTCCTTTTCAAATATCACGAAAATAAATCTAGCCCTTGTTGATTTATAAATAGGATAGTCTACACGCCTTAGTTATATGTATCTACATTAATTTTAAAATGCATAAAACTAAAAATGGTAATTAAGTCAGATTTGAAATTCACAGACCTAAATGAGATTTTTAAATAATAATAATTTTAAAAAAAATCTTTCAAATACATCTTTAAATTCGATTTACGCAAAATGGGAAAAATAAAAGTCTGTCTTCAAATTTAATTTTATATGTAAAAAAAAAAAAAAGAATAAGAAGAAATATGTAGAAATAAAATTCCTTAAATTTGATTAAGTATGTAATTGATATTACGAATAAATTTATTAGATGAAGCCAAATTAATGTAGAAATATCAGATTTTCTCTCTGGAAATATGTGGCACATATTTAATTGAGGGGCTCACCTGTGGTGTAGTGGTTAGTATAGCCACCTACTATACCAAAGGTCGTGGGTTCCTTAAGTTTTCTTAATAGGAGTAAAAAATTCCTTAGCTATGCCGTCCCTCGGATAGGACGTAAAATGGAGATCCCGAGCCTGTACGATGTCAGGTACTCTTTAAAGACCCCTATCCTAATTATACCTGCATAGGCAAAATTTAGGACTCCCACTGTAGAATCGCCCGGTAAGCCTATCGTAAGTGACGTTAAAAAAACACATTTCATTGAGTTTTGAAGTTAATATGTTTTTTTTTTTTATTTAGATTTCATTTGTTTACTAATTGTGAGTACTTCTTTTAAAAAAATCGGATAAATTCGTTTTCCATTTATCATTGTAATATATAGTCCTGCAAGTTTCGGATAATTGTTAGGTAATTGAATTTAATTAATTAGATGATTTAGAATTTATCAAAATAAAGTGATAAATAATGTGGAAAAAATACAATTTCAGTTACGCATAAAGATTATATTCAATGTCATCTTTGAAATCTTTGAAATATTTCAATCAAGATTGTTACGAATCATTACAAAAGCACCTTGGTACATGACTAACTACACTTTACATACTGACCTCCATCTGCCGACAGTCGACCAACACATAACGACACTTTACAAACGATTTTTTAGTAATTTGTACGGACATCCAAACAGTTTAATAAGTAATATGGCTGACATAGACATGGATACGAGAAGACTAAAAAGGCGCTGGATGAGGGATCTGCTCTCTTAGACCGCCAAGGTAATTGACTCAAGCCAAGAAGTCTTGGGTGCTTTCCTTTCTCATGCCTGACATGTCATTATTTCATTTTACCGCCATCTCATTCGTTGATTGTCCGCACTTTGCAGACAGGTGCGAATTAATAATTAAAGTAAAAAAAAAAATCTTTGAAATCTAAATATTCATTTGTATGCTGTATTGAATAATAAGATTTAAATTAATGAAATCTATTAAACAAAAAGTGGTTTAGAAAGCAGCTATCTACAAGAAGCTCGGATTAACGTTTTTTAACTAGCAACATGGATACAATGGATTATCAGGCTTAATACCCGACCCGAACTATAATTTTTTTGTTTGTTTTTATTTATTTAACAATAATATAAAAAATATAAAAGACGAATATCATGATCAAGTATATGGAACAGGTACATATTAGTACCACTTTCAGTTCATATTAGTACACAGGGTTATTTTCAGGCACCTCCTCGGAGGTTTCTTAAATTAGTTTGGGATGTAAGTTTATGAATTCATTACCTAATTTTAGGCTGTGTATTGCATCACTTAGGTGGATTTAAATAATTTTCATTAAACGAATATTCTAATTTACAATGCCTCTCAAACAATATTCACTCGAATAATCCAGAAGGTTACAAAAAGTATCAACTTGTAACGAAACAGTTACTGAAAAATAACTATATCAATCGAGCTTTAGAGCAAGACTAAATCTCCGGTTCATCGCTTCTTCTATTTAGTCAGAATGTTCCAGACAAGCGTAAACGTAAATGTACTCGAACAGTCACGTACATGTACTAAAACAGTTTGTTCCAACAAAAGTCTAGAACTCTTTTCAACCATATGTTTTTCTTTGTTTTTGTTTTTTGGTTTCATGTTACAACTTATAAAAATGATTTTGTTTGTTTGTATTATTTTAACGTCACTTTATCCACTAAGGTCAATCGATGCTATTATAGTAGGAGTCCTAAATTTTGCCTAACCTCGTATAATTAGGATAGGGACCTTTAACGAGTACCTGACATCGTATAGTCTCGGGGCCTCCATTTTACGTCCTATACGAGGACGGCATAGAAGAGGATTTTTCACTCCCATTAAAAATCCTAGGGCCACCTCGGGACGCGAACCCGCGACCTTTAGTATGGTAAGTTTCTGTGCTAACCACAACACCACTGGTGACCCCCCTTTAAGTTTGTATTCTTCTTTTTTATTCTATTAAATTTGGATATCTGATAAGATATGTTGAAAGAGCATTAAGATATCTTTTAGGATCCACTGCCATCTCAACTTTTCAAAAAATGGAACGAATGAGTTTTGCACCTGACTTCCTCATATATAGACCTCTCGATGTACATATAGTGATTTTTATATTTAAAAAAAGTTATAATTTAAAACTATAAAGCCATAAATGTGACTCCTACTTGTTA
Source organism: Aelia acuminata (assembly GCA_911387785.2). NCBI lineage: Eukaryota > Metazoa > Arthropoda > Insecta > Hemiptera > Pentatomidae > Aelia > Aelia acuminata. The sequence continues at coordinate 24,444,603 of OU426979.1, forward strand.
GAGTAGCAGTAATTTAGAGCAATCGAGTATGTTTGCAACATGAAGCTGCATCTCACTTGCATTTTTCCATGAAATACTTTGTTTGTTTAACGTCACTTAATGCCATTAGGGTTAATCGGACGATACTACAGTGGGAGTCCTAAATTTTGTCTATCCAGGTATTATTAGATAGGTATCTTTAACGAGTACCTGACACCGTACATGCTCGGGACCTCCATTTTACGTCCTATCCGAGGGACGGCATGGCTAAGGATTTTTTACTCCCATTAAAAAAATCCTAGGGCTACCACTGTACGCGAACCTGCGGCCTTTAGTAATGTAGGTTTCTATTCTAACCACTACACCAGAGGTGACCCCGTATAAAAATGATTTTATAATCATTAAATATATTTATTTACAATCCATTGGCATTCTAAAGAAAATTACCGAAGGTGAAAAAGAAATATATTATATTTAATTTGTAAATAAAAAAGCATAAGACCCCAATTTTAAGACCCAAACGAAATTCTTAAAATATTAAATTCAAAAAGGTATTAGTAGCTCTTCAAGAAACGTTAATGGAAATATTCCCTATCATATATATTAATCGATTATCGTTATAATCGATGGTAGCATAGTACGCGTAGCGACCGGATAAATAGAACATGCTGCTTTATCTCTGACGTTGAAAGATAAAACCTAAAGGATCGCTCATGAAATAACAAGAAAATCAGTTAAACGAATTCATAGTTTATAGAATATTTATAAAATCTATTTTATTACTACTAAAAAAAACCTCTTGTTCGATAATATACATAAATAAACCAATCTCGAATAATGAAATGCATTGGATATTATTGGAAAATAATTCTTAGGGAAAAATATTGAAAATGGTATTCCTAGCGTTAAAATTAACCAATTTTAAATATAAATGTCAAGGATATAATAACAATGATTATAAGCACAAAGATTACAATTAATTAATTACATATTGGATATTGACCTCCAGCTGATTCCAACCTTTAAGAATCTTATTCTGGATTCCAAGGTAGGCCTTCCACCTTCTACAGCATACGAAACAATTGCTAACAAAATATCTCTTTTTTTTTTTTTTTTATCACGATCATTAAAATTTCTTTAGGAACCCCACGATAGGTGTTCTTTTACTCTGTCGTTTTTCTTTCAATTTCGATCATTTTAATTGTTCACTCCTTAATAAAACAGCTCTCAAAACCATGAGATTGGTGTTAATTGTTAAATGTTACATACCTACAATGCTTAGATAGATTTCATTTAGATTAATAGATTTTTGGGACAGTCACGGTATAATTATAATATTAACTAACCTTAGTAGCAAAAATTTGGCAGATTTATAAAATCTATAGTTAATTCAACCGTTGTGTTTCGGATATGTTCTATCCCATTTACCATTAAAATAAATACAGGGTGTGTGAGAAATGGTTTGCTCAAGAATCTCATCCGCATCCAATGATGTACCGTAGTTTTAACACGTTCACGCCGGCGTGTACCACCGGTGGCCCGCACTAGACTGCCGCATCGGACGCTTTAGTCAATTACAAAACTTTACCCTACGGTGTATAACGAGGTAGGATTGTTTAATTTATCATCGTTGGATTGTCAATACTGTATAATGCCCTTTAATAATTCCCGTCCGATAGAGCGAAAATCATTAAGGTAAGCCACCAATGGGACAGCAGCATGAATTACAGTCCCGGCGTGAATGTGTTAAAGAAAAACCATGATGGTGATATAGTAAAACAAAAAAGAAAAAGAAAGAAAAAAAGGAAACTTGGACTGTACTTGGACAAAAGACTTACTTGGAACAAACATACAAAACTAAAAAGACAAGAACTGACCAGACGAAATAAACCCTCTCACACCTCCTAGACTACACATCAACGCTTAACTTACGAAACAAAAGACTAATATACAACACGATATTAAAACCTTATTTGGACCTACTGAGCAGAACTTTGGGGTTCCGCAAAAAAAGTACACATAAACAAAATTCAAACCGCATAATCAAATATTCTTCGAAAAATTGTAAACGTATCCATGGTACATTTCTAACAACACACACAAAGACATGGACATCCCTACAGTAAAATCATACATTCACACTCTACCTTTCACTGTTCAACTCACAACCATCCAAACCCTCTTGTTTCTTCTCTTTCTTCCCAGTTACCCGTCCAACGAAGATTAAAAACACAATGGCCGAGAGATATGCTCGAGCACATCATTTAAATCAAGCAAATCGAAGATAAACTTCTCACTTTTTACAAATTTGCTAAATGAGCTACAGCGCATGCGCAAATGACAAAATATACATAAATAACAAAAATAATAAAATTATAATATTATATAATACAAGAAATGTAAACAAGGAGGTTTATATTTTATTATAAAAGTTCTCATTCGGTATTTCCGATGTTAATGGTTGTACATATATATGTTCTCATTTTGGTTTTTACATTTCTTGAGTTTGTTAGGTTTCCAATAGTGCTCTGTTTGCTGTCAATTCCATGCGATTCGCTGGTTTTATACATGTTTACTGTCTTACGTTAACAGTACGTAAAAAAGTACTACCATATTGCTTGCTTTCATATTCAAAATAATGTATTCCCTCATTAAAATACTCTCTGATCCCAGGTGTTTTGAAGGTGAAAAACTGATAACGTTTGGTTGTTGTTGTTTTTTTTCAATGAGATATCTCAAATTACGTATTTCGCAAAAAAACACGTTGTACCGAAATATTCAAGAGCAATAAACGCTTAAAGATTCGAAAACACTATATAATTACATAATTATTTATTTGGGATGGTCACCGTATTTTTGTATGCTCTAGAGTAGGCGCCGTAAAAATGCTCAGTGTTACGCAAGGCATTTGTAAAATATTACATATTCTATCCGAAAAAAAAAAAAAAACTAGAGTAAACACTATATCTGTTAGTTGGTATGTGTTAATATTCCGAATGCTATTTACGTTGTTCAAGTTTGTCCTTTTTGAAATATATTTCCCTACTGACCATTCTTCTATGGTAAACAATCGCTGTTATAAGTATTTTGTAATTGAATCGTTTCTAATTTTACATTATTATTTTATTACATATTACATGTTGTTATTACAATTTTTAAATATTTTTTACAAGAAGAGAAAAGATGATCTTGGGTTTCGAACCCGGATTTCCTTATTACTAGTAAGGCGCTCTTGCCACTTGAGCTACCAAGCACATATCCCGGTCAAGTCAATCCCTTCTCTTTCCCAATGGTCTCAAAATTTTTGCCAATTTTACGTGGAATGGTCTATTTTTCTATTAGCGAGGTTTCTTGACTATTGTCAATTTTTTTTTCTTTAACTTAAATTAATTACGAGTTTTCCTTAAATTAAATTATCTTCTCCGACAAATATTCCTACTTTGGGCCGGGGATAGCCGAGCGTGTTGGAGCGCGGCCAGCTTTAACACGCTCGAGCCGAACGGTGGCGGTTCGAATCCGCCCTGGGATGGTTGACTTTTATTTCATGGAGGCCCCACGGAATAAAATCTCGACCTACCCACCATGGTTAGGATAGGTTGGCTACACCTGTAGAGTAACCCCACACATGGCCAGGAAGGGGTACCGAATAAAAAAAAAAATAAAAAAAAATATAAAACATATTCCTACTTTAAATATATTTCTCATGATTTGATAAATTTAAGTTCTTTCGATAGATCTGAAAAATAAATGTTTTTTTTTGGACATGTGGGGTTCCTCCTGATTATGGAAGACAAAAGATTGTTACAAAACATTACTTTGGGAAATTAGTGTACAAAATGTTTACAAGCTTACATAAATTTTGCAATGAATGAAAAATAACTGAAAGCATAAATGTAAATTATTGAAATGAGTAAGATTCAAATTTATGTGTCCTCTTTCAAATCTTCTACAGTTTCTTGGACAGGGACAGATCAAGTCTTTCTCCAAAATGTACATACTGCTTTCGTTATAGGAAGATATTTTTCAATGTTATTATTGGAATGGTCATTAAAAGCCGTTAGATCAGCTGGGTTTGTCTCGTAATGCAAGGAGTTCTAAAATAAAATAAAACGAAAATCGATTTTTTTGGACATGTGGGTTTCTCGAACGAATGATTCGATTACTAAATACTTAAGTTAGCATAGAAAGGAGAAATTTTAATAAGGTGATCTAGGGCCTAAGATCTCCTCTAATATCGTATTAGGCGAGATCAAACTCTCTCTTTGACCCCGAACTCGGCCTGCATATCGTTGGGACTGTAGTGAAAAAAACTAACTGTGACTAAGTACTGAAGGCTGAGCATTTGAGGAGTGAGTGGGAGTGTGGCATACATACAAGAGATGAACTGTTAACTAAGTGCAGGTGAAAAAAAAAAAAAAAAAATTGTTTTAAAAAGAATTTACAGTATTAATTTCGGTATCAAAGATATTTTCTTAAAGAAGTTCATCAACATGGTCCGTCCCTTCGGGACAAACTATCTTTTCATAAGTCGACTACAATATACTTAAAAACAAAATATTTTCTTTTAGATAGGATAATAAATTAAACGGATTTTCGGTCAACATTTTTTATTTGGAGGTGGTTCATGGCTAAAATGAAGACAAATTTATGAGCGGCGTATAAAGTATCATAGCTATAAGATGAGATTAATTACAGTTAGTAAATCTAGCTGATGGTATGCTTACATGACATTGGTACTTATGAAATTTAATTATTTTTTATAAAATATAGCAAAAATATATATTTGAAAATTAGAATAAGTTGTTGATCAGCATGAAAAAATAATATCTGATATTTACCTTGTTGAGACCAGAGTAATTCAGAGAGAGGGGGAAAATTTTAAGGTTATAGGGGTATTATTAGGGGCCTTACTAGTTTAATTGGAGAAAAATTATTGAAGGACCTAAGGATTGAAGGACCGGGATATGTGCGTGTAGCTCATGGGGCAAGAGCCCCTTACAAGTGTAAAGGAAATCCAGGTTCGAATCCCGCTGAAGGCCAAACTTTTCTTATATTTTTTTTTTTTAGATTATAATAATGAATGTCATGTTATCATGACAGAGAAATAATTGAATATACATGTTTACTGTCTTTTATAAAATTATTAGATTTCATAACTACCCATGTCATGTATCTCATCTTCTAGCAATGTTACTTTACATGATTTTCCCTATCCAGGTATAATTAGGTTGGGATCTTTAATGAGTACCAGACATCGTACAGGCTCGGGACTAATATCCTAATAGAGGCGGACTAATAGAGTGATTAATATATAACGGATTTTAAATATAGTAAATAAAGGAGCTTACCTTATGACAGGGATGGATGTCACGGCCAGAGTGAGGGCACCAGGCTCAGAAGGAAGGTAAAGATTTGTCGGAGGGGGGTATGTCAGAAAAAAAGGGCTGGAAGGAGGGTTAGGATTTGTTTACATAAACTAACTTCACACAAATAAATGACATTGGTTACAAGAATACATCGTGTCATTTTAAACAGTATAACAAAATTGAGGAAACTTATAACTAGCTGACTATATATGTATATAATTAATATTATGCGAAAATATTAAATTTGAATTAAAAATTAAAAATAATTACATTACTGTTGATATAAATAAGCTATTTCTGTATTTGATATGAACTTATTAATTATCTATGTAGCCTTAAGTGTTAGAAATTGTACAATTGTGGAAGTTGACATTTTTCTATAGGTTCAGTACAAATAATAATTGTGACTTCATCCAGCGATCGTAAAGGGGGGGGGGCTGCAGCCCCACAGCCCTTCATTTGGATCTGCTAATCAGCTTTTTTACCTTTATATTCCTTTCCCACAGCTAAAATTCTACTTGTTCTGGATATTATTTGTTCTTTAACTTGCTTCCTTGACATTAAGGAAGGTCAAATTCTATCTTTAAATGACGATAAATTTTCCAAAGAGAGGGGTGCAGCCCCCGTAGCCCCCTCCACCCCCCCCTGGATCCGCCAATGGATTTCATACAAGGTGCAATCATTCTATTAAATAAATAGTAGTAGATGTGTTGTATTACATGAATTGATCTAGTCCTATTACATAAAATAGGTATATAATATGAATAGGCGGATATATTAAGTAAGGAGCGATATCTACTCAAAGTACACCATTCTCATAACATATCCACTATCTATGTACCTTACCCCATCTTATCACACCACCTATTTTATCCCTAATAATAATCAGCCTCGGGGCCTCCATTTTATGACCAATCAGAGGGACGGATTAGCCAAGGATTTTTCACTCCCCTTAAAAAATCCTAGGGCCACCGCGGGACGCGAACTCGGGACCTTTGGTATTGTAGGTTGCTTTGCTACCCAATGCACCACAGGTGACCCCTAAGCCACGGTCTATAAGGATCGAAAATTGCTTTAACAAATTTAACCCAAAATTATTTCTTATACATAGATAGCAGTTGGTACCTCTTTTTTTTTCTTTTTTTTTGTTATGGCAGCTTCTTGTTCCATTTTCAGATTTAAAAAAAAAAACGCAGTTATTAAGTAATACAAAAAAAAAAAGATAAATAAAATTAACCTTAAAAAAATCAAAATGACCAACTTATCAATTTCCTGGATCTTCTTGGAGAAGTTGAAAGAATTTCATGATAAAATTTTCCTTCACATGTATCCTAATTTTAACAATCATAACACTTTTCATGAAGCCACGACCGTGTACGAACAAGTATTTATCGACAACGGTTGCTATTAAAATATGTCGATTAATTGTTTGCTGTTAATAAAGAAGGAAGGTAAGAGCACATGGCTTGCATTCGATAACTGATTCGATACGGACTATTCGATAATCAGGCTGGGAAAGCGGATCTCATCAGAGTTCGCTACACTCATTCTCAATTATGCACTTTGTCATTGTATTATTACTTACTTATTCTTTCGGCGCCTACATACTTGATCAATAGTACCTCCTGTTCCAAGTATATTAGTATAAACATTTGCTCCATAGCAGCCATATCTGTTTTGAATTCCGGCACTATCGTACGGACAGAGCATTGTTGAGAGAAGGCTTAATGAATAGTATAAAGTTAAGATTAAATATACAAAATTGTATATAGTACAGAAAACTTTATTTATTAAAAATATATTATAAATGCCTTAAACAAACCCTATTAAAAAAAGTTGATACCGAAATTCAATGACCTCAATGAGATTTTGGAATAAAAATAACAACTAAAATAATTAATCTTTCAAATCCATTCGAGGATATTTGAGACCGTTTCGGTGGCCGAAAGACCCTACTTGGGTCTTTATATAAAAATAAAGGGGTAAAACCAAGCTGTTGAGAGTGATCACAGTAAAATCACCTCCTTGCACGACCTCTGACTAGAAAACAGTACTGAACCTAATTCTCTTCATGGGTTGTAATGTTACAATAAGGGTTTTAGATAGTATGACATTTTTATTTTTTATATATAGCCTCTATTTTAAGTAACGGAATTTATAAAAACAAAAAAAAAATGTGTTTAAATGTTGCAATCGTTAAAACGACAGCTTAAAGAAATCTAACATGATGAGTGTATGTAATTAAACAAGATCTCTTTGAAAGAAGATTTTACAAGACATTGAGGAATCTGTGGAACGAGAAAGGGGAATGTTCTCCCCATCTGCAGAAGTGGATAGAAAAAAAGAGTAGTATAGAAAGTGCCCCAGTCGTTAGGACTGAATACCCCAGCGCTCGGCTAGATCGTGAACAAGCCATCCACTGGAAATCGCTCTTCGGGTCGAGGAATCGTTTCGGCTTTCCTCGGAGGACCTTTCCGTTTTTCTGGTATGGTTATCCCGAAAGCCAGGTCTTTATTCTACTCCTTAAAAAGAAATAAATCAAAAACTGCAATCACATCAAATACCCAGTTTTATCAAAATCGTTAAAGCCGCTTTTGAGTAAATTAAAAAAAAAACAGGTGAAAATGAGACAAAATTTATTAAGTAAAGTGCCCCCTCCATTTGATCAATTTCGATGAAATTTTAACTGTCACATCGCGGGCATGTACATTCATCAGATACCGAGTTTAATCAAAATCGTGAGAGCCGTTTTTGGGAAAATCGAAAAAAACGTAAAAATTAGACAAAATTCTTTAATTAAAGTACCCTTTCCGTTTGACCAATTTTAATGAAACTTTTGCTGTCACATCGCGGGCATATACATACTTAGAGCTTCTCGTATCGGACCAAATTTTCCTGAGCCAATGAATTTTAATTGTTTTAAATTAAGGAGAACTAAGGGGGTAGATTTCAACGGTCTCGGTGGAAAATAAGTCATAAGTCATCCAATCATAAGACGAAATAACTTGTTCCTTCTTGTGGCATTATTATCATGTGAATTTGCCTTCACAAATAGATTAGACGCTTTGAGAGGTTTTCTGTTTCTATGTTTTGAAGTAGGAGATTAAGTCGATAAGTTTCTCATCGCTTTAGTTTCGTGGTAGGATTCCAAGTAAAGCATTTACAGGTGAAGTCCTAAGCAACGGATCAATTAAACATGTATTATAATATTATACAACATAATTTTCAAAACTGTCTCATTGTAACTCGTGAAAGTTCTTGGATACAATACTGTGTACCGTTTCTTGGTCAGAGGTGGTGCAAGAAGGCGATTTGACAAAGAATATTAAGGATATTTTTTTTTTTTTCAGTAAATGCAATGTAAAATTCCTTAGTGACCTTAAAGATAGAGGGAATTATGTTTGAATTCGAAGCTTTTTGAGTTCCACGTGTCTTCAGTAAATATATGAACACCTTATCTTGAAGCTGATTAGTTATGGTTATAATTTCAAAAGAGATAAAAAACATACCTAATAGTATTCAAAAAAATTTTTTTTTTTTTTTGTTTCATTAGTTTGTTAACTCTTGATGCTTAGAAGAATCAATTTTTACTAGTGTTTTTTCAAACATTTAAAATATAAATGAATAAATTTGATAATAATTCTTCTCAGTCGTAGTTTTCATAAAGTGTTTCGTTAAAGACCTATCAACTTGGAAGTCAAGTTTAAATTGATTCTTAACCTTGAAAAAACAACCACTTCCGATTTCTAAAATTTATGTACACATATTAAATAAATTGACGATTCCTGACGTAAAATTTTCTAGTGTGTTGGTAAGGGATACCTCTAATTCTGCGTTTTTCAATGTTAAATTGTTATTTACCAAATACGTGATACTTGATACCTATATATTAATTTTACGTTCATTGTAATTTTTATTTATAACATTAGGGAGAAGATTCTTTTTTTCAAAATCAAAATATCCACCTAATAAAAGTGTAATTATTTTTTTATAAATGATGATAATATTGTAGCTTAGATAGAATATATTTTTATTTTATATATATTTTTTTTTATTTCCAGCTGGTTCATCATTTCTTATTTATTTTAAAATATGAAGAAGAAAACAATGATTTATTCAGTAAATATTCCTAAGTACCAGAATGCATATTTTACTTATGTCTTGTTTACTGGAAATTAAATTAAATAATGTTAATTTAATACTAACTCAGGTGTCTTAGAAGATTGAAAGTTTTGACTCGTTTTCGTGCAAATGTAAAACAAAAGACAATAGACGAATAACGAGAAACGCTCTCACGTTCCTTGCTTTCTTCGGAAAATTCTATTTTTAAACGCAATCACATCCTCAATGGCAGGTTTCATTCATGATTTTTTTATAAATGAAATGTATATATTATTATTTGATAAAATAAAAAGATACTTCGAAATTAATTATATTATACTTATATGTGTATAATGAAAGCCTCTCTACGATTATTTTAATTTAGATATTATTATTTTTTTTAATTAAATAGTAAATGCACAACTTTAACATATTATTACTACCAGCGAATGTGGTGCCTATATGTAAGACAAAAATTATTGAAAGTATTGAAAAAATCAATATTGCATAATAAACTATTTCTTACATTTATTAATGTTGATAAACGACTAAAACTAATTTACCCACATTTTTAAAACAAAAACTTTGACAAAAACGAAATACATGCAAATATTTACTTAAACTTATATACACGTACTATTCACAAATCTATGGGATTGCCAAAAAAAACGCATTTACAAAAACTCCAGACCTTTAATTAAAAAATATTATGACTCATTTCAAAATCAACTTGGTACCTTTGCTAAACCTAATGACTTCTACATGCCAACAATCGACTAACACTTTAAGATCTTACAGATATTTTCACACATACGTACACATTAAACTCCTTATTCGAGAAATGGCTACAGATGACATGACCATAAATATTCGGAGGAGATTAAAAAGGCTTTGGATGAGAGATCTCCTTCTTTAACATACCAGAATAACTTAAACAAGCCAGACAAAAGGTACTGCGGGGTGCCATCTTTCCCCAGGCCTGACATATGTCTAGTTAAAGCAAATCTGCCTATTGTCAATATGTTGTAGACAGGCGCAGATTCACTGATGGAGTAAAAAAAGAAAAAAAAAAAAAAACTTTATTAGTAATACATTACTTTTTCAAGGAACAAATTGGATTGTTAGTTTTGAAAGTGCACTTGTCGACTTTTCCCGTAGCTCCCCACCATGTTTTTTTTTAAATACATAATTATTTATACAAGAATGGTAATGTATTAATTATTTTATAATTACGTAATAAAGCATTTTTTCTGATTGGGCATACCCCCTTTCTTACTAAAACTTCAATAATAAATATTATTATTTTTATAATAATATATTATTAGAATGATCCTTAAGTTTTGATTTTACTTTGCTTAGATGTCCTTTCCGCTTTATTTACTTAAATTGTATGTATTTTATGGAAGTGTCAACAGATGCTTCCAGTTATGGCGATTGGTTTTAAAGAAATTATCCCTTATTTGGAAGAACATCAGCAGGTTCTTTGAGCAGTCCAAATTCAACTTTGAGAAGCGGAAACGCGACTTTCTCTTAACCAAGCTTTGGAACTCCAATCTCTAATATCTTTCTCATCGGACATTCTTTTTCAGTCTATTTTTGTAATATACTTAGCATATGATTTATAAACTACCTGCATGTGTTTTCACTTTCTTGAATCGGGGAAACCATTAATAATGCTACAAATTATTGATAATTAAGGTTCAAAAGAATTTTTGGTCGTATTCTTGTTATCGAGCGAAAGTTTTCTCTGTGGGAGTAATTTCACAGGGAGGTGTGTGGGGGCATCAGCATCCTTCCCCTATAGACATTTTTTTTTTTGTAATTCGAAGATAGTTTTACAAACTTTCTGGGCCAAACCCACCCTCTATAAAATGGGGACAAGCCTGGCGGATGAGCGTGATCAGTGTCAAATCACCTCCCTGCAGGACCGCTGACCAAGAAACAGTACTTCCTTACTCAGTACTGAACCCAAGACCATTCATGGGTTATAGTGCTGTAGGATTTTTTACAGACTTAAACCTAACTTTTATTCATCATCGAGGACTCAAACTTTTTTATTGATCAGAACTCACTGAAAAATAACGCTTTTATCACCCTCAAGTAATATTATCTAAATATCCTTAATATACGATCTTTAAAATACAAATAAATAAATTTAAATTCAAAAAAATTATTTAAATCTAACTGTCCCCTTACAAAATTATTAATAATAATTTCATAAATAATTTCCAAATGGGGTCACCTGTGGTTAGTATAGCAACCTACAATACTAAAGGTCGCAGGTTCGCGTCCCGCGCTGGCCCTAGGATTTTTTAATAGTAGTAAAAATTCCTTGACTATGCCTTCCCTCGGATAAGACGTTAAATGGAAGTGCCGAGTATGTACGACGTCAGGTACTCGTTAAATATCACTATCCTGGTTATACCTGGATAGGCAAAATTTCTAGGACTTCCACTGTAGCATCGTCCGATTAGCCTTAGTAGCATGAAGGGACGTTAAGCAAACAAGCAACGAAATAAAAAACTGATTGTTCGATCCACATAATTTATTTTTTATTGTGAACTACCGGTTTTGATTCTTGAAAATTGTTTTTAGGTTCTCATGATTAAGAAATATTTTAGCAAATCAAAGCAATTACAATTTTATCTTTTTATATCAGAGAAGTCACCAGTAAAGTTTCAAACTAATGTGGTATTATATACTGCAATATAATACTGTATTATGTTCTACAATAATGTAAAATTAGTTTGAGTTACACCTCTAATGGTGCTGCCCTGATGTAAAAAGTTGAAATTGTAATTGTTTTTTTTTCATTTTTATTTGTTGCTGTTTGTTTTGCTACTAAAGCTAATCGTACGATGTTACAGTGAGAGCTGGTATTGGGGATCGGCGTATTTTACAAAATTCGGAAGAGTTTCACCCAGATAGGCAAAATTTTTAGGGCCTCCTCTGTAGCATCGTCCGATTAGCCTTAGTGGCATAAAGTGACTTTAAAACAAACAAGCGATAATTACCAAATTATTAAAAAATACATACAAACTAATATTTAATCGGGCCTACTCGTACCACTTAAAAATTTAAGCTTTTTAACTAAAATATTAAATTCAATTTTATAATATAAATAAAGTGATTCTGAGGCCCACACTGGATCGAATCCGAACTTTGGCCACGACATTGAGTGAAAAAAATAACGTTGTTCTATAGGTTTTCTTTGAGTGTATTTTATTATTTTAGGTATTAGAAGATAAGCTAGTATTGCACCTGTATTACATAATCACTTTTAATATATTCACCGGTTACAGTTCTCAACACCAACTCCTAGGTCCGAATATTCTACGCAGTATTTTATTTTTTTTAAAACTCTAAGCCGTTGCTTACACCTCAATGTGAGCAGTCATGTTTCGCATCCGTAAAGAGCCTTTGGAAGAGTAAAAGTTTTTTATATCCTAATTTTTAATCTAATTTGTAAAAAAGGCCCCAGCTAAGCAATTTCGCTGCTAAAAAGTAACAAGAATTTTCATTAATATCAATAAAATCGTCACCACTTCTAGGACTAACCATGTAGGAATTCATGGCGCAAATTGAAAAATAAAAAAAATTAAAAATGCATATTTGATTCAGACCAGTTTTGCAGTGGACGAACGATGTATAAACGTACAAATAAACGACTGAATTAAAAAACCACCTTAAGGTTAAGATCCCATATCTAGAGTCCAGCTCTATATATTATCGAGACGAATCGGTATATTCGCAGTAAAAAGTGCCGAGATTCGATTATATGCAAAAATTGATCGCACACTCAAAGGCTTTAAGAAAACTAACCTCGGCTAACAAAAAAAAAAGAAAAAAAAAAAAAAGAAGGTTCTATACGTAGCACGAACGGCTGCCTGGAGTTCCTTATATAAAAACCGACGCTCCATTGAAGAACCGATGCATATTTCTAGAACCGTGTAACGATCTAAAAGGTCAGTTTACCAGCCCCAGTTTCCTATTTCGCCATAATGAAAAAAAAAAAATCTAGTGCTATCTATTCTCTGTTTGGCTAATTTTGTTTTTGTGGCTTTCTTTTAAACCTGAAAAGGCAAGGGAGCTAATTATAACGCATGAGGTAAGGATCGTATTTTTTCAACTATTAAAAAAGTTAACTACATGTGTTTGGTACAAGAAATTCGCATAAAAACTCATGTACGCTCTGCGCCAATAGAAAAAAAGTGAGGTTTTGTAATAATATGGGCATGGACTAGTGCTCTACGCAAAATGGACCTTCGTACAGGATACCAAAACTTGTCGCCATTCTCCATTTATTTCAGGCGCACATGGTGCAATGTTATTCTTCCTTTCCCGTGTTTTTGCCAATCTCTTTTGCTCGGGTATGCTGACTGGTGACTTGATGGTAGAGAACATGAATATTTTTAGAAATTATTGATATTAGACTAATAAGCAATAAAATCTATCGTCTCCAAATAAGTTTTTCTTTCATTACTTTCTTGATTAATTTATTCTGATTCAAAATGGCATATCCGAGGCTGAGTGGCATCGTGAGGGGTAGTCGAAAGCTTGGAACTAATAAAGCTAATCAAGACTTTAAATGAAATGGATGCGATGGGAGTTCGCTTATAGTTTGATAACATAACTTGTCGAATTAGGCGACGACCAGATGTAGCATATTAGAAGCTTTACCGTTGTGGCTTAGTTTCGATTCTACCTATTTCATTTATAAATATCAATTTCTGTTTTCTTTATAGATATTCCTTGGTTGTTTATTTGCTTGTTTGTTTTAACGTCACTTTATGCCACTAAGGCTAATCGGATGATGCTACAGTGGGAGTCCTAAATTTTGCCTATCCAGGTATAATTAGGATAGGGATCTTTAACGAGTACCTGACATTGTACAGGCTCGGTACCTCCATTTTACGTCCTATCCGAGGGACGGCATTGACAAGGATTTTTTACTCCCATTGAAAAATCCTAGGGCCACCTCGAGACGCGAACCCGCGACCTTTAGTATTGCAGGTTTCTATGCTAACCACTACACCATAGACGACCCTATAGATATTCCTTTAACTTAAAACGATAAATACAATTTTAATCTGGCATTCACTCATATATTTAATCCTTTTCGCGTTATTTAAAGCTAATTACTCTAAATTATATATCTGATATTGATAACATATGACATTATTTAGGCAATTTTGATAGAAATTAACATTACTAATTAAGAAACTGCACCATAATTGTTCTTATTTCGATTAATATTAATAACGTAACTTCCTGTTCAAAGGTTACTTATAATGTTACATTTACGATGCTTTATGCTTTATGGAAAGTTAACTGTTACTTAGTTAGCTGTAGCATACGTATTAATTCGTACCTTGCTGAGTAAAATTATTGTTTTAAGTATTCCCTTACAAGTACTTGTAATTTTTAATAAAAAAAAAATATTTTTCTTTTGTTTTTTAATTATTTTTTTTTTAATTTAGTTTGTAAATGACCTTCTGTGACCACAAGCATTCAATTGAGAAATAGAATTAATATGGCTATTACCTTTTCAAGGGGATACATTTAATTGTTTTACCTGTTTTTATCACAATTATCGTCAAGTATTTCTCAGATTATAGATAATTTGAATTTCCTTTTTTTTTTACCTTTTCTTTAGTTTCCCTGGCACTGATGTGATGTGATTCAAACCACAAAGTATTTTAAAGACGGTACGAGAAATCGTTTCTAAACGCAATTAAAATTCGTCTATTCTTTTATTTTAATACTCTGATGTGTGGTACATCAATTTTTTTTTCTATTTCTATTCCATTCAGTTTGTTGATTATTCTGTTTGATCAATACGAGATATCATAGGAGGTATGTTTATAAAACACCATTTTCTCATATATCTCATCTCCTAGCTAATTATTAATCTATTCTGGTTAAAGATGATGTTTGTTATAAGCTTATGAACTGTTCATTGTAGTTGTAAATACACCTTTACTCCTAATAAAAGTATAATGATCGCTGTTGAGAATTCATTGGACAGGATCAGAACAACCTTAGCATACGACATAGATACGTACATAGATTAATAAATAATTTCGAAACATGCGGAATAAATTTTAATGTACTTTATTATTTACCTGTAACAACAGTTGAGAGTTGTATCTGCCCTGTGTGACTTCAAATAATTTGTCTGCCTGTATATCTTTGATACTGCCTTTTGCTGAACTGAAGATGGCTCAAAGATCCGAAACGTCTTATAAATAAAAAACTGTATTGTTGAGACTAATTTGGTCCCCTTCTTGATAACCTGTTGAAAGTGATTACTTTCTTCACAAGTGAAGAAAGTGAATTACCTTCTAGTAATAAGTATAAATTAAAAAATAATTTGAAGTTGGAAATTAAATGCTTTTAAATGTTTCTTAACATTGTAAGAATTTATTTTAACAAAATAAATTGAAATGTGAATGAATTTTGGTGGAAATAATCAATATATTTTAAAATTTAAATATAATAATAATTACCTTCATTGTTTATAACCTGCACTTGTTTATAACTATGCTTATAACCTTTCACAACCATGCTTATAACCTACCAACAACATACCATAATCTTTACAACATCCTAATTTTGATCATATTCTGGTTAGATCTGATCTTGTATTACACGATTACAGAAAAAATTTAATATTAAACTCGTGAAAAAAAGTAGAATTTACAACTCTCTTCGCTCGTGTGGGTAAACGTTTCACTCGAGTTGTAAAATGATCTACTTTCGTCACTTGTATAATAAATAACTATTTTTATATATAAACTCCTTACTTTTCTTTGTACCTATCGCAACTAAGTGACAGTCAGGAAATGGTTTTTAGTAAACAGCTGTGATTTGGTATTTTTAGTCATGAGGGAATGAATCGTTCAGCCGCTGTTTTATAAATAGGTAAATATTGCAATCTCATGAAATAAATTAAAAAAATTATTTAGAGTTAATTAATAACAAAATTAAGCTATGGGTTCGGAATGCAATCCGATAAAATTGGCTCATCACCACTTTTTCACCATGATCTAACTTTGGTTATAAGGTAAAAATTAAAAATAATTAATCATGCGTCTATGAACAGAGACGTTTGCGTGTTTTTACGATTTACGTTTCCACCACTCATCATATATGATTTATACATCTTCATGACTTTTACTTTTTCTTACATATATATGAAATATATTTAGTAAGGGAAAGTATTGCGATCGTAAAAAATGTCGACTTCCGGTTTTCAACGGAAATACACGTTTTGGGGGCCCGTGAGTCCAAAAAACCAAGTCCCGCGAAATGGTCTGTATGTGTGTGCGTGTGTTAACAGACTAGCTCAAAAACTATAAACCGTACGAACCTGAAATTGGGTATTTGGCATATGTATATGCCCTTGATGTCGAAAATTGATCAAACGGAGGGTGCACTTTATTTCATAACTTGTTTTCCCATTTTTACGTTTTTATTTTTTCATTTTTCTCAAAAATAGCTATAACGATTTTGATTAAACTCGTTATGTTTAATGAGAATCGAGTATTCTTTAATATCAGGTAAGCTTTATCATTATTAAAATGTTCTGAGGGGGCTTAAATGGGGAAGGTGCCTTTTTTGTTTTCCTATAAAGTACCTTTGTTTCTAAGTAGTAGGTAGATCGTTAAAAATGTTGTTCAAGGTATATCCACCAAGACGATCTCTAATATAATTTTTTTTATTTTGTATAATATAAGGAGCTTTCGGCGTCCTGCGCCATATTCATCTAAAATATAATGAACAAACATTCAAAAACAGTATTAAAAGATTTATAAAAATAACATGTTAACATAATATGGTTTTGTCATTCTCCATAATGTAAAATAAAACAATAGCATGCTTACCCTTTAATTCCCCTGAAATAGGGTCGTCAGTGCATAGTAAACCAAAGAAACCTAATATACAACATTCCTTGCAAAAACTGTGACAAATCATACATAGGCACAACTTCAACCGATCTCAAAACCAGAATCTATAACCACAAAAGCACACTCAAACCAAATTCAAAAACAGCCACATCATTATCTAACCACGCTAAACAAACCAAACACGAAATAGATTTTGATAACGTAAAAATTCTACATAAATCCACCTCCCGGCCAAAACAAAAAATAATTGAATCCATATACATTGCAATAAATCAAGACAGTATATTAAATACTAAACAGGAAGCAGCCCACATCCCTAAGCACTATTCGCACATAATACATTACAATAGAACGCGCTCGCGTCGACCTTAAGCCAGTAGGCCCGCAGTACCCTTCATAGACGATGGGCCAGACGACACGGTGTTCAAAATTGTTGAATTCCAATATGCACTGACGACCCTATTTCAGGGGAATTAAAGGGTAAGCATGCTATTGTTTTATTTTACATTATGGAGAATGACAAAACCATATTATGTTAACATGTTATTTTTATAAATCTTTTAATACTGTTTTTGAATGTTTGTTCATTATATTTTAGATGAATATGGCGCAGGACGCCGAAAGCTCCTTGTATTATACAAAATAAAAAAAATTATATTAGAGATCGTCTTGGTGGATATACCTTGAGTACCTTTGTTTTTGTTTATATGGAGAAATTATCTGTCGCTTTTTTCGCCTTAAAATAAGAAATGATTAATATGAAAAAAATCAAGTAAACATATACAGGAGAAAAAAAGAAAAATATTCCGTCAACTCATAAAACACGTTGAGCTCACGCATGCGCAGTACGCCTTTGATGACAGACCAATGCTTTTTAATTAAAGATGTTCTGTTCATTTAATGGAAATTATTTGTTTCATGGGAACAATATGAACTTTTCAACATCTACATTTACTAATAAAAAATTTAGTGTACTTTAAAGGGCAAATACAAACAAAAATAAGTAAATGAATGTGGAAAATTGCGTGATTTTGAGAAATGGCATTTAACAAAAAACGTCAATCTCTAATCAAAGTAAGTTGGTTAGTGAAAGTTGTGTGTTGCGCGCAACGCACTAAATTTTATAATAATAACATCTGTACGACCTAGCGGTATTACAAAAAGGAATTGGGATGATAAGAAGCGATTGGTTGCGTCAGTTTCGAATTCGATAAGATTTATAATATTCGTGATAATTCATTATAATATTTATAATATAATATACTTTTATCATAGTTATCTCATAAATAAATATTGATATATCATTATTTCCTCTATTATCCGAGCCTGATTGCCGGGATGATTATCCTAAAGCAGGATTAACCGGAAGACCTCATCCTCTCTCCCTTATGACCCGTGCCTTCTTCAGGTTCGGACCATCATCAGCAGACTAATGCCGGCTCTTCTGTTGTAAGAAATGACAGTGGAAACGCGGAAGTACTGCGTTGCGTAGAAGTAGTAATTTGGACAATGTAGCTCTAATCGTGCAAAAGAACTTGCAACGGAGTAACGATGGCTATTATTGATAAATATGAAAGTTTTATTAACTTACTTATATTTTATTTATTTATTCATTGCAAATAAACCAATTAAAATTTGCCATCTGCAAAATGCTTGAGGGCTGCTTCGACAGCGTTCCGTGTAGGAGTTAACTAAGCCGGTCTCTTGGCAACCGCCTTCGTAGTCGCCGCGGTGGGCTGTGCTGGTTGTTTGGACGTTTCATCTTATTTGTCAGGGATTAATGTTATAAGTCATTCCATGGTGAAAGTTGGTGTAAATTTCTGACATAAAATGGTGCATCTACTATTTTCCCAAACACTTTCGATTGAAAGGATTGAATTTTTTGAATATTGGATTTTTAGCTGAACCCCACATTTCAATGCCGTAAGGCCACAATAGGAATAATGGAATATGAAGAAAAAATATTATTTTACTGCAAGCCTTCAAATTAAAAGTAATTATTCTATATTCATATACTAAATAATTGAGTTTATCTTTGATATAAAGTTTTTTTTTCTTTAGTTTCCCACTTGTGTGTTTGTTTTGTGTTTTTTTTTTTGTGTTTAGTGTTTTTCATTCTTTCATATTATAACTCATGTCAGCACATTTGCTTTTTACGCAAGTAGATGGCAAATTTAATAAAAATGTCTCAAGCTAACATATGCAGAGTTGGGCAAAAAGAAGTTGAACTACAAATTACAAAACTACTGACACAGTAGTTGAGAAGTTGTTGAAACTTCAACTACTTTTGTAATTTGTAGTTGATGAACCACAACTACAATTACTGTAGTTTCAAAAAAGTAGTTGCATTTTTAGAACTACAACTAGTAGTTGCAACTGTAATTATGGGCCAGAAACTACAACTACTTTTATTGATAACTAGTAATTATCGAAATATAGTATTATCGATAAGGAGTATATCAAATGAAATTCAGCTAATATATAAAACATGGCAGTGATCTAGAACCTAAGGTTAAAAAATAATTGACTGCCGGAAATCATGGAAAAAAATTGTATTACGTATATGTATTGTTCTATTTTTAAAACAGGTTATCAACCATAATGGAGCCCATTTATCTATGGAGGATTTATCTAAACACAAAATAAAAATAGCAAAAACATGTGATTTAATTAGACGTTGCTTAGCGAATGTAGTTGCCGCTCTAAAACTACATCTACAACTACTGATTGTATTTGCCATTCCCAACTACTTTTTCCCAACTACTGTAGTTGTAGTTTTAAATTTCAACTACTTAACTGGTAGTTGAAAAATAGTAGTTGCGCGCTTCCAACTACAAACTATATGTAGTTGTCTGTGTAGTTAATTACAAATGTAGTTAACTACTGCACAACTCTGAACATATGTAAATAAAAAAAAAAGTTTCCCACTTAAAATTACAGTTTTTCAACCGACTGACGACTTCTGAGCTTAACAATCGATTGTTGGCAATAGTCGATAATGGTATTATCGACCCAGTTGGAATATAACGACAGCGAAACACAAGCACTCAGACGAAGCCCACCCTGTGCTAGCCTTAATCCCTTTACACCCTGACTGGGTTCTATTCTTGATACCCGACTAGTTCTGTTCAGCAGAATACCTTTATTAGGTTCCTCTATAAAAGTTCTTGTTAAACTTTTAAACCGCAATACTGCTTAGTGCATTTCCACTTATTGACAAAAAGGAAGAGAAATAAAATACAATAATGTTTATCATTTAACGGATAAGCGAAATTTAATAACCTTTGAATTATTTTGATTTATTATTATTATTATCTTGCCGATTTTCTCGTAGTGGCGGATTGATTAACTGATGTGGAGGAAAATTGCAACCGCCTCGAAGAGGGTCGAGCCAACTTCCCAGCCGGACATTGGACAAAAAAAAAGTTAATATTTCGAGGTTTCGTTGCTGAGATTAATAAACTAGAATCAATTCCCCGTCATGGGCACTAATTAGCGTATTAATATTTGCGTTAATAATGCCAAAATTTGAGATGAAGCATGACAATAAGAAAATCATCATTTTACTTTCACTTACCTATATATGAAATATATAGTAAGGAAAGTATTGCGATCGTGAAAAAAATCGACTTCCGGTTTTCAACGGAAATACATGTTTTGGGGTTCCCTGAATCCAAATAACCAAGTCCCGCGAAATGGTCTGTGTGTGTGTGAACAGGCTAGCTCAAAAACTATAAACCGTACGATTGTAAAATAGGGTATTTAGTGTATGTATATGCCCGCGATGTGGCAGTCAAAATGTCATCAAAATTGATTAATTGTAAGGACTACTTCACTGAACAAATGTGGCCTCGTTTCGCGTATTTTTTTTTATTTATTTACTCAAAAACGGCTTAAACGATTTTGATCAAACCGGGTATTTGATGTATGTATATGCCAAAGATGTGACTGCCAAATTTGCATCAAAATTGATCTAACGGAGGGGGCACTTTACTACGAGACGTACATATTCTATCGATTTACCATCACGATATATTTATAAAAAGCAACTCGCAGTATTAAACAAGCAAGCAGTAAAATAAAAACTCGACTGTTAATGAAATTATGTCCCTTAGAAAAATAAATAAGCAATAATGAATCAAAAACTACTGAGAACTTTTAAGTTTTGCAATTCACATACTCTAAAACCTATGGAGATATACAAATATAAGCATATAAATGTGGGAAAATGTGTAAAGTTGAGGAATGGCGTTTACATATTATCAAAACTCATCGATTTCTTATCTATGTAAGTTAGTAAGTGAAAATCGGGTGTTGCACGCATCGCACTAGATTTTTATACATGGGGTTAGTGTGCCTATATGTAATACATATACGCCAACTTATACGAACTTACCAATAGATTTAGCCTACACATATTATGTATAGGCTAAATCTATTGGTATGTTTAGATTATAATCAGGCACTGCTAATAAATCCTAATACACCAGATGATAGTTTAAAAAAATATATACAATACTTACGACGATTCAAACAATTGCAAATTATTTGGTACAATATAGCGAATCGCCCGAAAAACAACGGAACGGACGACGAAGTTAACGAAGATTTGGACTTAGGATTCAGTCCGTGCTTCAGCTCCATCGCCAATTTCTGATATTATTATTTTAATTTATTATTGTTCTGCGAAGGATAATTTATTCTGGTAATTTAATTCAGTTGATACTTAGGAGCCTTTAAGTCTTTACGAATTTGTCTCTATACTGTTCAAAACTTGAAATAAGAATAATTTGAGGACTAGAGTATGAAAATCTTGGTATAATTACTGTTGGTATCGCATTGGCAACAGTGAAAGAATAATAATGCAATAATAACTGAAATGCAAATAATAAAATAGAAGAACATAATGACGAAGGTTGAGCCATAAAGCAGTTTCAGCGAATGTTAGAGCGCTAAGTAATAAGTAACTTAGAAAGCATAAATCCTAAGCGAGGTGAAATAATTCGTGTCACGATCACTTATCTCAGGTGTGTTCTTTATCGCTAATACCAAGATAAAATTATACAACCCTTCGTGATGAGTTAATGTAACAATTAGGAAATATACATCAATAGTTATAACTGAAATTTGGTGGGATCACCTTTGGTGTAGTGGTTAGCATTGAAACCTACAATACTGAAGGTCGCGGGTACCTGTCCCTAGGTCCCTAGGATATTTTAATGGGAGTAAAAATCCTTGTATATGCCGTCCCTCGGGTAGGACTTAAAATGGAGGTCCCGAGCCTTTACGATGCCAGGTACTCGTTAAAGATTCCTATGCTAATTATACCGGGATAGGCAAAATTTAGGAGTCCCACTGTAGCATCGTCCGATTAGCCTTAGTGGCATAAAGTGACGTTAAAACAAACAAACTGAAATTTAGTTTTATTACAAAATGTTTACTTCTTATATTAAGAATATAAAAAGAGATTCGGTTATTTAACCCGAAAACATTTGAATATTGCTCGCTTTAGCATTCTGTAATCTATTCTCACTGGTTGGAACCGGTCAAGGGGAGTTGAAATTTGTTCTGGCTAGAATAACTTGGATTTTAGTAGGTTTACTAGAGAGAGAAAAAAGTAATCTGTAATTAGTGTCATCTCAAAGCTAGAAGATGAGGTTGATTACAGATAATAACTATAAGATGTAATAATGTTTTGAAGTCGGCAAAGTAACACCTATCACCTCTCATCTTAAAATTTGTCCCCGACTCTTTATTACTCTGGACTCGACAAGGTAAATATCAAATTTTATTTTATCATTTTAACCAGCTACTAATTCAAATATTCATATATATTTTTACTCTTTATTTTTATCTTTATTTTTTATAATTGTTAGAATTCATAAGCACCCACATAATGTAAACATACCGTCAGCTGGATTTCGATTCCATTATTTTGTTACTTCTTGTCGTTACTATCTCTAATTAATCTCATCTTCTAGCAATGATAAATTACATGTTGCTTATACATTTGTTTTTATTTTAACCCCGACGAAGACCCACATGTTTGGAACGAAACGTAGGCCCTTCAAATAATAATATTTTTTGACTGAAAATCCTGATAATGAATCAACATCCCATCCTAAAGAAAACAGTTGACCGTTACAAACCTCTGAAGGAAGTAATTTTGGATCTGCTTTGGATTTTGCTTTTGGAAATTTGGATCTGCTCAAATATATTACTTGGTTAAATAAATTATTGTTTTTAGATTAAGGCTTTGTCGTCACCTGTGCTGTAGTGGTTAGCATAGCAACCTGCAGCACTAAAGGTCGCGGGTTCGCGTTCGCGGTGGCCCTAGCATTTTTTAAATAGAGTAAAAAATCATTGGCTATTCGGTCCATAGGATAGGATGTAAAATGAAGGTACCGAACCTGTACGATGTCAGGTACTCGTTAATGATCCCTGTCCTAATTATACCTGGATAGGCAAAATTTAGGACTACCACTGTAGCAACGTCCGATTTGTCTTAAATAAAATGACGGTAAACAAACTGATATTGTTGATATTTGTTGACAAACTGATTAAAAGTGGTTTTCAAACAACTTGTAATTTTTATAAAAAATTATTACAGAACACGCTTAAAAATCATTAAATATTGATACAATAACTTATTACATATTTTTTGTAATATACAAATAAAAAAAATGCAGATTATAAGATAATTATGTAAAAATATATTAAGTATTCACATACTTTTTTCTGCACTCCATTTTGGCATTTAAACAAAAAAAAATGTGTTTTTTTTTATGTCATATAATTTATCAAATATTTCATCTTCAGCTGCTTTATTGATTTCCAAAAAATTCTGCAACTTCCCAATGCAATTTAGTGCATCATTTTTCGTGACTGGTAGCCTCTCTGACTCTTCCCCTTCTTGGTACGGATGGTCAAAATTTTCATTTCTGTCTGGCGTTTTAGATTTTTCAAGGATTTCTTCATCATTCAGCTAGTCTGTTCATCCATGTGGACATACTGCTCAAATGTTGGGAATTTCTCATTGGTATCTCCA
Organism: Aelia acuminata; assembly: GCA_911387785.2. NCBI lineage: Eukaryota > Metazoa > Arthropoda > Insecta > Hemiptera > Pentatomidae > Aelia > Aelia acuminata. The sequence continues at coordinate 24,469,007 of OU426979.1, forward strand.
CCTTTTCCCAGTCCTGTGGCTGAACAGGATAACCCTTCACGTTTTCTTAGAAATGTAAATTCCATTTGAAGAGGTGAATACCAAAATCGTCCCACTTACAGAGTTACCTTCCAAAAAACCCAGTTAAAGAGTTTATTTAAGGGAAAAATGATGGGACAACAAGTTTTTTAGCACTTATAGAGGTATTCCACTTGAGCAGGTCACACTTAACTAGGTTCGACTATATATGTCTGATATTCTGAAATAATTATTTCAACTGCAGTATGCAGCTTCAAAGTTATCTTAAACCAATTTATCTCCCATTGATCCATTATTTTTGATGTTATTATTATTGGGTTTATTTTAGTGTGAGGTTTCTAAAAGAAATTTTATGTTTGAAATAATATATTTAAATAAAATTGCAACCCAAAGTCGGGTAACTGGGTTAGAAAGGATGATCCAGGAGGCGTTGCATAAACCCCTGGGGCGAGGAGTGGGGGGCGGAAGGCTGCGAGCAACAACTTTCTCCAGCCAACAACTTTCTCCCAAATTCTCTCTCCGCCTACAAACCCCTTCCTTCGCTTTATTTACTTATATTCCCTCTTCATATCTCTATGTACTCTTGTTCAGATGTGGGAAAACAAAGATATGCAACATGACAATGGGATATCTTTCTTCTTTGCAATAATCCAGAAATAAACAAACAATAAGAACTACTGGAGGTAATAAGACTGATATTAATGGATACCGTAACGAAGTCTTCAATTAAATATACTTTTTCGAAAAATATAAGACCATTGTCCGACGCACATTTGATAAAATGACTGACTGATTTAGGTATACAAAAGTAAATCTATCAATTTTTCTCCATTGAATAATCCTCGTTTTCTAAAATAGTTAAATAGTCTTGAACAGTATGAGAAATAATAAAAAGTCATTTATTGACACTGTTATCGAAAATGTATTTACGTTCATCTCAAAATATTTCTTCGATTCTTAAAAATCTTTCCACTCTAATAGTCCGAAAAAGATTTTATTGGTAATAAACAGCAATCACATTGATTAAATAATGGAACAATTATATAAAAAAAGTGGTATAAAGTGGCGTGTTTTAATGGTCATTGTATGCTTTCGAAATAAATTTAACTTTGTTTTCATATATACAATCATGAGAAAACTGACTCTAATAATTTATTCTTAATTTTTTTTTTAAAAACAAAAACAAAACAACAATGGAATGAAAAATAATAACCATTTAATAATAGATGGTGTTTTTGGTGTATAAAACATTATGCTTTTTGTAATGTAATGGGGAATGGATATTTCCGACATGTAGTATCACCAAATTTTGAAAAGATGTGCAGCGATCCATGAAGTGAAGTAATGTACAAGATTTTGTTTAGAAATAAATTAATTTAATTTTTTCCACCTCATGTAATGGGGAATGGATATTTCCGACATATAGTATCAGTAAAATATTGAAAAGATTTGCAACGATCCATGAAGTGAAGTGGTGTGCAAGATTTGGCTTAGAAATAAATGCATTTAATTATTCCCACCTAATGTAATGGGGAATGGATATTTCCGACATATAGTATCAGCAAAATATTGAAAAGATTTGCAGCGATCCATGAAGTGAAGTCGGGTACAAGATTTGGTTTAGAAATAAATAAATTAAATTTTTTTTTACCCTTAAAAATACCAAAACTAAAGGTTTTTTAAAACTTCAAGGGCCAACGATCCACAAGAAACAAATCCACTTTTGAATACAAATTTTTACTAGATTTTTGGTTTAATCACTTATTATATATTCACTGGATGTAAGGAAGAGTAGATTACCAATCATGTTTTTTCCCATATTTTGCTTTTTAAATATTTTATTATTCTCCATCGCTACGGGTTTCTGACCGATCTTTAAGGGATTATTGGGAGTTTAACCTGATAGTTTAATCGTTTTATTAAAATTTATTCTTTGTAAAAATTGATGTGATTTGCGAGATTATTAAATCAAGTATGAAATGTTTTAGTCGAAAACAAAATTCTTCATGTTTTTATGAACTTTTTTATAAATATCCATATTGAAGAGTTTTCAACAACTTGACCTTAAGTCTGACATGCTTTTTCATGAATGAAATTTATTGAAACTGGAATTATTAACTTCTTATTAAATTAATTTAATACAATCGGCAATATTTTCTTATTTGTAAATTTATTTATATTTATATAAGTAAATATATAGGCAAGACAATCTTTCATATATTTTTTCTTATTTAGCTTTAAAATATGAATTCATTAGTGTGTATTATTCTTAACTTCCTTAGAAATGTATAAGATATATATTTTAAATATGTTGTATATTGATTACATAAATATAAATAAATATGTAAATAAGGGAATTTTTTCTTATTATTTTCTTATTTAGCTTTTAAATATGAATCCAGTGGTGTGTATTAATATTAAAATCAACTCTGAGGGAAGGCATATAAAGAGAAAATATGCATATAAAAAAAAAAAAAAAAATGCGGTGATCGATCATACTATGTTCATTTAAAATGTTAAAAAAACTATCCCCAATCTTTATTAAACGTTTGAATACACCCCCCCCCCCAAGCCCCAAATTTTATGTTAACTATTCAAAAAAATCGTACGAGGCACGTTTTGGAAGTTTTTCAACTATCCTGCGCGTAGCGAAGTGTTCCTTAATAAGTTAGTTCCATTTCCTGTTCTTGCAAAAACTTTTAACGAAATTTTCAAAAACAAGTCAGAGAAAGTAGTATTTAAGAACGGGAAGCAATTTTCTAGTTGTGTAATATGAAAAAAACTAAGGGGCAGATATGATCTTATGTCAAAAGTAATTTATTTGTTCCTTAAATTTAAATAGAATTGAGTTTATTCTTGCTTGTCTTTTGATATATATATATATATATATATATATATATATATATATATATATATATATATATGTGTGTGTGTGAGTTGTAATTATTAAAAATGGAATAATTATTTCGATTGTTAAGCTAAATACTATGCCATTCCGACCAAGCCACTAACTAATTCAGTTCCTCCAGTTCTTGACGATGATGGTTGAACAATAGTAACTTCCTTATTGCTCTTCTGTTACAGTTTGCTTCTTGCAAAGGAGTCTTCCTCGGTCGTTCACCTCGATGACTCTTGCTGAAGGATTCGAAAGTTTTCTCTCGTGAATAAGAAAAAAAATATATACGGAATCGTATAACTCGATGAATCGGGTTTCAATGGACACAATTTTTTTCTGAAGAACTTTCTTTCAAATCGTGATGACAAAGGCATAAAAAAATATGGCACGTGGACTATTACAACATTATATTGCAACGCTGATGTGGGTTTGATTAATTTTTATTTACAAAAAGATTAGCATTTTTACTACCGTATTCCTCATTTAATGCCAACAATTTTAAAAGTGCCACTGGTACCCCTTTTATACGTTATTCCCAATTAACGTGACCTATTTCATAACCTAGCTTTGATGTTTTCATTAAGGAACAAAATAATGAATGGTACCAACCCATTTTAAATATTGTCATGAATAAATCAATGTATCAAAAAATAGGTAGGTGATTTTAATCCCAAAATAGGGTATAACATTTTTTTTTTTAAATTAATTTTGCTAGTGAAATTTTTTCAGACGTTTGAAAAATCCGACAAATCCAAAAAAATTGATATTCGTTTCATTTTATTTTTAAACATGTTGTATACCAAGATATCTAATTCAAGGAATACCCGACAATCCCACATGATCTATCTATCGGCTTTTATAGACCATTCAAATAATCTTTGCTTGGAAGGAGAAACTCTACAAATCCAGGACATTGAAACATATATCTTCCTTTAACCAAAGAAGTAAGTACGTTTTGGCGTAAAATTTTTGCTTGCCTGCAATTATCAATGAACCTCAATGAAGAACCATAAATTTGAATCATGCCCATTTCAACCTAATATATTTTTACTTTCAGTTATCTTTCACTTATTAGACAGTAAATGTAAGCTTCTAAGTGTTTTGCATAGTAATTTTCAATATATGTGGTATTTAACAATCCTTTGTCTTCCATAATCAGAAGAAAACCTAAATGTCCAAAAAAAAATAAATTATTTTTTAGATCTATCCAATGATTATAGATTTATAAAATGTTGATAAATGTGTTCTCAGTAGGAATATGTGTCGGAGAAAATAATTTAAGTTAAGGAAATCTCTTATTGCAAAACTGGAAGTCACTTTTTCAAGAATTTTAATTTGTGGACATGGATTCAATTATGTTACACTCTTCTATTCATCTCGGGAAGCCGTAGATTCATTTGAAAATCATGAGCTCTGTCTGTTGAAGATAGATTCTATTTGACTGTTTTAGAATGGTTATAAAACATATGTGTGCAATATTAAGGTGGCCAAAGTTTCAAACCAGCAGGGTATCACAACGCCATATCGGATGTTTTTAAGTTATCACAGTTTTCTTAATGCGATGAAAAAGTATTGTATTCTTGCAAGGACGTTAAATTTTTAACACAATTCAAACTGTTAGTTATAAACTAAAACGATCTTCCGCATAGTAAAATGTTGAATCGAAAGCTTAATATCTATTATGAATCAATTTTATTCCACTTTCAAAGTTTAGATTTATTCTCCTGAAAAAATGATGCGTTTTATTTTTAAATACATGTTTGAAGGAAATGAGTGTATATATATATTCATCGCATTCAATTCCTTGCTGGGCTCTTCCCTGAAACGGAACGAAGCATATTCGGATACTGGAATTTCCTCCTTGGTCCAGCGAAGCATGGTCCTGCCGCACTGTCGGAAAACCTCAAATTTCACTCTCACTTTGTGGTTGAACTTTTCAGCAACGTAATACGACTTCGTTTGTCATATTTTATTGTTATTCTTATGCGCTTTGACTAATGCTTCGTTAAGATAGTATTGCGAATGTTTAGTGCGATGAGAAATCAGGAAATCCAGTTTATTTAGAATAAAATTTTGAAGAGTAAATTAAAGATAGCTCAGCCAAATACTGCGGCACTCTGACGGTCGATGTAGATTAAAGTTATTCTTAACGTTTTTTTAATGAAAATCTTAAAGTGTCTTTAAAAAAAAAAATAATTAACGAAAAATATTAATTCACAATGTCAGACAAACAATTAAAACTCAAGGTAATAACAACGTTCCAAATGTAACTACTAGTTTTACAAAGGTGACCATCAGGGGTCACCTGTGGTGAAGAGGTTAGCTTAGCGACCTACAATACTAAAGTTCGTGGGTTCGCGTCCAGCGGTGGCCCTAGGATTTTTTAAAGAGTAAAAAATCCTTGACGATGCCGTCCCTTGGATAGGACGCAAAATGGATGCTCCAAGCCTGTGCGATGTCAGGTACTCTTTTAAGATTAAACCTGGATAGGCAAAATTTAGGACTCCCGCTGTATCATCGTCCGATTAGCCTTAGTGGCATAAAGTGACGTTAAACAAACAAACATAACAATCGTCCTCAACTTTCAAGAGCAGATTAAGACTCCAGTCCATTGCTTCTTGTATATAATTGTAGTATATCTTGAAATAGAACATTCTAGAAGGGCGTAGAATATTCTTGAAACATCTAGTACATGTACTAAAACAGTTACTTGACTGTTGCAACATAAAGTCTTTTTCGATTTTTTATTTATTGATAATTTAAATATAACTAGTAAATATATATCTGAACCAAAGTTTTTACTTGGTTTAACCACTAAATATTTATATAGTTTTTTTTTTTCGTTCCTCCCCTTCCTCGCCTTTTAGGCTATACGGGGTTTCCCGGGCTAGGGGAGTGGGTGGGGATTCATGTTGAGTATTATTGAAAATCCCCTGGCTCCGGGCTGGAACCTGCTATCTCCCGGTTCCCAATCATGTTGCCATGGACAACGCGTATATTATATTTTCCTACTCGGCCATACCGCCACCCTAAATATTTATATAATAATTATGCTTTCATGTAGATTTATATAATAATAAATATTTATATAATAATTATGCTTTCATGTAGATTATAATATATAGAGTACTTTTATTCTGTTATAAAAACATTTACAATTGCGTTCATTGGATATCTTATTATTATCGTGTTTTTTTTATTATTTTCTTACATTTTATATTATATTTACAATTATTTAATGAAATATAGAAGTATCCTTGCATTGATATCAATGTCTTCTCCATCCGTTTGTCATAATTGATAACATAACCTGGCACGCATTAAATTTAGCGCAAAAGCAGAAGGAGTTAAGTTCCGCCCTCTGGTAAACTTCTTATGCTGTCGAGCTGTACAAGAATCTTGAAATGCAAATGAAGATAACATTGTAAATCGGAGGAAGAAGCACGTGAAACAGACAGTACAAAAAAAAAAAGGAGCCGACGAGATGACATATGGAGGTGTCTGAGCCTTGATGAATATATGCATTGACACAAGATGGAGAGGTTGGACAAGATGGCAGAATTGGATGGATTGTCTTCTCGGATTTGATCGACTCGCTGCCTCCTTAAGGACCTCCATTTATCCAGAAGTAACCTAGATCCTCCGCGGTCCAAGAGGGCTCTTGGATTCATGTATTCCTCCGCCCCTCGCCTATTTATGTCCTGCCTCTCAGACCATCCTTACACCCATCTTGTTTCCTTTTCGCTGTCTTTACCGTCTTGGTTGGCCCTTTGCATATTCGGTCTCGCGCAGTCCCTTGCGATCGGATCTTGTTTTATTTAAACTCGAAGAATAAAAATAAGAAAACCTAAGCATGTAGTACTTCATCCCTTCTATATTCCATTATTTCTTAATAATATATTTATTCGAATTTACAACTGTATTTACAAATACATAGAAAATAATGTCACGAATAAGCATGAAGAGAAACTATCAACTCCTAGCACTCAGCTAATACTGCATAACTTAAAAGATATCGAGCCATCTACTTTTCAGACGCCGAGACGGGATCGAGGAGGAAGAGATGGTGGATACAAGTGGGTTCGGACACGACAGCAGTGTACTATGAAAGGACTGGTATCTGGATCGGGATAAATCAGCGGCATGAGGTCTTTGTGGATTATTTCATTTCTTAATAAGTAAAGAGCATTATGGATTTTTTTATTGTAAGGATTGAATGCGAGAGGAATTAGATAGTTTGGTGGAGCCCCAGAGCTCAATTCCATAAGTCCTGATAAGTCCTATTAATGTCACAGAAAGGAGCCTTTTGTAATATATTGGTAGTTTTGAGCGTTTTCCTGTATGTATTGGATTAGATGGTAGCGTCGACCGGTTTCAAGTCGTTTCAATCTGGTATGAGGGAGGATTCCTATTAAGATGTTTGTCCAGTTGGAGTCTTAAGTGTAGAGTCCTAATCTGTTCTACTGGTGATCGGAGGAAATTATTGTAGGATACTGTAGGGCAGGAGGTAGAAGTTAGGATACAGCAGGAGGATACAGGTAAGTTTACGAAGGAGATCTTTATTCTATGACTTGGAATAAATTAAAATTACAATTATAAGTACGAGTAAAATTACTAAAGCAGACTTATAAGAATGTAAATCTAAAGCAAAAGTATGTGATTCCGTTGGTTATGCACAAGGTCATTGTTACGCATATGAGGCAAAATATTCCTAAAACATCTGGATTGTATGATGTCGTAAGCTTTAGGATGTAACCTTTAAGATGTCGCAGAGCTTCGGACGTAGGATATAGAAGCCCCCACCGATTGGATACCTTTTGGCAATCTTAGAGTGAATTTTGGTTACCAATATTATGGTATTTTTGATGAAATTGCAACGCTCAATAATGAAAACCTGATTTAATATAAATACTGCTAGAGACTTTTAAAGTCTCTCTTGTTGAAATTTCAGTAACCCCTTATTCACTGAAAAGACACATATAATCTACATAGTATTCTATTTTGTATTGTGAATAACCGTTTTGGGTTATAATTATAAAGCAGCTTCTACAAATTAAATAAATTCGTATAAGTAAGTACTAAGCTGCGAATTAAACAAAGTCTTACATACTGACTTCCAAACGCCAGCAATCGACCAACGCATGAAGATTCTTTACAAACGTTTTCGGACATTATACGGATTGTCTATACGTTGTTAACAGGTGGGGATATACGAATGAAGTAAAAAAAAAAAAAAAAAGAATGTACATATAAAATACTAGCATTCCCCTTCGCGACTTTGCCCGCGAGCCTTTAAAATCATTTCTGTGGTCATTATCTTGGTATTAATTTAATATAATATGTTAACTGATGTTAAGGAGATTTAGTAGGATCGGAGCTGCCGGCTAGGTAGAAGAGAGGGGGACTGGAGAGAGTTCACTAAAACAGCCGAAACAAAAAATTGCTTACTCTTCGTGAACGCTTCATTTTTCGGCTTTAAAACATGGTTTTCGATGCACCATAGCGGCTTTCGAGTTGAACTCGTCGTATCAAGATCTTTAAAATGAGTCCAAATTAGATGTTTTTTCTCGTAGTGCAAAAATAGATGGTCTTACCTACATCGCGTTTAAAATCTAAATTCCGAACTTCAAATTTTTATCATTAGTAGTTTTTGCTCTGCGTTCATTCTGTCAGTCAGGACAAAGCCTCTTATATATATAAGAGATATTCTAGAAATTAAATAGCCCTAATAATGTTTGCTAATTTGTACTTATGTATAATTTTTAAATTACGTATATTTTGAAGTTTTTTTCGTGATTTGTCTTTTTTATTATCACTAATAGCTGTTGGTATTTTATCTAAAGCGCGAAGGAGGGGGGAGAGATTAGTCCGGCACATAAAGAGTTAGGAAGGGGACTCGAAAAGGTGGAGACGAGTAATATATTTTTTGAAAAAATATTTTGTAATATGATTGAAGTGTAAAGAAGTTAATAAGTGATTTCTGTTAGGTTTTTCATCTTGGGGGATAGGGTTGCGATAATAGGTATGTGTAAGTTGGGCATTGGAGTACCGTAAGACCGTTTGCCGTCCCTAAAGGCGATTCATCTCGGGATAAGAGAGCGGTATAACGAGCCCATTGACAGAAAGGAAGTGGAGGGGGAGGGGGCCGAAATGGAGGGGGTACACCAGCGAGGCGTAGCCCCAGTGCGGGTCCGGCCCTGGTCGAGGATGTACGAGGCCAAGTGTCTAGTGATGGACTATGGGACTGCCGCGGCCCCACAGGCCCAGCCCCAACATCATCAGTTCCACCAGCTTCACCCCCTAGCCCCCGACCAATCCGCCAGGTGGAGTCAATACCAGCAGCTATGGAGGCAGCATCACATGTTCATCAACGGTATGTCTATCAGGATACATATATCTCTATCTTATCACATATCTATCTGTGTACCCTTAGGTCCTAGCTGAACAGGTCACCGATTGGCCAAAAGACATAGGAAGATATAAACTAGTCGAAATAAACTCGCAACCCCCGCACCCAAAAAAAAAAAAAAAAATCGAAAAATAAAAATTTTAAATCCGGTCAAAATTGACCCAAAAAAAACAAACAAAAAAATTATAATAATAGCAATAAAATACAGAAGATACAAAAAAGAAAGAGTGATAAGATTGATAAAAGAAACTAGGTAATGATAACTTTCCATGTATCACAAAAAAAAAAAAAAAAATGAAACACATATAGATAAAGCCTTTATTTAAAAATAATTATTAATATAATAGGATTATAAAAAAAATAATAGTAATAATAAAAAGTAAAAAAATCGGATTTTATAAACGACAATTTAGCGAGCAATAGGAAACTTCGATGCCACCTGCGCCATTTTCTCATCCAACAGAAAGTATATGGGATTCCAAAAAATGATAATTGTGCATCACCAATAAAAACTGTATAACCAGAATCTAAAATGTTTAATTTCGAGTTAAAAAAAAAATAACAAAAGTCAGAAAATTTGGTCGATCTGCAGGAGTATTTTTTTTTTTGCTACTTTTTTTAATCAAGAGACCTTAAAAAAAAAAAAAAAAAGGGAATACAGGAGTATTGATAGAGAATTTTTTTAAAATTTATCTCTGGCAAATCATAATCATGCATCTAATAACAAATACTGATTTACGAGATTTTCGTTTGAACACTGATATAAATTTAATAGGTTAAATTTCTTGAGAAAAAAATTGATAAAAATCAGAGAAATATGTTGCGTCGATCCGTAGAGGTATTTTTTTTTTCTGTTTTGCTACGATATATTCAACAAACGTTTTAAAAGAAATTTTTATTTAAAAAATACAAACAAAAATAAGAAGTAAAACGTAAAAATACTGATTCTTTTTATTGCTTATTGTATAAATAAGATTTTGTTATTTGGTATACCTACGTCCTAAAGAGTATTAGGAAGTATCTGATTAAACCGGAAGGCCCTGTTGAATAGCCAAAAAGAAAAATTAACTAGAAAAGATATAAAAGTGATTAAAAAATATTCAATCAATTATAAAAATAAATAAAATAATACTTGGGACTCGAATTACAAAAAAAAAAAAAAAACTATGCTGCTTCTGTAGTTTTGAACTATTAAATATTTACTTTTTAATAAAGCTCTTTTAAAATTAAGTATAATCATAAAAATACTTAGAAAATGGGGGGGTGGATTCTCTTAAAAGTGAAAGTGAAATTTTCAAGATGCCCACTATCTCTTCGTGTGAAAATTTAAGAAAAACTATTTTTTTTTTAAATATTAAATTAATGAATTAAAGAAAACAAAATATATAATATAAAAAATCTCAATTAATAAATATAAAAATATAGACAAATTAATGAGTATTCGGAAGTTGGGAACCGTTCGCGCTCTGTTTCCTTTCCAACCGGAAGGCCCTGCTAGAGTTGTCACTGCCACCCAAATCACGGTCGGGCTTTCGCAACAGACTTTAGTTCGTCATTTCTATATAACAATAACTATCACGTTTTATAGCATTTCTATATCATCATGATAATAATAAATAAACAAAAATAGTAATAATTTTATTACTTTTAAAATAATGTTATATGAAAAGGATTGTTGGCTTTAAAAACAAAAATAAATAATTATAATAATAAAAAATAAAGATAAAAAATGATAAAATAATAATAAATTATAAGATAACTTCTGATGTTATTTGATTTTTATTTCATATTATATTCTTAAAAATATTAAACGAACGAAAAGAATAATATATTTTTTATTTATTTAGATTTTGTGGTTATCTGAAAATAAAAAATGTACGCTATACCGTATTAATGACTCTATATTTTATGGATACTGTAGCATCAATAAATGATAAAATTTTTATTTAAATATCACGGTGTCGTCATTATTCGTTATAGTAATTTTTTTTTGAAAAATGAACGTTCCTTTTTTCAGCCAAACGTAATTTTCTGAGAAAACACATCAATCACATTATTTTGCTATTGCATTAGAATTATGATATGCGACGTCAAAGGAATATATCAACGTGCTCGTTAAAATGACGTTTTTAAAATAGTAAGAGATGTTGAATAATTATCGGTATTTAGAGAGGAAAAAAATCATTTCATTCTTTTATTTATTTTATTTATTTTTTTTTTTTGCCTAAGATTATTTTAAAATCCATCTAGAGTAATATTATAAATTCTGAAATTGAATTAAATTCAACGTAAATATTTTTAAGTTTTACCTTAAGCCTACGAGTTTTCTTCAAAGTTTTTCTTCTTTTTATTTGTTTCAAAAATTACTAAATTCACAAATTGATCGATGACAACAATGAATAGATTTCATTTTCAAAAACGAACCCAGCTTGTGAAAACGTCAGAACCAAAAACTTTCACTTGTCCGACCATCGTTGGGGTTCGGATTTTTTTTTTTTTTTTTTTTTTTTGGAAGTCAGTTCTTATCTCAATGTCGATCATTCCCTAACTTTCTAATAAATTAATTGGATCGATTATTTATTTCCATCCGACCAAAATTAAAATGAACGCGTCGTATAAGGAGTGAATTGGAAACTGAGCGTATCAGAGGCACATTGGATCAATTACTTTGTTGTGTCAATTGCTCTTCAACTAACTACATCTGCTAGGCGCTATTTAACTTCTTGGCGTTTGATTTCTTATTATATTATTATTTAGTATTAACGTTTATAAATTTTAAAAAATAATTTATAAAATGTAATATAATAAAATAAATGAGTTTGTTACTGTAGAGTACAAGGAAGTGAAAGTGAGATTACTCTTTACTCCTGAATAACGTACATTTATTTTTTTTTTTTTTATAATAATTTAAATTTAGTATTCCGGTGTTTGACGAAACAATTTTTTTCTTTGCTGTTTTTCGTTACTTAGTTCACGGGAAGCAATAATTACAATTAAATTTTATCGCTCGTTTTTCAATTCTTGACATTTCAAGGTGATCCATCAACTCATCTTCTTTGCTCGCTTTATCTATTTTCTGCAATCCATATTTCACAAAAAAAAATTCTTACATATTTTAACACTAGCGTTTAGAAAATTATTCTGTGGAATGGGTGTCACAATAATTATACCATTGGTAGACATTAATTGTAGTAACCCCCACGAAACAAAAAATAATAATATAAGTATATTGATACTGTTAATGATGTTCCTATTTTGGAATTTAGCGAACAGTTTTTTTTTTTTTTTTGACGAATGACGATTTTTTTTTACGACTTTTGGGGTCCTGCCATCATCAGTTAAACTGCAATACAACACATCAATAATTATAACATAAGAACTTTACGATTTTCATTACAATTAAAACCACAAAATAAAAATACTTAAAAATTTATAATGTTTTTTAAAAATATATTTCGCTAATCAATTACTAGATTTATAAAAAAAGATTAGGCAATTACTTAATCTTAATGATAATACTCTAAGATAGTTATGGATGATCGTCAAGGCGAAAGTATTCAGTGTTCAAGACGTCTTAAAAATACTTCTGAGCAGAATAATTCAGACTAACTTCGATTATCGATTTTAAAATATTTCCATAAAATACTGAAAATATCTTTCGTACTAGCCAAAATCCAAGTAACATTTAGATTTTTTACTTCTGATAGATTTATTACTTTTCTGTAATCAATTTACTCTAATACGAATTGTTCTGTTTAAGAAATTAACTCGGTATAATTTGGTAGATAGTAATATCCTTAGATCTCAGATGAAGCATTTAGTTATCTGAAAAATATCGTTTGGAAGCTCCAAGAATTTGTTTATAAGGTATGTGAAAGTATGAATTTGTATTTAATAAACTTAATAGAGATCTTGCGAAGAATGACCCAACAGACGAAGAGATTGATATTTCTGTGATCAAGAAATATTTAAATCCAATATTTTGTTTTATAAGTGACTGTAGGGAGTTAACGAACCTTTTATATTTTACTTATTTATTTTTTTTATCATTATGAATATATTTTTATAAATAATATATATTAAATTCTAACCAAGCGTGAATAGAACATAAGGAGATGAGTAGAGGCAAATTGGCACCAAGGACGTGAGAGGACACTGGCTAATGTACAATGGACGGTGCCTTGGCCACGTGGTACGATAGAGTTTTCTGTTATAATTTTAATAATATATTTTTTTTATAATTATTATAACTTTCTTTTCCCATTTCTTCGTTTCCCATGACTCGATTAAAAAAGAAATAAATAAAGAAAAAAAAAATGGCTACGAATTAGGCTAACATCTGGAAGTGAAAGGCAAAGAGGTTTTCTTCCCATTCGCTACTCAGCTTACCGGAAGTATTGGGGTTGTTTCCCAGTTGGGTTTCTCACCAAGCTTCAGGATTTAAATCATGATACCATTATTTATAATTGGAAATGTTTGAAAATAAATCTTTTCTATTATCATTATTAAATACATATCTAAAATAGATAATCATAAGTTTTTTCGTCATTCACAAAAATTGTAATTTGTTGAAAAACCGACTAAGGGATAATTCAATTTGGTCTTATTTTTAGCAAACGCTACCAATTATATGAATAAAATTTTCTGATAAGAATAAAAATAAATACAAGGATTGAAATATAAATTTCAATGTGTATATTAGAATAAGTTGTAAAAACATATTAAATCTCCGGTAAAACTCATGTGACAAAACTCATCAGAAAGAACTTCTGAGAATATCGATTTTTTTTTTTTTTTAATTATTCTTATTATTTCTGCAATAAAAATCTTAATGACACAATTAAATATTTAGCAATATGCTATGTGATATAAATAAAGTTGAGAGTCGATTATATGAAAGCTGGATTACCGGATCCGAAAAATGAAGAATTTAAAAAAATAAAACATTATGAATACAAAATTGCACTTTTTTCGATTTTAATTATTAGATTGACGAGGTAATAACGTAATCGTATTATAGAATTATTGTCTTTTGTCTTGTGTATTTAAAAATTTCGCACATGGCTAACAATTTAGTAGGCTTGAAGTCCCGAAATGTGAAAAATGTGGTATTGTTCCTCTGTCCGTCCAATGCTTGCTTATAGGGTGTCCACGATTCGAAAATACAGGAAAAAAGTTGGTCTTTCTGATTTATTGAAGGAAATTATGAAAGACCATGAAGAGACGGTCACCACTCTTTTCAAGTTCCTTAAATGCACTGAATTCTACATATGGATATAAAGTAACATCAGACGCCAATAACCCTTCATGGAGGCGAAAACACAAATCAAATTAAATTAAACGAAAATATCGGTATGTATTTTTTGCTTCTCCAACCAGAAACACCCAATGACCGAAGGTCCTCCTCTAGATCCTGCAGCCACCGCAGTCTTGGTCTACCTCTACTCCGTTTACCACCAGGGTGTCCCTCCATTATCATTTTCGGGAGCCTACCACCTTCCATTCTTTGTACGTGCCCCAAACGTGTGGGTTGGAGAAGGGCAGCTGCGGACAGGTTGGAGTGGAAGAGGATTGCTGAGGAGGCCAGGGTCCTGCAAGGAACATAGCGCCGTTAGATTAGATTAGATTAGATTAGATTTTTTGCTTATCTTGTTTACTAAGAACAGTATTCCTATATATACACATATTTTAGTGAATTCCGATTATCCGAATTTCGATGAACCATCCCTGACAATAATGATTCATATAATCTAATCTGTACTTACTTTATATATTTTTCGGTTTGGAGTTTGAATTTAAACTTGAGTGGTAAATAAATGATAGTTTAGTGAATAAAATATTAATTCACAATTTTCTTTTGTTAAATTTATTTTATACTAGCTGTATATACCGGTTTCACCCGGAGATTTTCATATTTTTAATTTATAAAGTGAGACTTTTATCGACTCAAACGATTGATTTCGTAAAAAACAATATAAAGAGAGATAAAAACGATTTTTATAACAATAAAGAATAAACCCAGAGATTGGCTGAAGTTATGCAATTTTAATATGGACAAGTGTTCGCACTTGGTATCAAAGAACCATTGAGCGAAATTTGGAGAATTTAGGACAAACGGTATGGATTTCTATAAAGAACAAACAAAAAAAACAGAATTTCATCTTTATTTATTTAGATATTTAATATTTTATTTATTTGTAAATCAATTCATAAGTAGTGCCTGGAATAAAAAAACAAAACTAAATTAATTTAATTTAGGCAAAAATTTTGAAGTTAATGTTTAAAAAAACTCGCTCTGTTTCACACGACAAATTAGCCACAATTATTTTTTTTTTTATACTACACAGATCATTATTGCAATTAAATTCACCTGATTTGTTTTCACAGTTCAATCGATAAGATCGCTTTAAATTAATTATCTAGGGTAAAGAGTAATTAGCAATTACCTGGATGAATTACAATGAATAGGAAGGAAAATAATGAAAAAGGCTGGGGTGGGATGGCGGTAGTGTGAAGTGCAAGTGACGGAGCTTCGCGGGGACTTCAACTCGGCTTGCGAGTCACCGGTCATACCCCAACTTACTACAACTTATTTTTCATATTATATACTAATCATTAATTAATTAATTCCTATAAATTATTGTTTTTCTCCGGCACAGGAGACCCCAATGTAAATTTGTTCATTACAGCATATAACGCAACTCAGATTAAAGATGTGACGCTGCGATAGAAAACGAAAAAAAAAACATACAAAAATATGTTTTTATCCGTAAGTTTATCGAGATCATCTTTGGCTGATTCGGAACGTCACAAAACGACAACCGTCCTCCTTATGTAAGCCCTGGTTAAGATTAGAGTTTTCGCAAACACCACCCTTTAGCAGTTTATCAAAATTTGCTCTTTCGACATCTGACCCGGACCAGCCAATCGGAAGGCATGTTACATCGCGGGGGGCCAAACGTCACAGGCGATTGTCTTATTTATAACCGGGCACAGCGATCACTGATATTAAAAAAAAAAAAGAATGGTGATTTTTCAGTAAATTTGTTTTTGTCTTATTATGATGGAGGAATAATCAGAATTAAATTCAATCCGTATTAATCCAATGAACGCATCCACAATTTAAGATCACAAGGACACGAATGTTAACTCTGTCTAAAAGATTTGTTTGTTTGTTTTAACGTCACTTTATGCCACTAAAGCTAATCGGACGATGCTACAGTGGGAGTCCTAAATTGTGTCTATCAGGTATAATTAGGATAGGGATCTTAAACGAGTACCTGACATCGTACAGGCTCGGTACCTCCATTTTACGTCCTGTCCTAGGGACGGCATAGACAAGGATTTTTTACTCCCAATAAAAAATCCTAGGGCTATCTCGGGACGCGAAACCGCGACGATTAGTATAGTAAGTTTCTATGCTAACCACTACGCCAGAGGTGACCCCACTCCGCCTAAAAGAAAAGATTAATTAATTATCAAATGAATAAATTATTGAAACCTAGGCATACCTAAAGGTAACATAAAAAAAAAACAAAAAAAAAAAAAACAGACCTTCCACATTTTTAAATTTAAAATTTGAATCAAACGTACATCTGTGGTAAATTCGTGCATATGATTAAAGTTTATTCCATCATAATTTATTAGTGAAACTCTATATATGAAAAAAAAAACAAAAAAAAAAACAGCCTAGGCTGGTTTTTCGAATTCTACACTTTAAATGTCAACTAGTTTGCGGTAACTAGTCATAGTTCAAGAGTCGACTATTATTTTACTATATCTTATAAATATGAGTTTTATTCTAATGTTATGTAGGATTTCAACGAATTTTGACACACTGTTTTTAATACTTATTTATTTAAACTCATAAGTATCATTAAATCCACTTCGAATTCTTTACGATTTTATCAAATGGGTGTCATTTTCAGTACTTGCTTAATTAATAATTTACATTTAATAAAATTTTCCTGTAATTGTAGAACTATTTCGATTGTCATAGTTTTCTCTTGTCTTGACGCAGTTCAAATAGAAACAACATAAAAGTGTGACAAAGAAAATAGTTCCACAATCACTGAAGAATATTATTAAATGTTAATTATAATTAATTAATTAATTAATTAAAACAGTGTTAAGAATGTACGATAGATATCTCGAGAAGATGGGCCAGAATTCCGAAACGTGGGCAAATAAAGAAAATATGGAAGAGTTCGTTCTATTTAATAAATAAAAAAAAAAATTAAACTGAATAGATCACCTCTT
Source organism: Aelia acuminata (assembly GCA_911387785.2). Taxonomy (NCBI): domain Eukaryota; kingdom Metazoa; phylum Arthropoda; class Insecta; order Hemiptera; family Pentatomidae; genus Aelia; species Aelia acuminata. The sequence goes on from OU426979.1 coordinate 24,486,589, forward strand.
CCTTACATTTGTAAAAATACAAGTGAAGAGAATCATATTTGTAATTTTAGAAGTGAGAGATAGTCAACTGTTATTCTATACGATAGGTTAAATGATTATCAGTATTTTCTGTTAAAACGTTTTTATTTTGGAAAGCCAACGTTTCGATCCAACTTGTGGATCTTCATCTGGTCTTCTGAGTCCAGAGCGATACAAAGACTATTTAAGGAGAAAGAAATTCAAGCAGTTTTTGTATCACTCAGGACTCAGAAGCCCTGATGAAGATCCACAAGTTGGATCGAAATGTTGGCTTTCCAAAATAAAAACGTTTTAACTGAAAATCCTAATAATAATTTAACCATTTCTAATTTTAAGTTCCAATGTAGTATATTTGTCAGAAAAATAGTTTAAGTTTGTGGACTTTTTCAAACAATTTATATTTCTTTAATTATATTTACGCCTTAGACTCAATCCTCTAAAATTGATTTATATATAAATTTTATCGTTCCTTCTTTTATGTTGGGCTAAATAATTCACTCTTATTCCTACATATGGGGACCTGTTTTTTTTATTTTTTTCTTCTAGGACGATAAAAATCGTTAAAAATAAAGTACAATACAAGATTACTTTATTTATGAGTAAATAGACTGCCATTGATTATCAATTGCAGCTCATTACAATACTATAAAATAGAGAGAAACTGTTAAAAAATAATAAATTTCGATAAAAAGTAATATATTCCGAATAAGAAAAAGCAATTCACTATCTAGTGAGACCCCAGCCTTCACCAGATCGCTACGTCCAAAAAATAACCTTCGAGATCAGTTCACTTTATTCATAACAGTGTTCCTTCCTATCTGTTTATGGGATGTCATGCTTCCCTCTTGTTCTTTTATGGTTAGTTCTTGTCATAATACTTTATCATAATAATATATATAATAATAATAATCCTTATTTTAGATCGGCTAGAATTAGTTTTTTTCTCTGTTTTTTACTAGGTGAAAAATAACTATGTGGAATAGATATCGCATCTAAGAAAATTTGTCACCAACTCTATTTCCTAAAAGCAACATAAGTTATTTAATATTCGCTTACTGTTTTCATCATATTCTTGATAAGTGAATCGTTTCAAGATATAAGAAAAACATTTACATATTTTATTGGTGGAAGAATGGTTATTCGTTGTTATTAATTGTATAGAAATTCATATCCTGCAAAATAAATGTTTTAAATCTTAGAATTTTTTGGGACACTTATCTATGAAAAATTGAAAATTCTTATACAATGGTGCTAAATATCATTAACCCATTTCGTCTTAGAGATGTGTATACCTACCTACCATTAATATCAATATATTTTTTTCAATTTATTATGAGATTTCTACGTTTAATTAATATATAAGGATCTTTATTATTTTTAAAGATGTCGAAGATTAAAATTTAAATATGTTTAAATTTTTAAAATGTTCTTTCTAAACTTGAAAATTTCAAATGTGCACTCTGTAAGAAATGTGAAATTTTAAAAATTGCACTAAATTATTAGTGATGCATATAATTATTTTTATCATTTATTTGAAACTTTATCCTATTCATTATTCATTTTTTTAAATTAACATTTTTTACATTAAACGACAAAATTAGCCATATATTAAATTTTCTACGGTTTAGGATAATACAAAATAAAAATACCTAAGAAGAATTGTTGAATGTTAAATTTGAAAACTTACTAACTGCTTTGGTTACAGGAAGATATTTTCTAATGTCCTGGATTTTTTCGATTTTCTCCAGACAACAACGATTATTTGAATCCTCTATAAAAGTCGAAGATCAGCTGGGCTTGTCGGGTATCTCTTGAATTAGATGTCTCGGCATGCAAGGAGTTAAAAAATAAAATAAAAATAAAATCGATTTTTCGGGACATATCAAACGATCGATTCATTTGTAAACTAGGACTTATTGTGTAAATTATGATTGATTTATGATGTATATTGTTAATATTGGTGAGTAATAATGATTCGATTATATTTTTTCAATAAAGAATTGAATACCTTTTTAAAAATTATAAAGTAACTGTAATTTCTTAATTTTTTTTTTTTTTTTATTCCGTTCGAAAACCTTTAGACGTTTAAATTTGGTTTTGTACCTCTAATGGTTTTTGAGATTAAGGTTGCTGTAAAAGCAGGAAGAAATCAAAAATCATATAAACATTTTTTGTTTTATTGTATATAATCAATATATACTTATAATGTTGACTTTTAATACGCCTCTATGACAGCTAAACAACGCCCGTATTTTCTCGCCTCGCTTGGAATCGACCACAATACTTTTTATCCTTTTTTTTCGAATGTTTGTTGCCGACAAGCTGTAACACCCCGAGGATGAAATAGAAAGCAAATCATCAATTTGTGACGCTCGAAGAAAATAACTTTATCTGAGTCACTTTTTCTACGGTCATCACGATATTATGTTATGGAGACCCGGAAACCTCTTCCAACATTTGTTTTGCCTATTCGATATCCAATGGAACTAATCCGTCTTGTTAAATTGTTAAACGTTATAAATGTAATCTGTTATTTTCGATTCGAAACCATTAAATAAAAAAAAAAGGGATTTGGTTTTAGTTATTTTATTTTTCATGGTTAAAAATTGGAAGATGAATGGAAAATTTATTTAAATATTTTAACTAAAAATGTCTTGCTACTTTTGCGAATGGAAACTAATAATATTAGCCTTTCAATGATAACGTAAAAAACAGTCGTATATCTCTATATATATAAGAGGCTTTGTCCTGACTGACAGAATCAAAGCAGACCAAAAACTACTAATGATAGAAACTTGGAGTTCGGAATTTAGATTTTAAACGCGATGTAGGTAACCAATAAGAAAGGAATTTCAAAAATGTAACCCCTAATTGTCGTTTAACTGTAATGGACACCTATTTTTGCACTTAGAGAAAAAATATCTAATTTGGACTCATTTTATAGATCTTGATACGACGAGTTTAACTCGAAAGCGCCTACGGGGCGTCGAAAACCATGTTTTAAAGCCGAAAAATGAAGCGTTCACGACGAGTAAGCAATTTTTTGTTTCTGCAGTTTTAGTAAACTCTCTCCATTGCGTGTCTCCCTCTCTTCCTCCGAGCCGGCAGCTTCCCCCTCCAACATTCCACCTACCGGAAGCTCCAATTCTACTAAATCTCCTTAACATTAGTCAACATATATTAAATCAATACCAAGATAATGATCACGGAATTGAGTTTAAGGGCTCGCGGGCAAATCCGCGACGGGGAATGCTAGTATGTATATAAGTATAGTATATATGTATATTCCAATTCAGCCTAAAACAGAGACGGGATGTGGGACCCTATTTTTTGAAATAAGGAACTCATAATAGGAAGGAATAGGCTTACTCTAACTCGTATTGCGTATCAGTCATGGCAGGGGTAAAAAGAAATGTTTAAAAAAAACTTATAACTATAACTCAAAGTCCACAAAGAAACAATAGTAAATGAGTGACAATGAAATAGTCCACAACCATTAAAAATGGTTGTAAATGTTAATTATAGTGAATTAAGGAATCTGCTTATATTTTCAACATAAAACAATTATTATGGACATAAAAATGGTTGATAGAATATTAAAAATGTTCAATAGATACTCCCAGAAGATGAGCCAATTTCCCAGATACGTTAGGAGAATAAAATAAATCATAAGAGGAGATTTCATTGAAGAGATTCCTTCATTTAAAAAAAATATAAAAATACCTAATAAGTCACAAAAGTTAAAATTACAAGTTGTAAAAAAATTATCTTTCCTTAACTTATTAGCTTTTCTAATTAATTTGTAATTCATTGTACGTTAAAGGTACGAATAAAAGTATGTAAATAAAAAAAAAAATTATTGTACATAATTTGGAATCCATAGCGCTACTTACCATTTCGCTTTTTTAATTTCAAAACTAGAATGCGAAAAAAAAAATGAAAATGATAACCTATCCAAATATATTTTTTGATGATGTTCCTTCTATATTTTCCCCATTCAGAGTTTCATTTACAAAGAAAATTGATTTCTTATAAAACTAGTCAATTCTTTGGGCATTTATAGTATTATAAAATATCGTTCTAAGGTGACGTTAGGTTCAAAAAATAATGATTGAAACAAATGTTCATAGTAGTATACATATATTTTTCACCTCTCTTAATTTTCGATTAAGAATCCATGAAATGACTAGAACTAGCACACAAGGATTCGTTACAACCGAATAACAGTTCCTGGATCACGTGTTATCCTAGTCATTCACGCGTGGTTGAAGGAACGGTAAACTTTCACGTCACGTTGAAGCGAGAAACTTAAAAATGAAAGTGCTTAGCAACGCGACACGAATAAAATTCCTTAAGGATTAGTTGTAAATACGTCTTACATTTAAAACAATAGCTCTTTAATTACCTTTATGCATTATTTCTCACAGGTGTTTTTGTTTCTGTACGTCGCGATTTTCTTAATTATTCATCGAAACCAAAGATCTAGCATTCATTTTAAAGATCAACTTATCTTCCTGTGCTGAAACTAAAGCATATAAAAAAAATCTGGTGCGACGCGCGCAACACACAACTTTCACTTACCAACTTACTTAGATTAGAAATTGAAGTGTTTTGTTAAATGCCATTTTTCAAAGCCACACATTTTTCTACATTCATTTACTTATTTTTGTTTGTATTTGCTAACTAAAGTACACTATTTTTTTTTTTTTAAATTATTAAATCAAAGTTTTTACTTGCGATAATTCGGCAATGCAAGCATAATACTCAAAGTCGCCTGATTTTATAATTCTCAACGTAGTTGTTGAAAACTCATTCAGTTACCATGAAACAAATAATTTCCATCCATGCCCCCTCAGAACATTTTAATAATGATAAAGCTGCTTACCTGATATTATTAAATAAGACTTGATTTTCATTAAGCCTCCGTTTGATCAATTTTGATGAAATTTGTGATGTCATATCGTGGGCATATACCTACATAAAAATACCCAGTTTTATCAAAATATTTAGAGCCGTTTTTGATAAAATCGAAAAGAACCTATTAAGTTACAAAATAAAGTACCCCCTCCATTTGACCAATTTTGATGAAATTGTTGCTGTCACATCGCGGGTGAACAAAAAAAAAAAAATACACAGACACAGACACAGACACACACACACACACAGACCATTTCGCAGAACTTGGTTATTTGGACTCAGGAGACCCCAAAACGTGTATTTCCGTTGAAAACCGAAAGTCGAAATTTTTCACGATAGCAATAATTTCCCTTACCATATATTTCATATAGGTAAAGGTAAGTGAAAGTAAACAGTAATAGAATTCTGAATTAATTTTGTATACGTCCATAACTCATACTGTAACTATCCACTTTATAGATGGCAATTTACTAAAATCAATGTTTCGTTAATTCCCTTCAAATTAAAAAACAAAACAAAAATAAGAAAAATCTTGCCATTAGTTGCTAAGTTATAGCCTATGAATTTCGTATTTTTATTGAAATATATTGATTTCATTTACCTATTATTCAAGTTTACCATTTTTAGTCTATACCTTATGTTCTTTGAAAATTATTCCTACATATATGTAACAAAATATTATTATTAACAACTCATTTAAAATATTTTCTAAGAAGAAATACTTTTAAAAACTGTAAGAGGTAACAATTTTGGTTCTTTAGCTAATTTAGGATGTTTCGCCAGTCTTGCTATTTTGTTAGCAGTTCACGTCTTTACTTTTGATCTACGTACTAATAATTTTATCATTCGTAAGTAGCTTAAATGCCCTGTTAGAAATGCAAATGCCTAATGTATAAGCTTATGATGTATCATTGCCTATTATTAAGAAACAATCATCTGTAATTAGTACAACATTTAGTGACATTTATATTTGAAGATGGCTGTTTAAAATCACTTTCTAGAGTCGATTTAATAGCGAAGAAATTTTCCTCATTAGTGTGGAAAGTAACTTTATCTTATGCATCAAAATACTCAATAATTTCCAAACATTTTATAATTAAAATATATTGGTATGTATAGATCAATCATTAAAATAAAACTTTTTTTCTTGTTCATGTTGCAAAGGTACAAGATTAATTTTTATTTCATAAATTTTATTTATATGTGTATATTTATTTAAATTTTAATTAATTGTTTATCCTTGGAATTAGGTTCATCTCAAATGAAAAACATAACGTTTGAAAAAATTTAATCCTCTTTCATATTAATACAAATAATACATTCGTATTAGTACATTATGGCTATTTAAGTTTCTTTTGTTTTAACTCAGTCGTATTAACAAATTAAGTAGATCAAAAATGTCTATAAAATCACAAGAAGCAAACAAACACACTTATTTATCAATATTGTTAAATTATAGGAAAAAGCTGCAAGGAGCACTTAAAAAATGCCTAAAACTAATTTAAAATTACATTAATTATTTAAAAAAAAAGAAAATGAACACCGAAAAGCTATACATGTTCCGTTATATAAATGATGATAAAAGTAACAAAAAATAATCGAGTTTACTACTTCTATAACTTATCTTATCATTAAGCAAACTCAGATCTTAAAAGAGAGTTATTAAAAACGTTCTAATTCATTTTTCTATTTACTTCTTTATCATTAACAGAAGGGCATCATATTTAGATGCCAAAGTGTAATAAAAACCTAAGATTGTAATAGGCCTTAAATTTTTTTAAATTTTTTACCTGTTTGATTTGTTTGTTTGTATAACGTTACTTTAGGCCACTAAGGATAATCGGACGATGCTACACTGGGAGTCCTAAATTTTGTCTATCCAGGTATAATTAGGATAGGGACCTTTAACGAGTACCAGGCATCGCACAGGCTCGGGACTTCCATTTTACGTCCTATCCGAGGAATGGCATAGGCAAGGATTTTTTAAATCGGTTGTGGGGTTAGTTTGAAAATATTCCATTCGAATTTTTTGTTTTTGCTAATAGTTGATTTATCATAATATTTTCTGATAAAAAAATGTATATTTTACTAAATATACACGATTAAATATATTTTATAAAAATGTATTTTTAAAATAGAAAACAAAAAATGGCGTCCTTGATCCAAGAGTCTTTCCTTTGCTAACCGTTCCGTAGCACTATCGAGGACTCAAGGCAACCTTGATCACTCTTCCGTTTTCTTTTTTTTTTTTTAGTTTTTGTTTATGACAATACTTTTTCTTAAATAATTTTTTAATATTAAGGAATTAAAAAATAATATTTTAAATTAAGATAATAAAAGATATTTTAAAAATAAGTTTGCCTTTTAAGATTATGAAATTTAATTTACATTCATTAATAAAATGATAATCCCTAATCAAATTTTTTTTTTTTTTTTATAGTTTTCAAGGATTAAAAAACTTTAATAATTAAAATTATTAAATAAGTAATCATTGAATATTATTTTACGAATATTGTTAATTAGATAATTGCGTATACTCGCCATTACCTTTAAGTAACGAATTCGTCGATACTAATTAAATAATTTAGCCAACAGAGCTAAAATTCATCAACAAAACGTGAAAATATAAGTTCATTAGAAACTCTTCATAGGATTGTTGAAAATATACTAGTACCGGTGATGATATAATAATGCGATAAAGTTTTTTTCATTTGTATTTAAAATGTTTAAAAAATACGAATAGGCGACAAATATTCTCAAAAATTTTAATCTGCCATGAATTTCGACAATGTCAAACAAGTGACTTTGTAACTAGGTTAAGCAGTTCGATAGGGAACGAAATTCAGTTTAAAAAAATATTCAGTATAGTAAAATTATATATATATATATATATATTTGTACTGGTACTTTAAAATGTATTTTTTGTTAGTATAAAAAAAAAAAAAAAAAATCAAAAGGTTTTACTAAAATATATTGTAACGTGAAACACAAAACATGATTAATATGAAAAGTTCTTTCCTACTAAATGTTGAAATAGGAGTTCGTCATTTTCCCAAATGCAAGGCTTATATAATTAATAAATATCAAATAAAGATTGCAAACAATGCCATAAATTTAGTGCAACTTAATTAAGAGTGTTTCAAATTCTCTAAAAGTTTTTGACGCTAACTAAACAGTTTAACTATACAGAGAAGATAATTGCATGGTACCAGTGAAATAATAACGATACAAACAATAGTATTATTTGAGGCAAAATATTGATCTGTGTATTGAAAGAGTAAATTAACTCTTATAAATATAAGTTTATTTGTTAGAAAAGAAGTGTTTGTGGCATGTAAGAAAGAATTACTTTTATTTATGAATCTTATAAACTTTAAAATTCAGCAGGTGGAACCTAATTTGTAAGTTAAGTTGACTTATTTTCTTATTCAAGTGTATTTCTTTGACGCCTAGTAAAATACACATCAATCGACTGAGAGACAAAACTTTCTCGAATAGCTGTGCTGTAACAGATACAACCCTCTCCCTTGGCAAGATGTTTCTAGGGCTTAATATACTATACTACAATAAGATAAGAAGGATTTAAATCAAAACGGGTCGGCTAAAGGGCAAAAGGTGAAAGGGAATAGAAATTGGAAAGTGGTCTGCCTGTATGTCGTGTTCTCTCAGTAGCGGCACTTAGGCTAGTAATCCTCTTTAGATCCCAATAAGTAGGCATTTCGGATCCGCCTCTCTTGACATATCAAAAGGAGATCGAGAGCGAGATTAAATTCTTCTGGTAAAAATATTTTATAGTTATACAAGCGGCTAAGAAAATTATATAAACTGACATGTATCATTTTACGGTTAGTCCTATTAAATAAAATCTTAGAAAGTTTACACACCAAAGAGAGGAATGCAGTAATAAAGAGATAATTAGGCTTAGTTTTAGGGTTTTTTATTAAATTTCATATCATCTTAACAATCAATCATTTTCAATTACTTAACGTAATTAAGAGAACCAATAGTGATGAATGCAGATCATTGGTTTTTTTATTTGTTTAACACACTTTATGCCACTAAAGCTAATACAGTGGGAGTCCTAAATTTTGCCTATCCAGGCATAATTAGGATAGTGATATTTAACGAGTACCTGACATCGTACAAGCTCGGGAATTCCATTTTACGTCCTATCCGAGGGACGTCAAAGCCAACGATTTCTTACTCCCATTAAAAAATCCTAGGGTCACAGCGGGACGCGAACCCGCGACTATTGTTGGTTGCCAGGCTAATCACTACACCCAGGTGACCCCAAAAACAATCAGTTTTGAGTAGCCATAGAAATTTATAAAAGCATTTTTTAGGCTATCCTAAAAAAAAAAATTAGTAATTAGACAAGGCAAGGTTTGTTATGTCACTACTTAATTATAACATGATTAATTTTAAATATTAATTTAAACTAGAAAAATCAGTTATTTTTTGTTTTAATTATAAATAATATAAATCTTTCATCTTTTAATAATCACCAAAATGAAGTAAGAACATATTTACTTTTTAAAATTTTTGTGCGCTTGTTTTTAAATTTTAATTTTAATTTATTATAAATTAAAGTATACTTTAATGGTATAGTAGTTAATGATTCTTAAACCTAGGTTCTGGATTCTAAAAGTTTTTTCCTAGCCGATTATAGACTTCAGTACTCTTCCTTATGGTAAAATAAAAACCTACATTGGGTTCACCTGAGGTATAGTGGTCAGCATGGCAACCTAAAATACTAAAGGTTCGCTCCCAGCGGTGGCCCTAGGATTTTTTAATGGGAGTAAAAAATCCTTCGTCATGCCGTTCCTCGGATAGGACGTAAAATGAAGGTCCCGAGCCTGTACCATGTCAGGTACTCATTAAATATCCCTATAAAACAAACAAACAAATAGTGGCCTTAGCCCTAGTGGCATAAAGTGACATTAAACAAACAAAAACCTGCATTAATATCGGATTACTTACAAAACATATGTTTTACCTTTCTAAGCCTTGTTGCGAACACCTGTTGGTTATGATCGGAATTATTTTACCCGGCAACAAGGTGTGCAGTGGCGAACTTGGCGAAGGACGCCAGGTTTAGAGAGAAATTGCTGATTCTATTTGTTACTATCAGCAGTTCTAGTGGCCGCTCTATCAGTTGGACGACTAGACCTTGTTTTAGGTCAGGTATTGTCCATCTGAACGTAGTCCATGTATTATGTATTTTTCATGTTTATTTTATAAATTTGAAAAATAAATTATTAGCTTAATTAATTAATAGTAAGAAAATTAAAAAAACGTTTCTACTTTTGCATTAAAGAGATTTCCTCAACTTAAATTAATTTCTCCGACACATATTCCTACTTAGGATTTGTCGAATTTCTTCTGACAACGATTATTCTAATGCTCCGTAAAGCCTATAGATCAACTGTGATTGTCTATTATTTCTTAAATTGCATGCTAGCAGTTAAAAAAAATAAATCGGGTATCTCTTGAATTAGATGTCTTAGCATGCAAGGAATTCAAAAATAAAATTTGCAAAGACAAGGAGTTCAAACGACTGATTTAATTACATATGGAAGTTGAAAGCAATTTGTTACTATAAATATCAAATAAAATGTTTACAGGAAATTACATAAGGCAAAAAATGTGAATAAAAAAGTAAGATGAAATATATAATGCACAAATACGATTCACGGTATCATCACTGAGTAAATCACATCTGGAAAAAAAAATTAATAAAAAGAAAAATTAAACAAAAAGTATATGACTATCACTATGATCATATAATATATCTTTACTTTGAATTACGGAAATAAGGATAAATAACTTTGAAATAAAAATATGACTGGATACCTTTTTTGAAATCCTATCAAATTATTAGAAGATGTCAGATTGTATTTTTAACTGTATTTTCCTTAATCTTTCCACTATTATTATTATCTGAAAGTGTCAATTTTAATGCATTGAGACATAAATGAATACGGTTCAATTATAATAATATTTTTAGCTAAAGAAAATTATTTTAAATTTAATTTAAATAGATTGTAAATGATATATACATAGTTAGTAATTTCCTTCAGAAATTATCCTAATTTAATTAAATAGCTTAAATTTTGGCATAAGCACGCAGGTCATCATTAGGGCTGATAAGTTGTGAGGTGTTTCACAGTCTCTCACTGTAAATACAAAACCATTAAACATTATACAATATTAAGATTTTTTATTGCATTGAAGTCCCGTATCTGTCACGGATTTCTATCACTGTTTGGTTAAAAGTTAATATTAATTGTTATCTAAAAGTAATAATTTATCATTTGTAAATATATATGAAGAAAATTCTTTAATATTTCGGATTTTTTTTGTCTTATGTATTGAGAATTAAAAAAAAAATTAATATTTATTTCGTGCAATAATTATTCTGATCTGATAGTTATTTAAACACTAAAAGTCCATCGCCTAAAATTGTTGATATAGTTGCAAAAGTTGCATGTTCTGCAGGGATCAACAAGGGAGTAGTTAGCACTTTTTCCTGCCAATCCTACAAAAAGTTTTGAAATGGAATCCGATTCTACAATTATAACAATAGAAATTTCGTCTGTTTTCTAGGATATTATTTTTAGTTTTGTTTACTAATTGTTTTCGAATCTTTTGTGATCGTTCCGCTGGTACGTGACTTGGGTGTACTTTTTCTTTTCTTTTCAAAAATTAGTTATAATATTCTATTAATATTAATATTATATATATTAATTGTGCATAGTCGAAATTAAATCTAATAAAATTAGAATATGAATGCTACTGGTTAATTAAGATTTCCTAATGTAAAAACAATTATAATTAAATAAATAGATTTTAATAATTATATATGCAAAATTGGTTTATTGATTAATGGAAAGTAATCAGAATTTCTTTTCATTTATCCTCTTACTTACCCTTTTTTATGTATTAATAATAATAAACTTATTATTTTTAGCATTAGAAGCTTCAATATTTCTCGCTGATTTATTTTAACGAACTAATGATTTTGCTATTTTTGTATATATTATTATTTCTTAGTGCACTCAAACCTTTACTACCAAGCAATGACTTACTTTCTCCAGTTGTATGCTCTTCTCCAGCCAATAATTCCTGCTTGACATAAAACATTTACGATTTAAAGCATTCGTCGACGCGTCTGAATAATGGATGCCAAGATTGTTCCTAGTGGATAGTCAGCTGATTTCACTGAATATTTTCCTTGTAATTTTCTCTCGTAGTTAAAAATAGCCTCTATGATTTCGTTCGTTTGCTTCCTTACAGATTGATTGATTTTTATTTTATTTTTTATCCAGAATTATATTCATTTCTTTGTCCATTATTACTTTTTAAATCGAAGTTGCAACGTTTTTCCCCTAATTACGGTTATTAAAGTTATCATAATGATTAATATATGCATTTCAACATGTACAGCATACATTTAGTTCAATGCATTTCGGTTTATTTCCTACATAAGATTGGGATGAATTTTGAATTGAGTTCTCTTGGCCTAATTTGTAATACTAGCTGACCCGTGCGACTGGAATCGCATGTTTTTGCTTGTAACTCGCAAACGACGGCGACAATCGGAAAATTGTAAATCCAAAAATGTTCGTCTCTACAAACTGAAAAAAATGACACCTTCAAAAAAGCCCTGCGACCATTTTCGCTGAAAATTGCAGTTTTTCGCTTAAAACTCGCAAACGAAGGGGTTTTTCGAAAAATTATATGTGACCGAAAATGTTCTCCATGAAAACCTGAAAAGATTGACACCATTTAGAAACCTCTACTACCAAACCTCTATTACCAAAACCGCGGTTTTGCGCTTGTAACTCGCAATCGAAGGCGAAATGAGTGATTTGTATATTTTTTCGACGTATTGGTGAGGAAAAGCTTTAAAATGATGCCTCATTCATGAATTTTGATAAAGTATTAGGGGAGACGGCAGCTTCCCCCTCCAACATTCCACCTACCGCAAGCTCCGATTCTAATAAATATCCTTAACATCAGTTAGCATATTATATTAAATCAATACCAAGATAATGATCACAGAATTGATTTTAAAGCCCCGTCGCGGCTTTGCCCCGACGGGGAATGCTAGTAATACATATGATTTGCTAAAACCAATTTTTGTATAATTTTACTATAACCCTTTTCGATCCTGGTTAGCCCCATTCTTCATAGTCATTCTTTCTCACTTTAAGACTTCCGAAGAACACAATAATGGCGAGTGAAGAGCCACTCTTCGTGGGTACGTACCATTGTGGCGCTTTGGGTCCCAAGGATGCGACAAAGGCTCGAATTATATCCTTTTATCATCGGCTGTGAGGGAACTTGAAATTAGTTTTGTTGGATACATAAGAAGTGTACTTCCTCCTCGCCAAGGTCCAACGTATTAAAATCCATTCAGCGATGTCCCCTCCAGCTTCTGCTAATGACAGCTAACTTAACCGCTTCGCTTGTTCCCTAAACGGCTGTCTTCTCGTCTCCTTGCATCGTTTAGTAGGACTATGACAGGAAAATCTCCTGAAATGTACTAAATTATTATCATTGAAAAATAAATTAAAAACATATAATTAAATTTTACTATTAAAAATTAAAGAGTTTTTACCAATTTCCAAAATTTTCCTGTGTTTTTACGTAAGATATGATATATTACTATAAATATGAATCATAAATGTAAAAATATTTTGTAACTTCAATCTGAATTCTAAAATCTTTAACAATCGTAAAACTTTTTTAGATTTTAATTACAGTTTATTTTTTTCTTATTTATTTTCAATATTTCTCTTAATCTTAAATCATTGAGCGTAAATAAAAAATTTTATTTCGTAAAAGAAATAAAGTTAGAAAAAAAATAAAGATATGGTGGAAATTATCAAGATGCAATATATACGCTGATAATATAAGAATTCGTGATTCTGTTTCTGATATGTTTAAATGCTTTGAGATAAATTAGAAACCAGTTTATTTAATGTTATCCATAAGTTTAATCAGTCTTTTGCGAAACCCTACAAATTCAACTCCATAGAAAAACGAAAAAAAAAAAAAGAGTTTAGTACTAATAGTTTCCTTATCTTCTATTTTTTATATAAAAGAGGTTCCTTATTAGAACTAAGAATTGGAAATATAAATGTCTCTGAGCCACCCCCCCCCAAAAAATAAAAAAATAAAATAAAAGGAAGTAGGCTTTGGGATTGATTCAACTGAATCGGTTCGTGTTAAAAGAGCGTACAAATTTTACAAAATAAAACTTTGATAAAACACAAAAAATCCTTTCAGAATTCACATATTTTCACCTAGAATATTATAATTCGCTTACTACGTTGAAAAGATCTTTTTAACAGCTATATTAAAAATCATAAAACAGCTTATTTCTATATTAAAAAATCACTAAAAGCAAAAAAAGTGGAAATTTACTATAAAAAAAAATGACGATCACGCCATTTTATCAAAAAACCGTTTTCTTATAAATATTTCTTAATATTGGAAAATAAAATGGTGTCTTCAGACACCATCTCCATAGCTTTTGAACAAAAAAATGGAGTACCGCAAGGTAGCGTTCTTAGCCCAATACTCTTCATTTTAGCAATAAACAAAGTAGCCGAAAAAGTCAAATCCCCAGTCAACATTTCACTATACGCTGATGACTTAGTAATTTTCTTTAAAGGAAAGAAACTGCCAACTATCCAAAAATCCTTACAAAGTTCTGTCAACGAGGTAGTTACATGGCTGGCTGATAGGGGTCTTACTGTATCCTATTCGAAATCACAAGCTATTTTGTTTACGAGAAAGAGAAATCCCATCCTAAACAGTATTAAAATTAACGGAAAACCAATACACTTCTTTCAAAGCGTTAAGTATTTAGGATTAATTTTCGATAAAAAACTCACCTGGGCACCTTACATCAAAAAACTAAGAAGTGAATGCTTGCAATCACTTAACCTGTTGAGAACTGTCAGTTGTCTCTCATGGGGAGCGGACAAAGCAAGTATATTAATGCTCTATAGAAGCCTCGTTTTAAGTAAGCTTGACTACGGCAGTATAGTTTACAATTCAGCAAATGAAAGGACACTGAAAATGTTAGACCCGATCCAAAACTCAGCACTCAGGGTAGCCTTAGGTGCTTTCCGCTCAAGCCCTACAATAAGCCTACACGTGGAAGCAGGAATGCTTCCTCTGAACGTTAGACGAAAGACACTATCGCTATCCTACCTCGCTAAAGTAATATTCTCCCCACATCACCCTCTCAATCCCTGGCTTCGTACTAATGTAACTCCTCCATTAAATTGCAGGGGAAATCGGCCGTTATTCCCTGATAGATGCAAAACATATTTCACCGACTTAGACCTACTATTCCCTCTCATTCCTAAAATTAATAGATCAGAAACAGAGCCTTGGTCTTTTCCTATCCCCAAAATTCGTAAAATAAAATCTAAAAACATTTCCCCACTTATAGCACTAACGGAGTTCAACCACTTCAAAAACAGTCATCAAACATGGTCATTTATTTTCACTGACGGTTCTAAAACCAAGCAGGGAGTAGGCGCCGCCGTAGTGACGGAAACAGAACATCAAAAACTTTCTCTTCCAAATTTCTCTACCATCTTTACCGCTGAATTATCAGCAATTCACTACGCCATTAAATCCATTGACCCCAACATAACAAGCCGCGTGGTACTATGCACAAACTCAGAATCCGCACTTATATCATTGAAGGACCCCTTTTCAAAAAACTGGTTAGTTTTAGAGATTCTCAACAGACTCACAACACTGGAGAGGGCCGGTTGTACGGTTCTTCTTCTATGGTTACCGAGTCATACCGGAATTAAAGGTAACGAGATGGCGGATACTTTGGCTAAGGAAGCTATCAATAAAGGCCAACCAATTAACACCCCACAACTTAGCGAAGTCATAACTTTAATTAAAGAAAAAGCTTGGATGGCGTGGCAAAGAATATGGTCAGCAACAAGGGACAACAAGCTCAGAATCATAGAGCCTTATGTTTACCGTAAAAAAGAAAGTATCCAGATGATCAGGAAAGAAGAAGTCGTACTCACAAGGCTGAGGATTGGGCACACTCGACTTACCCACGAGCACCTGATGTGCAAAAAACCTCCTCCTCAATGTAGTTCCTGCGGGGTTCCACTGACGGTTAGCCATATCCTCACTGAATGCTACGCGTACGAGACTTCCCGAGAACAACTTTTAAAAGAAACCCTTGAGGAAACTCTTCAAATGGAAGAAAAAGCTGTAAGCAACTTAATGCTGTTCCTCCAACAGAATGACATATTTGATAAAATCTAACTTACTTTTAAATTGTTACTGTAATCGTATTGTATTTCTTGAATTTCTCCTGTTCCTATTGAATATTTCTTGTATTCATTTATTTTATTGCACTTGTATTTCCTTTATTGTATATGTAAATAGTAATTCAATAGTAACTTTACTTTATTGTATTTAACTGCTTTTAATTCTACTTCAAAATTGTAAATTCGTATTACAGGGCGAGAATGACCCAGGTGGTCGAAAAGCCCGAAACTGTATATAAATAAATAAAAATAATATTGGAAATATTGCTTGGTGGAAATTCGCAATAATAATATTTCGTAAGTTATTTTTTTTTTTCAGAGATTTCTTGTCCAAATTTTAGATTTATAACGATGTTTGTAAAATTAATAACATCCTAATTTCTCACTTTTTTGACCCAAGCAACTTATAGACCGAACCTAAGTCGACTTTTTAAAAATTATTTTATTAATATTCCTTGAGATATCATTGTTAATGCGGGCGATTCTATTATCTAAGATTAACAAATTACTTTGTTTCGGATTAGATCTGTAGTTAATCAGTGATATTTGTTCACACATGAGCGCCAGTATTGTAATAATTTTCCTGGCAACTACCACCTGTTGATTATTATTTTATAGCATAATAAAATGAGTGATATATTATCATAAAATGCATCTCGGAGAATAAGACCTTGCTCTGTTGTTAAGGACGGGATTCACCGTTATATTAAGTAACGGTTACTTACTAGGTACCAACTGTTACTGCTTCGTATCATCCATCAGTTGGCAGTGACTCGAGGACATGCGCAATCAGTGCCAATTGAATGAGACGTATCCTTATTGATGACTCAACATGATAAGAGAGTAGAAACTGTTTTTTTTTTTTTTTTTGTCCCTCTCTCAGGACTGTGTTAGCGTTTCTTTTGCAACTCATATGCTAGGAACTGTTAGTGTGGACTGATTCATCTGGGTCAGGAATACCACTGTCGCCTCATGATTGAAATTGTCTGCTACAAAGAGGACGCTAATTTATCAGTAATCATTGTGAACTGGGCTCAACGAGTATATTCTTGTCTTCATCGAACAATAGAGCCATTTGGCTAATGAAAAATTGTGAAATCTTTCAAGGAACTATTAATGTCGAAGCAGTCTATGAATATTTTACAGTGGCTTTTGGCATCAAAGTTTAACTATACAAAACAAAATTTAAAACTATAAAATAAAATTTATCCCATCTCGGTCCCCAACCATTATAGTTTTAAAGCCTGCTATAATAAACTTTCTTGATGACTTTTTAATCTAAGCTGCACATTTAAGGTTCGAGATTGGGACTTGAAACTTATTCGTGAAATTTCCTTTTTATTCTAATTCTTCTTCTGTAAAAATCCATTCCTTCTATTTCTCAAAATATAATAAAAAAATTTGGATACGATAATAAACGGGATGTAGCTAATAAAAAACTCATTTTGCATACAAAATACAAACTACAAGATTCCAACGAAGAAGCATCTTTGTTATATATACAGTAAAACCATATATGTAACCTTGTTCCCATACGCTCTGCCGAACATAATTACATGTTTTATAGGTACGTATTCACTTGTTTACTGCAGCGTAAATAATCGCTTGCTGCAGACATACGAATAGGTAGTTATCAAGTTGAATAGAACTTATGTAGACATTTAATGTTATTTTTGGTTTATTTTTTGCCCGGTAAACCTCGTGTTTTGTGGATACAAATAACTCATCTTTTTTTTAATTTCATAAGCATTAAAGGAATTATATTAAGTATATTTAAATTTACTCAAATTTAAGTTTAATGTGATGAAGTTGTTAGTAATATATCATTGCGAATTTACTATAAAAAAAAATTCTTTCAATAATAAAATAGACTTGTCGGCCCGTGCGATTTTCGCATACCATATTAATATTTGTAACAATAATTCAAGGCTAAGTAAAAAAAAACATAGTTTAAAAAGTAATTTTTCGCTCCTTTAACTACAACATGAACAGGATTCAGATGGCTGTAACTTCGTAACTTAGTCCGATTTTCAAGATTTTTTTTTTTTTTCGTTTTTTAGGAAATGCTGAGACTTTTTCATTTTTCACTGACATAATGTAAAAAAAAAAAAAAACGATTATTTTCGAGTTATGCGCTACTTATTCATTTAAGTATTATTTTATTCATAAACATGGCATTTTATGGGGAATCTGACTATTTTTCCCACCTGAAGAAAATGGATTAGGATCAATTATAAAAAAAACACCTTACCTGGTATAGAAGACAATACTTAATAAAATAATTTATCATACATTTTTGTGAATAACACTATTGTGGGTTTAAATAATTTTTATTAAACAAAAATAATAATTCCAGTGTTTGACAAATAATAAAAACACTAATAACTAACATGTTTACAAAAATTATCATAAAACCTATAACGATACAATAACATAAAAATAACCATATGATTCAGAGCAAGAACTGAAACAATGAAACTTCAGAGCAAGACTAACTCTTCAGTCCACCGCTCCTAATAAAAAAAGTACAGAACACTTTTCAATCATATGCTTTTTTTTTTTTTGTTTCACGTTATAGTATAAAATAAATTATCTGTTTTGAAGAAAAGTTGATAATCTTAATCGTTTTATCAGAAATAACTTTTCTTAAGTTATGAACTCTTTAAACGATATTTAAAAATAAAATTAAAGAAAATCACATTGTGACACATAAAGTCATAGGTGTGTGTGTGCGTGCATATACATATATATATATATATAGGGTAATAGCGTTGTAAAGAGAAGTTTGAAAAGCGTTGATGATTGACTGATTGTGGTGCTAAAATCTGTTTCGATAATTCATTCTCGTTAATGTGACTCATTCATGACACCTATATTATTCCGTTTTACGATTCCCCGAGAGAAGATTTATTGCTCATTTTATTTCTGCTTTTAGTTTCTACGTCTCCTATCAGCTGATCCGTTTTCTTTACTGACCAGTTTTCTTCAGCGCCTCTTCGATTATCCGTTCTAAGATTGAAGAAGTACTGTTGTCCTGGCGATTGCATCTCTAGCTTCAGTTGGCCTTCTCCTACTAGCTCTATTATCCGTGGCTTAATAGATGCATTGTTAATTGGCTTGCGAGCTTCAAGGAACAAATCATCTCTTTTAAAAAGTTCTGCTTTATTACTTGTTGAATCTTAATGCGATTAGCTCATAATGTAAAAATGAGTTTGCATTTTATTCGTTTCTAGCTAGTTGGAACACTGATTACACAGTTGGAACTGAACTGGATCCCAATCCGGTGTTGTTATATTTTTTACTAAGAGGAAGTGGGTGTTAAACATGATCTTATAATTAAACAAATGACTTAAACTTGTATTTTTCTATATAATTTATGTGCCTCTTTAAAAATAAAATTTAAAAAATCGAGAATAATATTTGTGTCACATTAAGTAACATTTTTTTTCTCTCTTCAAACTTTTATTGACATCTGAGAAATGAGTGAATGTGATGGTTCAATGTATTAATAAGACAGTCATTTTGGGCATGAGGAAAGGAAAGTGCCCAGCAGCTCCTTTTTCTGGGCTTAACACTTCAGAAAATGAGGTCTCTCATCCAGCGTCTTTTTAGCCGCCTTCCAACAGGCATGGAAATTGTCATGTTTCACATTAATTTTTTTTTCTTATTTTATCCATTTCGTTACCCAGCATATAAAGCAATTACCCTACACAGGTAACCTATTCTAACTTCATAGGGTTAGTCAAGGTACATTGTGTAGGTTCGCCACGAATAGCTTTTAATCTACTAAGGCCGAATTTGAACCTGAACCAAAAAAACTTGAGACTGGCCGTTAATCTCCTTTAAAAATTATTAAAATAAGTAAATGTATTTGTATTTAATTTCTAAAATAAAAATACAAAAAAGTTTGTTATTTACTATTTTGTAATAATTTAATCCATAAAATAATGCCTTCCATGTATGACCTTACCGACTATATAAGGAAATTACCCTAAAAAAAATTAAAAATAATTTTGTTCTGTCCTAAAACAATATATCATTTGAGAAAAGCTTTATCTTATTTTGATCTGCCAACAAATTATTGTGTGGCACTTCCTTTTTTGAAAAAAATGTAATGTGAGGTGACCCTAAAACAGTTAGGAAACCTTCTTGGGCACCTACAATTATGTATAAATTTGTACTTAATTTTTTATTTTATTTTTTCGGTTGGCGCATTAGGCCTAATGTGACCTTTGGCCGCACAGTGTGGTCTTCTTACAGACATTTGTGTTGCTTGCGGGAGAACAGACAGCCTGGAGGGGGTAGCCCAAACCTCACGTTGCTGCAAGCCATGGTCACCATGGTGCAGCGGCAGACTGCCCGTAGCTCCATAACCAATCCCATTGGGGCCAATTTGGCTGTGTCCTTCCCACCGATGGCGTCAGCTCTCTCGGGTTCTCTCAGGATTATGGCAGCTCAGAGTCAGCAGGCCCCGAGGACCTATATTTCTTTCCCTGGAGCAGACCGTCCTTGAACCGAATCTCCGGGCGATTACTAACATCCTGGAAGAACACACCACGATTCTCGATGAGATACACGGGGAAGGTTCATCACCCTCACGCCCGGTCGGTGTGAGTCTCCTCCAGTAGGCTGACGGGTCTCACATATCCGGTGGTGGGGTAGACTTGGACTGCGTGGTGTTCACTTTGGCGTGGTTGGCGGTCACCCGAATTAAGCGGTCACCCATCCAAGTACTAACCACGATGGACGTTGCTTAACTTTAATTACCTATTGCAATCGCCCTTGTCCACTCGGCCTGCTATCAAGCCTGACCCCAACAAACACTCATGACCTTTACAGGTCGGCGCTTGGTGGTCTCAGTAACCACTACCACCACGTCCGTACCGAGCACCCCTAGGGGTCCCGGCACCACCCAACGATGACGCCCGGGAGAGCGTCATCCCCGTGGTACCATTTGGCATCACCGCCTCAACTCCCGAATGGATAGCGGGCCGGACAATCTGTCCTACGGATGCTCCTACTTAGGGCATGATGGCGGGGGCTTACCACCATGGCCTAAGGAGGACTGGTCCCGTGCCAGCGCCTCTGTCCTTCGCGAGTTGTAAACAACTCCCCAGGGGGCACCACAAGGAGGTGACAGTAGGCGTT
Organism: Aelia acuminata; assembly: GCA_911387785.2. Classification (NCBI taxonomy): domain Eukaryota; kingdom Metazoa; phylum Arthropoda; class Insecta; order Hemiptera; family Pentatomidae; genus Aelia; species Aelia acuminata. The sequence goes on from OU426979.1 coordinate 24,507,996, forward strand.
GCAGGCCTTCCCCTTCCTCTCTCTTCTCGCCTTTCATGTGCGGGGGTGGTCGGTGTAGGCCACAGGCTAGGTACGACCACCTTGAGCGCGCATGAGTGGATTAACGAGATTCCGTATGTCCACTCGGCCTTAACACAGATATTAATCCAGATAAGACAAAATGCATGAGAATATGAACAGGTCCCCGCCTTGTTATGAGAGTACTGAGGCTGATAGGACAGATCTTAGAACGGGTGCATGATTCAGCTGCAAGAATGTTCCACTCAATCCGGAAAGGCTTCCTCGACAAAAGAGAAGTGACGAAGAAGACAAAGATATCGGTCTACAAGTCAACGTTCCTGCCCATCCATTCTTCCTCCTCCGGATCATGGAACCTCACCTCAAAACACGAGAGTCAGATCCAGACAATGGAGATGAGATACTTGAGGTAGGTTGAAGGAACGAAAATGGGAGATAGGATCCGGAATATAACTAGAAGATCGAACCTTAAGGTACAGCCGGTAGAAACCATTCTAAAAGAGAATCAACTGAGATGGTTCGGGCACCTACTAAGGATGAGCATCGAAAGAACGGTAAGGATTACATATGAGACGTGAGAAGAAGACCAAGGGGAAGACCACGGATCACATGGGAAGAAGGTGTACGGGAAGCGTTCGGGAACCGAGGACTGGACTGGAACAAGAGGAGAGAACTGGTACAGGAGGGAGATACTTGGGTAAACTCTATAAAAGAGGTAGAAAGGGATGGAGTATGATGATGATATTCTAGGTTATGGTGGCTAATGGTCAACACAAGATCATCTTAAAGTCTGACAAAAGTTGGCTGAGGCGGAAGACGGGTGCGGGAGTCTTCCTACCCTCATGTGGGAACATCAGGCTATAGTGCCCCACTCACTGTCTGTTGTTCCCCGCTTGCCCGATCCCCTGCAACGCCTACTGTCACCTCCTTGTGGTGCCCCCTGGGGAGTTATTTACAACTCGCGAACGACAGAGCCGCTGGCACGGGACCAGTCCTCCTTAGGCCATGGTGGTAAGCCCCCGCCATCATGCCCTAAGTAGGTGAATCCGTAGGACAGGCTTAGTCAAAAACTACCTGTTCGGCCCGCTATCCATTCGGGATTTAAGGCGGTGATGCCAAATGGTACCACGGGGATGATGCTCTCCAGGGCGTCATCGTTGGGTGGTGCCAGAACCCCTATGGGTGCCTGGTACAGACGTGGTGGTCGTGGTTATTGGGACCACCAAACGCCGACCTGTACAGGTCATGAGTGTTTGTTGGGGTCAGGCTGGTTAGCAGGTTCTGTCCCCTTCCTCTCTTTTCTTGCCTCCATGATAGGGAGGCGGTCGGTGTAGGTCGTTCGGCCAGGTACGACCGCCTTCGAAGTCGTGGGTGCGCAAAAGCCCGTTGTCCACTCGGCCATCCTGGCCCCGATATGTTTTTTTATTATGTATTTATTTATGGTCTTTTAGTTAATTTTTATTTTATAATTTTTAAATTATTTTTTAAGAAGATAAAAAATCGACCACGGCCGGGATTTGAGAAAATATAGCAGGTGACCGCCAATTATTGTTATTTTAAATCCGATAGTTAAAATAGAGTTGAAGAATAATCGACTTTTCCCTTAAAGATTAACAGGAATGATTGATATTGAGAAATTTCAGTCACAAGGGTTTCTGTGTAACGCCACAGTACCAACTTATCAAGCCCTGATAAAGATGCACAGGACCTGGGTTCGATTCCCTGCCGTGGTCGAATCTTTTATCTTCTTATAAAATAATTTAAAAAATATGTTTTTTTACTTGTACAATAATATACATTTCAACAAGTTGAATATTTTATTTAAAATATTTTTCTTGTGAGCGAGTTCAATACCTTCAAAGTTTGTACCAGTAAATTTTGTTTAAAGAAATATATAAAAGAAAGTTAGTTAGTTAGTTATATAAAAGAAAGTATTATTTTTATAAGAATTTTATTCACTTAAACAGCTAACGTTTCGACACAAATATGTGCATCTTTATCAGGGCTTGATGAGTTGGTACTTTAACGTTACACAGAAACCCTTGTGACTGAAATTTCTCCTAGTAATTTTTTAGGGAAAAGTCGATTATTCTTCAACTCTATTTTAAATATCGGATTTTAAAATTACAATAATTGGTGGTCACCTGCTATATTTTCTCAAATTTAGCTATTTGTTCGATACTCCAGAAAATTATGTAATGTCTGATTCATAGAAGTTTTATTTGTATGGAGGTTATGATTAGAAAGAGTTGTTCGATTTTTTTTTTTTTTTTTTTTTTTTTTTTTTTTTTTTTTTTTTTTTTTTTTTTTTTTTTTTTTTTGCAATAATTAAACCACGTAACAAGATTATATTTACTTTGGTTACATAAGAAGAAGCGAGATTTGCACAGAGATATCTTTCATTGATGTTAGATACATGTTCAATTTTAGATTTATTTCTATCATAAATATATATATAATTAGAGTTTGGGGATTAATAAAAAGTGGCTCCGTAGTGGGGGAAAGTCTCCCGCAGTCTTCATTTTTTTTACAAGTCTTCGGCTTCAAGGATTTCTGGTTGATCCATGCTGGGAGCGTTGGTCAGTTCGGGTCGGGTATCCCAGCCTGCGATAGCGGATTTCTTCGTCAAGTCCTCATCTTTCCATCCTCAGATGGAGCTAGCCATGGATGTGGATGTCTGCATGGATGAATTCGCAGGTATATCAATTGTGGTGGTGGTAATTGTTGCTATAAATGTCAGCTTCTAGGAACTTGAATCTGATTTGTATCTATATCTTGCTTTTTCTGTCGTTATTATTAGCATTGAGACGCCATTTGCAAATGTAGTTTTTGCCCATTTGATTATTTATCTTATTTAGTTAATTCATTTGTATACTTATTCTCTCGATTATAATTATAACGTTCTATTTACCTTAGTTGGTGGTAGAATTGATCAAGTGACATTTTGGAGAAGATGAGGGCCGTTTGCCTACCTACTTGTTTCTCAACCCAATCTTTTTAGTTGTCATAAAAATTATAAGCACATCTATCATAAACCAACACTAACCATAATATCACAACCTTCTTTTGGGTTAAATTTAGTTAATTTAATTTAATTTAAAATTTAGTTAACCAATTTTAGATTTTAGCATGTATTTTAAATCTCCTAGCCTCCTCTACCCAAGTTAAAATCTTTTATATATATATATATATATATATATATATATATATATATATATATATATATATAAATATATATATATACCCGTTTTAAAACCTAAAATGTAATAAAAAAAAATGACATTTTAAATGCATAGAATGTTGTTGTTTTTTTTTTGTCTTATTATTGTAGAAATGGTTGTCGAAGTTGCATTGCGTACAGTTTTTACTACAGATGATGGATGTGAGTTACATCATATATTTTCTGTAGTATTTTATTTTATTTAGTTAACCAATTTTAGATTTTAGCATGTATTTTAAAACTCCTAGCCTCCTCTACCCACGTTAAAATCTTTTTTAACTAGCGTATCAGTACACATTGTTGTTTTTTTTTTAATTCGAAGTATATTTGTGAGAAAAAATTCGATTAAGAATATATATTTAAACCTTTATAAAGATTTTTTTCAATGTACGGGGTGTCAAGAAAGAGTATTCGGGTTTTTGTTCCTGTGAAATAATAAGAGATTTTTTGGCTCAAGAACTTCAAGATTTCAAAGGATATAACTCTAGAACATGGTTTCAGCAAGACGGGGCCACTTGCCATACTTCAGACTTATCAGTTGCTACGGTAAACGAATTATTCCAAAAAAAAATTATTTCTCGTAGAGGCACCATTCTCCCAGGAGTCCCGATTTCAGTCCTCTTGACTTCTTTCTGTGGAGATACCTGAGAAGTGGGGTATACGAAAAGAAACCGACGAATCTAACGCCATTGAAGCAAAATATCAGAACAGAAATGACGGCAATCTCAGGAACAATGTGTCAACGCGTTAATAGAAATCTGCGTTTGAGATCCGAGGTGTGCCAGCAGCGTTAAGGTGGAAACCTAGAGAATATTGTTTTTTCTAAATAAATTCCCAGCTCATTACGTTTAAATAAAACGCAAACATCCTACTTGATATTCTATATTTGAGATTTTATTCAACTTTCAAACCCCGAATACTCTATTTGGACACCCTGGACAATTTACTTAAATTCTAAAAACAATCTATCTTCGACACTGGTTGGGCAGGATTATTTTTTATATTTTTTTTTATATTTTTCTACAAATACAGGTTCTGTTGATGGCCTCAGTTTCTCCTTTTTTAAAATGAAAAGGAGTAGCTGATTAATTGTTTGTTTTTGGCGCAGGTAAATACAAAAAAAAAGCAAACCGATTCTTACTAATATTATTTTACTGTAATTTCCATTTTTATATCTTAGCACACGCTTACATGGTGATGAAAATTAGTTCCTGCTAAGAAATCGACCTATAAACATGCCCTTTATTAGTTTAAAAAAAAATGAATAAAAAATAGGATCAAGGACGTAATCGGTGTAACAACTCGGAATGTTCAATATATCGCTTTTTATGACTTGTTTAATTTTAAGCAAACCGGATTTTTAAATTGATATAACCGGTTTCTAAGGTAACTACCTATAAATCTTTATATATACATATTTTTCGCCGTTACTTTTCAGATTTCGATACATGTTATATGTATGTTTCGATACATAATCGTTTAGTATGCTATCGAGGTGTTATTCAATACCTACTAAATTATTAATTATACTCGGTAATTTTTCGGCTATGTCTTTTTTCTCGAAGTTGGAAGGTAGCGAGAAAATGAGAATTGAATTTCGATCGAACGAATCGATATAATATAATTCTCAAGGATTGTTTGTGAAAAGTGTTGTAGGCATGGATAAGAAAGAGCGACAGGTTACATAACGATGTTTCTTCTGGAATATTATATTTATTATAAAAATAAAATCATAACCTTAAAATGCAGATACATTAGTTTTAAAAAGGCCGCTTTGATAAAAAATCAAGAATTTAAAATTTCCCAAACATAGAATAAAAGAAAAAAAAATCTTTCCGTTTAGCTAGGATGATAAATTATCAGGATTTTATTTGGAGAGCTTGCGCTTCGATCCGAACATGCGGATATTCATCAGGGCTTGTTGAATTCAGAGTTATACAGAGATTCGTCGAAACAAAAGCTCTCCAAATATAAAACTTTTGACTGACAATAAAAATCCTGATAATTTATCACCCTATCTTGAATAAAACATTTTGTCATTACGAACCTCTCCTTTCCCTTTATTTATATAATAAAAAATCTGATGATTTTTGTTGCACTGATGATTACGTAACTTGCATACATATTTTTAAGCAAGTATACTAATATGTTTGATAAACATTGTTTTCCATTCCATCATTTTTTTCTTGGGTGAAGCTGAGTGTAGCTGTTCAGAAATCTTTTTATCGAAGCGTTTGTTGGGATATAATTTCACAGGTTGAAGAAAAACTAGTGAAATGGATATCGTTAGAGTTTATATCGAAGGCTCTAATGACCGCCTCGTATTAGGTTTTACTTTTTTCTTCATTTTTTTTTTTTTTTAACTTTGCCGATCAAAAAGCTAAGAACCGACACTAGTATTCCTACTTTCAATAGTTTTTAAAAATTAGACTTTGTCATATTCCTGAAAGTACAGAAAGTATTTTTCTATAGATCGTTGTTTTCATTACAAATTCTGCCTACATTTTATCATAGATTTGAGTCTTTTTTTAATTTACCCACACGAGTTACTATTTCTAAAAGAGTGATTTATCTTAATATGTATTTAAAAAGATTAAAATGTAAACAAAAATGATAGTTTGATATAATGCATCTTCAACTTCTCAAACTGCATTTAAATGATGGAGATCTTCTTTGGTGAAAAGCAAGCTTCACAAAGTATCATCCTCTTCTGCATTTTCGTGTTTTATGCAATATCCCCCATTAGGTGTGTCCTGAATTGGACGGCATCGGTCCCCGGGGTCCTACTGTTAGCATGAGCGTCTCAAGGGCATTATCTCTTGGTAAGGATTGGAACTAGACATAATAGGCGCAGGACAGGCCCATAGAGGATTTACGCCATTATTTATCGAAAATCGGACCTCGGAGTCCGATTCTAAAAAACAACAGAATTTCAGCTGTTAGCAATATTTTCTGCACTAAAATGGAATAATCTCATTAAAAATCGACTAAATTGAGTTTTTGACGCGTTCAGAATTTCGGACATTTTCATGTGAAAATCGGCTGTTAAGAAGAGAATGTAAGATATCTGACCCAGGGAACCGATACCGCACCTGACGTGTTATCAAAAACAAATCAAATCAATGTTTCTTAAAACCTAGGAGGTATTAGGTAGGTAACCTCCTTCATTTATATGGCTTTTTCCTCTTAAAATTAAATGACGTTATAGGGTCATCAAGAGGGAGTGAAGTTTTCAAAGTCTTTATTATTTTTTAATCACTGTAAGAAGGTTAAAGTTGAAAAATATTGCAGAATCGAAAACTATGACCATTTTCCATCGAAAAGCAATAGTTGAGTGAAAAAATTACTTGAAAATTCACCATTTTTTTTTAAGTGAGAGAGTGAAGTAGCTATTGACCACAGCGTAGATTTCCCTTAATAACCTAAATCTCACAGAGGAAGCAAGCGATCGCAGCCCCTGGTCGGCAGTCAAAACGATCCTAGGGTCTTCCCTGAACCGATTCTTTCCACCCCGGGCTTAGAGCTGTGTTCCTCGCAACGCTCAGACCATCCAACACTTGATGTGAGGGAGTGAAGTAAAAACGTCTGGACATACCTTTTTTATTTTATTTATTGTTATTGGTAACAATAAATGACACCGCTTATTTTTTCATGGAATCTTAAAGTAATTACTGACTTAACCGATTAATCAAACACTCAATCGTTGAAAGAATACGAATTTTTAAAGTAGCTTGCTTGGGAGTCGGACGAGGTGAGGCAGTGATAAAACAATTACTTTTAATTTTTTTTAACCAATTGTAAATTTAGTTTGGAGCTAAAACATAGCCTCCACAGAACAACAATAGGAGTGAAATAGTTCCTATTTTTTTCTAGAAACTAGCTCTCATTTGAATGGTTGAAAATGGACCGGACATACGATTTACACATTTTCAGATAATGACCCTATAACGTAGGATATTAAATAACATTAAATAAATCACTTCAATAAAAAAAGTAACTTGTGTGGGGAAAGTGAAAAAGACCCATAGATTTTTGTATATGAATTCACTAATCTATTTTTGTCGAACTTCTCATTCATTTACTAACTAGCTGCTATTTACATGTATACATTTAACGTATACATGGATAGTTTTTAAAAGCGATAGTTCACTAATAAAATCTTAGTGGATCAAACTAATTTCAAAATCGGTTTGTTCAATTGAAATATATACATACTTTTCTCTGTTATTTTATTAGGTTCATATGTTATATTAGATATAAACTTTTTTCCGAATCATTTTCGATTTTAAGCTTTTTGATACTCTGATTTTTGGATTGTAATACTGTCTGTTATCGGGATTACTTTATCGAGAAATAGATAATAATTATTGGAATTGAGCAAACTGCTCCTAAGGGTCAAGGATCCAATGACGAGTATGATAAAAAAGATATTATAATCAGAATATTATAAAGATATTATGGTAAGTGGTAGTTTCTATCCTGAAATCATCATCATGTCCGCCATAGCCATTTTTTTTCACTTCGAAGTATGATTGATATCATTGTGATTATTGCAACTAATATGCAATAACTCTTCTTTACATAGATATATTTTTTTCAAATCAGAGTGTAACAGGATTTTGTATAATTTTTAAAACAATATCTTCAGATATTGGCTACAATAGGAACCTTTATTTAAGGTCCTGATACCAGTATTTTTTTTAGATGGATCAGAAAATTTCCTCCTTGAGATGTCATTATACGATTCTTTAGCCGTTTGACTACAATAAAAACGCCCTGGTCACGAATATTGAAAGTAAAGACGGAAAAGTTCGTGTTGCAGCGTTCGTTTTCTCCTCTCGTCCCGCAGCAGCCTAGGGATAATAAATTAAAGGGGATTTCTATAGTCACGGATCTCTTAGCTACAGTTAGGCTTAAGGAAGTCAACGAGGGTGGAATGGCAATGAGGCATTGAAGGACACTAAGCTATCAACTCCTCCAGACATTTATGAATGAAAGGTCGTTAGTAATATTTCTTCGCTATGGAATTTATGAATGGTTTTTTGAGCTACTGCTTTAGTATCCATTAAGAAAACACGAATTGAAAATTTTGAACTGCGCTGAATCGATCATAACTACAGGAAAGTTGTGAGAGAATGCATAGAAGTAAATATAAGTGTTCTAAGAACAGTTTCTTCAAGGGGTCACTTTGCTGTAGTGCAGTGTATGAAAGCAATACTAAAATACTAAAGATCGCGGGTTCGCGTCCCATTGTGGACCTAGGATTTTTTAAAGAGATTGAAAAATCCTTGGCTGTGTAGTCCCTCGGACGTAAAATGGATGTCACGAGCCTGTACTATACCAGGTACTCGTTAACGATCCCTATCCTAATTATACCTGGATATGCAAAATTTAGGACTTGCACTGCAGCATAAAGTGACGTTAAACAAACAAATAACAATTTGTTCTATAAATTGATGTTTGAACCTAGTATAGTTTTTTTCGCAGTTTTATTTATAAAGGAGGATAATAGAATATTATAAACATTTTTAAGGAAATTAATTTATGGTAAAATAGATATGTTCGGTACAGTTGTAGAATTAACGAGCGAGGTCTCTTTCGAAATTTTATATTTAGGTTACGTACATTTTCTTACGTAAGGATATGCTATTTAGAATGCATTTCTTATAAGAAAAAAAAATCCATAAAAGTTTACAATATTGGGAGTTCTGAAAACATATAACTGCCTTTTCTTATTTGTAATAAATTCATTTATATTCATTTTTCAAACACAAAACTATGATATATCAAATAGTTGGGTAAAAAACTAACTTTATTGTGATTAGATTTTTGCTTCTTTTTTTTCGACGTTAATGATTTTTTAACTATACATAACTCAGTTTGTCATGTTTCTCTACTCCATTTGCCGTTAAGTTATAGTTATACGTTATTTTCAAGATATTTGACTGATACCGCCCGGATTGTTGAAAAAATGAAAAGAAAATTTTATTTGGAACATAAAAGAACTTAGGAAACTTAAGGTATCTCATACATGAAACGCAAGCACACTTGTAGATTCGAGGACGCCAGCGAATGAGTATTAAACTAATTAGAATAAACAGTTGACACTTATGTTATAGCCAATGTATAACAACATTATCCGTGTATGAGAAAAAAAAAAACATGATTACGATTAGCTTAATGTTCTTATCGATGTATGAGATTACTGCGAATCGATAGTAGGATCTAGACGGGTCCCGAATAGCCTCACCTATCTCGGAGGCATTTGCTCAAGCCGATAGGGATATAATTAAACCTCCGTTGTTTACTTTATCGTGGAAAACAAGAACAAATATATACATATATAGTTGAGAAAGATAGGATAAGAGTGAACCGGCAGAGCGGCGTTTGCGAGCAATCTATAAACAGATCGATATTTCTTTTAATGGAATCGAGTCCTGTTTGCAGTAGATAGAGGATATCTGGCAACACTGGTCCGATATTGGCTTCAGTAGTGGCACTGCTCCGTCATGGAGAATGTCTGTCGGCTCCAAGTCTACGCCCTCTCCAGTAGGATACTTCCAGGTGATCTATAAATCCTTGTTTAATGGATCAATATAACATTAGGAATAACGAGTATTTTAAATTGGATTATCCTCCGCGGAACAGGGAACGGCAATAATGCCATATATATCCATATTAACACTGATCACTAACATGATTATGTATCCATAAATCCTGAAGTACTATTTATTTGTATGGTCTTATTAATTTAACATGTTACCAAACCGTGATTTTTACAGGAACAGTTATAATTAATGTAACCTTTCAGCTGTTTTGAATATAACATTTTATTTTCCATAAAATAACAGTCCCCCCAAAAACCATACCTTCGCATTATAACATCACCTTCCTACAGTAATTCAACCTCCATAATTAAACCTCCTACAACCTGGAACTTAGAATAGTTCCATCGAATAAATACCTAATGCCTTAAATTAAATACACCTTTGGCGTTCATTTAAAATTCATAACAGAATTCCATGAATTCATTCTGTGTTCCCGAAATTAACGAACTTTTCTTTACTATCGTATTCCGCCATCAAGCCGAAACAATTTATCTCTACGAAGAAAGATTCAAAACTACAAAAAAAAATTTAATGCTTTTTTTTAGATATTATTTGTGGATCATATGATTTATGAAACGGAATTTTCGATTTTTGATAGCATGTAGTCTTAAAACGAATACGACCCTACATTTATAGTTCCATTTTCGAAATATATTTAAATTAAATTACAAAATAATCCTTAAGTGTAGCAGTATCATGATGTAGTCTATGAGTTCGGTTCTCATAGACGTTTCATATTTGGCTTTTTAATTCAGATTTTTTTAATGAAATAATTTATTTAAAAATTATATATTTAATAGAAAATTGCTCAAATTCGGTTTACCAAAAATAATACTTTCGTTATGTTATTTTTAAAAATCATTATTTTGTACCACATATGGGTCTGAAGGCGCACAAATATTTTTTTTCTTCTTTTGTAGTGACTTTATTCTTTAGAGCTAGTGATACATTACAAAATAGCAAAAAAATAGCTCTATCGATGCAGATAATTAAAAAAAAAAAAAAAATTCATCTATGTCCGATGATTGAGGTTCTTCAACTATCAAACTTTAAAACTTTCAGTTAATAATTTTGAAAGAAAAAGATATTTCTGTTCACGATTTATTATTTATGTATAACAATGTATCTTAACTGTTCTATTTATAATCCTGCAAAATTAGTGAGCAATACTATTTTAAATCAAAATGCATCCTTTGTACTAAATTTTTTATCAATATTTTAAAGTAATAAATCGTAGGTTGAATTGCCAAACCTCGTAATCACAATGTACTCACTTTGTAGAAAACTGATTATAATCCCTCATGTATGTTTGGGACTAAATTTCTGCTTTTGCTATTATCTAAATTACTCAAAAACGGTCCTTGATGAAATTAAATAACAATTCAACTTTAGCTTCGATGTTTGGCTAAGCAGGGAATAAAAAGTAAAAATAACAAAGAAATCTTTTTTTCAATAACCCATTTGTATATTATATATCTCACTTCTTAGGTATCCATAATTTTAAATTGGTAATATAATTTTTACATTAGTTTTGACTTTTTAAAATTTTCAATTGATAAATCTGTTTAAGATAACATAATATGAGTAAAATTGTGAAGCAATTTGGTTCCTCTTAAATGTTCTTAGAAGGTTTAGTCACTGAGTCCAGAATATTTTTAATATTTTATTAACGTTTATCAGATATTTAATTCATTGTTTGTCTACTTTTTCATCCACTTCGCTGTTATTCATCTAGGCTGTATGAATATACAAATAGACAAGTTACCGTTTAAACTATTATTCATTTTTTATTATTTTCAATTTAAATACTGGTCTAGATATAAATTTTAAAAAAATATAATTTTTTTTCTCTCTCTATATAAGTGCAGTTATCGCTAATTTATTATTTTGCAGTTGACTATTCAATGACTCATATTCAATTCAACTCATTCACAGAATGTTTGAACAGTGGAACTTTCTTTTGTGTAGTAGAGATAAGAAAATCGGAAGCTCGGTAAACTACCAAAGTTCACTCAAGATATTGTGAAAGGTCATCGCTCCATAAGCCTTTGATATCTTGTCATTTCTTGGATACGATGATTGTACGTTCCCAAGAATGATTCGGTTGATTAGTAGAAAAAAATTGGAAGATTTTCGTCCATTTGATGAATGAAAACTGCTAATAAAAATTCTTGATAAGTATAAATCTCAGGCATGATGAAAATCATTCAGATTAATAACTGGGTTGGTTAGGATTTATGAATATATCCTCCAATTAGTTTTTGTTTTGTTAATTTATTATCAATTCCAATCATGTATTGTGGTTTTAAGTTGTTTTTCATTCAATATACTGTGAGAGACAAACCTTTTTTCAAGGTATCATATCTGCATCGAATGAAGTAATGTATTTAAAAAAAAAAAAAAAAAGTATTGTGCTCAGACTTTTGTCGAATCTGAACATTTTTTTAACAATTTTTCTCTGATGTCTCAAAAAAATTTTAAAATACTCGGACAAAGATGGGCTAAATGGGTAATACAATAACTGTTTTGATACGTTGGAAATTCAATATGTATATCCTGATGATATACTAATATATATTTCGGTAAAAAAAAAAAAAAAAATGTTAAGTAAATATAATACACTTGTTACGATTGGGTTAGGTAGCACTGTGTGGCCTGTATCAATTTACTCCAACAGGAATCAACAGACATTTCAAGGATCTCATTCGAGTAGTTCTGTTGGCGTTGATTTCCTTATTTCTCTAGTTCAGTTTCATCTTTTTTTTTCTTATTTCTGTTTCTAAGTCTTTTTCACTTGATGCTTTAAGCGCTGCGTTACATGGACGTTAATCGAATAAATCGAAAAGGTATTAGAAATTGTAATGGAGTACTTTATGAAAAAGTTCTTGGTATCACGAAAGACCTTCGTGAATTACCTCTTCCCTAAGTATTAGTACACGTCACATACACGTACATATAAATATATATACAAGGCCAACCTTTTCTTTTTTTATATAAAATATTTACAAATTATAATAACAATTTTAAAGTTATAATGACAAGAAAAATAATTAAATTATAATTATATATATATACATACATATATTGACAATCAACTATTCTCAAACTTACTAAACATTTTTAGGATTTAATTGATCTGGCATGCTATTATTTTATATAAGTTTTAATAAGTTTTAAAGGAACGATTTTTTATAAATTTAAGTTGTCTTAAAGCAACCGGGAATTTATTATGTTTCAGTTGGCTTTGCTTATTTACTGTTAGGGACCGATCTAATTGACCTGTTAGTTTAAGTTTTTTTTTAATCTATCTTGAGATGAAAATTTTGTTAACTTATTAATCGGTCAATAAAAATGATAAAAATCACAAAAATCATGCCAAGTTTTATAAAGGAACAACTGTGTTAACAGGATTATTCGTCTGTAATTTATAATTTATTTTTTTCTTATCTTTATTTTACATATACAGTCGACTCCGTTTAATTGGGTCATCGGATAATCGGGAGCACCGCTTAATTGAGCCATTTTAAATAAAACGGAATCAAATATAGGTAAACAATCACCGCTTTATTGGGACAAAACATCGGCTAATCGGGCCGAAACTTTCTGGAACTTTAACCTTTCCAATAAACAGAATTTTAAAAGAAGTATGAGCCCCCAGTGTCAATCGAATAACCTAAGTATCCAAGACCACGCCTGTTTCTCTACCAGAAGCAAGAAACCGCATCGAAAAGTTTAGTCGATTTTTTTTTTCGAAAAGGAATCGTGGAGAGTCCTTTAGATGTCCTAAATGAGCTAATTATGTGGCTCGCGAGTTTACAGGTAAAGTGACAAGGCACGTTGATACTTTCCTATTAAAAAAATTGAAATAAAAACATGATTTTTTTCTTATTTCGAAATTTTGTCTTTCTAAGTATAATCTATATTATACACAAATAGTTATTTTAATTTGTTTCATTTACTATATTTCGTATATTAAAACATCTATTTAAGAAAAATACATTTTAACAGTTAAATAATCGTATTGTTTTTACCCCATCATTAAATTAATAGACGGGAATACATACGCCTTAATGTACTTATTAATTTGGTTTCCCCACAAATAGGTCCAATTTACGGCATTAGATACCACACTTTTACCGTATTCCAGTGATTAGGCGTATTTAGGCATATTTTATTTGCATTTACTGGATTCATGATCTCCGCTTTATTGGGTCCTCCGCTTAATTGGGACAAAACAAATTTCCCTTTATGGCGCAAAAAAACGAGTCGACTGTAAATATATTTTCATTCACAAAATATCAATAAATAAAATAAAGCTATAAATACTTGTGATTAAATATAATTTATATTTATTTTATATTTTTTATAAGTTCGTAATTAAGTATATCATGAGGCGTATTGTACCTACATTTTATAGAACTAGTAAAAATGAACATTGAACTATTTATATCATGTTTTACGTAGTTTTGCTCAATCCTTTGAAATTAATATATTTTCTGACTCACTCCGTTCGTCAATAATGTGTCATATTTTTATGGAATTTCGTCGATGACTGAGCGTCTAGACAGTTTATGTGTTGTTCATAGTTTACGAAGGTTTTGTAATTATTTCCAATGACAACAAAATTTTAAAATTGAAGTAGGATACATGCCTAAATGATTTGTTTAAAATATAATTTTTAAAAATCAATACGTAATAGTTTCATTTATATGGGAAAGAAACACACTAATAGATTAAGCTCATTTATATTAATGAGCTTAATCCAAAACTCTAAAAATATTTCTACAAATAGTTTTTGTAGAAATGGTTTCTGGGGAGTTGTCAAGTTGTGTGTCATATCTTCCCATATTTATCTTTTGCACTGGTAAATGTTCTGCAGCATTATTATAGATAAAATAAAATTTTCTTAGCGTTATATGTTAAACAAACTATTAGCTTACTTGTTTATATTTATTTTCCATGAGTTATTTTTTATGCCAGAAATTTGTACAGTCTCAAATATTGATAGCGATTAAATCAACATTGATGCCATCGAAATAAATATTTAACCTAAAATTAAGTTAATGGAATAACATATTTTGTATCTGATGAAGTTTAGTATTCGCATTTGAATTTTAGATTGAGGGTGCATTTTAGATTTCGATGTAATTATTTTTAGGTATTTATGCACTACTAGAAATTTATAAATCTAAATAAACAATATTGTCTATTTGAAACCCTGGAATTTTGAGGTTGGTCTGATTGGGAATAGAGCTATTTAACAAATGAGGAGCGTTGTCTCCCTGGAAATTCCTCCTTTAAATTGTCTGTCTTTTTTATTTCTCGTATCCCTGTTCTTTGATCCTTCAAGTCACTTAGGAAGACTAATAGTCCAGGATTGTCCTAAATTAAGTTTGAAAGTTCCAGTTGATGTAAGATAATCCATCTGATCAGGTGAAAATCTTGAGTTCCTCCGATAAATCAATGTTTGAGAGCTTTTGCGAGGGTTGAACTTGTATATCCTTATCCCTGCCTCACATGGTTTATGGTTTCCGATCTCCCATTTCAAGTTGAAGCATATCTTAAACTCTGTCGCTAATGAGTTTAATCGGGATTTAATGATATATTGTAATTATAAACAAAGCAATGAAAATTTACGTATGTATTTAATATATAATCAAATTGATAAAAAATTTATATACATAAAAATTGTATCCAAAAGCGTGTGTAAGTGCCAAAAGCAGCACTTTCAAGCAATATTTTACAGCTTACCTATTCCATTTTTGTTATCAGGACGTACAAAGGTAAAAGAAGATTGTCACCTTAAAATTTATTTAATTATTTCCTATAGTTTAATTTGGTTTCAAAGAAATGTTGTTAATAACTTAAAAAAAACAAAAAAAAAAAACATATGATTGAAAAGAGTTCTAAACTTTTTGTTGGAAGAAACTGTTCTAGTACTTGTGTCTGTTCGAGAATCTTCTACGCTTATCGCGAACCTAGATTGTTCTAATCAGACTAAATATAAGGAGCGATGGACTGGAGAGTTAGTCTTGCTTTTTGACAGATTGAATCAATGATTACTTTTGTCTTACTGTATCGTTACAAGTTGATACTTTTTGTAACCTTGTTGGGTTTTTATTGTTTGCCTTACATTGTAAATTGTTATTTTGGTTTAATAAAAAATATTTAAACCCACAGAAGTGTTATTATAATTTAAATTTGTTCCTAAACATTTATTTTTTTTTTTTTTATTCTCCATCAAAACTAAAACTAATGCCATTAAAAGTGACATTTAGTTCAATTAAGCTAATGTTGATTCATAAATCCTGTTCAGCATCCATTACTTTCATCATTTCGGCAATAGCAACAGTAGATTTTTACCACTAATTTTAGATAGTATTTTGTATTGATGCATTGAACATGCAATATTTAAAAAAGGTTTACCACTCATTGATTTTGTTTTACCCATTTTTGTTTGTAAATTTGTTTAACGTCATTTTATGCCACTAAGGCTAATCGGACGATGTTACAGTGGGAGTCCTAAATTTTGCCTATCCAGGTATAATTAGGGATCTTTAACGATCTTGTAGGCTCGGGACCTCCATTTTACGTCCTATCCAAAGGACAGCATAGACAAGGATTTTTTACTCCCATTTAAAATCCTAGGGCCACCTCGGGACGCGAACTCGCGACCTTTAGTATTGTAGGTTTCTATGCTAACCACTACACCATAGGTGTAGTGTGACCCCATTGATCATTTTTAAACAGATGTTTTTATAAAAATAATAACTTTTTGTTGAATGGCTTATTGTTGAATGACTTTTGTTGAATCCATGAATGGCTTATTTTTGTTGGAATCCTTGATATTTTTCTGTTATTTCTAAAATTTCTGTTAAATCGTCAACCCATACCAGCACATTTTTTTTTGTTATAATTTTAGTGATGAATTCACTTTTTAGATAAATACTTTATAGTTACATAACCATTGTAAAGATTATTAACATATATATTTTTCTGTTTCAGGTGAGTCATTTATTCTATCCTGTTTGATAAACCAGTTCTAACCATTCCTGTTGGTAAGTATGACTAATATTTTAGAGCTTAATTGTTTTATTATTGAGTGTTAAATGTGTTTTGGCGATATGACATATTTTATAATATTGAGGGATTATTTTAACTTTAATGTAATGCAGTAATAATTTAATAATTAGTCATTTAAATATAGATCTGCAGGCCATGGTAATAAGTAGTTATATTTTTTTTATTATTTTTAGTCCTTCCAGTTTCCTAGACATTATATATTTTTTTTTTAAATAAAGACCACGCCCATTCCAATAGGTTCTAGCACAAGTTATTTTTTACAATTCTTAATTGAATGGCATTGGGCATAAAATTATGTTTTTTTTAATAAAATAAGAAAAAGGGGAGTGAATTTAAAAAAAAATGTGACAATGACGAATTGTATTCATGTTCACATCGTTCTTATAATTCCACAAAAACGGAATAATGTAAAGGTTACCATTAAGGATAAAAGAAACGAACGGTGTGAATGAGAAAGGTAAGACTACATTTAATTTGAAGGAAACTCGAAAACGTGAATATTCATCGAAAATCTGATATGGAACAAGGATTTTCTTTTTGGGGACGGAAGAGACTCAGCAAATTTTCGAAGAATTGTTTAGAAATCGAAGTTAAGAGTTCAGCGGTTTATAACTATGTCATCAGTTGTCCGTAAACTCCTATAACGTTCCTACAATTCGATATTATCGAAGAATTGAATATTTTGTTATTTTTTTCCATAGCGTGAATTGTAACTAAAATAACTTTCATGTTCAAACTGTATAAGTAATCGTTCGAGATGTTTATAGTTGATACTGATCTACTGTTGGATATTAGTTATCACAGCATACGTTCCGGCCATTCTGACCATAACTAATGTCTTGTCATTAAAAATTAGGTATTTATTTTACATTCTATACTCAAGTATCCAGTAGTAAGTATCCCTGTACGTACTGGGTTAGATGACAGTAAGTAAATTTCTTTATTTTTTTATAAATTTACAAATTATGTGAGGGACAAGGGTAAAAAAATACCCAATTTGTAATGACAAGACATTAGTTATGGTGTTTTTATTTAAAAAAGATTTAATTTATCGAACAATATTAATTATCAATCGCATTCAACACTGAAGACGGCCGAAAAGTATGCTGTATATAAAATAAATCCTATGTGTTGAGACTAAATTAATTGTAACCTTTTAACCCACACGTTAAATTAAGTTGGATATTAGGTTTATCTTTTCGGTGTATTAAATTAGGTTACCTACCTGGGCTTATTAAACCTGCAGTATGAAAAATCTTAGTTTAGGAAAAATAGTTTTTCCTTGATCACTTAAGACCTTTTTTACAGTGTTTAAGATATGTTAAAACAACAAACGAACAACAATGTATGATAACTCAACTGAAACCGTCTAGACGCTCATTTATCAACCGAAATTTCATAAAAATGTGACAAATCATTGAATAACGAAGTAAATATTTTAGTATTGAAGTGTTGGGCTAAACTACGTTGATTTTGATATAAATAGTTTGATATAAATTTTTACTAGTTCCATAAAATTACTACTGTACAATAAGCCTCATGAAGTACTCAATTACGAACATAATAAAAATGTAGTATTAAATTATATGTAATTTCAATTATTTATCAAATAACTTAATTTTATTTATTGTTTTTTTTTAAATCGTTATAGAAAGATTTAAAATAAAAACAATTCGAAAAGAAAGAATAAACTTGATAATACCATAATACGATAACTATTCTACTAAGTACTCGCTTTTTGAGGTTTAGAAACAATTGCAATCTACCAAATATTGCTGTTAACACGGTTGTTATTTGATATGATCTTGATATGATTATTAACCGGTTAATGAGCGAACTAAACCATTTTTATTCCAATTCTATTTCGTTCGTTTTAATCGCCCCTCAAATAGCCAAACAAATTTTGAGTCCAAATAGTTAAAATTCATACATGAAAGAAACCTCGCTCATAACTTCCTTTCTTAACCCAGGCCGAATTTAACGGAGATTTTCACACGACCCATTTTTGAACCCTCTAAAGTAGGTTGTCTGCTTTCAGTTTGGGCTGACTTAGCAGATCTTGCTTCGTAATACCAATTCGAAGTTTATGAAAGTCCCTAGGCTTCATGAAAATGCAATCTTTGAGCTGTGGAAGACACTTTTAGGTATATTTTGTTGAGCCAGCTTGAGGTCGAACCTGAGATCCCTTAGACCCTCTTGGCGGATGCCTTGCTTATATATGGTGCCTCACAAAAGTGTTAAATATACCCTCTTGCATATTATGTCTACAGTGAGTGCATACGTATGTACACCTTACATTAAGTTATACTATCACATTTTCTAAAATATTCCTGCCTAAGTCTCACCCTAGCATTCTCCTTGCACTGCCTGGCTGAATTCTCTGTGACCTTAGCGGCTATGTGCTGTTTAGCAGATGCTGTTTCTCGCCTGCTCACTAACAAGTGTGAAGTGGGGCTCGACCTTGTAACTGGTCCGGGATCGTCAAATCAGATCTTGTCCATCACCCACGTCTATCCACATCTGGGAAAATCTTCGACGGCGATATTGCCTTTGATAAGGATACCCGGTCAGATTTCTCAAGGTTTCAAGCCCCACACCGACCGCAAGTCTGATTTTTTTCTTGGAGGAAAAAAGAAATACGGAGAAAAAGTGATATCTACGTATAAAGCTTCATAGCCATTTTCTTATACGTTTCGTTTGCGTTTTTTACTTTGAAACTGCTTGTTTAAAATTTCCTATTATTTAAAATATTTTTAAACACCCTTTCCCCCCCATAAAAAATAATAAAACCATTATTACAACCTATGAAGAGTAAGCAATTTTTCTCTTAATTAATTAATTAGTTTATTATATATTCGAGTATTTACTTTAGTTAGGTCCCAACCCAGAGTATGTGGACATTCCTTATCTCATTGAACCTACTGCTGATCCTCTCTTCAAAAAATGAGAAATTATTTTTTAATTTATTTCTAAATAACCATTTCACATATGGGTATCAAAGTATCTGTTGATTATCGATTCGTGTGTAGGGTTTCAAAATCAGCCAACGTCATTTTTAAATTTTTTATTTATAAATATATTTTTAACTTGCTATATATACCGGTTTCACCCGGAGAATTTCATTTTTTATCTATAAAATCTATAAAGTGAGACTTTTATCGACTCAAACGGTCGACTTCGTAAAAACCAATGTAAAGCGAGATCAAAACGATTTTCATAACAATAAAGAATATACCCAGAGATTGGCTGAAATTATGCAATTTTAATATGGACAGGTGTTCGCGCCTTATATGAAAGAACCACTGAGCGAAATTAAGAGAATTAAGGGCAAACGGTATGGATATCTATGAAGAACAAACAAACAAACAGAATTTCATCTTTATTTATCTAGATTAATACTCTTAATAGTAGATTGTCATGAAGCAAATATAGTTAAATGAGAAGAACCTTTCTCTAAAATCTTTTTCAATCATAAAATATTTACCAATTTAATAGTAGTGGACCTAGAAATGTTCTGAGGGGGGAGCCATATATATATATATATATATATATATTTTTTTTTTCATCGTACTGTATTTAATCCTTTGGAAGCTTGGACCACATATTGAACTAATACTAATGAGTTAAGTTTAAATTTATAAATATTTAATAAATAAATTGAGGATTTTGGCTCAACCACATCTAATTCTACAAATAAAATATCTGTATTTAAAATAAAATAAACATAACCAAAGGTATAAAATCACAATTAAATGTGTAAATACTATAAATTTTACAATTTGGGACAAAAACTATTATTAGATAACCTTAGTTTAATAGATGTCCCCTTCACTTTTCAAAAGGGGGGGTCATGGTAATAATATTCATAAATTTATCTTTTCATCATGATTTATGATAATTGCCTAATGGTGTTAAAAATAGAAAAATTTCATTTCGAAACTTCAAATGTAAATAACTTATCAGTAAACCGATATTTTGTGGTTATCATACTAGGCGATGTTCACAAATAATTGATTCTTTGTCGGAAAAGTAGTTACTGACCCATCTCTATCTTGAAGGTTAGAAAGGTGAAGATAGAAGGAATGATATATTTTTTTTTTTTTTCAAGATATTTGATAATGCTCGTTCCTAGTAAAAATCGATCTAATTATTTGAAGATATAAAGTAATTTGGTTGCTGGGTCTGATCTTCGATGTGGTTGACTCATATTATTATTATTAATGACATATCCCTTAACTGCATCGAAAAAAATTCAAAAGACGATATTATTATTATTTATTACTAGCTATTTAAATTTTGAAAAGCCACCTAGCGACACAAGATGGCGACCGATGTGAATACCTGGTTTTTACGGGAATCTACTCGTGTCATGAAACCGTCGCCTATGTTCTGATAACAGCTGATAAGGACTGTCAGCTAAAGCAATGTTTCGCTTATCACTTGTCTCACCAATAATAGAATTTTCAATCTATGATTCAAGTTATTTTTACGGTTGACGAAACAATTTTTTTTAAAAACATTTGTTTTAAAATAGTCATTACTATATTTTTATTTTATTCTTTATTTTTTGAGTCTACTTCATCATGACAATGCAAATAAGAAGGACTTCTAAGAGTTGAATACCCCAAAGTATTTTTTAACCAGGTATTCATGTGTGAAGTCCAATCATTGTACTTATTTAAGAAAGAAGACCTTCCCTATTTTACCTCCAACTCATGGGAAGTATTTCAATGCCTCATCAATATTAATTTAAGCCTTAAGATGCTATAATTAACATAATGCTTAATATTTAAAGGAATATTTATGCTTTTTTTTTTTATTTATTTATACTTATATTTTGACGATTGAATGTCAAAGCTCATCCCATCACCGAATATCTCCAATGGCTGAGGGATATGAGATGCCTAAATTAATCTCTAAAAATATTTTATGATGTTTCATTGTAATCAGGGTATTCTACCCCCTTAATTCAATGCGGTAAAAAATTGTTAGTATCTCGTAGAATAAAGATACATTTAATCGAAACAATTTTTTATTCAGTACACCGTAAAATCCAAAAAAAAAATAACAATATTTTTTGATTTTTTCTAAAATCAAGAATTTTGGACTGAGCAAACAAACTTTACGCTGCAAAGCACAAAATTATTAAATTTATAATTTTATTTTTTTTTCTTTATTTTATATCCTGTTATTAATAATTCCTATATTTATTATTTATTGTCCTTATTGATAGAATGTACATTACACTCACTATCGAATGATTTATGTATCTTTAAAAAATATAATTTTAAAGGTTGAAGTATTTTCCAATCTACCAGATATCACTGAAGTGGTACCACTGTTTATTTATTTATTTTTGAAAAAAAAATTTTAAATTTTTTTGAGACGAAAAGGCTGATTTTGGCCTCAAAGCACGTCAGCGCCGAAAGACCTTGTGCCGTGGCAGTATTGAGCCTGTCTAATTGAACCTTCTTATGCAAATATCCCTCACTAATTGTTTCAGGGGGGACCTTGAAGTCTGCTGCACTCTATATATGTAGTTCAGTATATCGAGTTTTCATTCTTTTATTTTTTTTTAACTGTTTCTTTTATGGCAATTTCGAATTATTCAAATTTGAACCAAGTTTTATTATTTTATCGTTGAAAATTGCTTGTGAACACATGACCTTTTTACTTTCTCATTCTTTTGAATACCATTCCTCCCAGGAACCAGGAAAATGCCACTACTCCTTATGAAATCCATATCTAAATGAATCAGGAACGTATTTAAAGGGGGTCCCCCTCCGAAATTTATAATGTACAAAAAAAAATTAAGAACCATAATCCCAAATTATGCAAATTAATGATGAAAACATATTTAAATAGCTTATAATGTTATTCACAAACATATTAAAAATTGTAATAGTAGTAACCTAGTATTTGTTAATTTTATTATATAATAAAGAATATACTTCATTATTTAGCTCGATCCATACTTACCCCAACTTTTAGGCTAAAACGCCAGCGGCTCCGAGACATTTTATAAATATGTTCACTTCAAACCTCTAAGTTCACTCCTACAATTTTCTTCCTCAGTCTCGACTGAGTAACAATGGGTTGAATGGGATAGAAGCATTATAATGTTTTTTATTAATGTAACATACTTTGTGCTGTATTTCTTATTAGTCTGTGCCGTAGTCTTTGGGTGCATTGGTTGAGTACTTAGTTAAGAAGTATCGTTATTTGGTTAAAGATTGTGTAAAGAAGCGAAATGTCCTAAATTACGCTCAACTGCGCCGTTTTGCCCTTTGAATAATTATTTATCTGTAAGTGCTCTTAGAGATTTATGTAGGTTGGATTGGGCAACTTTTTTTAAACATTTTTATTTAATAGGAAATATTTTTTAAACTTATCCCCGTAAACCACCCACAAACTAGTCTTATCTAAGGCCCATTAGGCATAAATCATTGTTTTGATAGATTGTTACATCCACGTTTAAGCTTCCGATTTTCATGCTATAAAACATTATAATCTCTTTGAATCTGTTTGCCATCAGAAAATCAAGAAGATAATATCCGAATGATAAGTTATTCCGTGATGCGACGTTTAAAACAACGTGACGGAGAGAGTAAAAAATAACAGGATAAGTGAAATCATTCAAGGTCACTAGAATCCTCTCATTTTCCCAATATTTTATTCCATGCAGCGTTTCATCATTATCGCATTTCTTCCGCTCAAATTTTCAATTCATCCTTAATTTTTTAGAAAAAAACTTGATATTCCATATTTATTTTTGTATTGACTAGCGTTTAATACTTCAATGAGTATCTCAAAATTTTATTTTTAATGTGAACAAATTAATATTGCATACAATATCATTCAATTTAGAAGTAACACTCGATCAGTGCTACTTTTTCCAATTCCATTCCCCCTAGGAGGCAAGATAGTATCAAAATTATAAGAAAAGTAGATGATAAAATGAAAATAAAATAAAGTAATTTCATGTTAATAGTTATTTATCATTAGTTATTAGAATTTGTTACAATTGTCAATATTTTTAAAATATTTCTTTTTCATCATAGTCGAAGAAACAAAATATAAAACTGATCTATAGTCAGAGAGATAAGATTTATGTAGTCGGGATTTCTGATCGTTCTAAATAATCTATCCTTTTTTAAGATGTTTTTTTTTCCTATTTTGCACCCAATTTATTTTTATTTTTTTTCAATTTTAGTTACTCTTCATTGATATATCATCCCATTTTGCTTTTTAAAACAAAGAATAAAAATATGTATCGTGTTACGTGAAACAACATCATATAATATTGTCGGTTATTTTTAGTCGGTGGGTTTGGAAGAAGTACCACTAATGGAGTGTTACTTCTAAATTGAATAATATTTTATTTTCTTATATGAAAAATATTTTTTTTTTTTCATTGTATTAAACGCTAGTCAATAAAAAAAAAAAAAAAAAAAAAAAAAAAAACGATTTGTATAGTCGTAAAGTGTTTCAATTAGTGAAGACATTGTTGAAAGAGAGAGATAATGTTAGACGTGACAATTATACTGTTTACTGCCAGGTGACTAGTTTACTTCTAATCACACCAAATCCACGGTATTTTTCTTTTAGCCTCAATCATTTAACGCAGGAATCTTAGAAGACAGAGGAAAAAATAATAAAAACTTCATATAATACAAACAAATAATTAATAAATAAAATCAAAGAAATAAACAAGTAATATAAGGAATTGGTCAGATATCAATAATGATTTTTTTTATTTCCCTTCAAGGTGAACAAGTTTTATAGTCTCGTTAGTAGGTGGTTTTGGGTAAAATTTTTTTAAAAAAAATATCTGATCTTTTCATATTGTTATTTAGAATTTTAAAATCCTTGATTTTATTAAAATGTTTGCCACCAAAACATCCTATTTCATTTGCAATAAACCTAGACATTACATAAATTTATACAGATAATGAAAACAATATGAAAACTGCTGACCAACCGCTGTTTTAAAACGACTTTTATTTCTATCTTTAAAAAATTAATAAGTTTTTATATTTCAATCAAGGGTATGAATAAATTATTGAGTTTTCTTAATAAAGAAGCGACAAAAAGATATCATTCTTCCTCAGCAACTATAAAGATACTGATATCAAGGCAATTATCAAGTGACCCATGGAAACTTATCAGGGGCAGGTCAGGAGAAGTAAAAGCCTCGTTAATGGAACCCTTTTTCCTCAATTCTATGATAATAATTAACTATTACTACATTATTTCCGTTATTTTATTGCCAATAACACAAAATAAAGTTCCTGGGTCATTTTTAAGGAATTTAAGATAGACGACAGGGTATTATTTTGTCCTATTATCTTTTTCAATATTATTCTGAATTAATTATTCATTTTGCAGTATAAACATTTAACATCTATTAACTACTTAATAATAATAGAATTTAAAAAACCTACAAAAACGTGAATTGCCTTTAGAAAAGAAAAAACAAAGTGAATTAAAAAAAATAATAATATTAATTTATCTAAATGTAAAATGTTATTTAAACTATAGTTTACGTGACTAGGTTTAGTAGATGAAGTTTAAGATGGCGTAGATTCTTTTGAATACGTTTTACAAGGTCAAAAGTCTTTCTTATATTTATTCATTTATAACTAATTATTTATTAGTTCCATTAAATTATTCAAATTCGAAATCGATAATAATTTCGATTTTATTTCATAATTTCATTTTTTTTTTTCCAGCCCAGGGGAGTTCTTATATTGATTTATTTATGTCCTTGTATTGTTATATACATATTTTAAAAAATCTGATGGTCAGAATTCGGCTCAAAAATTCACTTTATTTTTCATGTTTAACTTATCACCTCACTTTAAACTTGTTTTATTAAATGGGTGAGTCGGGCATAGCAAAACGATCGACGCAATCAGGATTTTATTTAATGAGTGGGTTTTAATGTACCTTCTATTAATTTTTGTCCAATTGTTAATAATGAAAAATTAAATTGTTTTCTTCATCTTTTTTGTTCATTCTGTAAACTTAAAGCTAACATTTGTCTTATTCAGATATTAAGCTGCAAGACAAATATATAATTATTTTATCAACACTCTATAGTCTTAAGACACATCCAAAGGAATCCTTGAGCATATGAGTCCTTTATAAATGACATTGAAATATCATTGACAGATCTGTGTTCGTTGAACTATGAACAAGAGATATCTTATCGAAATTACTCCCTAATAAAAATAATCGTTCTATGTATTGGACTAAAACGATCGGTTTCTAACGAAACATATTTTGAAAAAAACGAATTTTTAAAGTTTAGTGATATATATATTTTTTATTGAAAATTAGATAAATGTTTTGGAATTGATTTATTGTGATTATAAATATAGTAATTGGTTCATACTTTATGGTTTGAAAAAATTTGAAGTTGTACTTAATTGACTTCAATAGTATGGTTTTATGGTTGAAAAAAGAATAACCCGTTTTCCTTTATAATGAAAAATATTCCGAACCTTCATATTTAAAAAGGTTCGTTAGAAACAAGAATGGATTTCACCACAGTTGATAAGTTTAAAGAAATGTAGAAAGTTTACGATAAATAATGAGGGAAGGCTTATTTTTATTCTTCAAGTGTCCCATCGTGACAAATAAAGTTTAATTAATTTCTTTAATTAATTATTAAAAAACTAGTCAATGAGATTTTTTTCTTGTGATAATTCATTAATTAAATTGAAGATAGGAAGATTTGATTAAGGATTCAAGTGGATTCGACAAACAATTTAGAAAAAAATGATAAAAAAGAATGAAAAAAGTCATAATTAAACATTTCCATAGCCCCTTAATAGGCTTATATTGGATGGAATAACAAGGCATTTATACTTAATTATCTCCACAGAATATAAATTTTTGTGTAATTATTTTTTCATCATCGTTTTTTTTCTCACATTAAATAAATTAGTAACAAAATTGTAGATTTTATTTTAGTTATTTCAGATTCGTAACCAATTGTATTTTCATAAACCTACTTAGTCTCGTAGTTTGATTCATTTGATAATATGCATTATTTCACCTATTGAATGTTTTTTTTTTGTTTTTTTTAACGCTAATAATCGCTCTTTAAACGCATAATCCGTCGTCGGATAATCCCTTATTTGGATATTCCGTTGAAAAGTTATTAGACTGAACCTAATGTACTTTTAAATTATATTTTTATCATGGTTGGATCCAGGGTGGTCACGGAGTCTTGACCCTCCTCAAATATTTTTGCTTTTCAATTTTTTTGTATTTTTAAGCGAATAATGCATTTAGGAAGTTACTATGCCCTAAACATAACACTTTAGGTTATTAGATTGCAGTACTTCTAAATACAAGGTAATAATCTCATTAAAAAAACGGTGCTATCAGCCACGTGATTATGAGGCAAATGTGTTACCCCCCCCCCCAAATTTCGTACTGAATGCGCCCCTGATTTTTATGGGGTAATCCGTTGTTGCCATCCGGTTAATCCGACGAAAAATGTTAAGCTACCGACGGGTATGTTTTTCCTTACTTCCTGAAATCCAGCTTATGTTCGGTCTAGGAATATTATAGAAGAAATAATAATTAATACATTTCATCACTGTTAATACCTACATTTCATCATTTTCTATGAATTAATTAGGTAGCGATCCCATCCTTTTTTTTTTAATTTTTGAACGTGACTCGTTGAATTCTATTCGATTGAAGACTTCTTTATTTTTCAGTTCATATTAATTACTTCGCGAACAGTGAAATTTTTTTTTTTGTCAAGTTCGTCATTACAAAAGAAGGAATATTGCGGTAAAACGGAAGAGAATACTTTTAGCTCAGTATGATAGGTTACCGAAAATGAAAAAAAATGCTGCATTAATATTAGGAATCCCGGTTTCAACACAGTATAAATATATATCTTCTTTGTATTTAGCCCAAAAACTACTTATGACGATTTAAATATGTTTGAAAAAATATAAGAGAACGTTCATTCAAAAATTACCCCTCAATTTTTCATTTTTCGTTTAACCCGTTTTTCGGTTAATCCGTTGAATTTTATCATGATCTAATTGCAAATCATTAAACGACAACCACTTTAGGAGCTGTTCTCCTTCGGATAACATGGAGCTGGAAATATTTTCAGGGGCTAACATTATATCATCGGATCGTGCTACATATTACAGAGATAACTAAGAAAAAGGCTTGGAAACCAGTTTTCATAAATTCAGTAAAAATTATTTCTGGAAGTGGAAAGGTGGTTGGTTCAACCTTGGTGAAGCCATACAGTCGACTACTTGGCTTCCTAGCCGTCCTAAGCCGGTTATTCTACCTCATAGTGTCTTGTTAACACTTTATATGGACAGTAATATTACTTATAGGGGAGTACTTTAGAGTGTTTTAGAGAATGAGTACAGTATTCCTTACGTTATCTTTACTATTTTTATCTAAAGGTTGAGAAAACGTTGAAAATAATCTATTGTATTTACAGCATTTAAAATAACCTTTGAATTGTAACAACATATTGATAAAAACATTGATATGATGCTACTTTGTTTTTAAATTATTGCTCAGTATTTATCTGTTAAAAAAAAAAAAAAAATCTTTTCCGATTAATAAGTAATATTTAATAAATTCATATGGAATTTGTATAATTTAAAATAACTCCTTAAATTTTGTGAGACAAAAAAAAAATCTTATTACGAATAGGTCGTTAAACAGAATGTTTTACATGGAATGAAACTTTTTTTAAAGCAAAGATGGATAATGGAATATAAGTATCATGGATAATTATTTTTATATTAATGTATAAACAAGACTATAATAAATATGAGAGAATTGTTGAGGATGGGGGGGGGGGGGGTAAAAGCCTGAAATATAGACAGAAATAAAGATGTTTTAGAGGAGGGTGGAATTTAATGATTGAATTTGAAAAAAAACTTAAAAATTAATTTCATATCAAGTGTAATAGTACTCCATATTGGAGTATAATAATACCTCTTATGATTATTATATTAATTTCTTTTATTTAAGGTTAATAAAAGCCGTAGGTCACCAAATATATCATATATTTATTTAAAGTATATAATCCTTGACGTTTCAGCCTCAATGTGCCATTCTCAAAAGACAAAACTAAAAATATTAAATAAAAAATTAAATAAATTTAATAACAATTGATATTAAAAAAAAAAATTATACATATTTTAATTTATAAATACCTTTATGCACATAGTCACCAATTTATCCTTCTAAAAGAATTAGTCTATATTTTAAAACACATATGTCAAGATCTATCTGAATATCTGCCACGTCTAACATTGTCAACTAGCGAGGAACGACTGACAAAGAATTAGTACGGCAGGGGTGGGGTAAGCCTATTGCTCTATTGTATTATTATCCATAGTTTTTTTTATTATTAATTTTATGTATAATACTTGCGTAAATTTTTCTCAAATTTTCTACGTCTGTGTGGTTGTTCACCGAATTCTGAATATTTTTTGAAATGTAGATAGCTTCTATAATTTTTCTTTTATTAGGATTATTTTCTTTATGTATTATTGAGGCATTTTTAAAATCAAATTCATGTTTATTTATATGTGTATGTTGTGATAG
Source organism: Aelia acuminata (assembly GCA_911387785.2). Classification (NCBI taxonomy): domain Eukaryota; kingdom Metazoa; phylum Arthropoda; class Insecta; order Hemiptera; family Pentatomidae; genus Aelia; species Aelia acuminata. The sequence continues at coordinate 24,537,537 of OU426979.1, forward strand.
ACCAGTTGCAAATTTTGATTTAGTTGTTTTTGCTTTATATTAATTTCAATCTTTTTTTTTTTTTTTGACATTTTGTTATTTTTTTCTACTCTCTCCTTTTTTTAATTTTGCTTTCCTAGTTTTTTTTATCCAAAAGTAATGTGTTATCAATCATTTTGCAGACTTGCCGTTAATATCTATTTTTTTATGACTCATGAGTTTTCCTAAATAGTTAATATATTTTATTTCATTACTAGCTGAATATATCTGTTTCACCCGGTGAATTTCATTTTTTAATTCTATAAAATGCGACTGTTTTCTACTCAAACGATCGATTTCGTAAAAAATCAATGTAAAGGGAGATAATTTTTATAGCAATAAAGAATATACCCAGAGATTGGCTTAAGTTATGCAATTTTAATATGGACAGGTGTTCGCACCAGGTAGAACCACGGAGCGAAATTTGGAGAATTTAGGACAAACGGTATGGATTTCTATAAAGAACAAACAAACAAACAGAATTTCATATTTATTTATATAGATATTGGTATATCTCGATTTCACCCGGGGAATTTCATTTTTCTAATGAAACGGTCGATTTCATAAAAAAAAAAAAAAAAAAAAAAAAAAAAAAAAAAAAAAAAAAAAAAAAAAAAAAAAACATTGTAAAGCGAGTTCATTAGGATTTTTATAGCAATAAAGAATATCAGCTGAAGATCGGCTGAAGTTATGCAATTTTAATATGGACAGGTGTTCGCACCTGGTATGAAAGAACCACTGTGCGAAATTTGGAGAATTTAGGACAAACAGTATGGATTTCTATAAAGAACAAACAAACAAACAAACAGAATTTCTTCTTTATTTATATAGATTACAATTCGTTATGACCTGTGTAGCTCATTCAATAAATAATGCACAGTGCTCGAACTCTCGTGTTTCTATTTTCGAGTCCGACTTTATTAGGTGCATATTCATATTTTGTTACGACAGTAAATAAATTTTTAATTGTTCTAAGCAGTCCATTCAAGGGTGCCTTTACACTGTGCGAAACACAACCTTGAACAGGCAATGCTCGGAACCGTAACACGAACAGTTATTTACACTGAAACATGAAGTCGAGAGAACAATGATTTCTGACCCCATCTATGCACCTTTTAATACAATAATTTTAATTACTAAGACGGCTGACTTGGAATTAGTGGCTGTTCTGGATTCTTCTCTAGCTTATTATGGATAAAAGTCACAATGTCAGAAAATGCTAAAATAAGATCTAGAAGCTTATCTTAAAACTAACACAAGAGCGACACCAGCGCTATCCACGAACTTGCAGGTGAACGGATACAGTACCTTGTATGGATACAGTACGGATACAGACCCTTGTTTGAGTTCGTTTAATATTTAGAATTGTTCGAGGGTGAAGTTCGTACAGTGTAAAGGCTCTAGTTTAGTGTACTCTAGTAATAAGTGATTCTTCTTTCCTAATTTATGATTAGCTTATTTCTACACTTAAAGCTGGATTTTTAATAGACACGCGATAGCTCGTGGCTTATCTTCACCTAGTCGCCCAGTCATTCTTTCCTCGATGTTTTCTATTTGTGACAATGAATCATCAGTTTTATGTCATACCGAACTTAACAAAAAAATTTTTTTTTTGTTTTTTTAAACCGACATAAATTATGATGAGCGCACTCTGTACAGGTAATATCCTAAGGTTCCATACTGCAGCTCGTGAACACCGACGTGGCTATCTGTATTTCTGATCCTTCTTCCTTATCTATGCGATTGGTAAACACTCCAAAAAATGAAATGGAAAATGCCTCAAGGGCCAATTTATAACAAGTAGCGATTGGAAATGTCTCTATATCTTATCTCGGAGCTCATTCACTACTTTTTTCTCAATATATTTTTTTCTATGTAAGATATTAATTAATAAATAAAATTTGTCCCCCCCTCCAAAAAAAAAATACAATAGGTAATTAACCATATATAATTTTATACTTTTTTAAATTGTCAACCTGAACTCCTTTGTACCGTTTTACCTTTATTTGAATATTAATATACTTTGTTTCTATCTCTTAATTTTAAACTTATTTAGGAGCAAATTTTTCCTTGTTAAAATTATAGTAATGAAATAAAAACACTCATTCGGTATAAATAAGCGATCAAACCTCAGAGTTGAAGCCTTCATAATTTTTATTATTATTTTCTGTACATTAAAAACACATACACATTAAAAAACTATATGTATTCTTCACAATATTTTTTATAATTTATATAATGCAGTCTATAAATAATTCATAGGACTGTAGTAGTCAACTGTTTTTCTTTACGATAGGTCCAGAGTAATTCAGAGACTCTCAGTGAGTTTCTGTATTACTCTGGAATTAAGCCCTGATGAAGATCTACATGTAGAGATCGAAACGTTGTCTTTTCAAAATAAAAAATGTGTGACTGAAAATCCTGACTATTAAACAACTTATCTTAAATAATTTATATTTCTTTATATGTTATATATTTAGCTATATATATTTTTTTAATTAATACCTAATAATTCTTATCCAAGCTAAATGTTAAAAAGTAATAGTCAATAATATTCATTGTAACTTGAAATTTTTAGACACATCTGTTAAAAATTCATTCTGAATATCATGACAAAGGATTTAACTTTTAACTATAGAGTACATTTCTTACATTATATTTTATTAATTTATGTTTTATTCTATTAGAATAATAACTAAGTAAATCCTTATTTTAATTTTCCGTAAATGCATGAAGTTCATATTCTAATGAAATTTTAATTATTGAGCTTAATGAAATTTAAAGATAGGAAACTGCCATTAAAATGCAACCATAAAGTTCCTCCTTTAAAAGTCCGGTAATTCAGTTAATACTGTTTCTGCCCAGGGGTTAGTAATAGGATTAATAAAAATACATTAAAAAAAAAGTGAAACAACTATAAAATATATTATAATAACCTATTACTATAACGCAATCTATAACAATTTCAATAATTCAATTATAAACACTTTCTCCGTTTGAAATTTTACTACGAGCAAGTTAATTGAATGTTACTGGAAGAACGCTTTCTCATATTAGCCCTCATAGGCTTCAATAGATATCGAAGGTTGTTTCAACATCTATTTTAGTCTTTGAAGTGTAAATTGAAATAAATCTAATTACTGTGTTTTCTGTCGTACATGTAAGTGAGTAAAGGATGATTTGTTTTGTTCTTATTTACCCATTGCGAGTATTTATTTCAAAGTTATATTTTTTTTTAAGGATTCCAAGTATAATGTACGATCTGTTTCAAATAATTAGGTTTTGTTAAAAACATCTAGATTGATAAAAGGATTAAATTTAAAAATAGTAACTATCGTTCGGTAAAAAAAAAAACAAATTAAAGAAAAAATGACCACTTGATTTTCTTATCCATCATTTAAATAAGGAGGGACGAAGTGTAATGTCTAGGGAATGCATGTTAAAAAAATCTAAATCACGTTACGTAATTTTTAGTAAATAATAATTTATAAAAAATAAACTCAATACAGAATAGATAAAAGTTAAAAAACCTGACACCTAACAGCTATTAATTAAATGTTTAATTTAGGTCTATTTTCATTATTTATTTGATAGATTATCAAGAGAAAAAAAATTGTTAATATCAAGATTTAATTTTATAAATAAAATTTTCGTTTATACAAATCTACTTGAGCTATTTTATTCGTGTAACTGCCAACGTCTGGTCTTCTTGTTCGCCTTTTGATGGGCTTAATTTTCCATCTCCAAGAATTGGCCGTTTTACCTTCTACAACCTGATAATGTTGAAGTCTCATCCGGGTATTTCCCCACACAGATCATTTTTTCCTCTGCAATATCCCATCCTCCTTGAATATTTCCCAACATCTTTTATTTTTATTTTAGTTTTTAAAAATGTCCACTTAAACATGCTTCCCTAATCGTATATTAACATACTAGCTGTATATACCGGTTTCACCCGGAGAAATTCATAATTTAAATCTATAAAGTCAGACTTTTATCGACTCAAGCGGTCGATCTCGTTAAAACCAATGTAAAGCGAGATCAAAACGATTTTTATAACAATAAAGAATATACCCAGAGATTGACTGAAGTTATGCAATTTTAAGTTGGACAGGTGTTCGCACCTGGTGTGAAAGAACCACTGAGCGAAATTTGGAAGAATTTATGACAAACGGTATGGATTTCTATAAAGAACAAACAAATAAACAAACAACCAGAATTTCATCTTTATTTATTTAGATGAACATAATCTAATTATTTTTATGGATTATCATAATTAAAGAAATATCTATTATTTACCGTACATTTATTTTAGAGAAGATATTTTCTTTTCCAAAGATATCCCGAAGATACACCTGATGAAGAGGAACGTCGAAACATTGGCCGGATGTGGTCCACCACACCAGATCATATGGTCTGGGCCACTGCTCTCTAGATCCAACAAGAATGTGTATCACAATTCAGAAACTTCTTTATGACCAAAACATTTTTTCCCAAGATTAATAAGAATAAAACAAATTGAATTAAAAGACTATTTGACTTCCTAAAGCATTAAAATGTTGAGATTTGCTTAACGATGCTGGATGGAAACGTGAAATAGTTGTTTCTATCGGTTCGGTGCTTCCAAGCCAATAAAAGCATGAAACAATAATACGGAATAAAAAAGTTCTTTTTGGTACTGATAAGTGTGTTTGGTTTTGATTGTCGCCATTGAACCTTGGGATTATTTAAGCCTTATTATAATTATATTCTTTCCATTGTGGTGATGTATTAAATATTTTTAATAACTTTCAATCACGAATCATCCAAATAATTTATATTACTTTTGCTGATATTTATACCTAGATACTGATATTACATATTTATTTAAAATAGTACTCATCCATTTTCTATTTAATTATACATATCAAAGCCTGATAAAAATTGTTTATTGGTTTTCAATGAAGACTTGGGAAGGTAAATTTTTTCTTTGAACGCAATTCTATAGCTGTGGTAATTTGATGTGTTATGAGACCAACTCATACAATTTTCTCAGACTTGATACCATATAATTTATCACTTGTGTTCTCAAAGGAAAAATCCAATGCCAACGAAATCGGTGGCTAAAGTCCAGGATATCGCATTTAATAGGAAACTACAATTATGTTACAGTTGGCCAGTACTGAATTATGTTGTCATCCCATTCACGTCTCTGTGACGTATTGTAAGGAGTCTTGAACAAAGCGGGATGGATAGCTAGCGTTGCGGTCCGATGGTCTGACTACCTTGGGCTAAAGGTCGCACTTCCTAGTGGCTTTTCCAGGGTTTTCTCGTTATTTTTGTTATATTTCTACGCTTCATTGCATGTCGGTTTTGCGACCATCAGCTTCGTCTTAGAGGTCGATTAAGGAGTTTTACTCAAGGTCTTCGAAGGGGGCATGATATAATGCAACAACTTTAGTCAATTCTTAACTAACTGTCATGTTCATCAAGAATATGTCTTAAAGAAGAAAATAACCCTAAGCGATCCATTAGCTATTCTCCATCCGTTTGAAACAATCAGTCTAACTTTAAAATTATCGAAAGTATGTGGCGAAAATCTTATTTCGAGAAGGTGTTTGTTGAACGAGAAACATGGAAATTCTATAAATTTTTTCTATGAAAAGATTACCCTGGGTAATATCAAAAACTCTACATTTCCATCGAAACCGATTAAAAAAATTTCGAAGCTGAGAAAAAGAGGGATCTGCAACAGATGATCACGAATGTATAGACAAGATGAGAATTGAGTTGATGGATTAAAACATTGGTAGAGCTATAAATATGTTACTTCTGGGCGTGGTCTATTTTTACAGTTCACGTGACCATAATATAAGCGAACTCACATCGCGTCATTTTTAGTTAAAAAGGGCCTTGATTGAACTTTGTTAGATTCCAGTCTTCGACTACCGTTCCTTATGCTCGCTTTCGATGTATAAATCCCCAAAGGGGTCCTTTTCGGTTGAGATCGAAAATCTGCTAAATGGCACCATAGAAGTAACTTAGCTCTAGTATATCTAAAACATTAATATTGTAACACCGATGTGGGTATAAAATAATTTTATTCACGTAAGATTATAAAACAAAAATGCCAGACAAACAATTAATACTCAAACAAGTAACAACATTACAAAACATTAACTGCTAGTGACAAAAAGTGGCTTAAAAGTAACCACATGCTTGGATGTTCTAAACAAGACTATAACCTTAGTCAATTGCTTCTTATATTTAGTCAGGAATCTAACATTCCAGAAATTCCTAGAACATTCCCCTCACATCCAGAACATGTGACTACGTACTTATACAGTTATATAACGGTTCCAACAAATGACTGGAAATAATAGTTGTAAAAGAGATCATCTGGTTTTGTTTCACGTCACGTTATTATTTTTTTTATAACTTTATGAAGGATTGTATTCAACGAAATTAACTAAAAAAATGATGCGTTCATGATTAAAATGACCTCGTTTTCACGTTGGTTAAACGTATGTCACATAGCACATCCTACTTGTAAAAACGTAGTACGTATTATTTGTATATAATTTTTTTTTTTTTTTTTTTTTTTTAGCGATCTATTTTACTATAATGTATTCAGCAACTTACGCGTGCTGGGCTCCGCGAAAACATCCTGAAGCCACGAAGACGGAAGAGCAACTCTTTCATTAAGGAGTAATTACTACCTGTCATGGGAATCCCTTACCCGTAAATTAGTTACTAACTCTACAATCATTAATTACCGGCTACTACTGATTACCTGTGCAATCTTAGCCAATGCTAAGGCGCCTTAGAATATGGACCCAGTCTAGAAATGAATTCATTCCACTATATCATTTCTTTCTTTTGCTTTAGAAGAAGTTGGTGTTCAGAGTATTTAGTTATTGTAAAAATATTTTTTTTTTTTTTTTTGCCAAATCAACGTGTCATTAGTATTCTTAACTTTCTGATGATGCCACCAAGAACTGCTAAACAAATACTTCTTTCGCATATGCTAATTCATAGGATTTGAAAGTAATAAACTCTTAACTTTTTTTTTTTTTGTTTCCATAGCGCCTTATGATTATATAATTTCTTGATTCAATTTATCTCCTCCTTAGATAATAATAAGCCTTTTACCGCATTTATGAATTTTAAGGTGTTTTGAAAAAATGTAATTTTTGTGTTCTGTTAAGTTATCGGTGATTGGGCTCACCTCTTTCTTGAAAACTTTTCCAAGATAAATTACGGGATCGAATCAAGTTGTTACTTTTTTTTATTGTTATTGTTTATAACAATACTATAAAATACAATACAAATATCAAAATTAATGCAATTTTCGAACTGAAAGATGGCGATACTTGTAGAAATTTCCTACTTTAGTTAGAAAATTTCTTATCGAAATTCTCATTCCGATGCGTGATAAGGCAAGTAATCAATTTCTCTAAGTACTCAGATATCGGTTCTTAACTAGGCTCGAGTAGACGCTTATCTCCCAGCTCGGAATGATCTATGAAGGATATCTTCCCATTCTTAAGATAAAAGCAGATAACTATTTATTTAGTTGTTATCCATTCATTTTCTTGATACGCCCTCGAAATGTTTTATTATTCCCTCCCTTAAAATTAATAATTAATATCCTTTTGAATAATGAATAATAATCCTTATTTGAATAAATAATGTCGAGGGCGTATCAAGAAAATGAATGAATATTTATATGACTAGATCTAGAAAATGAATGAATGAATATTTATTAAATCAATTTCGTATCCCCTTATTTTATTTATTGGTGCATCACCTTCGTCTTTATTTGTACACATTTATTGTGCTATATTTAACTTATTTGAGATAAGTTAAATATTTCTTTAAAATTTATATCTTATTATCATATAGTTACATCAATATTCACTTAATTACACCTGGTGTGTGATTGTCAAAAATAAAAACTAAAAAACTTATATCACCTAGCAACATCATTCATATTTATTTATTCATATTGCCCTCTGCCTTATCCCTTTATTATTATTTAAATACATAACTATACCTCCCTCCATGTTAAAACTTACTCTTAAACTTACCCTCCACTCATTACCCAATCATTATTCTTATTTTTAATTTTTAATTGTACCGCATTAAATATTTATTTCGTTTATTATATCCATGTAATGTTTTCCTATGTTTTTCACGTCCGTTTTATAATGAACTATAAAATATAAATTAATATTTTTGGTTATATGAGTAGATTCTAAATTTTTCCGTATTTTATTATTGTCATCCCACCTATTATATTTTAATTTCTCTTACCTATAGGTTTCACTATACCTATATGAAATAAATAAGAAGGGAGCGTATTGCGATCGTAAAAAATTTCGACTTCCGGTTTTCAACCGAAATACACGTTTTGGGGTCCCCTGAGTCCAAATAACCAAGTCCCGCGAAATGGTCTGTGTGTGTGTACTGTACGACACTGAAATTAGGAATTTGGTGTATGTATGTACCCGCGATGTGGTAGCAAAACTTTCATCAAAATTGGTCAAATGGAGGAGGTACTTTATTTAATAACTTGTTTCTAACTTTTACGTTCTTTTCGATTTTCTCAAAAACGGCTTTTTATGATTTTGATCAAATTCGTAGTGTTTAATGAAAATTAAAGTCTTCTTTAATATCAGGTAAGCTTTATCATTATCAAAATTTTTTGAGGGGGCTTAAATGGGGAAGGAGCCTTTTTCGTTTTCCTATGAAACCTTTGTTTTTGTTTATAAGGAGAAATTAACTGCCTCTCATGTAAACAAATCTCATCAAATTGTTCATAATTAAAGCCGTTCTGTTCGTTTAATGGAAATTATTTGTTTCATGGTAAATAAATGAAATTTTTAACAATTACATAGAGAATTATAAAGTTAGACTGCTTAGAGTATTATGCTTGCATTGCCGAATTAGCACAGATAAAAACTTTGATTTAACAATAAAAAAAAAAAAAATAGTGTACTTTAGAGAGCAAATACAACACAAAAATAAGTAAATGAATCTAGAAAAATGTGTGACTTTGAGAAATGGCATTTAACTAAACACTTCAATTTCTATTCTAAGTAAGTTGGTAAGTGAAAGTTGTGTGTTGCGCGCATCGCACCAGATTTTTTTCAGTTATGGGCTGTCACTGCTTTAAGAGTGGATATTCTACAGTTTTTAGTGTTTTAATTCCTTCTATAACTGTACTTATTAAAATTTTCTTTGATTTGTTTTTTTCTATTTATTTTGATGAATAGAATGTAAATAAATACATAATTGATGACATTGTATAACTTGGTATCTTTATGAAATTTAATGTCTTAAAAACACGAGGATTAGCTCATCCACTGAGCGAGCATTAATTCCCCCATGTATATCCTAAATGTGGATGTAATAATTAGCAGATACATAACAAGCTGTAGGGGTGGATGTGTATTGTGCAACCGCCTTTACGAGTCGATAAGGGTGGCATTGAAGATCTAGGAGGCATGCGTAGTTCCACCCCTCAGGGGTTCTTGCGCTTGCGCGGTAGTGGTGGACACGCCCCTAAGTTGAAGTTCGCCTGTCTCTCGCTTGTTCATTGGTTAAATAAAATTCTGAAAGGAATTCTACATCACTACAACTAAACCAAAACTTTACTTTCTTCGTCATATTGCTCATCGTTACTATTATTAATTATTACCTTACGCTATCAAAAGTATGAGATCAATTTTTATTATTTTATTTAATCATAGATATTTGAAAAATAGGTTTTGATGATCCAGTTATAGAGGAATCCTACACATTCAGGCATTCTCCGCCAATTATTGTAAGCCTAGTAAGGATGTCTAAAGCGAAAATTTCTCAAACAATAGTCCGTCTGTTGGTCTACATTCTTAGCTTTGCTTTACAAAATTAAATGCCGTTACTGTTGAAAATAATAATAAAAATTTTTATATAAGTAATATACCATTATTTATCCGCATTCAGTTGTATAAGCTTATATTTTGCCGGCAACTTCTTAGGTTACACCTCCGAATATCTTCAATCATTTTCGGTATATTGTAATATTCCATTCTTTATGATCATTTTGATGTCTTATATTTATGATGAAACAATTTTTTTTAATTTTCAATTTCGTTTTTAATTCTCGTTTCTTCTTGCGCTTCTTTGTATGATCTTAAATTTAAATTCGTTGCTTTTTTCCTGGGGGAAACAAGAACCCAACCTATTTTTTATTCATTTATTTCACAACTTTTCGTTGCCAAGTTTAACTTGTCGAAACTTGCAAAAACAATTTTATTTTATTCGTATTAGAATAAAAATTATAAAATATAATAAAACATAAAATTAAGAAACTTCGCAACGTAGTGGAATAAATGAAGAAAATAATGTTTACAAAATGTTGGCTAATTATTTTCCTGAAGTAAGAAACACTCGGGCTTATTTTTTTCAAACACTCAATAACACAATTAATCAATAACACAATTACGAAAGAAAAGATTAAATTTGTATGCCATTAAAATTCAATCACTAAAAAGTTAACAATTACTAAAAAATAAATGGCGATACTTGAGGTTAATGGTGATCCATGAGATCTTTTCTATTACCACTTCTTAATTATACATTTGGTAGTGGTTTCACATTTTTAGTGTTATCTGCATAACCTCATTCGTTCCAATAAATTACTAACTTCATTAAAAATTTTTTTTAAAAAAATCCTGGAATAAGAGAACTGCACATTATACAATCATTCAATGATTTATCTAAATACAACGCAAACATTTTTACTATAACTTGCTGCTAGAAAAAAAGAAAATTCTTTTCTTCGTCGCTATCCTGTCAAGTTTGGCTATAAGTTATTTTAAAATGAAATTTCTAGTAAGAACTTGGGATTTATCGACTTATGTTAAAATTATACATTAATCTCTATACCTTAACCATTTAAATACATTCCTGTTTATTACTCCCGAATGTTTTATTCTGAAATCTGAAATATTTTTCATTAAAGATTAAAGGATTTTCGAAAAGCTTAATGCAGGATCCATAAAAACTACAATTTCAAGCTTATTGCTGAGGAGTAGGAAATCGCTAATGGTGAAATTTATTGGCATGCTGCTTCTACAGACCATATCACATCTTTCATAGCAGTACTTTCTCCACTACTATCTAAGTATCGGTTGGTATATGGCTACCTATCTCAGTATTTTCCAAATACAGAAGATAAAAGCTACAGACTCCGTTTGCTTTAAGTGCTCTTCTGCGTTTCACTCACTGGATACCTTTCTTTTCGACTTCACCGTCATTATAACCCTTTTCCTTGTTTCAATCTAAGAGTAAACATCCTTGTATAGAATCGTTTTAAATGCTTAGTACGCTACGAAAAAGTAATAATTTAAATATTTTATAGATATACTAGCATTCCCCGTCGGGGCTTTGCCCGCAAGCCTTTAAAATGAATTCTGTGATCATTATCTTGGTATTAATTTAATATAATATTTAAAAAATTCATTGTTCCAACTAACCGAAAATTAATTATTACTTAAAATTTCTTAAGCATATCATACCTTAAGAGGAAACTGCAGTCTCTTAAACTGAAATGGATATTCCGAAGGAATGAGTGGTATTCATGGTATAAAAACTGATTCTCCCCGAGCACATCCAGTCAATATTGTAGACTCTATAACATTTCTTTTTAAAGCTGTTACCTTTAATCTAGTTCCATTGCACAGTTTCGGAGGATTCAAATTTCTCAATAACATCACTGGTGTCCCTAGTTTAAGACGAAGCTTATGGGGCGGAAATCCTGGTGGGTCAAGCGAATTGAGAAATTCTACTGGATAATTCATTGCTTGATCTGCTTCTATTACTTTATCAACCTATTTATATTCTACTAAATCTCCCTCAAATCAGTCAAGTAATTCATCATTAATCGGGGATGCTCTATCATTTTTTAGACTTAAAATTGCACGCACACTAACCACTCCATAGGTTTTTCTCTCATTTTAGAAATATCACGATAAACTGTACCGGAAGCCGCTGGCTCGGTAGAAGAGAGGGAGACGCGCAATGGTGAGATTTCACTGAAACCCCCGAAACAAAAAATTGCTTACTCGTCGTAAACGCTTCATTTTTCTGCTTTAAAACATTTTTTTCGATGCCCCGTAGGGACTTTCGAGTTAAACTCGTCGTATCAAGATCTTTAAAATGAGTCCAAATTAGATATTTTTTCTCGAATTGCAAGATAGGTGTCCGCTAGAGTTAAATGTCAATTTCGGCATTTAAACCCCTTAGGGATTACATTTTCGAAATTCCTTTCTTAGTGGTTACGTTTAAAATCTAAATTCCAAACTTCAAGTTTCTATCATTGGTAGTTTTTGCTCTGCGTTGATTCTGTCAGTCAAGACAAAGCCTCTTATTTATATGGAGATTTTTTTATGATGAATCCAAGACCGTAGTTCCATGTTCTTTACTCAGATATAATTTTTTTAAAACAATTAATTCAATTTCAGTCTATTTTCCAAACACAATTGAAGGAAAATACCTTTTCAATGACGGGGATTAGTATATTTTTTTTCTTAATTCCTATAATGGCTATATTTGTTATTCATACAAAAGGCTTTCATCCAACTTATTTTCATCATTGAAAGTTTGAATCCTTGGACTAACTATTAATTATCATTTCTGATGAATTAGTCATACATTAAGAGAAGATTATCATGAGAAAATTTAATGATTTATTCGCCATGAAAAGTCATTGTCTCAATATTCAGTTTTTAGAAAAAATGAGACTTAGGTAGCTGTTAATACAGAGGAGAAAAAAATGTTTGCAATAACTTGAAGTTAACACGAGAAAAAAAAGTTCAATATTTACAATTACAGTAAAAAAAACTATTACTATTATAGTTCAATATATTTTTTTAAACTATATATTTCAGATTCTGCGCGATAAGTATAGAATAAACATAAATTTACAACTACTAGAAAACAGCAAAAACTGAAATTTTAATTTTTGCCTTTATTAAAAGAAGATTATATTGTACTATTTAAAAACGTAATATTTTTTTACTTGATAACTTTGTTTAAGCATTCATAAACCATAAATTCCTTGCAGAATTTTAATATTCTATAGACTACTTTATGTATAGTAAGGACGGGTTTTTTAAATACATATTAAATTCTTAGAAGGTTCATATTTCGAAGAAATTAATATAAACATACATAAAAATTTTGTTTTGGGGTCACCCGTGGTGTAGTGGTTAGCATAGCAACGTTATGCTTCAATACGTTATGCTCGCGGGTTCGCGCCCATGGGTATTTTTTAATGGAAGTAAGAAATCCTTAGTTTTTCCGTACCTCGGATAGAACGTAAAATAGAGGTCCTGAGCCTGTGCGATCGCAGGTCATTTAATATCCCTATCCTAATTATACATGAATAGGCAAAATTTAGGACTTCCACTGTAGCACCTTCCTATTAGTGGTCCTTAGTGGCTTAAAGTGACAGTTATTACACAAACTCTCTCTTTCAAGTGCTCGATGTGTCATATTCTCCAGCCTAACAAAAGTAATCAAAAGCGTCTCCATTCAGTATTAAATTTATTGCTAATTCATAAATTTGTTGAATCCTATAACTAGTTTTATATTTATATATAACTAGCTAGTGTGCCCGGCTTCGCTCCGGTAGTTGTGTGGCAGTTTCAATAACAGAAAAACTTTAAGATTAAAGGAAATATAGAACAAAATTAGCACTTTCTTCAAAATTTTAACATTGTATCAATATTAACATTCGAGATCTGCAGTGTCCGCCCAAATAAGGAACCCTATATACTTTATAGGGTGTTGAAAATGGTGAATGAACAATTAATTTTGCTGCAACTTTGTCGAGTCATGCATCGTTTTTGATGGTTTCTGTGATTATGAATCCTATAAGCCCATTCCAAGCAGTCACCAGATAATAAGTTATTAGATTATTAGTTAAAAAAACTATATTTGGAGTACAACTTAAGCGCCGACTACTCTGATGGTCCCATTAGATACAGAAGTTTAGAAAATACCGAAGATTCATAGAAACTTTTTTTGTAAGACCTTTCTTCTAGTTCAACCTCCCTTAATATATCCCCCCTCACCCTAATTTGGCCGAACTCTGCACTTCTCCAATCTTACTACTGTTACTAAGTGAAAACCAAAATATCATGAGGGCACAATTTTTTCATCATATTTCTTTTTATCCTAAACTATGAGCGGTGATAAAATCTTATTGAAAAAATTGTATTATTGGAGTCAATTCATCATTTTGTCAACTGGAATGCTCATCATACATAGTAATAAAACCATTTTTCATAACTACATACAATAAGAACACTTCAAACTTGTTATTTTCGTTTTATAATCAGTCTATTCAGCTCTTCTTTTTTGTTTCATGTCTGTTTTTATTCGCTCACTCATATTGCATTAAATTTACTTAAGTATATGTTAGATGTTGAGTAAATGTAATGTGTTAATCAATTAACCTTCTTATGAGAAAATTAATTTTGTAAAGTATCCAGTCGGTTTCTCATTGATTGCAGATATGTAAAATCATTAAATTATTTTAAAAGAAAAGGTGAAACTAATTATTTTCGCTTGATTTTTTAGTAATTTAAAAAGAACAGCTGACAAAATATATAACCTTTACAAATATAACGGAATGAATGAACAATAAACATTGAGTGAAACACATCCTAGCGCTTCCTGGTGGTCTGTAGCTCGAACTAAGTTTTTCATTCATAAACTCGTATGTCATTCTCAGGTAGGCTAATTACATGTTGCGAGAGGCTTAAAATTCCAGTCCTTTTATCTTCAATTTCACACCCTTAAGAGAAAAACGGAAACCTTCTTCTCCGTTAGGGGACATACAGTTATACGCTGACATAAATCATTTAATCATATGTAGAGTCGTTTCTGAGCCTTTTCGGCACGCACATTGTACACTTTGCTTTATAATATATATTGATGAATTTTAATAATATCGTTCGGTAATTTTCTAATACTCTGATGTCCTCTAAATTTGAGTAAGTTAAAACAAAAATTATTTTGCAGCCAATGCCTTACATTGTTTTGTGTTTATTATTTTTTTAACGTTTCATAAAAATAAAGCGTACAGCTCAATATCTTATTATTTTTATAAAGGTTTATATCAGACATAATTGTAAGAATTATTTGAGCTCAATCTATAATCTTCGGATAAATCGCAGGCAAAGAAATGAAAGAAAAATAAAATAAGTAGGAATCCTTGGGGTATTCCCGTATAATTCTACTAAAATTATAAGCAAGCTCTAACAACCTGTTACAATTTGTTTCCCTAGAAACGAAGTCTATCAAGGTCATCATATAAGCGTGTTACGTGACTTTATACATGTGTGAGCAAAACTTATACTGAGACTCAATAAACTTTACTGCGTAAAACATAGTCTACTGCATCGCTTCTGACGCCAGTGCACTAATTAATAATAATTATTCTTTCTATAATTATAAAAAAAATATATTATGGACTAGAATGGACTATTTATAATAAACTATTTTGAAATTAGTTTAATAACAAATTATTCTCCTATTAATGAAATAACATCGTTTAAAAGCGTATAACGTCAAAGCGTTAATTTGTCCCATTTTTTTTTTTTTTTTTTTTTTTTTTGGTAGGTACGTCTTATCATTATTGATGCTTGATAATACTCGATGATTGAGGCATAATTTTGAAGATTTCCTTCCCTTCTTATCCGGAAAAACAGACAGATACCCCTGAAAACCATGGGAGAAGAGATATGAAAAAATAATTTATTTGCGCAAAATTCAAAAACTATGGAAACCTTATTCCTCACAAAGTAAAAAAAGAAAAAAAAATCAAGTCGGCTTTCTCTTTCTTTGATCCCCACAAAACACCGGGAGAATAAAATAAAGAAGAAATAAAAAATTAATTGCATATTAAAACAGAAATCATTACTTCCCTACGGCTTAAAGAAGAATCGAAATGAAAACTTCATCAGACTAAAATGTTCATTTAATTATATTTTTAATGGGAATCCGTCATAAAAAGTATACAAGGTATATCCAAATGATAACAATAATCGATATAAAAATAAAAATAAAAATAATAATATATCCAAAGAGATATTTATTATAAGCGATATATATATGCGACACATTGCATTTTGGACTCTTATACCCGTTCTCAAGAAGCGATAAATTTATGAAGATTGAAATCGTTGAGAAAATTTTAAAAGTAATGTCGAGTATGTAAATTTTACTCTTAAATAAAGAGCTTTCTCTAGAAATCTTCATAAATACGACCTTTAATTCAAAAGGTTCAGGACTGTTGAATCGCAAAAAAATTTTATTTTTCTTAAACATGGTGTGTTTACTTAATCTCAAATTAGGGCTATAAGTTCATCAATAAAATTGGTAAATGAATTATTCGCACGGACCCATTAGTTACATATATACTTAGGTAAATGTCTTGAAAAATGAGATTTATCACAATAAATAATGTTGAATGACATTTCTTCTTTGAAATAAACAAGATTTAATGAGGAGGTTAACTTTATCTTGACTGTTTGACTATAGTTATGTACTTTACAAGAAGTGTATCTAAATTATATCGGTTCCAATAACGTAACGATTCTGTTACCGGTTCCGTTGCACTGTCACCTAGCGGTGACAAGGCGCTACGGCTTAGTTACTTTCACAATGTAGAGGTTATTCGTCTTCCTAGTCCGTACTACTCTTTGTTGGAAGACTAAATTTGTCACTAAATGTTTTTAAACAGCTTAATACTTAATCATTTTTGTATATTTTGATTCAATATTCTTTTGAACTCTTCATTACTTCCTGAAAGAAAAAAAAATTCTTCATTATTCTATCCAAGATTTAAAATAGGTAAAAATATAAATGAACAATTCGAAATATCACCACGTGAAAGATGAAGGATTTATGTATACAGTATCCTGTAGGAATAAAGTATATTTTAAAAAATTCTTGATTACAATAACTCATTACCCAGATTTACATGAAAACAATGCTTTCGAGTTTGGCCATGCTGACTTCAAGGCGCAAAACGCTGCACATTTTTATAACTATACTCGTTCTGTTTTCTCATTCATTTATTTTATTTTTAATAATTTATAAATCCATTAAACTCTTAATTTCAAAAGTTTGTATTGACCACCGGATATAATTATATTAAACTTTTTGTAGAAGTGTATCATTATCAGAGTCCATCTGTTTATAAATGAACCAATTATTTAAAGCTTAGGACACATCATATTTAAATATCCTGTTTTTGGAACCTGATTCTCAATTGCTTTAGAAAACAACTTCAAAAACTACATGGAGGCATATGGTAAATTAGTGAGCATCTGTCGGTTGTGTTTCTCTGCGACACAGTTCGGTTTTAGCTCATTTATAATAAACAAATAAATAAAAAAATCATAATAAAAGAAAGATTATATTTTAGGGATTTAATTTAATGGTATAATTTAAATAATAAATGTTTTTAAATTAATACCTATATAAAAATTGACGTCGCAAAGTTAAAATCCTGTAGCAATAGAATATTAAATAAATATAAATGCTACTTAGTAGATAAAGACATTAAACAATTACAGCATTCTGCCTACATTTAAATATTTTTTCAGCTTCCGAATTTCTGATTATTTACTACTCCCGGCTAACTTTAAATATACAAGATTGTTTTGCAGATTTCACTTTTGGGTAAACACAGGAGCAAAATGTCGTTCAAAAATAAAATTGTAATCATTAATCCGCAGATAGAGTGCAAAATTTGCAATTGGAAAAATTACGAAACACTACATTATATACAGTTTGTATGCCCTATATTGTAATTTAATAGAGATTTTATATTATACCAAGGCATGGAAAATTTTAATGTTCTTCAAATTTTTAAACCACAAAACGTAAGAGATTTACGAATTCCGTTTTATTTTATGGCCAATATTTTTAACTAGGATAAATATTAAATAAAATGTAATATAACCCATAGCTCATGACAACAAATATAGACATTGTCAATTTATTAGTTATTAATTAATCTATATTGTGCTAAATATTAATGTGTGAATGTTTTAAAGCTAATGCTGATAAGATTTTCAATCCATAACTTGTTTGTTAGTGTTGAATTTTAACTAAATTTAAGATTTAATAATTTTAAATGAATTTTTATATGCATATAAAAAACGAGTTTATATAGTCGATAGACTATTTGTAATTGATGCTTCCCTGAAAGCAAATGATGATTAAATAAAAATAAATAGATGTTGCATTGGTTGCAATGATTATTTTATTTCTGGAAACTCGACCTAATATTGGAAAAGAACATGAAATTATTTTTTCTCTTAATCCAACTTTATTTTAGTCTGTTCTAATTTTATTTTTTTATGTAAATTCATAATGAACCAAATTGAAATATTTTTGATGGTATGTCCGATTAACATTTCGAAGATTTATAAAATGAGAAAGCTTTCTCTTACGTAATCCTTCTATAATTTAATCCATAATGTATCCTTATAAGAAATGCGCACGTGCGAAATGGCCGATGCGCAAGAAAAACCCGCACGTTTCCTATTCGCAGCGTGAAAGTGAAAGAGTGGAGAACGGCATGCTCCGCTTCCTACCGTGAAATCTTGTCACACTTGGTGTAGTTAGTTACTTCTCTTCCTGCTTCTTGTAACCGGTTCCATATTTCAATATTAACTGTGGAAAGTTGTTATTTCATATGCAAATGTTATTTAAAAACTACCTAAGGTCATTATCACCTCGATTTAGTTTCTAAAAGTTAATAAGAAAAATTTTGTATATAAAACTTCGTTGAGATTGCTCCATATTGTTTTTAAAATTTACTAATTTTATTTCATAATTTGTTGTGGCATGTGTTTTAACATAAAAAAAGATTGAGAAAGTTTATGACAATTCAATGAATTTAACTCCCGGTATTATTTATTAAAATTGGGTTAAAAGCCCGAAAATAAATATGGAAGGTGTTCCTTCATTAAAAAAACAATATAAAAAAAGAACTTAGTTTGAAAATAAAAGTGGTTTTACTTTGAAGCTACGTTTACCGAAAAAAAAAATTAATTATGTATAATTAAACATTATTTTGATTAAATAGTATATATTCCTTAATTTTGCTAAAGATTAGTTAAAGTGTTTTTATTTTGTGTTTTTATTTTCTCTTGAAATGATGTGAAATTTCTATTTTTCCTGTTGATTTGATTTATATTTTTCTGAAAAATTTATACTAAGGGGGATTTAAATTCTATTCCTTACATTCCCTCCTCACATAAGAAGGCATTCACATGAAGCAATACAGAGATTTCTTGGCATTATATTAAAATAATTTTTCTTAGTATCTTTGTTCAGTCCAAATGATATCGCTCGGTTAGAGAGATATTTTTTTTTTCATATCTCTATAACGTCGAAAAAAATTCCGTATTTCTATCATTTAAAACGATTTCAACGTAAAATAAGATGAGGCAAGTAATAAGCTTTTTACTTTCACTTACCTATATATGAAATTTATAGTAAGTGGAAGTATTGCGATCGTGAAAATTTTCGACTTCCGGTTTTCAACGGAAATACACGTTTTGGGACCCCCTGAGTCGAAATAACCAAGTCCCGCGAAATGGTCTGTGTGTGTGTGTGTGTGTGTGTGTGTATATGTGAACAGACTAGCTCAAAAACTATAAACCGTGGGAACCTGAAATTGGGTATTTAGTGTAGGTATATGCCCGCGATGTGACAGCAAAAATTTCATCAAAATTGCTCAAAGGGAGGGGGTACTTTATTTAATAACATTTTATGTTTTTTTCGATTTTCTCTAAAACGGCTCTAACGATTTTAATTAAACGGAGTATTTGATCGATATATATGCCCGTAATATGACTGTAAAAATTTCATCAAAATTGATTAACCGGAGGGGGGGACTTTACTTAATAAATTTTGTTTCATTTTCACGTGTTTTTTTTATTTACTCAAAAACGGTTTAAGCGATTTTGATCAAACTTGGTATTTGATGTATTTATATGCCCGAGATGTGACTGTCAAAATTTCATCAAAATTGATCTACGGGAGGGGGGACTTTACTTAATAAATTTTGTATCATTTGCACGTGTTTTATTTATTTACTCAAAAACGGTTTTAACGATTTTGATCAAACTTGGTATTTGATGTACTTATATGCCCGAGATATGACTGTAAAAATTTCATCAAAATTGATCTACGGGAGGGGGGACTTTACTTAATAAATTTTGTATCATTTTCACGGGGTTTTTTTATTTACTCAAAAACGGCTTTAACGATTAACAAAAATAAGATATGAATGTAGAAAAGTGTGTGACTTTGGGAAATGATATTTAGCAAAACACGTCAATTACTAATCTAAGTAAGTTGGTAAGTGAAAGTTGTGTGTTGCGCGCACGCACCAGATTTTTTTTTTTTTCGTTTTCTACTTCTGTACGCTGCTTATAAAATATATGGGATATGGGAGGATTACTATGTTACTAATTGAGTAAGACTATATATCGATTCCGTCTGGATATTTCATTCAGTTTGTATTTATCAAGTTATTTTGTAAAAAAAAAAAAAAAAAAAAAAAAAAGAAAAACCATTCAATTACATGACTTGTATACATTCCATGAATTCTACTACCTCAAGTGGTTTAAGGACATAGGACACAAGAAAACTTTATGCGTGGATTTGTGAACACCAATAAGGTTTTCCTTGGTTGAAGAAAGGCACCTGGTTTGGGATGCTTTTCTTTTCTTTTCTATTCCCAAATTTCGATTCTTTTGTTCCATTATTCTTAAGGAAACAAACGATCTTAGACGACAGATTGTTGGTAACGACCTCGACTTCTTGGTCGACTCTGAAGACCGCAAAGGAAATAGGAAGTAATCCCCCGGAGCGCGACAATTATCGTTGGATTACGTCTGCACTCACTTTCTAGCTCGACCACTCGCTTCACTAATCACTATCACTAATCACTAATCACTAAATCACATGATAGTGATCCGCGTAGTATGTGGAACTGTATTAGCAAACGTCCCTCTTTGATTTATGTGGCTTTTAGTGAAGAGATAAGTATCCTCCTGTATGCGGAGAATATCTATATGATATCTCAGGATGTGTCGCTCAACCGTGGCGAAGGATTCATCTAATATACTACTCTATTTATTTTAATTCAATTAATAATTAATTATCTTCCCAACGTTTTACTTGAGTAGTAAAAATGGTATCTTATCAGACAATTTATTGCTTTAAGGCCCCTACTAATTGCTCTGATAATAAATCCAGTCTGCTTTCTGATATAAAAGAGTTAGAGTTGGAGGATAGACAATAAAAAAAAAAAATATTATTCTATAATTAATTTTATTGTTATTTTTTTTTTTTTTTTTAAACCAACATACTATTGGAGTTTAATAATTATGTTATTTTTTACAAAACGCAATTAGATATTTAAAAATACATTAAAAATATAATTTAAATTCCTAAATTCAAATCGGCACTGCATAATTATTTAAAAAATTAATACTATTTGTTCTTTACAAAAAATACATATATAAAACATATCAAAACATTACCTAATTTTATTGAAATTCAAAAGCAATAGTTATGAATTCCCTGCCAAAATGATTCGTTGTGAATTTTTTTATTCCAAGTTCCATAGAAAAGCAGAAAACAGCTTATTCCAGTTTATGCTTCTCTTATTTTCTTTATTTTTGACTTTTAATGCTTTTCTATGGAGTATCAACAATTTTTTTGTAGTTATTCCAACGATACTGTTATCTCAAAGTTTGAGTAACTGTTTTTCCCCCAAAACTCGACAGTATAATGCACAGCGCATGATTCATGCGACTGTTATTAAACCAAATATATTTGTGATTATAAATATGAAAAAGTACATATGACCTTGTTGAGTATAACTATGAATATAAAAAATATGCAATATTTTGGCTAAATAGGATTTGTATAAAATCATAAAGCCAAAAGAAAAATTTGTATGTGTCCAATAACAATCAAATAAAAGGATTTGATTTTATTACCATCCGGCAAGGTCGAATATTTCAAAAGTATGATTTACATTTTCATAATTAAAATATTTATTTATGATCACTAAACTGTAAAGGCAATAAACATTGTTTTTAATATAATTATGACAGTTTTCTTGCTTAAATTTTACTGTGTTTCATTTATGTCAGCACATAAATCGAAAAAAAAATCTATATTTTCGACTCTTTTCTGCAATTCTTGACTGGTGATATAAATGATTCATTAATTATTATTAAATTGATTAATTAAAAATAATATTAAATAAAAATATGTAAAGTATATTATATTGAGTAATATAAAATATATACTTTTATACAAAAGGCAATAATGGTTTGTTCTGTGTTTTTTTCCAGGTAAGTCAAGGATGTGACAACAGGAAGCTCAAATAATTAACAGGAAGTTATAGTGAGGTATTATAGAGAGTAATTTATTTTTCTTAACCAAACAATTTTTTTTTCAAATAATAATATTCAAAAAAATGTATTTTTAATGGGACATTTTTTTATTACTTTCGCGTAATATATTACTAAATTTCTCAAGAAGCCAATAAGAGTTCTCATCGCATGATTCGATATTTTTTTTTTCAACTTTTTCGTAATGTGACAATTTATAAATAACATTAATAAGCTATAAATATACTAAATAAAAATACTATAGCTCTAAGGACACTCTCTTACACTATATATAAATATTAAAATAAAACAAAAACAAAAAAATACCAAAACAAATGTATACCTACCTTTAAAAAAGAAAAATGAATTAAAAAATCAACTTATTAAAAAATTATTTTGAATTAATATCCTTACTTTTATTAAGGAAATTTTAATTATGTGATTTGCTTTAAACTATATACTTATTACTAATAGTGTAATATAAGTCAATATAAAAAAATATATATATAGATAAAAAAAATATATATAATATATTACAGTTCGATGTCTTATTTCTTTGGATTGCATCGCTTCAGTTTTTGTATAATATTAATGTATTAATAAACAGTTACGTTTCAAATTCCTTTACAAATTTTGATTCAAGATAGATTAGACAAAGTTTAGATTTTCCAAACCAAATATCCAAAGTAGTATTTGGACTTTGAAGGCCTGGAAGTTGTGTTTTCGGCTTTATATAGTCTCCTCTGCCTTCCTGAAAAAAAAAAAAAAATGATATTGTGTTATTGCTATTTTTTTCGTTTCATTTTATGTATAAAATTAATGCATTAATATAGAGTTACGTTGGATTTCTTTCCAAATTTTGATTCAAGATAGATTAGACAAACTTTAGATTTTCCAAATTAAAGATCCAAAGCAGTATTTGGACTTTGAAGGCCTGGAAGTTGTGTTTTCGGCTTTATCTAGTCTCCTCTGCCTTCATGAAAAAAAAAAAAAAAATATCGTGTTATTGCTATTTTTTGTTTCTTTCTTTTATGTAATTTCTTTTATTTGTTGTTTTAGCACATAATAATCATTTATTACATCATTGCCTATTTCTAATCACCTCGATTAACATTACATCAGACCTGTTATGTGTTCTATTTTCGTATTTGTTTCATGTGACGCACATTTTCGTGTGTCATGAATGATGACATGAAGAAAAACAGTGTACAATACGATCATCACCATATACGGTCTATATTCGAACTTTTGAAATTTCGAAATAGTGGATCGCCTATTAAAACTTTTTTTACTTTTTATAATTAAAGTGAAAATAAAATAATTGATAGCGAAAGTGTAATAATAGTATAAATGTAATATGTTTCTGTTATCGAATTTCCTTTTCGCGAGACCCTGCTACAGTCACGTTTATCACGGGTTGGGCACCATTAGAGTGAGAAAAAAAACACCTAATCATAATTTGAGCACACTTTCTATCACGGAATTCGGTATCCGTCTCCAAATCCTTCTAAAAATTTCTTTTCTATGTTAGAAAAAAAACTCTAATAATATTTTTATAAGAAAATCGAATCCGAAAAATCTGCCTTTCTAAAACGTGAAACTAATTCTATTATTTAAGCATTTATAATTATCTTATTAATTTTAAAAATCACTTATATTCCTTTCTAACTATTACACTAACTGTATTCTTTCACGATATCCCCAATTTTTTTGCTCTAGAACGATATTTCATGAAAAAATTTTTTTTGGCTTTAGTGATTTTTTTGAAAAGTAAAATGAATTAACGAAAAATTTAAAATGAAAACGATGAATTAATAAGATATTATAAGTTAACTTCTAGTTCATATAAATTGAATTAAAAAGAGATATGAAACTAGTAATTAATAAGAACACATTTAAAGAAATAAATACAGTTTTTATCTGGAATAGGCGGGATTTAATGGTGGGTTGGGTGTTTGTATTTGATTTTTCTTTTAAATTTCACTTCAAGTGCACAATAATGAATTAATCTCTTGAACTATACGAAACAGAACTGATCATGTCCCTCGATATGGTTCTATTAAAAAATACATAACATTTTATATTAATTTAAGCATACATGTTAATATATGACGCCTCTGGGGAAATAAACATGTTCATCGCTTTTCTTTCCCAATAGTAGTATATTTTCTTATATCTATTTTTCATTCTTATTACTAATTTATTTCAAGTTTGTTTACCTAACCCTGCAATTTAATATATATTTTTTTGCTCATAACGAATAACTATAACAAAAACTCTATACAAGCGCATATTTGAATTAACAAATTAAACCTGCAGATTTTATGTCTTCATACCAGCAACCAACTAACCCAAGCGTAGAGAGTTCAGCTTTGGTAATAAAAGCTTTTTATCCTTACTGATTTTTTTATTTCATTTTGTTTCTATATTTGGCGAAAACACCCTCTAGTTGCTCACATTACTTTTAATCAGTATTTTTCAGGTTAATTTTTATACGAATTTATAAAATAAAACTTAAACTGCTTTTGATTATCGTTTAAGATACAATTATTATATGCCTTATTACATTTCGATTTTTTTTTTTTTTTTTTAATTACCCCCTGTAAAGAAATGTGGTCTACATTGTTCAAATGTATGTATATTATTAATGATAGGTCTGAAATATTTAAAAATTCGAAATTTCTTAACTCGTGATTCCCAAAATTATTTTTATAGCTATTAGATAATGAACATTTCTTTGTCAATATGAATGTTTGAACTCAGTTGAATGTTGAACAAATTTAAACATTTTCGCTGGATTCCGGACCCGATTTCGTTGGTATTCGGTTCCTTTGCTCTCATCCGGCTCCTGCTTGAAAAGTAGGTAAATGACCCATCAATATTTCTGTTATCAATAATAATAAAGCTAATGGGAAAATGGCCGGAGTGACAAAGCGCTGCCGCACCCACGCTTCGATAGATGGCAATCTCTGAGCTGAGAGAACGCACGTGATTAATTCAGATGTCTGTCCGAAGTGGCAGGGAAAGCTACACGCTCTGAACTTCTCTTGATGTATTTTCCCTCTTCACTGTCCCGTTATGGCTCCACAGCTTTTTGTATTATTTTTAGAAGTAGGTCTAGTTATCATTTCGTGTATATCTGTCATCATTATAAAAAGAAAAAAAAAAAAATTCTCCTTTTTTAACCCTAGGATAGTCAGAGAGGGGTGGGGGGATCATCTTCATACTTCTTTACCATGTTTCGCCCAATTAAATTAAAAAATCTAAAAAAATTGTACTTTTGAAAAAAACATTCAAAATTAATGTGAACGTGAATTGATATTTTTCTGTAACATTTTATATCCAGAAGATATAGTTGATTGGGAAAAAAATACCTCTAGTAGACTCACGGATATAATTTAAAAGTATTAAACTATAATTTTATAAAGGTATTGATAATAAATTTCAAACAATTAATCTTTTTTTTTTCTTAAATGTACCAGAAAACACTGTTTTCAAAAGTGTAAATTGGTTCATTTTTTTATATATCATGAATGATGAATTTTATCAAACATTGAAATGACATTTCTAATTATCTAGAAAATGACTTTCATTTCCCTCTATTAATTTTTTTACATCCACTGCTTTATGAATATGTAATTATTGCAATCTCATGAAATAAATTAAAAAAAAAAAATTATTTAGAGTTAATGACCAATAAAATAAAGCTATGTGCTCGCTGATCCACCCCCCCCCTCCCACTCCGTTGGTAAAACTAGGGTTAGTATAATTTTGACTTGTAAAATTAAGAGAATTCTTATAATAATATTAAAAAATAAAAACTGTACTGTATCAATCTTTTGCATCCTTATCTTTTAAAATGTATAGGCAGTTGATACAAAATGTGAAAGGAAATATCTGATCATATTTTAACTCTATCTAATGTAAAAACTCTATGCCTGATCAAAATTGGTGAAACTTTAAAGGTATTAATGTATGTACATCGACGTACATATGAGCCTTTCATTTGAAAGAATGACCCAGTTGAGCTCAAATTTCAACATTTCGTAGGATTGCACTTTAAATAGTATTTCTTTTTGAAAAATCCGCATCTCTTTACTTTTTATGTACACTTTAGTAAACTTTTAAAAAAGTACACTTTTAAAGTGCTTCTCTACGAAACGTTGAAATTGGCGTCATTATCTTAACTGAAAGGCTCGTGTGTAAGGATGCAATACTGTTTAGAGTGGTAGGTTAGAAATGAATGAATATTTTTATGATTATTAAAATACAAGATTTATTTTAAAAAAATTATATCATCTTAGATTTCGGAAGATTACTTTAATTAGCCATATTTTTTTTTCTTATTATCGGATGACCCCATTAGTTACAAATCAACTACCATTTCTCAATTTGAATGATATTTGTGCCATGTTATTTTTCATAATTTATATTCGACACAATAATATTTCACAATTCACAAGATGAACCTTACGGAGTTTGAATCATTCCACACACTTGTGAAAAAGGTATTCATAAAAAAATAAATCAGTTTTTTTTTTTTTTTTTTTTTTTTTTTAATCACTTGTAAAGTGGTTTTTCAAAACAGAGAAGGTGATCTAAAAGCGGCGAAATTTCAAATTAATGTACTGCTAGTTTGTATTGAATTTACTTGGAAAAAATGTAGTTATAAAAAAATTTTTAGATATTTCACGAAGGATAAAATGAAAGAACAGAAATGTTTATAAATTGGTCATAGTAGAGATTTAAATATATGGTTTAATATATTATAACTCTTTTTTCAAGGTTTTAATTTAAATGAAGGCATTCAAAGGATTTCAATGACTATTTTGGAACTCATTTATTTGTTTTCATCATATAGCCATATTTCTTACTTTCGTGGAATAATTATTTTTCTTTAGTATCATTAAAGGTAATGATAATTAAAGATAATTATGGAATCATCAGAAAATTATATTTATTAATGAATTTGTCAATGAATATCGTCAGTAGATATGTGATTTATTAGCATCTTTGTAAAGTCTCCTGTATGCCGATTTTCGGCAAGTTATTTTACGGCGATTAATTTTTTAATACCACTTAAACTCTTTTATTACATATTGTTAAAGCGCATATTTTATGATGGCTGCATATTGAGGATAAATGTATTTTATGAAGAGGAAATTGTATATTCATGATATACGGGGAGTTATCAGAAAGGCGGAAGTGGGCCGCTGGGCCAGCAAAAGTGAGAGTTGGATTCTGTAAGAGTCAACTTTCTCTCTTGTGGAAAGTAACAGCGTTCCTTCCATCACTGTCTACTAACCTCGGTATCTCTCTTGGTATTGTTTAATATTTAAATTTATTTATTATTATCTCGATTTATTTTTAAATATATTTGAACAACGGTAGGTAAATCGTTTTAGTGCCTATACTCCTAAATATAAGCCTAAATTAACGCCTGTAGACTGATATATCAGTCCCTTCCGCTTCAGCGTTAGAAGACTGAAACTGCGAACCTTATTTTAATTGATTTCTCAACTCTTTTCATTTTATTATTTCACTAGGATAAAAATCCCCAGTAGTCAGCACTATAACAGATGTTTTTGTGGCTTCTTTTAAAAAAAAAAATTGAATTTTTACTCTTCGCTTTCTGATTTATCACATCATTATTTAGGAAAGCAACATTCATAAATAGTAGGTAACAAATCGTAAAAAAATAAAGTATAAAATTTAAAAATGTTATAAAATAAACAGATATATAAACATTTAATATAACAAGTTCTAAAAATTATATTTAAGCATGTCTACTTAGGTAACTTCTTACAGGTATTTTTTTAAATTTCATGAATATTAGAAGAGCATGGCGAGCAGACAAAATAGTCATCATTTTCTTATCGATATTTAGGACGAGTGCAGGACATATGAAAATTATTTTTTACATTATTGGCATTCGCGTTTCAAAGTGATGAGGTTTATGGTTTCCTCAAAAATTTCCGAGGGTTGTAAACTTTATTATACTAATTGACATGGGGTTATTTTCCGGTTTTTCCAAATTAATTTTACCTGCACCTTATTCCTTAGTCAAATAGGGCGAATTCTTTTGTCTGTTTTCTGTCCCTCTATGATAGAAAAAAAGTAGGATCTGTGTTTTTTGTAAAAGAAGAAAAAGAGAGCTCAAACAAAATATGTTTGCATTGAACGCAATGTACATTTCATGTCCTGTGCCATGTTTCGGCATATACCATACGGTAAACATTTATTAGATTTCTTAAAACGTAGTACCGGTTAGTAGTATTATTTAAAATAAAATAAATAAAGTTTTTAAATCCACCAATGCGGGTTCAAAGTCCGGATGAAAAAGGAGGATAGAAAACGTAAGAAGAAAAATATGAATAAGGAGAAAAAGGTTTGTATTAAGGTATATAGTAAAATTAAGAATCCAGTTGAAACTTCATCCAACAAATTATTTAAAAAAAATTATTTTTTTGAGATTTAACCATCTTCTTGCCAAGGTGCGATGTAAATAAATCAAAGTATGTATTTGAACTTCATCGAAAATAATCCATGACATCTTTCTTTCTCTTATCATTTTTAGAAAACTATTAATATATTCATATCTAGGTAAGTATGTGAAGTATAATCACGAATAAAAGGTGCTACTTTCAATTAAAGCTTAATTGTTCCGACCTAGTTAAGCTTTAAGGAAAAGTTAAGCTTTATTTTCAACAGCTGCTGTTCAAAATAGATAAAACGGAAAAGAATAATTTTTTGTAATCAAACCCATTTTTCCAATGAAATATAATGAAAATCATATACTTTATGAGATTAAAAGAGTCAAGATGGCTATGGTAAACATATTAAGAAAGCCTGGATAGGGAAAAAACCTTGAGGAAATTTTTTGAATTTTGCATACATTTGGGCCTAAAAGAAATTACCAACAGAAAAAATTGGATTGATGAAAGAAGAGCCAAAAATATGAATAAAATAACAGAAAGAAAAAAGTTAATAAATTACTTATATTATCATAAATTTCTCATAGTGTGGAATTATCCAATGTCATATGAAAATATTAAAAGAAAAAAAAATTCCAAGTCTTACGTCTTAAAAAACTCTGTCCTTCGATTTTTTTAAACTCCGATTTTAAATACTATTGAAATGATGGATTCGAATTGAAAATAATAATAATTTAACAACAATTTTAATGTTTGTTGTATTATTTTCCTAATGTCCTAAAAAAAAAAAAAAAAAAAATTCGTTTTAAATTGAAGCTCTCGGCCGTCGTTTCTAAATTTTCAAATTATTTTGAAAAAGAAGTGACACTCGGTTTCTCTCACGAAGACGTTACTGTCAATTACTATATCATCATAATCACAGGCAAAAATTTGGTATAATTATTAATTATAATCTTAATGATTGTTTATAGTATAATTTGAACCTTGCTGATTAATCGTCTCCTGGCATCAATAATTAATGTAATAAGTACATAATTTAGTTGAATTTCCATATTAAATTTAATTAAAAAGTAATCTACTTACTGTAATTAATAAATAATTTGGTTACATTTCCATATTATATGATCTTCAATTAAGGAATCGCAATAAACAAATTTCTAAATATATCATTAATAAACTTATATCATCCTATCCAATTGAGTAAGTTACAATATGCCAATTATTATTAAAAATTAGACTCTCTATTGAAATCTTTTTGGTACAGAAGTCTCTCCTTTAAATAAGGCTAATATATGGAAATTAGAAAAGTGCTCTGACAGCTCAGGATATAATCTTGTCCTTACAATTAGTATGCAAATTAGTGACGGCTGCAGTGTAAACATCCTCTGCACTCCACTGCTGTGAGTTCGTATCTTGACGAATATTTTCAGCTTATCAATGCTATAGGAAAGGCGTTAGTGGAGAAAATTAAAACCGTTTTTCGCAAAAAAAAAAATAATAAATAAATTAAATTAAACCGTGTAATATAAACAATAATTGTAATTGGTACTATCGGTGACACAGATATCATGTGCATAGCATACTGTATTGTATGGTAGGTACCGAACACAAAAACTAACTCCTTCGTAACAGGATTACTGCTGGAAGAAAAATTATAAAAACAGTAACTCTAGAAAAATGTTACTATATATGTAAATATCTAATCAACTAATTAAAATAATAAGTCACCTGTAAGAATTTATTAATAAAAAAAACAAAAGTTCAACTGAACCTAAATTAAAAAACAAAAGATTTTGAAAAAATTCTAAACCTATGCCTGTAATTACTTTCATCAAATACTATCAAACTATTTACACTTAATAAATAGATCTAGTTAGATTAATTGGTAAATATATTGGTAAATCGTCAGTTTTTGAGTCATTATCTGTATCAAAGCAACTTTAGGCGTCATTCTTTCCACTAATTTAGTATGAAACAGAGAGAGTATCGCATCATGTACTAATTATACTTTAATTAGACGGTTATCCATTCGTATCTTAATTCTTAAAACTGTTTGAAAAAAAATTACGTTCTCTTCAACATTTATCATAGGTCTTTTATTCTTTTCAAGCCAACCGACTAGAGTCAGAACTTACATCTCTGCATTCCTTAAGACATAGAAAGCGGGTCAACTTTAAGATAGATGCTGTCACAGAATGTCACTTTACTTTTTAGAAAATGAAACTTAATCACTATACTAATTTACAGATTCAAATGTGTGCGGATTCAGTGAAAGTTATAGATTATATTTTTCAAAATTCTTTAATCAATAATGATTTTATATTATTTTTTTTTAATTTCTTGAATATAATTTGTTCAAATAATATTCCACGTGTTTCAAGTATTTTTTAAAGAATCCAATTGAGACCAGTGAGAGTATCAATGACGCCAGGCACTTATGATCCGTTATCAGTGGATTAGTAAACTATAAAACCGTTCTAGAACAAATATTATACCGTGTACTTGGATAAGATTACGATATTTTTTGGATTTCACTGGGATAATAATACAGTAACTCTATTGTGGGTTTAAATAATTTTTATTATATGAAAATAATAATTAACTAGGTAACAAAAAGTATCAACTTGTAACCACACAGTAACACAAAAATAACCACATAATTCGAGTTTCAGAGTAATACCAACTCTCCAGTCCATCGCTCCTTATATATAGTTGAATTAGAACATTCCAGATGGTTCTAGACAAGCGTAGTTATTCTTCAATAGTCACGAACATGTACTTAATAGAACAGTCATGTTAACATGTCCTAGAACAGTTTGTTATTGTTCCAAAAAAAAGTTTACTTACGAAAAGAATAAAATATAATAAAAAACACCTAAAAATAGCAATGTTAAAACCTGCTAATATTTTTCTATGAGCTACACTGTTCATTCAATGGTTCATTTATCTCGACTAGGAACAGATATATAGTTCTTAAATAAATTGTTTAGTTTTCATGTAATACATAGGGTAAACTGTACAGTTATTGGCACCCTTAAGACTGAATTTAAGTGGTGACATTAAAAAAAATAATTCTTATGAAGGGATCTAATTGAAATTTCCAATAACTCCTCTTTATCTATCCTTATAAAGACTCTAGAGGTTTTTTTGGACCAAAAGTTCAATAGTTTTACAATATGGCAATATTTATTGTTAAAACTGCAAATCTAGTTATTGGCACCCTGTGGATTTAATTATGAACTCTTCCCTATGGTTAGTTTGTTAAAGTCTTACTTCATAGATGACTTAGAGGACCCTTCAAACATTAGACTCATGTATATCTTGTAATAAAATTAGGACTTGTTTACCTATTTCTTTAAGTTAAAGTTGGGGTGCCAATAACTGTATGGTTTACCCTATATGTGGTATAATTTTTAGTAAAAATAGTGCCGTTAATTACTGAAATATTCTTTTAAATTTTTGCCTAAGGGGGAAGGAGAGTGAGGCCACTGTTCACAGCTCTTGAAATAAATTTGAATTCCAACGCAATCGACTTACTGAATTTTAACTTTGTACAACTATACAAACAAGAGATAAATTTGTGTCCAATTTTCGTCTAGTGTTTGCCGTCCTATCATCAGTTAATTTAACACAGTAATTATAAAGCTGTGAGCATTAATAACATGTGAAATTTCTCAAACCAATAAAGATAACTAACTCTTGATTAATTGTTGACACAGGACAATGCCGTTGATAATTGAGGCTCCTTGATGGCAGTGAATTCTCAATCAATTCATTCGAGTTCCATTTTTCTTTATTTAAAGTTATCGACTCCATGTTTATTGACAGGCGCAAATTAAAATTATGAAGGCAAAAAAAAATAAAAGTTATCGACTCGGATCATGGATTCGTACATTAAGCTTTTTATCCGGAAAGCGGTTTGTATTATTAAATTTATCAATTATAAATTAGTTTGGGAGAGGATGATAAATTGTCTGGATTTTTCAGTCAAAAGTTTTTTATTTTGAAAGCCTGCGTTTTGAAGTAACAAAATCCAGCTGACAGTATGTTTACATGACATGGGTACTTATGAAATCTAATAATTATATAAAAAATAGTTAAAATAAATATGAAAATTTGATTAAGTAGCTCGTTAAAATGATAAAATAAAATCTTTTATTTACATTCTTCATTTTAGCCCTGATGAAAGTTCATATGTTTGGATCGAAATGTAGGCTCTGCAATTAAATATCTTTTGACTGAAAAGTTTATTCCAACAGGCCTAAAACTTTTTTTGATCTTTTTTTTTTTACGTTACAAAATGTACGAAAATTACTTTTATTTTAACTTCAATCCGAAGTCAATTTTCTTCTTTAACACGTTCACGCCGGCGTGTACCACCGGTGGTTCACGCTAGAATGCCGCCTCTGCCAAATAATTAGGTAGATTTTTAACACTTTGACTGCCGAAAAAGAGCTCTCATTTTTACACAATTTTAATATTTAATTCTCTGACAAGAGAACAGTTGATCGATCTCAAGTGACATGTGAGATAAGAAAGTAGAAATAATTTCTATATAGCCGAAAATTAAAATAATGAAAATTTTAACGTAAATTCATTTCTTTTTATATTTATTTATATTATAGGATAGTATTTTTTCTTCTTTATTTTATTATTTTTGGATTGTCAATACTGCATAATGTCCTGGAATAGCTCCCGCCCGATAGAGCGAACAGCATCAAATAGTCCTGGCGTGAACGTGTTAATTTTAATTTTTACTTTCACTTAACTATATATATATATTTTTTTTTTTTTTTTTTTTTTTTTTTTTTTTTTTTTTTTTTTTTTTTTTACTTACCTATATATGAAATATATAGTAAGTGGAAGTATTGCGATCGTGAAAAATTTCGACATCCGGTTTTCAACGGAAATACACGTTTTGGGGTCCCCTGAGTCCAATTAACCAAGTCCCGCGAAATGGTCTGTGTGTGTGTGTGTGTGTGTGTGTGTGTGTGTGTGTGAACAGACTAGCTCCAAAACTATAAACCGTGTGAATCTGAAATTGGGTATTTAGTGTATGTATATGCCCGCAATGTGACAGCAAAAATTACGTCAAAATTTCTCAAAGGGAGGGGGTACTTTATTTAATAACTTTTTAAGTTTTTTTTCGATTTTCTCAAAAACGGCTCTAACGATTTTGATTAAACTAAGTATTTTATCTATTTATATGCCTGAGATATGACAGTAAAAATTTCATCAAAATTGATCAACCGGAGGGGGGACTTTACTTAGAAAATTTTGTATCATTTTCACGTGTTTTTTTTATTTACTCAAAAACGGTTTTAACGATTTTGATCTAACTGGGTATTTGATGTATGTATATGCCAAAGATGTGATAGCCAACATTTCATCAAAATTGGTCAAACGGAGCGGGCACTTTATTCCAAATTTTTTCCCAATTTTTACCTTTTTTTCGATGATCTCAAAAACGGCTCTAACGATTTTTATCAAATTCGTCATGTTTCATGAAAATTAGGTGTTCTTTAATATCAGGTAAGCTTTACCATTATTAAAATGTTCTGAGAGGACTTTTTTTGGGGGGGGGGGGTACTGACCAATTAATGACTGACCAATGTTCATAATTAAAGCCGTTCTGTTCATTTGAGAAGTAGGCAATTAACAAAACGCATTAATTTCTAATCTAAGTAAGTTGGTAAGTGAAAGTTGTGTGTTGCGCGCATGCACCAGATTTTTTTATTTTTTTTTAGTGATGTTTACGTATAACATATTTTACGATATCGGTTCCTTTATAGGTACCACGCGGTTGCACAGTTATGATATGTCGAATCAGAGCACTTTTGGATACGACACGTTATGATTA
This sequence comes from Aelia acuminata, assembly GCA_911387785.2. Classification (NCBI taxonomy): domain Eukaryota; kingdom Metazoa; phylum Arthropoda; class Insecta; order Hemiptera; family Pentatomidae; genus Aelia; species Aelia acuminata. Next base: position 24,572,318 of record OU426979.1, read on the forward strand.
GGTATATTATTATAATAATATCCTCTTTATGTGAAGGTATTTGTATGTTAAACTCGTTTCCGCTCCCACGAAAATCCCCGAAATGAGTCGAGAAAATGCGGCATAGATTAACCTTAAAAAAAGAAAAGGGGCCCCGAAAAAAGAAAGTGGCAAGCGGGCTAATAAATATTTTGATCAGCTTTCCCAAAGCTGCGGGACGGCCATAAGGTAAGCTAAGCTGCTCCCTCCAGAACTAGATTGGAAAGTGCCGTACTTTATCCGAGTTCGTGGGACGATTATTTACATCGTTTTCCCCTTATCGCCTTCCTCAGGATCTTTATCGCTCTACTATAACATACGAAAATTTGGTTTTAGAAAGTCCTTTCTTTTGCCACGTTCTCTGACTCCAGGAGGGTGTCATTTGAATATAATAATATAATAAATATATATAAAAATCTCGTTTTCCGATGTTTGTCCGGGGTAAACTCAGAAACTACTCAACCGATTTTAATGAAATTTGGCTCAATGTGTATATTTTTGTCCAACTTAAAAGATAGGATAGTTTTTATCTTGATTATTTACCACAATACTTCTTTTTTTTGGAATTATTGCAAATACAGTAGGTCATGTTTCGATTTATTAACATGGAGTCATATGTCGATTACATAACCTTTTTTTGTTTTTCGGGGGTAAAATCAGAAACTACTCAACCGATTTTTATAACATTTAGCTCATTGTGAATAGTTTTGTCCAACTTAAAAGATAGGGTATTATCTCGAGTATTGCCTTCAATATTTCTTTTATTGCAAATTAAATGCTTATTATACTACAGCTGAGTGTGATTATTTGAATTCCTATAAATTTCCAACAGATCGCAGTCTAAGTTTATTCATTGACACAACATTTCATTCTTTTTTCATAATTTTTTTCCAATTTTTAACTTTTTTTCGATGATCTCAAAAACGGCTTTAACGATTTTTATCAAATTCGTCATTTTTAATGAAAGTTAGGTTTTCTTTAATATCAGGTAAGCTTTATCATTATTAAAATTTTCTGAGGGGGCTTTTTTTTGAGGGGGGGCCTTTTTTGTTTGTTTCTTTCTTTCTTATAAAGTACTTTTGTTTTTGTTTACATGGAGAAATTAACTGTCTCTCGTTACGCCTAAAAATAAGAAATGGCTAAATATGAGATATGATAAAAATTAAGAAAACATAAAGAGGAGAAAAAAAGAAAAATATTCAGTCAACTCATAAAACTCGTTGAGCCCACGCATGCGGAGTACGCCTTTAAGGACAGACCATTGTTCATAATTAAAGCCGTTCTGTATATTTGAGAAGTGGCAATTAACAAAACGCATTAATTTCTAATCTGAGTAAGTTGGTAAGTGAAAGTTGTGTGTTGCGAGCACGCACCAGATTTTTTTTCGATATTTTCTTTCGATAGTTTTAGCAAAAAAAAAGTTAAACAAAAACATTGTGCACTTATTAGCACTACAGTGAATAGAAATTGTTAATTCTAATTATAAGAAAAATGTACATCATTGTTGTAAAAAGTTACAAATTAACGTTATCTATCCCATTTATATAATTAAATTGTTATGTTTTGATTAGTAGCAAGTGAAATATTCAGCATGGTTTGAGGTAGCTCGCTTTTCATAACCTGTTTCTGGTAGAACCTCAACAAGTAGACGATATCTCATTTTAGCATATGTTATATTATGAATTTAATTAATATGTATCAGGACAGCAAACGATAACAGCAACGCGTGGTCGGGTCTCCTCTTAATAAATATGTACCTTTTTATTTTTATATTTTTTTATTCTGTACTCCTTCCTGGCCATGTATAGCATATGTTGGGTTAATCTACAGGTGTAACCAACCTATCCTATCTATGATGGGAAGGTCGAGATTTATTCCGTGGGTCCGCCACGAAATAAATGTCAACCCACCCAGGGCGGATATATAAATATGCAATTGCCTGAGTATGAGGTTTCTTGAATATAACGCATTTTCATTTTTTTTTTTTTTTTTTTAATTTATTTATTTAGGGATTCTCTACTATAGCCTGTTCAACAGATCCCCTACCATGCCTGACATTCCACTGTATGCTTAGTAGATACCATCAAATCTGCTGAACGTGGACAGGTGCATGTAAAAAAAAAGGAGTAAAAAAAAAAATATGGCTCCTAGCTCAAAAACATGTGCTGACCGACAACTTATTGAAATTTAATTAATCCAATCTTAAATTGTGGCTGACCACCAATTTTAAATCATTTTTAAATAATTTATTTTTTGAAGAGAAAAGATTTGGCTCCGCCGGGAGTTTGCGAGGATCCTCGCATGTAACGCAGGAGACCCGGGTTCGACTCCCGGCGGAGCCAAATCTTTTCTCTTCAAAAAATAAATTATTTAAAAATAATTTAAAATTGGTGGTCAGCCACAATTTAAGATTGGATTAATTAAAATAATTTAAAAAATTGACTTATGTCAATAAATGTCATAAATTGGACAAAATTTGTCCACCTCCCGCTACTACTCGCAAAACTTGTGAGATAGGGGGAGTAGGTACTCGTATCAGTGAAGAGGAAGGATTTGCTCTGCCTTGAGACGAGCTCTGTGGTGTAGCGGTTAGCATCCTCGCATGTAACGCAGGAGACCCGGGTTCGACTCCCGGCGGAGCCAAATCTTTTCTCTTCAAAAAATAAATTATTTATTGAAATTTAGTTTCATTAACTTGATACGAGATGAAATGTTGAGCGAAAAATTGAAGCATCGAATTCCTAACGCAATAACTCACGATTCTGAAACTGAAAAAAAAAAAAAAAATTGTAAAAAGTATGTCGTTGATACCTATACTAAATTTCCAGATTGTCATTCAGCCTTCTTTGGAGTTTTATGTTTTGAATATTGAATTAACGTTAAGACATATTGGAAGTTTTTTGAAAATATTACTAAAAAAAAAAGTCAATAAAGCAGTTATATAATTCTGAAAATAAGCTCCTAATTTTAAGTAGGTTTAAAACCCCTTTTTTTTTTTTGTTATATTAATTAAAATTATTTAATACTGTTCAATCGATTTTTTCAGCCTGATAATTTTTTTTTGAAAATGCAGTCGCAAAAATATAAAAAAAAAATCCCTTAACTTCAACGATGTGTCGACGCCATTATTAGAATCATTGACATAATTTTTCTTAATCTTTGTAATAAATTGAAATGAATTCCTTATCGGTCATTGACATTTTATTTAATTATCTCATTTTTATGATCATATTATTCTTTATATTGAATATCAACATAGAAAAGCTTCATTAAAGTCTCATAAAAAGTGAATGGCTTTCTTTGCAATATGTCAATTATTTTTTTGGTTGGCACCCATTTTTTTCAGACTTCAATAATTGTTGAATTAGGTTTTAGCAGTGTTAGGTTTTTTGTTCGCAGAACTGTGTCTGAAGGTCTATTTTAAAAATTTAAATGTACTGCCGACTTAATTAGCCTGCGAGCGTTTTCATTAGCAAGCATTGAAGGCAGAAACAAAATACTCTTCATGGTTTTCTCACCTGTTTCATATTTTCTTTGCATTTGCTCAAGACAATTGTAGAAGCATTTTTTTTTCTAAATTTTACCGTAACGATTAATTTATTAATCATATAAGATTATACGTTATATTATACACGTCATACGTATGTTCTTGCTATTATTCTAACATAGACAAGAACCGTATATTGTTTGTGACCTTGCTATTATTGCTATAGAATTCGTGTAGGTAATACAATAATATTATTATGTCTTGTTTCATCAATTACAAAAATGAAAAAAAAAAAAAAAATTGTTCACATCAAATTTTTATTTTTATTATTTATGATTTAGTATACTTCTATCAATAAATCTGAGGATTCGTGTTACTTCAATTAGTAATAAAGAAACATCTTTTTAAAAATTTAAAATTTGCATGTTGAAAATAACCTTCTGCAATATACATGTTGAAAATCAATTCCTATTTAAAATTTAGAATTTTGGTTTAGAAAAAAGTCGCCTCTAGACGTCATAGTTTGAAAAAAATATGTTCTTCCTAAATATTTGAACTCAAGTTATTTATAAGTTTCATAAATTTCTACTGAAAGGAACCAACCATAAAATATGGTAATACTACCAGATATTTTTTAATGGAATTATTGTCCCTGTATTTTAAATGGATAATGCTCAATGAAAATAAAATATATAATTTTTCTTTAAAAAAAATTGTAAAAATAACATCAACAAAACTAAATTTTTGATCATTTGATATATTTCAATATGTTGCACATTGAGGATATAATAATTTTTAATAAAATTAAATTTATGATAAAAATACTTAACTGTTTTTTTTTTGTTTTTTTTTTTCCATAATTACATGTGGAATTTCAACTGCATTCTTAATTTTATCATATACCCTCAAACAGCCTAAAGCACAATGAAATATTATTCCTAATAGACTATATTCGAGCATGGTAGATTTTATAATTCTGATTCCAACAGTATGCATATCTCAAAATTGATATATTTTGAAATTTAACCAGCTTCTTGCCGACGTGGGATGTCGCTAATTTGAGTTATTATTTATTTTTAGTAATTCCTCAAATTATAATAGGAAAGAAAAAAAAAGTAATGAAGCATATACTATATTAATTTATTAAAAATATCCTTCATCGCAAGATAAAGTGAATTTTATTTTTCTATTAGTTAGTTTTATAAAATTTATAAATACTTTATAACTGCCTTAATTTTTTTGATGAATTAAATATGATATATTTGGATTATGATGGCATAAATTTATAAGAGATCAAATGAACTGTTTGTATAATAACGGCGGTGAACTAACATATTGAAAGCGAAGAACTGATGATAAAATATTAGGGATTGATTTAAAAAATCATATCTTTCAGTCAGATTTTGATATGTTATTTTAGCTTATACACAAAGTTTATTTTTATTATTGTTTATATATTTATAATATAATTTATATTATTTATATTAGTCTTGAAGATCTAAGAAGCAGTGATAGAGAGGAGAAAGAAGGTTAGAAGAAAGTTGGGCCAAGGTTAAACATTCACTTTCTTCTCAATCCGCCTCCTTGGCCTTCTTAATAATCCCTTCTCCGTTCCAGCCGGTAACTTCCAGTTACAGTTCCGTTAACGGTACATTATTTACTGGAACGGGTAAATGCTTGGAATCGGTTATGAATCGTAAACATTTTTAAGCAATTTAAAAGAACAATATACATAGCCTTCTTTTTTGGTTAGCAATCGCCATAATTAGCGACGTTTTGACAAGGACATGACATTCGATTTGGTTCATTGAATTATCAGTCCGCCGGTCGATTTCCTGGTTTTGTTAATGATCGCAGATGTTTTTTTTTTTTTTTTGTTTTTTTGACAGTACTGTATTGTTTGATAAAGTATGATTATTTCCAATTTTTATTTATTATTTAAACTTCGCAGTTAAGAATGATTCATCTAGTGTCCAAAGATCAAATGTTATTCAATTACGAATTAGAGTGAACACTAGAAAAATATTTATGATATTTAGAGCATTGAATTTATTTGGTGCCAATAGATTTTAGTTAATTAGCAAAAGATCCTTTATTTAAGCCTCACTAAATATATGTTATTTATTGGTCACAGTTAGGTATGCCTATGATTAATTATTTAATTTAAATGGGATATATTTTTAGGAATTGTTACCTTGATAATGGCGTAAACGCCGAACAATAACTTTATCGAGTGAGGTTTAAATAAAGGACCTTTTATTAGTATATTAATTTCTTATTATTTTTTATTTTTTTATTTCCTATAAATTGCTATAAATTTTTAAGTCAATTTGCCCACTTACCCACCCTAAACAGGAAAAATGACAGATTATATTAATAACCAATAATGTTTGCTTCTTATTCCGTCTTTGGACTTACACCGCTTATTTTACACCCAATAAATCTTAAATTAAATTATTGTTGTTATTATTACCCTAAAATAATAGGAAATCGACGTTTAATAGGGACGTCATAGCATTTTATCTGCTCAGAGAAGTTTTTCGCTAATGTTAACATTTAAAATTGAGCTCCTATTTCGTTATTTAAAAAAAAATTCAGATACCGTGTGAATATTGAATCTATCTTAAGCAAATATCCTATTCTTGTTTGGTCATACAACGAAAAACCAAAAACTTTTTGAATATCTGATTGCTTCCTTTGGTTTTGAAATGCGAAATAAATATTTTTGTAAATTATACCGCTTCCCCTAACCAAATATTTGGCCTGACATGATTCGCATTTCATGCTGAGTGGAAATGACATGGACATTTTGCGAAGAACTGTTTCGCTTCGTCATCTCAAAGTTTTCTTTTGACATTGTCCTGAGAAAAACCTGTTCCATTCTTCTTTCAAATTGATCATTCGACCTTGTAGAGTCAGATTTTCTTTGCTTTGGCGACGGAATAGTAAATATGTAATGATTCATTGCGTTTAATCACATGTTCACTTCCTCTTGTTCTTTGAAGCATCTTAATAATATGGAAATTTTTATCCTGGATATCTTTATATCTGTTTCTTAATTTTATTAACTAGAAGTTCGGTAACTGTTTGAATTGTTTTATTAATAAGTAATATTAATATTATCCATTCTAAACCTGGGCAAGTATTTATTTATTTAGTTTGTATATTGGTAAACATAAATTGGTACTTGTTTGTTTGTTTAACGATGCTACAGTGGGAGTCCTAAATTTTGATTGTCCAGGTATAATTAGTATATGGATCTTTAAGGAGTACCTGACATCGCACAGGCTCAGGAATCCTATTTAGTGTCCGATCCGAGGGATGGCATAGTCAAGGATTTTTTACTCCCTTTAAAAAATCCTGCGGTCACCGCGGGACCCGAACCTTTAGTATTATTGTAGGTTGCTATGCTAACCATTATACCTCAGATGATCCATACATAAGCACTACAGAACTAGAATTTTTTTAAGAATTACATGCATAATTTTTCTTTATTTTTTTTTTTTTTAGTATGAACCAAATAGTGTACACGGTTAAGTTTTTATTTTTAACGATCTTTGAATTATTATTAAGCGGCGTTCATTTTATTATTCTTAATAGCCCGTTTATAAGTGAACTACATTTTTATCACATGATTGATCAAAACCATAAATGTGTAAACAAGTCTATTTTATCCATTAATATCGCCTCTGGCGGTAAAATAGTGAAGCAGCGTTTGATTCTAAACTTAAACTTTTAAGCCAAAAGCTTGGCTCCAAAAATTTAATTGTGGGGTGGGAGCAGGAAGGAAATATGACAAAATTAATATTGCCTCCTAAAAAATCCATCCTTGTTTAATAGATTTATAGTGGAGATTTATTTTATGTCTGAGCGCCTACTACAAAAAAAGTCATTTGGTGGTGGCTAGATAATGTTCACTTCCAATACTTATTGTGCTTGAGCACCAGAGGCTTTGGGAAAGTACTATAACGTATTATCTTCTACCGAAGGAAGATATCCACTCGATCGGTGAACATAGATCCCGACAATGGAGCAAGTGAAACCATCTCCTTTTGGAGTCATATTGGCCGCTGATCCGTCCGTTCCTCGACTTCATGACTCTCAGGTCGTGGGCGTACTCTTCCACCTCGGGAGAGCACTTTCAATTAGGAGCGAAGGGTTAGCTACCTATCTTCTTACATCTCCTCACTCTCGCGGGTTCGAGTCACGTTCGGGTTTCACCGCTCTTGGCTATAGCTATGTCCGGAAAACTCTGTTAGCGGATGAGAAGAATCTATATCTCTACAGCATGGTCATTCAGTTTGAAATCAATCCTCTATGACATCCTAAACTCTTAAATCAAACACCAAAAACCTAAAAAAAATGTCCCAAAACTGGAAATTCGAAAGAAATCTCAACGAATCCCATCACATCATCTTTCATCGTAACTCTATGGCTTTGCATAAGTATGGCAACATCACCTAGAAATGGTTTTGTTTATCGAACCTCCGTCGAGAGAAGCCTTGGATAACCATCTCCTCAGTGATTGGTTATTTCCCATTTCACATGCCTGAGAAAAGATTTATTTTGTGGGTATTTTTTAATTTTTTTGAAGAGTGTTTGAAAGGTTGTTTTATTCTTCTTTTTGTGAAAATAAATAAGCCGATTTTTAATTAAAATGATTTTTTTTTTACTCTTTTTAAAAAATCCTACTGCCACCTACTACGAACCCGAGACTACTGCTACACCGCAGTTGAATTCATCCTGTTTATATTTATTGAGTGACATTAATTCTTTCCCAATTATCAGTGGCGAGGATAATCTCATCAAGATAACTCTTTTATAGGTCTACTTACTACTATTAAACGTGGATAAATGTCCAAATAGGATTTCACCTGTGGTGTAATGGTTAGCATGGCAACTACAATACTAAATAAAATCGCAGGATCGCGCACCGCGGTGGCCCTAGGTTTTTTAAAAGGGAGTACAAATTCCTTAGCTGTGCCATCCCTCGGATAGGACGTAAAATGCAGGTCCCGAGCCTGTAAGATAACAAGTACTGGTTAAAGACCCCTATCGTAATTATACCTGGATATTAATAAGACTAATCTGTGCTTGCAAAGTTGAGCTTTCATGTTTCGCCAAAACAAAATACCTCTCTTGCATTCAATCCTTACAATCGAAAATTCTTCGCACATTATTAAATGCTCCTAATTTTGTCACAAATATAATAATACAAAAGGACCATTTATCGCCAATTTGCTTAAATCGAGCCACTCCTAACAACTAACTCCATCCTCGCTTCCTCATTTCCTCCTAAACCTCTGAAAAGAGGATGGCTTAGGTACTTTATACTTTAGAAATATTAATGGTTTAGCTAATGGATGGTAATATCTTTACCATTCAAGTCCATGTCATTAGTTTCATATCTTCATCTCACATTTAATTGTCCTCATTTTTAATAAACAAAATAGTATTTTCCAATTCAAGCAATGATTACAATCTGCGTTTTAAAATTCATGAACAAACTTCAAGTGTGTAAGAGAAGAATAGCCCTTCGATGGTTATATGAATCTCTTGGACTCTCGCCTTTCACTAAGCCGACGGAAACGAAACCAGGCAGAAACGAAAGGCTGATATATTTATCCGGATTGGCTTTGCAGATTGTATATTGTAATTTTATGTAGCATGGGCGACTTGGACAATAAGCTATCTATCTTTCTTCGTGTAGAAAGGCCGGAAGACTTTCACTGAGCTCCCACGCACCTCGAAATCAGATCGTGATAACTTACTCAGAGTGCATTTGTATGTCCGAGTGGTCATCTGTACGCTCGTGCATATGAAAGCAGTTAGAAGTTTATGAAGTGACATGCCACTTATGAATCATCATCTCATGAAACATCAGACTTCTTTAAAAAAGTTTAGGTTGTTGTTGGATTGGAGAGTTCATTAAAGAAAGTATAACACCTTTAAAAATCAAGAAGAATCATTAATGCTCCTTGTTTTGTAGCAAATAAAATAATCCAAAAAGACCCGATCCAGAAACCATTCGTTTCATAGTAGTAAACTCCAGACCAATCAACCAAACCCACTCGTATCCACGCTCGCTTCCTCGTCGATCCCAGACAAACCTCCAAGGCCTCTGAAAAGAAGATGGCCTCGAGACCTTCTATGCTAGATATTGTTAGTTGATTGCTATCAGCATTTTTATTTTATTTTTATAAGGCATTCAAGTTTTTAAATAAATCAGTTTTGTATTATTTTTAACACTGATTCTCATCCTGTATAAAACCATCAAAGATCAAGAATAATCCATATTTACAACTAGGTTACCAGTTGATAGTTTTTCTACTTATATATTTCATAGGAGACCAAGAACCATACTACTATTTAAAATGTATGTACTTTTGCTAATCTTGGGATATGAAGTGCCCCAAAATGCCTCAGATTTATGTTTAATTACAATCAAAGCAAAATTATCTGACCTAATCTTCCCCTTCACCATATTTCATAAGATACTAATAGATGAGTTTTGTTTAGCGGTTCTTCATTTTTTTTTTTTTTTTTTTTCTATGACACTTTCATTTTTATCAATATGAAGAAGAAGTGTGAGTAGTTGCTCATCTTGGTTAAGTTACTTACATAACTAGCTATCCCTGATGTTACGCTTTAAGATTTATATAGTGTAAGGTTATTAGCTCTGTATCAAACCCTTAGGTGCCATGTATAATAAGATCTATGGATCAATCAACTCTCAGGGAAATAACGGGAATGTCCCAAAGAGGAAACCGCGTTAGTTATAGTTTATCAGATTTACTTAATATTTTATCAGGTTTGTAGATACAGTTGTAAATTTCAATGAATATATTATTTGTGAATAAAAACATTCACAACTGAAATGATCTTGTAAGGTAAAAAACTCCTAATGTATTTATATCTGGAGTTTATAAGTGCCGAATTCTTGTATTTTTTCCGGTTCTGATTGATTCTCATCTGATTGTTTCGTAACAAGGAGAAACAATCGAGAACTGGCCGAAACGTAGGCTATTACACTATTAAGACTCGGTGGGACAGCATTAGTAGGATTACGATCTGAGATCCCAATCATGAAATCGCCATAAACCGTGATTAATAAGGCGCTGCGGGGCACTGAGCGAGGAGAAAGTTACCATTGACCCGCGAGCCAACGTTTCCGCGTTTCTTATTCTTCAACAGTTCCCTTCTCTTTAGGCGCTTCCTGCTCCCTCTACGCCACTGTAAATCCTCAGATCATATTCCAGTGCTATTAGTCCTTATTTTTATTTTTTTAAATTTATTCGTATGAAAAAAATTAGTCCTTCGAATCAATAGTTCATAAAAATTAACACGTTAGGTGCGTCATTGGTCCCCGGGGTCCGAAGTCTTACATTCCCATCTTAACAGCCGATTATCACATGAAAATGTCCGAAAGGCCGACTCAATTCAGTTGATTTTTAATGATATTATTGCATTGTAGTGCAGCAAAAGTTGCTAAGAGATGAATTCTGTTGTTTTTTATAATCGGACTCCGGGATCCGATACAGGCCATCAGTAATAAAACAAGACGGCATCACACATCCGCGTCCGATAATATTGCAAAGAATACCTTTATGGTTATCTTTAATACTTCTTACTAAGTCTGTAATCTATATGAATAAAGTTGAAATTCTGTTTGTTTGTTTGTTTATTTGTTCTTTATAGAAATCCATACCGTTTGTCCTAAATTCTCCAAATTTCGCTCAGTGGTTCTTTGATACCAGGTGCGAACACCTGTCCATATTAAAATTGCATAACTTCAGCCAATCTCTGGGTATATTCATTATTGTTGTAAAATTCGTCATGATCTCGCTTTACATTGGTTTTTTTTACAAAGTCGACCGTCTGAGTCGAAAAAACACCCTAAAAAATCATTTTATAGATTTTGAAGAGGCCAACAAGGCCCGTTAAGATCGTCCCTTGGCAGGTGTGGAGTTCTGGGATTTTTAAACCATATGTTTTTTTTTTTAACATTACAATACGTTTATTTACATGTATGGTGAATTTATTTTTTAAAAATGCCTCCTAAGAAGCGAGCTTCAATAGGAGTAGTGAGCTAAAAAGCTAAAAAACAACGTGAAATACGAGCAGATGAAACTCTCGACGAACATCAAAATAGGATTGAACAACAGAGGCTTAGAATCGCGGGAAACTGAGTCTGCCCAGGAATACGAGGCCCACTTTGCGCCACAGAGGCTTAGGCAAGCCGATTTGCGAGAAGCTGAAACTGCAGGGCAATATTTCTGTTCGTTTGTTATTTATAGAATTCCATACAGTTTATCCTGAATTTTCCAAATTTCGCTCAGTGGTTCTTTCATACCAGGTGCGTTAACACCTTTCCATATTAAAATTACATAACTTCAGCCGATCTTCAGCTGATATCCTTTACCCTAATAAATATTTTAATGATCTCGCTTTACAATGGTTTTTTTTACGAAATCGACCGTTTCATTAGAAAAATGAAATTCCGGGTGAAACCGGGACATACAGCTAGTTATAAATAAAACACTGATATTTGCTTTATTTATTTTATATAAATTCATTTCTTTAAAAATATTTTTTTTTTATCATGGAGTAAGTGGTTGTAAAAGACTCCTAAAAATAGTTTTAACACTGCAAAAATTATCAATATGGATGGTAATTCAAAATTCCAGCAGTTTAATGCTATTTTCAATAAAGTATGGCATAAATCCTGTAGCGGACCACGGGGGCATGTCCTGCGCCTGTTATGTCTAGGTCTAATTCTTACCAAGAGATAATGCCCTTGAGAAGCGCATTTAATTCACTTTTCAGTAAAAAAATAACACTTTCGTCAGAGCATTCCCATCGGACCTCGACGCTCAATATCGTCAGTGGCTCATCCCATCAGTCGGACCCCCGGGACCGATACCGTCCAATTCAGGATACTCCTATAATACGCCGCCGCAACTAACGTGTTAACTTGATTGGATTAACAATAAGACATTTGAAGCTTGGAGTGTTCATTAGTATAAGCGGACACAACGGTTATAGAATGATGTTATACACCATTAAGGATCAATTTTATTCAGAACCTTAAATGAGTGATTTATCTTCTAAATTAAAATAATTCTAAAATATTCATTATTTTCTTCTTCATTCAAACACCTTCGTCGTATCACAAACGTATCATGAGACGACCAATGCGAAAACGCATTATGTATTACAATTACGATCCCTACATTCTTTACCTTTGTCCGCGGACAAAAAAGGAAACGTCGTCCACAAAATGAAACTTCAAACTCTGTTCATTGGAGCTGGAAAAATAAAAACGGCAGCGACCGCGGCGACCGACTGTCGGCCATGTCGAGGAGAAAGTGAAATAAAAGAAAAAACAAGGAGATTTTTAACTGGAGCCACTTTCTATTCGCCTTCCTCCGGCTCTGGATCGAGTCCTTTTTCTTCGAGTCCAGGACTATAGGATCCTATGAGAGATATATCTTTGAGAAGAAAGGACTATGCCACATGAAGTTGAGGGAGTCAGTCTTAGCAATTCTAAGGATATTACTGGGAGTTTTTTAAAAACTAGTCGTACTTTTTTTTTTAATTTGTGGTCACCTATGGTGTAGTGGATAGCATAGAAACTTACTGTACTAAAGGTCGCGGGTTCGCGTCCAGAAGTTGCCCTTTAAAAATTCCTTCCTAAAAACTCCCATTAAAAAATCCTTGTCTATGCCGTCCCTTGGATAGGATGTAAAATGGAGGTCCCGAGCCTGTACGATGTCAGGTACTAGTTAAAGATCCCTATCCTAATTATACCTGGATAGGAAAAATTTAGGAACCCCACTGTAGCATCTTCCGATTAGCCTTAGTGGCATAAAGCGACGTTAAAACAAACAAACAAACATTTTTAATTTTAATTATTATTTATCATATAGTAATAGAAATGATAAGTAAATAATCTTCTGAAATTGAGTAGTTTAACATTTTTTTTCCCGAATAAATGTTGGTAAACCGAGTCTTTTCAGTGCTATTTATAATGGTCAGAAATTCCGAAAACTTTCTTTGATTTTGTACAATCTAAATTTAAGTTAAATTATGGTAAAGTTGAAATGTTAATTGAATATTGTAAATCTAAGTAATCTATAAAAATAAAGATGAAATTCTGTTGGTTTGTTTGTTCTTTATAGAAGTCCATACCGTTTGTCCTAAATTCTCCAAATTTAGCGCAGTGGTTCTTTGATACTAGGTGCGAACACCTCTCCATATTAAAATTGCATAATTTCAGCCAATCTCTGTGTAAATTCTTTATTGTTATAAAAATCGTTTTGATCTCGCTTTACATGGGTTTTTACAAAATCGACCGTTTGAGTCGATAAAAATCTCACTTTATAGATTTAACACGTTGAGCGCCAAGCGGTACGATCGTACCGCTGTTGGACTATTGGCTGGGGCCGAGGTGGTCCCCAGGTACCGCCCGCTCCCGCCAGCTAAAAGATTGTTCTGGGCCAGGGGACCGCCTGCCGAGCGTGATTTCAAGGCATATTGGACCGCTCCGGCCCCGAACAATTCGCCAATGCAATTGGCCCAAATGTTTTTTTTTTTTTTTTTTTTTTTTTTTTTTTTTTTTTTTTATAATTTGGGGGGTATAAATAAATAAATAAATAAAATAAATTAATTTTAATTATTTTTTTACAAAACAAAATATCTTATTTATTAAAATAACATATTTTAAGGGGACAAGGGTTGACGTCGCGGTCATAACCGGGCAGCCCCCGTACTACTATAAGTAGCGGGCTTTACCCTGGGGCCGGGCGGTACATACGTACCGCTCACAAAATTATTGTTTAATTGCCGAAATTAAACTTTTTATTTATTTCTTTTGCAATTTTTGTATCATTCTAATCATATTAAAGTTATAAATTAGGAAAAATTGCTTTGGCCCCAGGCAAAAGTACATCATCTTTTCCCTGGCGCTCAACGTGTTAAAAAATGAAATTCTCCGGGTGAAACCGGTATATACAGCTAGTTTAAAATACTGATAGAGACCTCTTTGAAGTAATGAAGCTCAAAATAAAATACATTCAATTTTTTATTACTCATTGATTGCGGGCTATGTCACAATCGGCATTTTTCATTTTTTTTTATAATGTTCCTATTTCAGTTGGGTTTTTCAATCTAAAATTCAACAATCATTAATATTTGCTACCTCAGTCACTTTCAGTAATAATAAATAAAAATAAATATAAAGGAAGATATTTTTTTCACTAAATCCCTAAATAGAAACATTCTAAGAATCTTCCAGTCGATTCAGAAACGCTAATTCACTTTTTTTTTTTTTTCCTTTGATGTACTAATCTTTATAATTTGTTAAATACTTTTAATGAGATTTTACTTCATTTTTAAACGGATAATTTTCTTTTTTCACTATGAAAAGAGATACCTTAGAAAGTCGCTCTATGAAATTAATAAATATGATTACTTCAATATTAATTGAAGCTTGGAAATGCAAAAGGGTATACGTGCCACAAAAAACAAAACAAATAAAGTTATTTTTTCCTAATTGTAATATTTAAAATAAAAGCCATTCTTAAGAAATGGGTAAAGTAATATTTTTTTGTTTGAATCATCAATTATACCTAGTGGTTATATATATGTATTTTATGATTTCTGGAAACATTTTCTAAGGCACTTTTACCCGTTTGCATTCCCATGCTACAATTATAAAATAATAACCGACATTTTTGTCATAGCATTGGTCACATCAAGTGAAGTTGAAAAAAGAGACGGGAGTTTTTTCAAGTTTTATTTTTAAAAAGAGTGTTTTGTCTCAATTTGTTTCAATGATGAACTTTTGTACTTTTGGGGTGTAAAAATTCCGGTTATTAAATCTATAAAATTTTTGAATTCCATGTTTAAGGACGAATTCTGGAAAAATAATTGTTGAATTTTATGAAAAATTTATGGCAGCCATATTTACGGATGAACCAGGAAGTCTTATAGTAGGACAATGAGACCACAAACCGCTCTCTTAATCAGATTATCCTAATTATAACTTAATTCCGATTTCCATTTACGAGGATTGTGGATGATGGATTAGCGTTTGCCTTAGAAGGATGGCCGGGAGACAGAGACAATGGATTGCGGAGGATTAATATTCTCGGGCGTGTGTCCTTGCTTGGCCTTGCTCCTAGCCGTTCCCTGTATTACAGTTCCTCGCTGTCCGCCATCTTATATTCGCCTTTGATAACTTATCTTTTCGTCTTTCTGAAGCTTCTTTTCTTAAGAAGTTTATTTGAAAAAAAAAACAGTATGTTTAAATTCTCTTCTTCAAAATAAAAACCTTCCAAGAATTTATTATATATTTAAAAACCCTGTTTTTAGTATCCTTAAAGGTTGTCAGGAGAATGTGAAAAATTCTCTGTACAATTTACATCCAGGCGAGGGGCGTACACTACCTTGAAAGTAAGGGACAAAAAATCTTCTAAGATAAATATATAAAAATTACTAATTGTGTAGTAATAGTCTGTGTGCTTTAAAGATCCCAGGTTCGCGTCCCGAGGTGCTCTAGGATTTTAATGGGAGTAAAAAATCCTTGGCTATGCCGTCCTTGGGATAGGACGTAAAATGGAGGTCCCGAGCCTGTACGATATCAGATACTCGTTAAAGATCTCTGGTTTAAGATCCCGTAAATTATACCTGGATAGGAAAAATTTAGGCCTCACACTGTAGCATCGTCCGATAGTAGCCTTATTAGCATTAAGGGACGTTAAACAAACAAACAAACAAGTCTGTGCGCTTTAATGGAATTAGTTTTAAACATTTAATTATTATCCAATACATTTTTATGAATTCAAAATTCATTAAATATTTTACAAATTTCCTACATCGAAGGTTTGTTGACCGTATCAATAGTAGAGATATCGATTCGGTTTAACCACCAATAAAGTAAATCAACATTCAGGGCATATTGTAACACTAATGTGGGTTAACGAATATTTATTCAACAGAAATATACAATCATCAATACCAACGAATTAATAAAACTCAAATATCCGAGCAGGTTACAAAAGTGATAACTTTATATCACACAAATTATATGACTTGAGCTTCACAGTCAAGACACAGACTAAGACTAACTGGCCCAGTCACTCGATCCTTATATATAGTCGTAAAAGAAACCTTCTGGAATGTTCGAGGTCTTCGTGGAAAAAGCCCATATACGTGCTCCAACGGTTTGTTCCGACCGCTACTTCGTTCCAACAAAAGGTTTGGAATTTTAAATCATATGCTTTTTTTTTTTTTATTTAACGATTTAACGTTACAATATCATTATTTTTTCTGAAGTTTTGTCCTAAGTTTTAAATATCTTGAAATACTGTGCGTAACGCCGTTGTTATCAAATGCCGAAGTCTCAAGGAATTCCAAATTTTTATTTCTTTAGTCGGACGAATTAAAACTTTCTTCACGAATTAAAACTATTTATATTTATTACTCTACACTAATTTTAATAATGGAAAGCTATATTTGTGTCACGGCTTATTCTGTAAATATTTTTCCAGTTGCACCCATATTGTAACACTTATGTGAGTTACCAAGTTTTATTCAAAGAAAAATAACATAATATTCAATGCCACACAAATTATGAGAACACAAATATTGAAACAAACAATTAAGAAGGTTGCAAAAATTATCACTTCGTAACACAGAGATAATCATAAGACTTGCGATTCAGAACAAGACTAAGGCTCCGGTCCTTCCCTCCTTATATTTAGTCGTAAGAGGACGGGCTTAGAATGTTCTGGCCTGGTGTAGAGAGTACTCGAATATCATAGTGACAAACACCTACTATGACAGCTTGTTCGTTCCAACTATCAGTATGAAACCATTCTAAAACATATGTTTTGTCTTTTGTTTTAGTTTAACGTTACAATATATGTACTTAAATTTCAATTAATTATTATTACAAATGCAATCAAATGAATAATAATAACTATGAAACATTTCGTAGTTTCTTTATAGTGTTCAGTTTTAGAAAGAAGTTTATCTTAAGGAGAGTCAGATATACTAGGAAACATAATTAAAAGTTAGACATATCAGTACAAATTTTTATTTTATAATTTAAGAAATCTTAAACTCATTTGTTATTTGCAATGGATTATTTTTTTTTTCTTATTGGGCTTGTATAATTTATTATTATCATCACAAGATGTAAATAATAATAATAATAATATAAACAAATTGTAGCATAGGAATAAAAAATGCTGCATAGGGTTACATGACTTAGCGAGATGGGATAGCGCAGACTGCATAACAGTGCACCGGGAGACTGTTGCATCACGGCACTTTCTCTAGGAAGCCGAGAACTGGGTTAGCTGCCAATTCCATCCTCTACCCCTTCCTGGTCCAGCATCGTCACGGATCTCTTCGAGTTCTTGCGGTCAGGAGGTTCCTCTTCGCCTACCATCTTCCTCCAGGTGGGAGGAGGACCGCCATCCCGAGCATCCGGGCTTACGTAAAAAGTTGTTCGGATCCCCTTTAGGCAAGGGAGGAGAAAACGGAGATTTACCAAAACTTTCGTGGAATATTTTAACTGAATTTCAAGGAGGGTTGAGTTACAAAGCGGATAAGAGCAAAAAAAAAATAATAAAAGCAATTAAATATAATATTTCTATCCAAGAATTCCTTAGACCTTATCTCCTTTTTGATTATTATTTTTCTCTTTATAATATTATAAACTAGGGGAGACGGGGTTGGTTGGCATAGGGGGTAGGTTGGCCATTGGCTTATAGTTTCCGTCACACGTGTTGTGAAGACCCCACCATTGTACCATGTGACCCGATCGACCTCGGGAGTCAGGTCCTGAGTTTTCAATCCGATGCTAACAGTGTAGATAAGAGTGTGCTTCATTGATTGATTTTACAACATGTAAGTAAATTTTTATATTTTCAATAAAGGCGGTTTAAAGGCATGGAAAAACATTTGACTCCGATTCTGCTCACATAGCCCCAAACTCCATTGAAAAACCTAACCTTTCAACTAACCAGTTTCTTGTTTGATTGTTCTTCCCTGATTGATTGTCCTGGTAGTCATCTTTCATATGATCTCTCCTGTGGGGTTAGTTGGCTCTCTTTAACTTTTTTTTCGGCGCAGTAGCAATTCACAAAAGCAAAGTAAACACAATCAAAGGTGAAATTACCAGTTGTCTTTAGTTCCAGCGAGGAAGATGAGAGCAATTTTTCTTATGCAAAAAGTGACGACAGTCTAAACCTTATATCTTCTTCTATTGTCATTCTATTTTCCCTTAAAATTTTAAGTTTAAAAACCGATTCAAAATTATCATACCATTATAGTGCAGCTTTTAATAGCAATAATATGTGTCAGGCAGTACTTGAATGAGATGGCTAAACAACCCAACCTTCTAGGCCAACCTGCCCCACATAGGGGGTTAATTGGCATACTCTGGATTGACGAATTCTTCAATTTTCTATGATCTTAGTATTAAATATTATGTTGTGAAAAAAATACTTGAAGTATTCTAATACTTGGAGTTTACAGTGGTATTATATTAACAGGAACGACTCAACAATCAAAAAAGTGAAAACTGTTGACAACCAACCACGCTCTCCCCTACAGTTAGGTACTTTATAATATTAAAAAATATAGTAATAAAGTACAGTTAATTACTATAAAATTACAACGCAATATAATTACCATACAATTAAAAATATTGTATTAAAGAGCGAAAATGGCCCAGGTGGTCGAAAAGCCAGAAAATTCTATATAAATAAAAATCATTTTTTTTAATCATTTTTTTTTAGTTTAAATAATAAAGAAAGATAAAAGCTATGATTTTTTTTAAATTAATTCACTACTCATTTTGATCGTTCGCTCCTTTAGTCATATTTACATAATTTTTGCCAATAGTCATCATAGTGAATTTATTCCGGAGGTGTCTGAAGGTCGTATAGTGTTTATCATAGAAAACATATACTATACATAAGGTAGAAGAGGGTTTTTAGCTCGTCAGGTGGCGAAGTATTATTGAGGTCCCGAGCCTGTGCGATGTCAGTTACTCGTTAAAGATCCCTTTCCTAATAGATTAACCATAGCAGCATAAAGTCACGTTAAATAAACAAAAAATATTCCGTAGCATGATGAAATTAACCGTCAAACCTTGTAAGATAATTATACAAGAAGCTTCACTACCTAATTCCTATAAGTTGGAGTCATATTGCTCTAAAAAATGGATTTATAAAATAGCTCAAATTTGATATAAGGTGTTTTGCTATTTTTTTTAGATATCCTGCAAAGACAAAAGAAAAAATGTTTTTTATTCAATTTTGATTTTACTGACTATTAAAAAAGTGTCCTATGTTCTCAATTCAAAATACATTAATGGATACAATTTTTTAGCGTAAAAAATGAAATAAGTTATGTTGAAAAATAGCTAACATGAGTTATGTATATTTGGATTATCTCAGGAGCCTTCTGCGTTATGTTAAGAAATTTGTTAAGAACTCCGCAGTAATCAAGACTACCTAAGAATTAAAATCTGCGAATCATGACTTCTTCATAATGTAAGATATGTCATGCCTTCAGAAATAATCCCAGTATAGATAACTCAAAAGGACTATTTTCCCACTTACCCATCATTCCTCTGGCCATGGATATATCACCCATATTTTTTGCAAAGGTTGGATTCCGAAAGTTAATCACTCCAGATTTGAAAATGTTCTATCACGTTCATCCAGACTTAAGGAACCGACTCAAAATTGTTATACTATAATATGCTCGTTTTACAACCGTATTTATTTTTTATAATGTATTAATGCATCTTAATTGAATATCTTGAACAAGTATTATCCTTTTTTCTTTCTTTTGTACGTGTAATAGGAAGTATCGAATGATCTGATATCCCCTAATAGGGCTTGGAGTATAATTTGATATTTATGAATGCAGGAAATTATCTTGCACACATTTTAAATACTAGCTTGCCATTTACACCTACAGAGTTATTCAGCTTTTTGTTTTACTTATCACGTTTCAGAACATCTGTTGCAGGCTTTATTTTTGTTTATTAATGGCCTGATGTGTACGAATTATTTAGAATCGCTCATTAAAAAACTAAATAAATAATTTATTTTAAACAAACATTTTTTTAAAAGTAAAATCGATTAAATGAAGTTTTCGATTATATTTGCTTAGAGATATCTTTATGTATATAAAAATCTCGTGTTCCGATGTTTGTCGGAGGTAATATCAGAAACTACCCAACCGATTTTGATGGAATTTGGCTCATTCATTCATGCAACTTAAAAGATAGGATAGTTTTTATCTCGATTATTGGCCTCAATATTTTCTTTTTTTTTGTAAATTAAATACTTATTATATTACGATTGAGTGTGATTATTTGTAAGTTCTATAAATTTCAATGCATATTGACCCAACACTTCATTTTCCATTTTGGTTTATTTCCATTTTTGCAATTAATCGACGATTTTCTTCAGAATCGATTAATCGAATGCGATGTATGTGGCAGTGAATTCGTCAATTATCGAAATAGTCGATCCCTCGAAATTTCCAGTTACGGCCCAATATTCCAGGAAGCCGTTTTTTCAGCACCGTCTTACGTAGAGGCTCTGGAAGGTGGCATAAAACCGCGACCGAAATGAATCGATTTTATAGTAAAACATTTATAAATTAGCCGAGACCTCGGTGCTGCTTTCATTTCCTGCTTCTTCTGGTCCATTGTGTAAGCTGTATTTTCTTCGTTGCGAAGACGACCGAGGCGATATCGTTCCGTTTCGAAACAAATGTAAAGCTTAATATAATCGAAGCACGAAGTTCCAACAAGATGATGTAAGTCCTAGCTTGTTAGTAACGATAGGTTTCGAGACTTCGGTGCTTAAATTGGCCCTTCAACGACACCTCATTAATGTCTCTTCAGTGTTGGAATGTCTTTGGAAGAAGCAATAATTGGCTTACAGTACCAGTCAAAAGTTTAGACTCACCCGTAGTTTTGTAAAATAAATGAATAACAACATAAAAACTACAATTTTATTTTTAATTTATTCGTTTGTTTCGTTAACGTCCCTTTATACTACTGAGGCTAATCGGACGTTGCTACAGTGGGAGTCTTAAAATTTGCCTATCCAGGAATAATTAGGATAGGGATCTTTGACGAGTACCTGACATCTTACAGGCTCGGGACCTCTATTTTACGTCCTATTTGAGGGACGGCATAGCCAAGGATTTTTTAATCACATTAAAAAATCCTAGGAGCACCCCGGGACGCGAACCCGCGACCTTTAGTGTAGTAAGTTTCTATGCAAACAACTACACCACAGTTGACCCCTCAAAACATCTTTGTTTTTGTTAAAACACAGTCCGATTAGCCTCAGTAGTATAAAGGGACGTTAACGAAACAGACAAATAAATTTTAAATAAATTAAAAATAAAATTGTAGTTTTTATGTTGTTATTCATTTATTTTACAAAACTATGGGTGAGTCTAAACTTTTGACTGGTACTGTATATATATGAAATGAGAAAAGAATTCGGGTGAGGGATCTTCATAAGTAAGTGTCACATCACACTACTCCCCTCCATTTTCCTTCATGGTTCGATTTGTCGACTGAATCGATTTCAATAAAAAAATTTTCAAATTTTCATTTTCGTACGATTAGCTCATTTATAAATACGTTTAGTTCAAGATAGCAAAATTTTATAGAAACATGCAACATGTATATTATTCATTGAATTTTCTTCGGTTTCTTGTGGTTGAGTGATTTTGTTTAACATGATATATGTTTTGCAAGTACAGCACACAAGCAGATTACCTCAGTGCTTTAACCGTGTGTTGTTTTCTTCGATATGGTTCCCCCCCAACAACTACAGGTGTTGTTAGATTTTTCAAAACTAGAACGATACTTACGTAAAATCTGGCCGGATTATAACCACCCTATTATTCATGTCGTTTCCTGTTACCTACTATCTTTTTCTCTTTTCCCTTTCTTGTGCTTTCTTTTGTTCTATTTTCTTTTTTTTTTTCTTTAGTCCTCAAAATGTTTTTAATTCACTTTCAACATGACGGCAAATATAACATTTTTTTATTATGTGTACTCAATGAGTAAAGGCGAGTTTATAAAGATTTATTGCTGCATTGAACAGAATTAACCTACTTTACGCAGTTCAATTTTATAAAATGTTATATACCTGAGTGTTTAGTTCTTATTTCATTTCTTTTATTTAACTGATTTCGCTCCTCATCTTAATAGTTTTAGTTTTACATATTATTTAAAGGTATTATTATAAGGTATTTCAATTTTCATATCCATAAATAAGGCATCTGTTTTAATATGTGAATATTAGGTTATAAACAGAGTGGATAACAGTTTGTTCCAATCAGAATGCACAGAATATATTTCATACTCTTTACTACTCTCATTACCGTTCTTGCTATCTTACCCCCCCCCCCTCCGCCACTTAAAAAATGAAAAAGCAGTCACCGATTTTCATTGGCTTTTTTAAGATATGAATTTTAATTTTAATTTTTAAATATATCTTGTTGTCCTTTACCTGATCCTTCGTGATTTATTTTCCTGCTGCAGAAATTTTACTTCCTGCAATAGCGCAAAAAATCGATTCCCAAAATTACACCTATAAGTTATCCTGGAGCCTTTTCAATCCCACTAGACTCCAGATTTCATCCAAGTTTTATGTAAAACCGTGTTTATTCCAGAGGCCGTCGACCCTCTTGAGGTGATGTAACGAATGTAACCATTTCTTCTGAGGGAGAACCGCCGGTGCATTAGGAAGAAAAAAAATGTCCTCTATCGGCTCCATCTCGGCTCCGAGTTTTCCAGCGAAGAAAATGGCCCCTTCCATTGGCGGGGTGTCGCAAGACTAGGAAGTAGGAAGAGAGGCATTGCCCCTTTTTCTGGAGAACTTTCCAATCCCCCTCCAGGTCCTCCACTTCGGCGGAGGTTCCAGGAAGGCCGTAGTCCTTCCGCAACTTCACACCCACTGAGCCGCCCCAATTATCTTTTGACGCCAGCTGTATCTTATCGATGGTACCTGATCTCTTTGCAGAGGAAGATCTAATTGCTTCTGGGATAGTGAATTCATTTCTCCTTAGAAACGAAATAGCATCTTCTTATAGAACTGTTAAACAAAATGGATAAATTCTTTTGGATGCTTGGATACTCATACTTAATTATTTTAAAAATCCTTGGTGTTCCTTTTGCCCAAGTCCAAATACC